>CM054805.1:35613702-36291202 GCA_028984105.1 Lavandula angustifolia | reverse complement strand
TCAAAGAACGTAGCGAAAAAATTGCACCACGAACTTTCGAGGTTGGCCTCAAAAGACTCAAGACACTAAAATATCAATCATATGATCAATACTAATTTATTGGCAATTTATTTGTGTTATCGTAACTCAACAATAGAAATTAAATATAATTTTTAGGTGATTGAAAAGGGACATGCGAGTACACTTTCTCTGCGGGGAATAAAAAATGACCATCGTTCACATTAAATAACAAAAAACCGACGGAAGCTACATTACATGACCGTAATCGAATTCTTTCTCTACATAACCCAAACTAGGCTTGAATTTACATAACTATTCATCCACGACAGATGAGTTATCGTGAACCTACCGCATAAAACAAATTAGAATTATGCAAAATATAAAATTATAATTTTTTTACATAAAAAAATTACGTAAGAATTATGAATGATTCTTAATTTTCATATGAGTTTTCATATGAGCCATCTCTCTATTTTAATAATAAGAGTAATCCTATAATCGATGTAAGACTTTATCCATTTATGACAATATAAATAACACGTCAAATATCAATTATAGTAAATTAATTACAAGTGGATTACCTATTCAATTTTTCTTTGTTCAGTTTATGCGAATTATGAGAATTCACTAAATGAAAAATGATATCATCGTGTTGAATCGGTTTTGACTTTCTAATTAGCCGTTGAGTAAAAATCTTAACAACCATCCGCAGCAAAATACTACTACTAAACAAATGGTAACGACCAATAATTAATTATATACACCTTATCCCGAAAATATAGAATTAATATATAAAAAAACTTACATATGGTCATTCGAATGTTTTAGTCTAGCATTCTAGATTATTCTTGCAATAATGTATCTAATGTAACATCAACATTAATCATTACATACGTAACGTAGTGATATAAAATACAATAATATATAATATGCAGACATCAATAATTCCTTTCAATTTATTAACATGGATTTATTTTTCCAAGATTTTAATTTGTCAAATTGTTTATTCCATACATACCAAAAATAATAAACATGTAAAAATAAAAATAAAATAAAATACTAGTTTTGATCAATCACACTCCACCCATCATCTTACCACCAGCACGGCCAACAATTGGACGGCGGTGGCGGTGTGGGTGGCGGATGTCGGCTCCGCCATCCCTCCGCCGACATAAGAAAAGTTTGAATCAAACAATCTCACTTCCTATTAGCAGATGCCCATACCTTTGTGAATTCACACCTCCCCCTTTGACCGGTCCATTCTCTTTTCGAATTTCCCTTACACTCAACCATAATTTAACCTTTTTCCGATCGTACCATCAATACACATCACGTGTCCGAACATGAAAAAAAATATCGAAAGTCTTTACTCCCATTAAATAAATCCAGCAAAATTAAAAAAAGCTTGTCAAATTATTTTCCTTTTTTCCCACTTTTGTCGGCACATTTTCAGATATTGATTTTTCAGTCGACTCTTTAATTTGACGGCGTTTATTTAATTAAAATTCTTATCAATTTCAACTCAAACATTTCTATAAATAGCGGTACGATCAAGAAGCTTTGTTAAATCGGACCGGTTTCTCGTCAACTCTCTTGAATTTAAAAAGAAAAAACAACTGTTTCATTGTTCTTGTTCTTGTCTGAAATATTATAGATATATATTTACATACGAAGTTTGTATCTATACATCGGAGATCTCGGATCTACATGTGTATGTTAAAGGTGGCGAATCCGAGAAGAGGTGGGGAAGATAGAGAGGGATTTGATGATGCGTTGATTTCGCCGTTGCTTTCTGGGTTTGATAGAGAGCGGGAGATGTCGGTTATGGTGTCGGCTCTTGCTCATGTGGTGGCCGGAGATGTCAGTCGGGACGAGGCGGTGGAAGGAGGAGGAGCCGCCGCGGGAGGTGGCGGTAGTGGTGGTGCATGCAAGAGGGGACGTGAACGTGAAGAACTGACTTCTGAATCTGATACAAGATCTTCAAGAGGATTTAGTAGTGATTTCTCCATTGGAAGCTTCAATTTAGGTAAAATTATTTCTTTTGATTACTATTTTTAGATATAAGAGTGATTTTGGTCCCGTAATGTGGCTACGTTCGTAATTTGGTCCCGTAAGTTTAAAAACAAGCCCGTTTTTAGTCCTCCAACGAAAAATGTGTACTTCAGATACATTTTTCCGGTCGCTAATTTACCGTTTAATTTAGTGACTTCTTCATTTGAATAGTTTTTCTTAGAGATAATTTCGATTATGGTCTTATAACATAGTTTATGTTCATTTTTGGCCATATAATATGGTCCGATTTCCTAACTTGAAAGCGCGTTCATTAGTGTACTTACGCACTTCTTTTTCGCCTATAATCGATTAGTGATTTATTGTATTACGGGTAATTTGGAAGAGTTATCAGTAATACGTATGTATCACTGATCGGTAATATGCCAGAGGACGGAAAGAAAAAGGGCGTGTGAAGCATGTTACACAATCGTCGGAGGACAAAAAAGGAAAGCATTCACATTATAAGATATGTAAAACAAATATAGACCAAAATCGAAATTTTCTTGTATATAGACCAAAATTTGAACTCTAATCTTCCCTCCATAAAATACAAACTTAGTGATCATAATCTAACTAATTAACTAAATAACTTACAGGCACAACAGCAGAAGCAGGCGGTACAAGCATCATAGCATCAACAACATCAGCAGCAGTCTACAGCTACACTCCGTCATCCTCAAATCAAGAAAACTCAGCCGCAGATTCATCGTCAAGAATCAACCGGAAGTACAGAGGCGTACGGCAGCGGCCGTGGGGGAAATGGGCTGCGGAGATTCGCGATCCGTACAAAGCTGCCCGCGTCTGGCTGGGCACCTTCGAGACGGCGGAGGACGCCGCCCGAGCCTACGACGAGGCGGCGCTCCACTTCCGCGGCAGCAAAGCCAAGCTCAACTTCCCGGAAAACGTCAGACTCGTCCACAACCCATCTTCTTCTCCATTGCCTTCAATTTCCCATCAAGTTCATCCTCCTCCGGCCAGAATCGCCGCCGTGTCGACGGCGGCGGAGCCTATTGTCCACAGCCGGTCGCAGTCGAATACGAGTCTTGATGATATGCGAAGGGAGAGTGCCAGTGGTTCCGGCGGCTATTTTGGTGGTTTGACTCCTTTCACAGCTGGTTTTTCCGGCGGTTTTGAATCTTATCCTCCGCCGCAGGTGGCTCCTTATAGTAAGAGTTTTCTGGTTCCCGGAGTGGATGTTCCGGCGGAGGAGGGTGGTGGAGGTGAGTTTTCTTGGACTGATTCAGACTATCATACTTCCTCTGGATGATTATGAGGAGAATCTCTTTTTTTAGTTATTCTTAAGTGCAACAGAAAATTTCGATTTTAGTTCTTTAATATGATCTCTGTTTATATCTGGCCGTGTAACATGGCCAAATCCGTTTTTGATCGTGTATTTTAAAAATGCCCTTGTAATCCAATGGAAAATTTACTTCATGCATCGTTTTACGTCGCCTAATTGTACCAAAATCACGAGAATTTAGAACACACAAATTTTATATGAAAACCTAGGACGGGAAAAAATCATGGGCAGAGAGAAAAATCTCATTATAAACGATAATAGTATATAATATCATCAATAATTAATACTCTACAAAACCCTTAAGACTGAGGTAACGTTTCTTAAATAGGTCCCCATCTAGGGCGGACCCCCTACAACCTCAAAGAACGTAGCGAAAAAATTGCACCACGAACTTTCGAGGTTGGCCTCAAAAGACTCAAGACACTAAAATATCAATCATATGATCAATACTAATTTATTGGCAATTTATTTGTGTTATCGTAACTCAACAATAGAAATTAAATATAATTTTTAGGTGATTGAAAAGGGACATGCGAGTACACTTTCTCTGCGGGGAATAAAAAATGACCATCGTTCACATTAAATAACAAAAAACCGACGGAAGCTACATTACATGACCGTAATCGAATTCTTTCTCTACATAACCCAAACTAGGCTTGAATTTACATAACTATTCATCCACGACAGATGAGTTATCGTCTAAGCCAAAGAGCTTGGAGATCTTCTCGATATCAAGATCCCTAAAATCGATGTTGGAGATCGAACGGCGGTAGAGGCTTGAGTTGCTCTCCTTGAGATGATTAGCAGCTTCGGTTAGGGAGGCCAGCAGTAGAGGATAGTTCTTGATGTTTTTGAGAGCATTTGGATGAGCCTCGGTCTTGGCGGAGCGGTTTTGGTGGGAACGGAAAGCCGGAGGCGTCGGTGAGGGCGGCGGTTTGGTCGCCGACGACATGCTGCTCGAGCTGGTTGTGCCGGTGTCTAGGCTCCGCACAATGTCCATTTCCTGTTATAATTAATCTTGTTCGGAATTAATGTGAAATCAAAACGAGCATAACTTTTAGAGTCGAGATCGAGATTGCTACTATAATCCCTTTTCGGAAGCTCGATGAAACAAGTAGTCTTGGATCTAAATTCCAACTATTTAAGGAATTTTGAACTAGGGTTTGTTATGAACTTAAATATGAATTGTGGTTATATTTTAAAGGAATTTTGGATTTTAATAGTAAGAAACTTTTATGCATTTATCTTTCGTATGAAAAGACTCCGTTTTTTCCTCTTTTTTCGGATGGTAACTCAGAACATGGAGTGTGAATCAAACCCATGTTTGAATTGAGATACTGATGTAAGTTCTTCCCTTCTGAATCAGTATAATCAATAAAAACAAAGCAAGAATCTGAGTAAGGAAATAATGTAGTCTAACCTGTTTGGCATATGCCTCTTCTCCAAGGAAGCCAGAGAATGAGACTTTTCTTCTATGAGTTCCATGCCTACTCTGGGATTTTAGCTTTCCATTGGCAATTCTAATTTACAACAAACCAAAAACATTAGAGATTTTCAATTTTTTAGTTCGGAGCGATACACGAGATCTTCTATTTCGGACTAATGGAATACGAGATGTAACACAATTAGAAGAAATCATACCTTTTCCCGCCCGTAGCTCCGGTCTCGTCCGTGCTCATCACAGACAGACCGGACGGGCCACAAGGTAAGGGACTCGCCGTGAAGAACTGCAATCAAAATTCAATCGTCGGTACAGAAAGAAAACGATCAAACGTGCATTGATGAAGTGAAATAACAGACTTCTTTACTCACTTCGCTTTGGAGAGCTGCAGCAGCAGTTCCTCTATACGCCGGATCGAGCGACAGAAGTCTACCCAAAAGGCCAAACGCGGAGCGCGGGAGATGCGGAAACGCCTCCTCGAAGTTGGCCTTATACTGCGTCGGAGGCCGGAAGGTCGCCGGTGGCTTCACCGTCTTCCAATACTCCTCTGACGGGGACCCACATAGCTTGAAAATCTTGTGAAGCTGCTCAATCTGAAGACCAAAATCAAAAACATGTTAAATCCAGAGAGGTTAAAAGAAGTCCAAGGTTTTTGTTGAAGTCCCTTTATTGTATACCACATGACGTTAGTAGATTTACCGACGGAATGTTCGTCGCTAAGTCTCTCAGACTGATAGAACACAAACTCATGGGTAAGGTGTTATCTACGAGTGTTGTTCCAACTTGAAATTATTTCGTCGGTATTCCGTCAGCAACATTTTTAACAAGCTGATTTAGGATTTACCGACAAAAATAAAAAGCCAATATTTTGTAGTGTGATAATCTCAATATATACTTGGACACCCATTTCTCCATATGTGACATTTTACGGGGATGAGTGACTCAATTCTAATAGTTGTCTACCGCGCTCCATAGATCAATCCCGACGCCATAATCCGTCGCTCCGAGAAGTAGCTCCGGAGCTCTATACCACAACGTCACAACTCGGCTAGTAAGCCTAGGCTTATTCTTGTAGAAATTCGCCAAACCGAAATCTGCAATTTTGAGAACTCCATCCTTATCAATCAAGAGGTTAGACCCTTTTATATCACGGTGCAAGATTCCCTTATCATGGCAATGCTGCAATGCCGAAAGCAGCTGCTGCATATAACTCTTGACCTACAACACAAGGAGTGAGAAGTAGGGTAAGTTAGTCCCCATGGGATGGGATAGCGGTGAAGGTGGGTGGTCCGGGATCGAAAGGTCATGGGTTCAAATCCCACTTGACACGCTATGTGACCCTGTCACCTTAAGGGTGATTTAACTCTCATGTGTGGTTTACATGCTATTGCACAGGAGCGATGTTTACCCTGCGCGTACCAAAGGTTGTTGCTGCGGGTTTCTCGTTTTAAAAAAAAAAAAAGTAGGGTAAATTTACCCATCAAAAAGAAAAAGAAGTAGGATACATTTTTTTTGTCAGTTAAACCTCGATAAATTAATGTTTGATAGAGAAATAATCTCGCTTAGATAATAATTTCTTCTGGTCCAAATTTGAGTCAATGAACTAAAATTATATTCGATAAAGTAATAACCTCGTTAAACGAATTTTTTTTTTCCGAGTCCCAAGATTATTACTTTAAAGAGGTTTAACCGTAAATGAGGAGAGAGAAGTGATTACTTGAGGCTGAGTTAGCTTTTTTGCCGCGATGAGTTTGGTTAAGTCCCAAGGCATGAAATCGAAGACCAAGTAGAGACTGTACTGCATTCTTGAGGTTGCTATTGCTTCAAGCTTGATGATGTTGGGGTGGTCGAGCTTCTTGAGCATTATGATCTCCCGCGCCATGAACCGTACGCTCTCGGCCTCCGACGTGTCGAACCGGACTTTCTTTAGGGCGACGATCTTTCCGGTGGCTTTGTCACGTGCTTTGTATACATTACTGTATGTTCCTTGCCCTACCTATAGTACAAAAAGGTGTATATAAATCAAGAAACGCTTTGTATGCACGTAGAATACTAACAATTTGGAAGAATCCCACATCCGAAAATCCAATCTTTGTCCTGAATTTGTACAAAAATCAAGAAACACATAGAATACTAACATTTTTTGGAGCAATCCCACATCGAAAAATCAAATCTTTACCACAAATTTGAACTAAATAAGTTAAATCTTATGCATAGACTAACCTTAGCTAACTTGTCGTACGAATCGGCGGTCTTAGGGACAAATCCGGCCAAAGCATCTCCGTTCACATTCTCAACAAGCCATCTCGGCCATCCGTCGACCGTCTCATCGACGACGACTTCGATCTTCTTGACCGAGATCCTCTGCGACGCACCGCCGTGTTTCCTCTCGCTCTCCCTGCTGATCCTTCTCTCCCCTCCTCCTTCCTCCGCCGTCTCCCTCGCCGGCTTGTTGAGCTCCCTCGACGGCCTAGCGACTTTCTCCACTCTAACGTAGCCGCCGTTGAGTTTCAACTTCTCGAGCGTCGGCTGAGGGCTGCATGCTGAGTCCTTGGTTTGAACGCAGCCCATTCTCGCGGCGGCGGATCTCCGAATACGGTTTTAGTTTATTCCGAGGTATCTGAGTGGGGATATTCCTATTTTTCCTAGGTGGCGTATGTTTGTGGTCGGAAACGAGGGTGAATAGGAAAGGTAATGATGGGTGGGGGAAGAAGATGGAAGAAGAAGACAAGGTGCCGGCGCTGCGATGATGGTAGGAAGTTAGTTATGTCCGCCTACTACCAAGATATATACCGAAAATTGTATTCATTATCATTATCTTATTCAATCTCTTAAGCTCTAGAATTCTTACTTACATGTCTTTATGCTTAACGCCTAGAAAATTTCGATTTTGGTCCTCTTCGTAGGCTCTATCCATTTTCGGAAATTTTAATTTTTGTTAGATAGTGTACTTCACAAAACCCCTTTTTTATCGCGAGATATATCGGTGATTTATTTATCTTAATAACCCGTCCCACTATTTGTGGCCACTTTTTCCGGTTGGAATGTCTCACTAAAAGTGATCAATTTCCGAAGTTGACAAATAATTATTATATCTCTTATACTTTATCATTTTCTTTCTCATACTCTATCATTAGCTTATTCATCTTTTCTCACATATTTTTTCATCTATTTTTTAAATTTTGTGTCTAAAAGAATGTGAACACAAATAGCAGGACAAGGGGAGTTTTTGGTGTTGAGTGTACTTCACAAAACCCCTTTTTCCTCGCCGAACATATTAGTGATTTATTTGTGTTACCGACAGTTAGCAATAACACAACATTAACACGCAATGTTCAAGACCGAAAAAAGAACATATAAGTAGACTCTATCGGAGGCCCAAAAATAGAATTACACCACATTTTCTTTCCTAAATCGAATAAGAATATGAATGACTTGAAAAAAATGAAGAAACTCGAAGAACAACAGCATTTCAAGATTAATTCAAACTAGACAAACCTTCAAGTGGAGTATATGAATAAATTATCACAAACATGATGACTTGACAAACCTTGTGCACACTGCTAGTTAGTATATAACTACAATTTGCTTTCTTGCTCGCTCTAGCGTTCTTGGCTCTAGAGTGAAGATGAATTCTAGTAAGGCGAATCGTGGCCGGGGCTATCGGCGTGCATGTCCATCGAAGTATCGTTAGAGCTAGGGGGGTTAGTGTCTCTGGTCTGGTTGCCATTACTGTCATGGCTCCGGATGACATTGTTCGCGTAGTGACTGCCGCCTTGCGAGAGGTGGTAGTGCTGGAGGCTTCGACGTACAGGGCTAGAGAGAGCGTTGGAGAATACCGAGCTTTTGGTTTGGTCCGAGTTGGCACCACGCAAGCCTTGTCCGATTGCTGAAGGGCCGAATGCATTGGAAGATACCGGTGTAGTTTGGGGGTGTTGCTGCGGGAGGAGTGGCAAAGATGGAGCTGCTTCTGTCCCGTAATCGAGTTCATTCTGCAAGATTTTCAAAAGTCGCCATAAGAACAGAGGCTCAAGGATATAAAGTTTTGCTTTTATTGCCACTAATGATGCATCATGGATGATTCCTTTCATTAGACTCCCAAGCTAATTAGAAGTCGAGTACTATCGAAGCGTGAAGGTCTATAAGAATAGATATCTGCGATTATTATAGAGTTTCTCTTTTCCGATGGTGAAAAATATTCTCTAATTGAAAAAAATAGCATATTGTTTAATCAAGGCTCATCTACACACAAAGCAATCCGGATCTTCTGACTCATTTTGTGAGGACCAGTCAGTGGCCACCAATCACACGGTGTCACGTGTGTTTTTACTAGTAAACAAACACTTTACGGGTAAAAACATGACCCACCAATACTCGCGTGGCACCGCGTGATTGGTGGGCCATTGAGTGGTCCGCCCAAAAATGGGACAGATGATCCGTGGCGCACACAAAGATACAGATGGATTAATAAAAAATCGTTGACGACTCGAATAAATTATTGTACTACCAACAGTCCTCAAACAAAACTTCTGACAGTAAATTCATCAAAGAGTGCAAGGCAAACTATGCGATGCTATCCCAACTCGGGGACCCGAAGGTTCCTTTTCCTCTATTATAAACCACTTTTTCTAGTAAACGGAAAAGCAAAACAAAACAATGAGAAAAAAGAAAAGAAAGAAAGAAATAAAAGAAGGCCAAAATTTGCCAACTGAAGGCCTTGTTATCAGATGACCGAAGTTCGATATAGCAAAGTCAAATTCACTACAAAATTACCAGTTTAATAACAAGCTTCGGTTTTTTTTAGTTCTATATCACATATCTAGTTCCAAAAGGAAGGATTTTAATATGAAGTAAGGCTTCAAGCAAGCAAGAATCAACATACTACATACTTTAGAACACATTGAATTGAAAACCCAGACTAACTGAGCTAAAGCAAGACAAGCGAAAAGGACAAGATGCGAAATGTCTAGAAACCCGGCTTCGTACATGATGTAATGCTTGACCAAAAAAGGTACCAACTTAAATCATAGAGAAAGGAGAGACCTGTAAATAGGCAAGTATGTCGCCCGGCATCACTCTGATACCATTTTCTTGCTGCCTCAGAATCCAACTATAAAGCTTCTCCTGCAACAAGGGAATAGGCAAAACTGAGTAACAAGACGATTTTTTAGCCCGAAAACACCCGAAAAGAACTCAAAGCTAACTCTTCTAGACTTTCAGACATGGTGATAATATGAGGCACTTAATAAATTTATCAAATAACAAGAATTTCCCCCACATAACATAGAATTGAGCTACAAGAACATAGAAACCCTAAACGCCAGAACAAAGCAATCAATTTCCAGAAGTACTCAAATTTGCCTAGAAAACAAACACATACACACAGACAAATTACTAATCATCAATCATATCAAGGATCAATACAAATTTCTTCACTCCATTAACTCAATTGCTCTATCCTAAGATAAATAACATCAGATTACTGCTCAATTACACCAATAATAAAAAACCCACTCACACCCACACAAAATTAAAAAGCAAAAAATAAAATAAAAAATAAAAACAGAAAGGGGGGAGGAGAAAAGGAAACGAACCATCGCGTGACGTTCGCCGGCCTGGAAGGAGAGGCGCTGCTGGTTGACGGCCTGCGAGTAGAGCTGCGAGAGGGAGTTGGCGGCGCCGCAGAAGGCGGTGTACATGCCTCGATCCACCTCATCCAGCCGCGTCGCGTCGGATTTCCTCTTCTTCGCCATTCGCGAAAATCGCCGAAACAAGATCGAATCTTTCTTCGCTTGGATTGCGCGGAACGAAAACCCTAGACTGGCCGAAGGTGCGTGCGAGCGTAATATATGAATATATTGCGTGCTTTCGGTTCCAAAGCGAAGGTGGAATTGGAGAAGGAAACCGAAATCTTATATGCTTCCTCTTTGCCAAGTGGCGATTTGGAGTCTTTTTTTATTAATTCTTTTTTCTAAGAAAAGATTATCAAAGCAAGGCACGACGTGTTAATCAAATTAGCGCACGATTGTGATGTTAAGGTGCGCCACCATAAAACTTCACAAGTTCGAATTTCATCAAGATATTTAATATAATGATATGAATCCGACATTTATAATTAATCTAGGGTAAATCGCACACTATTGCATATAAACAGGTTTATTCAGAACAATTCAAATAGCAATCGCAATTTTTGCTCTAAAAAAAAGGGTTAGAAATATTAAATCTCCTCAATTATTAGTTTTTTTCACTTTGCCCCATAAACTATAAAAATATGAAATTTGGCCAACTAAACTACTAGTATATTGCATGTTTTGCCTCTGAATTATGAAAATATGCAATTTGTCATATGGGCTGTCGAATTTGTTGAAAATGAATAAAATTTGGATAAAGATTCCGACTACAAATGCAAAGTTAGGGGTAGTATTATCTTTGGATTATCACAATATTAATAGATAATAGTATAGGTGTAAATCATATAAAAAAAATTCATAATGATATTATCCATAACTTCGCATATTTGGTCGGAATCAATCTAATTATTTAATCTTTTACAATAAATTAAATAATTCAAGAGATAAATTACATATTTTGTAGTTCAAGAACAAAACAAACAAATCTAATAATTCATGAAAGTAAATCTTGCATTTTCATAATTTAAAGGGTCAAAAAGCAAAAATCTAATAATTTAGTATGTATTTATTTAAATATTAACATAGAATGTGAAGGTTTTTCCTTCTATGCATTTTCCTATGGTGGGGTTGTTTTCTTTAGCTAAGAGTTGAAATACGGGATCTTTTAAATAATCTGAAAATGACTTGGATTTAAATGTGATGAAAGCAAATGAGTCGATCAATCCCATCAATTGAGTGCGATTTTGCATGACCTCGCCGAGTCCTCTGCAAGGCCGGCATTCACGACCTACTGACCGCGTTAGAACTTAGAAATAGAGTTGAGAAGGCGATTGGAATTCTTTATCCAGTCCACGTTTCTCCCTGAATCTCCACTCAAATCCCCCAACTCTATAAATAGGGCGGTTTCATCGCCCCATTTTCAACTCTTCTTGGGACTTCCCACGCGCAAGAATTCTGAATTGTATTCACAAGTAAGTTGTGAAAAATATCGTTTTTTTGTATCTTTGGCTCGATTCTGTTTCTGGGTTGCCCTTCTATTGGATTATTTTCAGATGGGTTTCTAGTTCTGGTGATGAATTTGGAGATCGAAGTTTGACTTTTGACTTCTTGAGTTCTTGTTGTTTCAGTTGATTTTGTTTGTTATGTTTGCGAGCCGCTCTCTCTCTCTCTCTCTCATCGTGTTTGTGTTGTATGCATATTTGGGGATAGCAATTTTTGTGGTGGTGATTTTCTTTCCAAGAATTATTTCTGTACTGTTGTATTGTTGATTGAATTGAAAATGTGATTTTATGTGTAGATCAGGATAGACAGTGTATCATGTAGCTGGAATTGGAATTAATTTTTACTTTTTTTGCTTTGATGCTTTGTAAAATCTTGTAATAAGTTGATTGTGGGATGCCTTATCTGCCTCATTCCAAAATCATTATAGTTGCAAGTAACTTTTGATCCTTTACATTTGTGTGTTAATTCGTTTGTAGGCGAAAGGAACACTAATCGTGCTTATCATGTGCGCGAAATGATGCTCGATGTTTGAATGTATTTATGTCTTCTTTATGGCTGTGAGGAATTCTTGCTGCTAGGGAATGTAGTATAGGAAGAGAGTTAATCTTGTTTTCTTCTACTTATTCTATATTTATGGTAAAACCTCAGAGGGATTGCGCCTCATTGAACTTAGTTTCGACTATGAAAAATCCGTAGCTAAAGAGTGAAATATTGAAATTTGATTATAATTTTGTCCTCACTGAAATTTGATCCAGTAATTCCATTTAACTGCTAATACATTTATAGCCATTTTCTTTAGTTTCTGGCAGAACCTTGCTTCATCAACATTGACTTACGATTTACGATTTACGATCTTTTTTTGGTTCATATTCTTGTTTAGTTGGCCGAGTATTGCCATATGTGCTCTCAACTGATTATAAGAATTCTTGGAAATATCATATTTTACATGCTATGGGATCCAAGAGAGAGATTCATATATGCATTATGGAATCATAAAGAGCATGAGTTTGATACAAGCAAAACAAATGTATTCCTGATTTCATAGAATTTGTTTCTTGAAGCAGAAGATGATGTCTCTGAGGAGCAAGGAGGAAAAGAAACTGGCCCTTGATGTGGCCGCATGGACGTTCAATATCGTCACTTCTGTTGCAATCATTATCGTCAATAAAGCTTTGATGGGCACCTACGGTTTTACTTTTGGTATGTCGGCTATGGCTATCCCCTTAACATATTCTTCAATATACGTTCACCGTCTTCCATGTTTCAAAGGTTCACTCTTGACATACTTGTTAACAAGTCTCTGCTCTGCCGATTATACGGTTGAATTTATCGAATTCAAGCATTTTAAGTCGGGCTAATGGTCTGATTAGTATTAGAAAAAGCTTCTACTTTGACAAAGTGACATAACTTCTCCGTAATTGGCTTTTGTTGCTTCATTCTAAAACTTATAGTGTCCGTATATATTCCGATCCGTCTTCTTTACGTTATTCTATTTGCGCTTTTGCAGCTACAACTTTAACCGGACTGCATTTATCTGCCACTACCATAATGACTCTCATCCTAAAACGGCACGGATATATCCAAACCACAACTCTCCCAGTATCAGATATTGTGAAGTATGTTGTATTCGCAAATTTTTCTATCGTGGGAATGAACGTTAGCTTAATGTGGAATTCAGTCGGATTCTATCAGATCGCGAAGTTGAGCATGATCCCGGTGTCTTGCCTCCTCGAAGTTGTGCTCGACAGAGTGCAGTACTCGAGGGACACCAAGCTAAGCATCTTAGTAGTCCTGTTAGGTGTAGCAATCTGTACAGTCACCGACATGAGTGTTAATACCAAAGGATTCGTCGCTGCTTTGATAGCCGTTTGGAGCACTGCTCTGCAGCAGTATGTAAGTAATACTCGCATTCAACCTATAATTCTCTAAGATGCAATAAAACATACTCCCTCCGTCCCGATAATACCGTTCTGTTTCTTTCCGGCATGGAGATGAAAAAGTTTGACTTTTGTGTGTAAATGAAGCGGGCCCACTTGATATTTTGTGATTTTTAGTTTTATCTTACTTCCTTTTCGGAAACATGACATTATTATTGGGACGGAGGGAGAATTTTGAAGTGTGATTCATTGATGCTTTTTTGCATTGCAGTATGTTCATTTTCTTCAAAGGAAGCATTCAATTGGCTCTTTCAACTTATTAGGCCACACCGCGCCTCCTCAAGCTGTATCGTTGCTTTTAGTAGGGCCGCTTATGGATTATTGGTTGACGAACAATAGGGTTGATGCATATCACTACACCTTCTCATCGGTGGTAAGTAGATCAAGATTAAGTTAGTATGATCTTGATTCTTGCATGAGTGTTTGATTAGTACTATGTGATTCTTTCTCTTTTACAGATGTTTGTTGGTTTGTCTTGTGCGATTGCAATCGGAACCAATCTAAGCCAATTCATCTGCATAGGCCGATTCACTGCAGTTTCGTTCCAAGTCCTCGGACACATGAAGACCATCCTCGTCCTCACGCTAGGATTCCTTTTCTTTGGCAAAGAGGGACTCAACCTACATGTAGTCATTGGGATGATGATTGCAGTACTCGGTATGATCTGGTACAGCCGTGTCTCCTCTCAACCGGGTGGCAAAGACCAAATCGCCCCTCCTCCCTCTAGCAACAAACTTGAAGATGAAGTTGCTTTAATAAAAGCCAACGAGCCCTATGAGAAGGTCTAGCAGCAAAGATGGAGTTGCATTACTGAACTGTAGATTCATACGAATTACACTCTTTATCGCGTTGGAAAACATAGAAAAAACGGGCTCGCCTAGCAGCCAAGAACTTGTCATTCTTGATAGTTACTGAAAATAGAAAAATGTTTTTCAAAGGCAGATCAGATTGTTTCTGCTTCTGCATCTTCAGCTATGGTTGCAATTTGCAATTCTGCAATCAATTCTTGCTTCTGCAGAAGGGAATTGATTAAATGCTCTGTTTCATCCCCATTCATAGTAAATGCTCTGTTTTGGAAATGGGAAAAATTCTTCAAGAATGCCATGCAGATGAAGCATGCTTGGGTGGTCCTAACATGGAGATTGTGATCATTTCAGGTATGGTGATGATGTAGACGAAGCTATACGCTCGTGTGGTTCACCCTCCACGTGGCGGTATGTCGTTGGTTCACATGAAATGTACATGCTCTTGATCAACTTGCCATAATATCTGCCATTAAAGCTCAAGTTAGGTAAGCCCTATTATGTGTGCATGAACCTTATGTCAGGAGTGAATATAGATACATTGATTATGATAAGATGAATGCTGCATAAGTTAACAAGAGAGAGAGAGAGAGAGAGAGAGAGAGAGGAGAGAGAGGGAGTCTAATCAATTCTAGATGTAGTACATGGAGCTATGGATTGATAAAGAAGTGAATGGTGAAGGAATATAAATGCAGATATCTAACTGTACTTGAATTCATGTAGGAGGCAATTATTGTAACACCCACATTATAACAAAATGAAATTATTAATCTTTTGTACTTTGGGCTAGGCCTAGTTTAATCACATGGGCCAACTTCATTATGATTTTACAATCATCATCAACTTGAGTAATAACATCATTCAAAATAAAATATACTCCCTCCGTCACGGATGAAACGTCCTATATTCTATATTGGGTTGTCCCACACAAATGTCTTATTTCTTAAAAAGGAAATAAATTTATCTGACAAAAGTCACTTTTTTTTGGACCACATTCACATCACTCTCTCTTATTACCGTGCTGAAAAGAAATAGGACGTTTCATTCGGAACGAATAGAGTATTATATTACCTCTCCAAATTTAATAATCTTCACCACTATTTAATCTCATTCTCCAAACACTTTCCATAATCTTAGGATCAAATTCAATATACAATAAATTCATGTTCATAAATGGTATGATGATAAAAATTTATGTCACAACATATTAAGATAACATTTTTTTCTAATATGGATGGTTGTAATGGAAGCATAGAGGACACTGAATTTACTCTCTATTTTGGGAAAAGTGGACTCCACATCATCATTATACTTCCCATATTCCAAAAAGATTAAAAATTGAAAAAAAGTTTTTTGTAATTGTAAAAGAAAATGAAAACTTCTTCAAGAAATTCCGTGCCTAATTACTCAAAAAGTGAATTTGAGGAAGCCATCAAAGTTTGGGTAACTTTGAATGGTTTATCTCTATTATATGTGGACCCTTAATATACTATTTTCTCCGTCCGACTTCAATTATTTAATTTCTTTGCAGTACACAGATTAATAAAGTTATTAATTTTGTATAAAGAAATAATAAAATAGTTTGATCCACTATATTTTATTGAATACTTTTTCCGTTCTGCTAAAAGCAGTTTACTTTCCTAATTGAGACGTCCCGTTAAAAGTGGCTTATTCCAAATTTAATAAAATTATAATATTATTTCTCCTATTTTATCATCTTTTCTTTCCTACTTTAACATTTACTTTATCATTATCTTACCCATCTTCTCTCTCATATTTTATCATCTACTATCACATTATTTCACTCATATTCTCTCTCCTACTTTATAATTACTTCTCTCTCATACTTTATCATTTACCTTCTTAATAATCGTACCGAAAAGAAATGAACCGCTAATAGTGGGATGGATGGAGTTTGAAAAGTAAAGTAAACAATTAGAATGTGACAATTCAAAAAAGATGACAATTGATGCGGAGTAACTTTTTTAGTGAAGATATTGTGATTATGGATTTTTTTTTGTTAAGAATAATTTAACTAAATTAAGAGGAAGATTTAATCAAGGAAAAAAGGCTTTACGTGGAAAAAGACGGCACCTCGCACGGTCACACGTGCGACGCCTTACCACAGCTTACGGAGTGGCGACAAACAAAGTACGTGAAATGAGTAAATCTCGCTAGCGTTTTCCAGGTGAGATTTGAACTCATGACTTATCGGTCCCGGACCACCCACCTTCACCACTACGCATCTCATGAGGACATTTCACGCTAATTTCACATCACAAAAAAAGAAGGCCCCGCATTCTGTGTCAATTTACCATTTTACCCTCCACTCAATTTCATAGGATGAATCCCGAATTGAGATAGTGAGCAAAATCTATAATTTTGGAGAAAAATGGAGACGGAATCTAAATTTTACACGCAAATATTACATCATGATTAGTTTCTTGTTGGAAAGAATTGGTTAGGTCTAAATCAATTTTAGTTTTGTCCGAAGCATTAAATTGTTGGATAACAATACTGTTTGTCTTTTTCTCACTCAACACAAAATTAGTTATCTATGTTGACTTCTCACATTGCAAATTGATACTTTCATACTCCAATTAAATCGAATCTCACAATTTAAGTCGAGTTTGTGACATATGATTTAATTGAGTTTGTGGCATATGATTGATTGAAGTTGGAACTGTAAATTAATGAGAATTGAAGGGACAGAATGTAATAAAGGTAAATTAGTGTTGATTAGTAGTGGGATCATGAATGAAGACAATTGTAATTAAAGAAATGGAATCTGTATTAAAAAAGACACTCCCATCCATTATTAGTCACACGTACGCGGAAACCTAGAGAGACAAACAGATCGTTTTATTAAAATTTAGAGAGAGAGAGATACATCTATACGTATAGAGAGAGAGAGAGAGATTTGTCACATGCCATGTGATCAGCTGTGTGCACCCCATCCCCTTCCTTCAAGAAAATAATGCTGCTGCTAATTAACTGTATATAAACCCATCTTCCCCTTCCTCACTCCGGCTTTTGTTACTCCCTCTCTCTCTCCTCCCTCTCTCTCTCTCTCTGAAATGGGAGAAGCAATTCATGCAAAAGGGCAGCTTTAATTTCTCAAGATAAGCAAAATTCCGCCATAAAAATCCAATCTTTGAAGATGAAAGTCTCTCTTCACTGCCGCCGCAATTTGCTCCTCTCCGCCGCCCTCCTCCTATTCTTCCTCTCCGGCACCGCCGCCGCCGTGGTGAGAGACGCCCAGCTGCTCATTTCATTCAAAAACGCTCTCCCCAACCCCACCCAGCTCCCCACGTGGCAACCCACCGTCTCCCCCTGCAACTTCCGCGGCGTCTCCTGCAAAAACGCCGCCGTCTCCTCCGTCGACCTCTCCGACTCCAACCTCAACACCAACTTCTCCACCGTCGCAAACTTCCTACTCTCTCTCCAAAACCTCGAGTCCCTCTCGTTGAAAAACTCCAACCTCTCAGGCTCAATCTCCGCCGTCGATTCCTGCAGCGCCTCTTTAACCTCACTAGATCTATCGGAAAACGCCGTCTCCGGCCCAATCTCCGACGTCGCGGCGGCGCTCGGAGCTTGTCCCACCTTGAATTTCCTCAACCTCTCCATGAACTCAATCGACCCATTCCCCCACGCGGCGGAGCGCGCCTCCGCCGCCGCCCCACCGCCGCTGCAAACTCTTGATCTTTCCTACAACAACATCTCCGGCGACGGCGTCGTTTCGTGGCTCCTCTCCGCCGCATTCCCGGAGCTTCAGCATCTCTCCTTGAAGGGCAACAAAGTCGCCGGCGCCTTGCCGGAGTTCGACTTCAAGAACTTGGCCCATTTGGATCTTTCAATCAACAACATCTCCACCACTTTCCCCAAATTCATCAACTGCGCCGCCTTAAACCACCTTGATTTATCCACCAACAAATTCTCCGGCGATGTGGGAAGCTCACTCTCCTCTTGTCCGAAGCTCACCTTCCTCAACCTCACCAGCAACCACCTCACCGGCTCTGTTCCATCTCTGCCAGCCGGCAATTTGCAGTATTTATATCTCCAAGACAACAACTTTCAAGGCCTAATTCCAACATCTCTCTCCGATTTATGCAAAACCCTTGTCCAATTGGATCTCTCCTACAACAATTTCACCGGCCCTCTACCGGAAAGCCTCAACTCTTGCTCTGTTCTGGAGCTTCTTGATGTCTCCAACAACAACCTCTCCGGTGAGTTACCAGTTGAAACTCTCTTGAATCTTACAAATTTGAAAGCTTTGGTGCTGTCTTTCAATAATTTTGTGGGAGTTTTACCCAATTCCATGTCAAAGCTGGAATCTTTGGAGGTTCTTGATGTGAGTTCAAATAATGTGTCTGGCTTGATTCCTGTTGGGCTTTGTCAAGATGATGTTAGGAGCAGCTTGAGAGTGTTGTACCTTCAGAATAACATGTTCACAGGTACAATACCTGAAAGCTTGAGCAACTGCTCCAATTTGGAGTCTCTTGATCTCAGCTTCAACTATTTGAGTGGCACAATCCCATCTAGCTTAGGATCTTTGTCCAAGTTGAAAGATGTGATCTTGTGGCTGAATCAGCTGCACGGCGAAATCCCGGATGAGTTTATGCATTTGCAGAGCTTGGAGAACTTGATCCTTGATTTCAATGACTTGACTGGTTCAATCCCTTCCAGCCTTAGCAACTGCACTAGGTTGAACTGGATTTCTTTGTCGAATAACCATCTCTCCGGTGAGATACCGCCTTCGTTAGGGCAGTTGAGCAACTTAGCTATACTTAAGCTTGGGAATAACTCCTTGAGTGGGAGTATACCAGGGGAGTTGGGTGATTGCCAGAGCTTGATGTGGTTAGACTTAAATACTAACTACCTCAACGGCTCTATCCCGGCTGCTCTGTTCAAGCAGTCGGGTTACATAGCTAAGGCTGAGCTGACCGGAAAAAGCTATGTTTATATCAAGAATGATGGGAGTATGCAGTGCCACGGAGCTGGGAATTTGCTCGAGTTTGGGGGGATTAGAGCTGAGCAGCTAAATAGGATTTCCACTAGGCATCCTTGTAACTTCACTAGAGTGTATAAGGGTATCACACAGCCTACTTTCAACCACAACGGTTCGATGATTTTTCTTGATCTTTCGTATAATGTGCTGGAGGGCAGTATACCTAAGGAGCTTGGGAGTATGTTCTACTTGTCTATACTCAATATGGGACACAATCATCTCTCCGGTCCGATTCCTCAAGAGCTTGGGGGTTTGAAGAATGTTGCTATTCTTGATTTGTCTTACAACTGGTTGAGTGGTGTTATTCCTCAGTCGTTAACCGGACTAACTTTGCTCGGAGATATTGATCTCTCGAACAATAATCTCACCGGGTTGATTCCTCAATCAGCTCCATTCGATACGTTTCCGGATTACAGATTTGGTAATAATTCGGGTCTTTGCGGGTACCCTCTCCCGGTGTGTGAGTTGGTGGGGGCCGGAGGCCCGCTACACCCGAAGTCCCACCGGATAGAAGCTTCCCTTGTCGGGAGTGTGGCGATGGGGCTTCTATTTTCGCTCTTCTGCATATTCGGGTTCGTGATTATTGCAGTGGAGATGAGGAAGAGGAGGAAGAAGAAGGAGGCGGCTCTTGAGGCGTATATGGAGAATGATTCGAATTCAGCTACGGTTAATAAGACCAACTGGAAGCTTAGTGCAAAGGAGGCATTGAGTATCAATCTTGCAGCCTTTGAGAAGCCTTTGAGGAAGCTAACATTTGCTGATCTTCTTGAAGCGACAAACGGGTTTCACAACGACACCCTAGTAGGATCGGGTGGGTTCGGAGATGTTTATCGAGCGGAGTTGAAGGATGGGAGTATTGTAGCTATCAAGAAATTGATACATGTGAGTGGGCAAGGCGATAGGGAGTTCACTGCTGAGATGGAGACGATCGGGAAGGTGAAGCATCGGAACCTTGTTCCGTTGCTCGGCTATTGTAAGGTGGGCGATGAACGCCTCTTAGTTTACGAGTACATGAAGTACGGAAGCTTAGAAGACGTTTTGCACGACCGGAAGAAGGTAGGGTTGAAGCTCAATTGGGTGGCAAGGAGGAAGATAGCCATTGGAGCAGCTAGAGGATTGGCCTTCCTCCATCACAACTGCATTCCCCACATCATCCATCGCGATATGAAATCGAGCAACGTCTTGCTCGATGAGAATCTCGAAGCTAGGGTTTCGGATTTCGGGATGGCGCGGATGATGAGCGCGATGGACACGCACTTAAGCGTGAGCACCCTGGCGGGTACTCCGGGGTACGTGCCCCCGGAGTACTACCAGAGCTTCCGTTGCTCGACAAAGGGCGACGTCTACAGCTACGGTGTCGTACTGCTCGAGCTGCTCACGGGGCGACGACCGACGGATTCGGCCGATTTCGGGGACAATAATCTTGTGGGGTGGGTCAAACAACATGCCAAGACAAGGATAGTTGATGTGTTTGATGGTGAATTGCTTAAGGAAGATCCAACCCTAGAAATGGAGCTGCTTCAACACTTGACGGTTGCTTGTTCTTGCTTGGATGACCGGCCATGGAAGAGGCCCACAATGATTCAAGTCATGGCAATGTTTAAAGGGATCCAAGCCGGATCCGGGCTCGACTCAGCCTCGTCGATCGCAGTCGACGAGGCCGGGTTCGGAGAAGGTGTGGAGATGAGCATAAAAGAAGGGAATGAGATGAGCAAGCAGTTGTGATTTGTGAATTGTTGTTTCTTGATTCATTGAGGGCTGAATCTTGAGAGTTGTACTTCTTGCCGAAATGGTTGTACCTAGCTAGGGTTGTTACACATAAAGGGGAATGGTGGTTAACTTGTAACAGAACTTGTACAGATATAGTTTGAGTTTGTTACAGCTTTTGATTTTTTTATTTTTTTTTTTAATTAGCATTGTTTGGATTTAGATTCGGATGCAGTCTTTTCTGAGATGGGTGTTGGATCTCTGACCTTGTGATGGTGACTAACTGTGGGTGGCTATTTTTTTGGAACTTTCTCTCTCTAACTTAGTGTTCACCAGTTCTTGTCTTTAAAAATCCATTATATTATTCAAGACTTGAAATTATTACAAGTGTTTGTAGTAGTTGTTACATGCAAGCAGGTCAAACATCAAATCCTTCATTTAAAACTTGAAATTATGTTTCCCACTTGTAGGCCCTCCGTTCTCATGCTTGCCAACTGTCATGTTGTGCTCGGATCCTTTGAGAAATTTACAATTTCGAAATAGATAGATAAAATCGACAATTAGGCATGTCGGATAAAAAAAATTCCAAAAGTTTTTTAAATCTAAAAATTTGAATTAGAGGAGAGAAATCTGTAATCTCGAAATAAAGAGAATGCAAAATTGATAATCTAGCGGGTGGGATAAGTTTTTTTTCCGAAAGAATATAATGAAAATTTAGAATCGACCAATTTTGCCGCTCAATGATGAGGGTAATCCGCAACCGCTACTGAACTGCGCACTGGATAAACCTCGTTCCTGAGTTCTAGCCTGCAAATGGTTCCAGCTATTTTATTAATACATTTATGCACACATATACATATTCATTTTCTTCTTTTCTTGGGTGTGCATCATTATTATCCAATAATTGTTATTAGATAGAAAGTATAGTTCCTTGACCAGTCAAAATTTGGACCTAATTAATATACTCCCTTTTATATAAAATACTTTACAAAAAGTGAAAAATAAACATGAACTCATTTTCTTGGAATACAATTTGTCATCACATTCCATCACAACTTTTAAGATTAGTGAGTGGTCAATGATTTATTTTTTAATTCTAGATTAGTTTGTATTATGAAATGGGGTGTTTGTTTGTTTGTTGGGTGCATGCATGCTCACGTGCACGTGCACGTGTTGTCTTGCTTGAAGACTATGCATTCCACAAAGCAAGGTTGAGTGCCCAATTACCAATAAAAATTCACATCTTTAAGTTATCATTTTTAACTCAAAAAGTCCAATTCTATGTCCTAACCCAATGTTATTTATCCCAAAATAATGTATCAAAATCCCATTTAAATATTTAGTAGTATAATGAATCATAATTAAATATTATAAGCATTTCCGAATCATGAAATAAGATAAACCTCGTATAAAGTGTTTGAATTAGGTATTTCAGAATTAAAATTTTGATTCGCATTTTAAAAGTTTGGACTTCTCAAACTATTAGTACTTGATAGACTTTTTTATCCAAAATTTACATCTAATTCTTAATCCATAAGTAGACAATTTCGAACTCGAATACAATTTCAAACTGCGAAGAAAATGTCACTTAAATTGATTTAAGAAATTCCTTGGTGCTCAATTCCAAGAGTGGACCATAAATAGAAAAGTCCAAGTAGTTCATAGTTTCAATGCATCTACTATTCTATCCTTAATAATAATGCCTGCCCACTTGGTTTCAAAAATTCGTATCTTTTGATAAATTTAAGGATTTCAAGATTTGTCATCATCTCCTCAACACCTTGCATGCATAACTTATTTTATTTATTTTAAATTTAAGATTCAATTTTTGAAAATGGTATGTGAAAATATAAATAATACTTCTTCCGTCATACAAATTTAGTCCAGTATATTAAATCGGATTGTCCCATTATATTTGTCCAATTTTATTTTTTGACAAATTGTTACAAATACTTTTTTGGGGACCCACAATTGTATTCAACTGTACACATATCAACAACTCTATTTAAAAATCGTACCGAAAAAAATGGACTATATCTATAGAACGGAGGAAGTATTATTTCAAAGAGTTTTGAAAATAGCTACCCTAGTTAAACATCTTCCTGGAAATACACAGATGTGCTTGTTCTCCATTTCTCCAACTCCACGATTTAATAATTGCACTTTGCTCCTTCATTTAGCTTGCATTATCAGTTTAATATTGCACTTGTTGTACTATATAATTATCTATTCTTTAAGTAACAAAATACACGTTTATATACCTCAGATCCCAAAAGAAAGTTTAATATTTTATTTTTATCTCTTAAATTAAAGCTAACAAAACAAAAATCCCACCAAACTACTACTCTATTAACAAATAATTACATTAATTAATTCTTATATTCCATCCATCCCGAATATATATGTCTATTTATTTTTCCACACATATTAAGAAAATATTTCATGATATGAAAATTAAATAAATGTTAGTATTGAAATATGAGTAAATTAAAGTAAATTGCTAAAAAGTTAATGACATAATTGTATTTGTTATTAGAAAAATTGGATAAAGTAGTATTTTTCTATATTATCACATTAATTAGATGTATTAAAGTTAGTGAAAATTTAGTTAGGCAAAATAAAATTATTAATAGACATATAAATTTGGAACAGACAAAAAAGGAAAGCAGACATATATATTTTGGGACGGAGGGAGTATAAGAATTATTAAGTAGTTACTCCACATGTGGGTTACAATTTAATGCATCCTTCCATTTATTATCTGTCATTTGACCGTATTGCTGTCCTAGTTTACCTATGAACTTATATTACTCCCTCCGTCCCACGGAGTTTGTCCACTTTCTTTTTACACGGTAATTTAGAAAAGTTAGTATAGATTGATAAAGGTGTGTGCTCATACATTAATTAACGATTTAGAATTGATTTGTGAGGTAGAGGTATGAGACTCATTTAATTAATTAATATTTTTGAATTGATTTGAGTTGTTAAAAGTGTAAACTTACTTCATTTTTAAAAAACTGGACAAATTCGGTGGAACAACCCAAAATAAATATTGGACAAGTTGAGGGAGTACTACAAATAATTAGAACCGTCAAAATTGACCCAAATTAGTTCAAATGATCTACACACGTATATGGACTCAAAAATGCCTAAATGACCCATCATAGTGACCCAACAGTAGACTAGATTTTGGGCCGAAGAGGCCCATTGAGTATTTCCTTATTTGGTGCTATTTAATTTTAAATTATTTAATTTTACTTTTTAAATAAAAATAAATAAAACATAGTAAAATTTAATTTGGTTTGTTGGTTTGGATTAATGGCCCTTTCAGCAGCCCATCAATTTCAGCCGGGTCGGGCGAAGACTTTGATAGATACGATAATAATTGATCTTTCAAACACCAGTGTAGCGCATTCTTTATGAAAGTTTCCAAGATGGCTTAGTTGATCCATGATTTATGTTTCATTTTTCGTTTGTTTCGAGAAATCTATCGATCAATTCCGATTCTTTCTTTTTCTCTTGATTCTTTTGCGATCGAGATGTATAGATCCTGTTCATGAATTAGAAAACAGAGTTTACTGAAAACAAAAAACGATGTTGTTCTATATATAAATCGTTTTACCTTTAGCGACAGTCTGATCCGAGTCGAATTTTTCCCGTGCTTCCTAATTTGGAAAATCCAAGTCGAAATCAATGTAGAGCTCTGAAAGAGTAATCAAAGGAAAAAGATGCAGAAGATACCTTTAGCAATGCATTTCTGTTGGAGATTGGCACCCTTTTGCTGCACCTTGTTCGGATGAACGCAAAGTATGGCTTTCCTATACGCCTTTTTACAGAGTCGCCGGTCATCAAGTATGTCGGATGCCACCCGCATCCAGGCCAAAGCGCCTGTAATAATATATACGAGTTGGCTTTTTATAACAAATTCGAATATCATTGGCATATATATAGGGAGATACGACGCACGTAATGCAGTATTGATAGCAACACAGACAAATTTCCTTCCTTACCAGCAGTCCAACACGTGATTCTAGAATCTAACGTCTCAGCGATCCTCTGTAACCAAAGGGTTATATTACAACTTATCAGAAACTCACACGTCTTTCTTCTTGATCCCTCTGAGCTTGAAGCTCCAGCTGATTCAACTCATCTAATGCTTTGGCCTAATGATAGAATGAATCATAACAAATAGAAGGTAAAAAAAGAATCATAAGATAATATAGACACAGATACATGCAGATCGCTCTTGAGTGCGTTCATGGCGCTCCGTTCCGACTCTTCTTCCCTCATCTGTTTCTCCTTCAATGTACTGGAATTCTAGAGGAAGATTATACCCATTCTTCAAGGTAGAAGATAAGTTTTGAACAAAGTTGGTTGTGGAAGAAGTTCTCCTTATGTTAGTTGATGATGAGTTCCCAAATTGCTGAAATTGTTGGAAAAAAAAGGAAAAGATGAGTTTTTTTTCATGTAGTACTCCCTCCGTTTCATTCGAGGTGAGAATTAAAAAAGTTGATGATAAAGTATGAGATTGATAAATGATAAAGTAAGAGAGAAGATAAATGAGTTTGTAATAGAGTAAATAATAAAGTAGGAGAGATAAATGATAAAATAAGATAAATAAATGAAAAAATATGAGAGAGAAATAAAAAAGTAAGTGATAATTTAATACTCCATCGGTCCCATTTATATTGACTCATTTTCTATTTCGGTCCGTTCCATTTGTATTGGTCCTTTCAAAAAAAAAAATTACATTATCTTCTATTTTATTATTTTTATCACCTACTTTATCATTCACTCTCTCACTATCTCATTCATTTCTCTCTTACTTTATCATCCGTTTTACTTTGTTAATTCTCGTACCGGAAATACAATGGGCCAATATAAACGGGAATGAGGGAGTAATATTTTAGAAGTTATGTCCTCTTAAGGAAACGTGTCATTTTAAATGGGACGTCCCGAAAAGAAAAACGTGAAATGTTAAATGAAACGGAGGGAGTATTAATTAGCATAAGTTTTTTAGAAAAAATGTCAATTTTGGTCATGATGTGCATAGTGTTTGATTTTGGCCTTTAATTATGGAAATTTTTATTTTTTGTCTTGTAAAGATTGTCTATGTTTTATTTTCTAACTTAGTGTGTTTCGCCTAAATCCGCAACATAATATCAAACATATACATACTTCTACTTGGAAATATGATTATCAGTTTATATACAGTTAAACCTCGATAAAGTAATAATCTTGGGATCGATAAAAAATATTCATTTAACGAGGTTATTACTTTATCGAATTATTTTAGTGCATTGACCCATATCGGGACCGGAAAAAATTATTATCTTAGCGAGATTATTACTTTATTGAATATTACTTTATCAAGGTTTAACGTATGTCAATTCATTCTTAATTTTCAATTGATTTACTGTATTTCCTGATGTACGTAACTAATTAGTTGATAAGTACTCTATTTTTAAAATATTTATCACCTATTTTGCTCTATTTATCGATATTCAAGGATTCCCATCAATTCCCTTTTTCATCCCCTAAAACATTTGCCAGCCATTCATTCTCGTAACACTAAATTCAACTCCAAAACTAACTCATTCCATTGAATTCAATAAGAAATAAATGATCTCACGGTCATCGTTTATAATCTCTCTTAAAAAATTATTCAGAGGCATTGATTTTTCTTGTTTTTTCTCAGCCTCTCAATTTCCACATTTTTTCCTGAAGCTCGAAAAAACTCCTCAATGAAGACGACGACATGGGTCACCGCCGTCGTGGTGGTGGCGGCAGTGCAGTTGGTGGCTACGGTGGACGGAATTGGCGCCAATTGGGGGAATCAAGCAGCCCAAAACCTATTACCTAGCAACGTCGTACAAATGCTAAAGGATAACAACATTTATAAGGTTAAGTTGTTTGATTCCGATCCTTGGGTTGTTAAACAGTTTGCTGGGACAGGAATTCAAGTCATGCTCGGCATTCCCAATTTGCATTTAGCCTCATTAGCCGACAAGTATGAAAATGCCGAAAAATGGGTTAAAAAGAACCTAACCCGGCATATCTACAACGGCGGTGTCGATATTAGGTGCGTACGTAAAATTCTCTATTCGGAAATGAACATGTACGTTAATTTTATATTTTAATTTCTCTCGTCATACAAAAAATTGCAGATACGTAGCCGTTGGGAACGAGCCGTTCCTAACGGCCTACAACGGGTCGAATGTAGCGACGACTTATCCGGCATTGTGGAATATTCAGAAGGCAATAAATGAAGCCGGATTGGGGGATCGGATCAAGGCGACGATCCCTCAAAACGCCGACGTTTATGGCTCCGGCAGCGGGGGGCCGTCGGCCGGCGACTTCCGCTCCGATATTAAAACGACCATGGTGGAAATCGTGCAATTCCTGCGCGATAACAATGCGCCTTTCCTCGTCAACATCTATCCTTTCCTCAGCTTATCCCTCAGTGCGGATTTCCCGATCGAGTTCGCCTTCTTCGACGGCGGCGCACAGCCGGTCAACGACAACGGAGTCTCGTACGATAATATGTTTGATGCGAATTTGGACACGCTTGTTTCTTCGTTGAAGAAAGCCGGCGCCGGGACTGTCCCGATAATCGTCGGAGAAATAGGCTGGCCGACCGACGGCGACAAATACGCTACCGTCGCCTTGGCGCAGAAATTCTACGACGGATTTTTCAAAAAAATGGCGGCGAAGAAAGGCACGCCGCTCTACCCCTACGAGATCGAGTATTACCTCTTCAGCTTGACCGACGAGAACGCGAAGAGCATCGCTCCCGGCGATTTCGAGCGCTATTGGGGCGTCTTCAGGTAAACCCTAATTCAATTCGATTGATTTGGGGATTTCTTCGTGTAAACCCTAAATCAATTGACAATTTGATTAATCTTCAACAGTTACGACGGGAAACCTAAATTCCCGATGGACATTACCGGGGGAGGGAACGCGGTGATGCCGGCGGCGGCGAAGAACGTGAGGTACTTGGAATCGGAGTGGTGCGTGTACGCCGGCGGCGGCGAGGATAAGGTCTCGACCAGCCTGACGTGGGCGTGCACGCAAGGCGACTGCACGGCGTTGAAATACGGGAGTGATTGCGCGAAGCTGGATAACGCCACCAAAGTCTCGTACGCTTTCAACATGTATTTCCAGATGCAGGGGCAGGATGTGGAGACGTGCGATTTCGACGGACTTGCGAAGATCGTAAAGACAAATGCTTCCTCCGGCAATTGCCTCTTTCCGATCGCGCTGGAGAGTCGCGGGGTGGTCGGAGCTCCGCTGCAGATAGGATCCATCGTGCTATCGGAATTGTTGTTGTTGTCGTTGTTGTTGTTATGAGTCCGAGATTCCCCATTTCTTACCGTGTAACGTTGCACGGTGTTATAAGAGAGATTCTCCGTTTCCCCATAGGAAACGTCGAGGGGTATTGGAGTTTGTCGGAGTCGTACGAGAGATTCTCTATTTTTTATCGTGTTGTTTTGAGGGGTATTGAAGTTTGTCCCGGAGTCGAATAAGAGATTCTCTGCTTCCGATTACATAATAAACTTGTGGACGAAATGTAACACTTGTTGTAACGCAACGTTCTTCGTACAAAATGTGAAAAATTTCTTATCCATAAAATTCAAATTGTGCCTTCAAAGTTCAAAATGCAAACACTAATTGAAATGAAATCAAACAAAAATAAATACTCAATAATAAAAGGGAGTAAAGGGCATAGTTGGAATTTGGGTCGTGGACCACTTAAGTCATGGCATAAAGCACGATGGATTCTTCCCCATGGGATGACATAACGGTGAAGATGGATGACTCGGGACCGATAGGTAATGGTTTCAAATTTAACTGGAGTATGTCTGTCACCCTGTTACATCATATGATCATTTTGATTGCAGAATATTGCACATGAGCAAGATTTACCTTGTGCGCACCTATCCAATAAGTCATATGATCGTTTTGATTTCAATCGACGACCACCCTTTATTCGATTCTCGATCAGGGTTGTAAACGAACCGAATCGAATATAACAATTTTGTATTTGTATTTGATTAGTAAACGAATCGAATCGAATATATATAATCTAATTCGAATCTCAAAATCTCGAATACGAATATAAAAAATCGAATACGAATACCTAATCGAATCAAAACTATTTGATTCGTTTACAACCCGAATCTTATTTCGTTCCCTTCTCATCCGGAAGGAGAAGAGAACGAAATAAGATTGAGTAAGGCTTTCACTTTTCAGGATTTGTGAAATTATGAAATTAATATTTTATTTATTCATTTAATTGATGCCCTTAACATAAATATTTTAAATTAAAATAATAATAAGTTTATAAAAGTTATTATATATAAAAATAATTATTGTATATATAATTTGTATTTAATCGAATATTTACGAATATCGAATCGAAAATTACAATTTTGCATTTGTATTTAATTAGTAAACAAATCGAATCGAATATTCATAATCGAATTCGAATCTCAAAATCTCGAATACGAATATAAAAAATCGAATACGAATACCAAATCGAATCAAAACTATTTGATTCTTTTACAACCTTATTCTCGATTACCAATATTCACAATATTTCATAAGATTCAAGTATTTTAAATCTAGCAAATGTGTCTAAATTCACACAATCTCTTCAAACACTTAAAGAAGAATCTTGCAAGAACTCAAATCCCACCTTACTATGCAGCCTAGAACCTTCTGGAAGCCCTAGAGGAGGATTCTCACAAGAACAATTATCAACACTAAACAGCTCCCACTCCTTGATGCTGCATCTCTCAAGCGCAGCAACCAACCTCCCCCTCCTCCCCTCCTCCGGGTACGCGCCGGTCGGGCTAACGAGCACTGCCCCGGTGTACGACTGCCCCGCAACACGGGCAGCTCCGTGGTAGTGAAACAAACCCCAGCTCAACTCATCACAGACGTCCACAACCGTCCACAACTCATTCGACACAACACCGTTATCCAACACGGAGAAGTAGAACTTCCCGGGCTTTCCCCCCCTCTTAACGCGGTACTTCCTTCTCCTCCACACGAGATCCCCATCAAGTGTTCGTACTTGAAAAACTGGCTCGTACCAAAACGACCCTTTCGCCCTCCCTCTGTAGAAGAGCTGGTACTGGCACGGGAATTGGTCGTAGGCCGGGTTCTGCCCTGCAACGACGCGCCAACTCCAATCCAACTGCCCCATCCACCCTACGAAAAGATCCTCAGCCGTTTCGTGGTCAATCTCCTCCCCTCGGAAATGGGTCATCGGGGCGATGGAGGGTTTTTCAGGGATCTTTGCATCGAGCTCTAAGCAGTTGTGTTTCTGCAAAACACATAACGAAAACTCCTCAAGCTCCCGGCTTTCATAAGAGGCGATGCACTTGTAGTTGCAGACTTGGTCGACCGGGCTGCATTTGTTCAAGCATTGAAGGGCCTTCCTGCAATCTGAATCTAACAAACAGTTCAAGATTTGAGGGCCACAATTCTTCACCATGCAGTTCAAAGTGGCAAACCCCTTTGCGCGTAGATTCTGCAGTACAGGAACCGGTTTGATGTACGCGTTCACTACGATCAGCAAGCAGAAGCGTATATCGTCCGAGTTTTGCCTGCTCCAAGCCTCATTGATGGAGCTTTCTACTTCCTCTGTTTCCTTCGCCTTCTTAGATTGAGGCAATGGCAGTTTGCTGAACAAGCTCCTCCCTACTGCGTTGGTTTGCACGATGGAACCGCCTAGTTTGTTCGTTAACGATGGCGAGGACTCGAAAGAGATGATGTTTGCAACATCTAGGCTATTGGATTGGATCCATTTGACAGATTCTTGATCAGTAACTGCAACATTCATCAAGATGTTTGCTTGTTTCACATCCATGGCCGTGTTTTCGGATCGACAAGCGGTATCGGTGTATACGAGCATTTCATACCCTTCATCAACCCATTTCAATCTCTTGGCCTACTCAACACAGAAGGCCAGCAATAGATACAGATTAGAGCATTCAAGAAAGAGATCAAGCTTCTAAGATAGTCAAGTTTCATCTCTTTAGTTACTAATATCATATCCTAAAATGATAATCGTAAGTTTGAATCTCATCAATGTCTTCTAAATCGAGCTGCTAAAATATGACAAGACTTTGCAATGGTAGTAAAGTAGAATCACGATAATTCATTTCAAATAGTATACAATATTTAACACCAATATCATCAAACCATGTCGTAGTATTACTGGAATACGAGATTGAAACACGATTTGTAATAGCTATAATATTTTGATAAAATAAAAATCCATGTAAATTGAAGAGGAAAAATAAAAAAGATAATTCCTTTTTGGAGCTCAATGTATCTACTTACAGTATGGAGCATGACGTCATACCAAGGCGTGGACTTGAGAGGGCTGACGCTACCTTCCCCAACGATAGCCACTATTCTAACCGGAATTTCACTCCGCGGCGGCGGCGCCGCAGCACCAGTTTCCGTCGTCTCCTTGACGGCGCTGCTTCGACAATACGACGATCGACGGCGATGTGGCGAATATCCCACCGAGCCGGAGACACCGCCGGTGGTGGCAAACAGCAATTGGCGGCGGTTAGGGTGGAAACCGGTCGTTTTGGGGCGGAGGAAGGACGGCGGCGCCGTGCAGCTGCTGAGACTAGTCATCCTAGTGCAGGTATGAGAATGAATCAATTACCGATTTCGAGAGGAAATTACTGGAAAATTGTAATCCGAGAATCTTCAAGAGCTCCGTGACAATAATTTGAATCTTAATTTAATACTACTAATTTTACTGTTCTTCTGATATTCAGCTGTTCAAACTGCGCACGTCAGCAAGAGAGAACAGAGTGAGCATATTATCTTCGATTTTATCAAGTGGTCTTATTTATATTTTTCACTGTCATTAAGTATTTACTCTTGAGGGGAAAAGAATGGCTGCTTCATCTCTCATCAATCTCTCTCTCTCCTCCCACTGTTTCAGAACCCACACCTCCAAATCTCAATCAAGAACCCTCATTGTCAGATCCTCATCTTCATCTCTCCATCGCCGCCAAGAACTCCGGCAACCCGCCGCAAAACTTCAAAACCCACTCAAACCAACTATCAATACATCATTTCTAGCCTTCTTCTCGCCGGCCCAGAAGAAAATTCTAAACTCTCTTATAGAAAAGATTGCAACTTTGCTACTAGCTCTGATTTTCGCGGGTGGGTTTGTGAAGGCAAGGCCTGCTCTGGCGGCTCCGGTTCAAGAAAGTGAGGTTTTTGAGGAGAAAAGAGACGGCATGGTTAGTGATGATGCAGGTGAGGAGATGTGCGAGAAGTTGTTGCAGGAGAATCCTAAAGATGTTGAGGCTTTGAAGATGGTTGTGAATGTGAAGATGAGGAGAGGGAAGACTGGTGAGGCTGTGGAGGTTGTGGAGAAATTGGTTGAATTGCAGCCTAATGAGATGGAGTGGAGGCTGCTGCAGGCTCTGTGTTATGAGATGATGGGAGATTTAAGTAAGGCTAAGAGGTTGTTCAAGAATGTACTCAAGCAGAGACCTCTCTTGCTTAGGGCTTTGCATGTATAATTCCTCAGCTTGTTCGTGTGGATTTGATCCCTTTGTTGTGCTGTAAATGTGATTTTGTATGTTCTTGATTGAGTTTTGCTCCAATTTTTTAGTATATGGAGGTGGAGTAGGTTGTTGAAAACTTAAGAAAGATAGTTTAGATATTTGGTTGTGTTGGAAAATTAAATAATTTGGGGAACTAATATATGCCTAGCAAGAATAGACTTTGAAATGATGGTGATGATTATGCTTAATGATGATTGGTTATATATTTTGTGCTGTAATCGTGATTATTAGTCTTCTTTATAGAAGTTTGGTAAGGATTATTAATCTTCTTCATTGAATGAATATGCTTTATAGAACTATTTTAGAGCTTTGCACTGTATAATTCCTCAGCTTGTTGGTGTGCATTTGATCATTCTATTTTGCAGTAAATCTGATTCTTAATATTCTTGATTGAATTTTGCTCCAATTTGTCAATATAAGTGTTTGTAGATGGAGTAGGCTGTTAAAAACTTAAGAAAGATTTCGGGAGCAGTGAAAAGATAGTTTAGATCTTGGATTGAGTTATAAGTATGTGGGAAAATTGAATAATTTGGGGAACCTATATATGCCTAGCAAGAATCGACTTCGAAACGATGATCGGTTATATGTTTTGTCTTGTTATTGTGATTATGAATGTTCTTCACTGAATTTTGCTATAATCTCATCGGTGTAGTGAAAGGCGGCGTAGGAAGGGGTAGGCTGTCGTAAACTTGAACGAATATGCTTTAGAGAACTATTTAAGATCTTGGTTCGAGTTATAAGTTTGTGGGAACATTTAATTATTTGGAGAACAAATATTTATAACCGTTGGTTTCATTAGTGAGACTAATCTTTGTACTGTTCTTTCTTTTGGTAGGGTCTGGCAATGGTGATGCATAAGAACCATGAAGGCCCAGCTGTTTTCGATATGCTAGAAAGGGCTCTAGAGGTCGCACTTCGGGAGAAAAAAGTTAACGAAGAGCGAAATATCCGGATTTTAGTTGCTCAGATGCATCTGGTAAAGGTAACAATTGCAGCATCCTGTTCATTGCAGTTTAATTTGGATTTAGTTTGTGGGACTGAATATCAAGATTTTTCATATAAGAAATTAGAGCTGCTTATGGAAAAAAACCGAACCTGAGATAGCAAGAGTCGTAGTGCTGATATTGTTGTCGATGCACGGCTGTAGCAACGTTTTGCGTATGGTGGAAAAGTTGGTGTCTTTGTTTCTTTTGTTATGTTTGAGTATTGCAGGGAGACTTGGAGATGGCAGTGAAGAAGTTTCAAGCTCTTATTGATGAGAATCCGAGGGATTTTCGCCCGTATCTTTGCCAGGTTAGTCGAATAGCCACCTCTATACAATGCTTATTAGTCCGTTATACTTACCGATGGTTGGTTTGAGGTGGAATCAAGATTTATACTTTCGTCGATTAATTCTATAGCAAAACTCTACCAGTTTGTGGGCTGCATATATCTGCTTCTTTTATATGTTTCTGTTCATTGAGTAGATTCAAAGTATACAAGCTTTAGTTGCACGTATATGGGGCGGGTAAGGAGACGGTGTTTAGACCTAAATTCGGGATCTTGATCGATCCCTTTGTGAAATGTTAGGGGATTGTGTACAGCATGTTGGACAAGAAGAAGGAAGCAGATGAGAGCTTTGCGACTTATCAACGACTCGTACCGGACAAGTTTCCTCAGAGAGGGTTTCTAGATGATGTTGTCTTGTCGGCCAAATCGGAGTCGAAGCAGAAGCTCGAGAAGGATCTGCAACACTAGAAACAACAAAGGTAACAGTTTCAGACCACCAAATGCTTTCAGTTCTTGAATGAATCCATGCTTAGCCAAAGATTGTCATGAAGCTTTCCAAATATGCCATTTTGGTTATGAAGTTTTTGCTTTTAGAGTGTGTTGGACTTTTACTTGCTTATGCTAGATGTGCAAGGGCAAATTAGTCATTTCACTAGGAGAGCGTCTAAATGAAATAAAAGTATAAAACCTTGTTTTTCATTAGGGGCAGATCCAAGATTTAACGGGGGCTAATAGCAAATTTTTAAAAAATATAAAGAAAATATCGGTCGATTACACAATTTCGGAGGCAAAATTGTGTAACCCTACCCGTCCCCTTTAAATCCGCCCTTGATTTTCATTATTGACATCTCTGCAGCAAAATGCTCTGCTGCAACTGCAGGTTCGAGCCGGATTCGGGTCCTTGAAGGCGAACCCTCCTCCGAAGGGGGTCTCGTTGAAGTCGAGCTGCGCACCTCGAATAACGGCTAAGCTTTCGGGATCACAAACTGCATCATTAATTTGACCATGAGATTGAGATAATATTTACATTTTGTTCATCGTGTATAGTAATTGATATCGTATTATACGTATGTATAACGAACCTGTCGTATTCGACCGTGCAATCGTCGCCCCTCGAGCTCTCTTTCCCCTCAAACGCCACGGTATAGGACGGACCGGAACATCCTCCTCGCTTCGCTCCAACTCTTATGTATAAATCCTCGTTCTTCTCGAGCCGCATTGCGTGTAATCGTTTCTTCGCGTTTTCCGTTATGGCGATCGCAGGTGCGATTGCTCCGGCCGGAGATGGTGCTGCGGACGCGATCCACGAAAGGGGCTTCTTGGATGGAGGGGAGAAGGGGAAGGGAAGGGAGGAAGAATGGAGTGTTTGAGGGGAGAGAGAAGGTTTTGATGAGAGAGAAAGAGATTGAGGTGAGTGAAGATTTAGGGAAGAAGCCATTATTGTGATTCAGCAACGAAACGGATTCGTGAGTTTAAGAAAGGAATTGGTGAAGCTACGTGTGTATGGAAGGCACGTGAGGCACGTGGAGATTTGGTCTAAGCTCGTGGCTTGCATGGGTATGGACCGTGCGGGCTGTGCCGTACGACAAATTGGTTTGCTTCGATTTCTCAATTAGATTTCAATCATTGATAATTAAAATAAAAAATACATATATGGATAAAAATTAAAGAAGATATGAAAATAAACAAAAAAAGAAAATTAGCAACAACACACTCTCACACGAGAAAAAGTGGATGCGTCTTTTTTGGTCATGTAATATGAATAATTGTTCGGTTTTAGTCCTTTAATTGAAGAGCATTCACATGTCACTACGTCAGTACTAACACGTCCTTTTTTTAATTATTATTAATATAAATAAATTATCGATAAAATAGACAAAAAAAGTCCATGGTGCATGAAGTATATCTTCCTGTCATATAATCAAAATGAACGTTTTTAAAAGTTATGTGGCCATAAATGGACTGATGCTATTTTATAGGGTCAGAAAAGAAAATCTATTGAGCTGAGGTGATTTATCATAATTTCATGAACTCCGAGGACGAAAGTGTAATTAGTCTAAACTTCTATCGTCTACATTCTACATGAGTCTCGTGCTTCCTAACACGCGATCTATGCCGCCAAGAGTCGCATTTTTCACAAGCAATTGCAATCGTTTTCATCCCAAGCAACTCCGGTAATCCCAAATCCAACCGTTCAAACTGTCGATCAAATCCCCCAGCGCGTAATTTCCGATTCAATTGCTTCGAACTCAAAAATCTCTTTCTGCAACATAAGCAATCCCGTCTCAGATTCATCCTAACCTCTGTGATTCACGCGCAAACGTACCCGCTAGATTTTCGAAGGAAATCTAAGTTTATTCTGTTTGTTGTAGATCTTAGTTGCCTCGAAGAAGGAAAGACGAGTTTTGCTTAATTTCTTTGGTCTAAACATTATTAAGTTGAACAACTGATTCGTTTTTCTGATGGGGAAATTCAGTTGATGCTGCTTGCACGTACAATGCCGTTTGTACGGGTTGAATTCGCGGTCGGTGTGAAATGATTTTGATAGGGTTGGAATCGTGAGGACTCATATGGAGATTTAGATTGTTGATTGTTGATGAACTTGAAGTAGCAGAAGGTGAGTCAGTTTTATTGGCTTTCTTTTGTTTCCGTTTCTTTTTGTGGACGAGGAGAGAGATGTTTTGGAGGGAAAAAGAGAGGGAGAGTAAAGAGCAAAATGGTGGACCTCCTGTTGGGCTGGTGAGGGTGCTTGTTGTTGGTGATTCAGGTAACTTGATATTCAGAGATGCAGTACTTTGTTATTGTTCTGCCATTTGCTTGTGTATCTCCATGGTTGATATCTTGTGTTTGTTCATATAGAATTGTTAATTCGGCTTTACGGTAAATGTATTGTCAATTTATATGAAAATTAAGTTCCTAGTTCAAGAACTGAAGTTTGCTAGTTAGTGTGGTGCACATTATGTCTATCATTGGCTATAGTCCTATTTTGGAGCTGAATATGAAACTTAATGTGTGTGTATTAGGTCACTGATTGCATGAAATGGAAATTTTATTGGGAAATTAGAACCCATCGACCCGTGGATATCTATATGAATCCAAATCTGCCGAATAACTCATGGGACGATCTTCTACATCCTAGGTCTTCCCGTTCCGTCATCTGGCTTATGTTCTTCATGTAGCATTCAGACCGAATGACTATGAAATTACGTCGATACTTCCACATATTATGGGTAACGTAGGATACATCTCTATTTTTCCCACAGGGAATCTTTAGAATTCCCACTGCTTAGCTTTCAACCTCTGACCATCAAATGAAATGTGAATAACCTGTCCTCCTCTCTTTGAAAGAAGGGGCGCTTCCGATTCTGTCGGTGCTTGAAACAATTTTTCATTTCTTCTCGTTCACCAGACTAGCCATTTCTTTCTCTTTGTCCTATGCATTCAGGGTATAATGGTTTGAACTTTGAAGTGGAAGAAATGTCAGTGGTGTAGGAGATGGGTTTGAGTTATTTAAGTACAAAAATATTGCATGTTCATGTTCTAGCACTTGATAATGCAGAGCATCACTATTGTCTAATGGAGACTGATAATCCGTTTATAATGTCCTGGCACAACCGCCCGAGACTAGGTACCTTCGACCTAAATTTGTAGATGTACTTTGTTTCTAATTGGATTCGGTTGACCCAACAATCAGAGATAAGTTGATCCGTCTGGGCTCAGCTTATATATTTGGGTAATTGGTAACATTGAAATGTTAAGTAGTACTCTACGAGGTGTATCGTGATCAGATTAGGAGTACTAGTGCAAAGTAGCTTGAATTTAAGTATAAAAATAGATTACCAATATTTAATTTGTGGATGAACTCATAATTTGATTTCCCCTTTTGCTATTTGCTTGCTTTAAAATATTGTTGTCTAAAACAATTTAATTTTTTTTTATTTTGTTGCCTAGTTGATAAAAATCTTGTTTAGTTTTCTTATTTATCTCCAATGAAATGCATATTTGCTCAGGTGTGGGGAAAACTTCTCTTGTTAATCTTATAGTGAAAGGTTCTTCCATTGCTCACCCTTCTCAAACTGTTGGATGTAGTGTGAGTATTAAGGTAAGACTTTTGTTTTCATCCTTGAGTCAATTGGTGACTAACCTTTTTATACGAAGTTCATGTAGTTTTCTTCTTTGCAGCACACAACTTATGGAAATACGGCTAGCTCGTCTAGTAGCATGAAAGGTGATGGTGAGAGAGACTTTTTTGTTGAGCTCTGGGACATTTCAGGGCACGAGCGTTATAAAGATTGCCGTTCTCTGTTCTACTCTCAAATCAATGGTTAGCAATCATTACTCTGTTTGTTGCCCAGAGTTTTATGACTTCCTAACAGAGCACACAAATTAGTTTAACTCTATTACCAAAGCGTACGCTCTTTAGTATCTATAGCTAGTAATCCATTATGCATTATGTATTAGCAGAACTTTTAGTTATAGTTATAGGAGCTATTTAAGTCATTGTGCCTCTTCCTAATGTGTTGTTGTCGAAGTTTCATATCTTGTAATTGCAAGCTTCTTGATCGTAAGTGATTGTTCTTTTTTGGCGGGGACTGCGATTTTCAGGTGTTATGTTTGTTCACGATCTTTCTCAAAGAAGGACAAAGTCTAGCTTGCAGAAATGGGCTGCTGAGATTGCAGCAACCTGGACATTCTCTGCTCCGTTGGCGTCTGGAGGTCCTGGTGGGCTTCCTGTTCCTTATATAGTTTTTGGTAACAAGGTTGATATATCTCCAAAAGAAGGTACACGTGTGAGTAGTGGCAATCTTGTCGATGTAGCTCGTGAGTGGGCTGAGAAACAGGGATTACTTGCATCAAGTGAAGAAATTCCCTTGACCGATAGCTTCCCTGGTGGGGGAGGCCTCATAGCAGTAAGTGTAGTTTTATAACATGACTCATAACTTCTTAATGAAATTTATATTAATTTTGATCTCAATTTAGGCTGCTAAAGAAGCCAGATATGACAAGGAGGCCGTGATGAAGTTTTTCAAACTGGTCTGTTTTTCTACTCCTATACCAATTACCATGCATTGGTTTCTCAAAGTACTATATGCTAAATAGGTTGTGTATTTTTCTAGTTGATAAGAAGGAGATACTTCTCAGACGAATTGCCCGGTTCCACCCCGTGGTCCACCCAAATCCATAGATCAATGCCACAATCCAGTGAAATCTCAAGTGATGAGGACAATCTTTACAAGAACTCGAGGTATGAAATGCAGACACTCCCCAAAATCTTTTTTACCTAGTTTGTCTCTCTCCGCCATTGTATGTCCTTACTACACACGATAAGATAGAGAAAGACACACACACATACACAGTATTTCTTGATCTTTTTACTTGCACACAATAAGAGAAAGAAAGACACAAACACAGAGAGTATAGGTTGCTACTCCCTCCATCCCACTCCAATTGTCCAGTATTTCTTTTCGGGATGTCTCACTCCCATTGTCCACTTTCCTTTTTTAGTAAACTAATACTATATAAATTAGTGGGTCCCATCACTTTATTACTCCCCTACATACAACCACCAACTTTCTTAATCTCCGTGTGTCGAAAAGAAATTAAACAATTAGAGTGGGACGGTGGGAGTTCCATTTATGCATTTTGAATATAAGCTGTGGTTCCAAATTCTGAATTTCTTGATATTTTTACTTGCACACAATAGTAGAGAAGAAGACACTCACACACTATATAGGTTGTCACCATTTATGCATTTTGAATACAAGCTATGCTTCCAAATTCTGCATACTTTTATCTGATTTCTCTGTATCATTCAGTTTGATACATTCTATGCTTTATTTAAACATCATACACCATACATGACATGAGAGCTGCAGAAAATACGCTTGAAAATCTTCGTTATACTCGCCTTCTATTTATGCAGCCTGTCTGGAGATTCGTACAAGTACAACGTGCTTCCTCCCATGCCTGCTCAACGCAACTTGACACCGCCTCCCACCCTCTATCCGCAGCAGCCCATGTCGACTCCAGACAACTACACCATTCCACGGTTTGCACTGACGAGCTCCCAGGAGGTCCCGAGCGCTAGATCGAAGCGCACGGACATCAACGTCTGATCCACTGTAAGCTTCATCACTGCTTGTTCAACATAGGCCATGATGCAGTATAGTGTATTTTGTTCATCAAAATCAATTGTAAACCAAATTTTTTTTCCTTGCCATTTTTGTCATCTTCATGTTTCCTTGATTTTTAACCAGACATTGTCCGAAGGAGAATGTGTGTAGAAAGGAATTGCTAATGGATTTCATGCTTGGTTGCTTATCTTTTGAGTGGTTTTCGGATACACTACTATGCATAAATTTTGGCTTGTATTTAATGCTCGTTCAGTCCCGCTATAAGTGGATCAAAAAAATTGTCACCAAAATTATGAATGTTGTGTTTTGTGCGTAAAGCAGTCGAACACAATACAATATATTAGAGTATTATTTTAAGTATGAATCACTTATAATGAGACGATTTGAAAAAGTAAAAGTAATGTTTAATAGAGTAATAATTTCGTTCAGATAATAATTCCTTCCGATTCCGACTCGAGTCAATCGAGTAAAATAATGTTCGATAAAGTAATAACTTTATTAAATGATTTTACTTTATTTTTTTGCCCAATTTTTTTTCAGAAATGAAAGAAATTATTCTATCTTTAAATAACGGTTTATAATTTTATAAAAATATTTCATTATTACATAAATTAGTGGGCGGGTTTGGCCCGTAGCCATCGGGCTTTTGTTGCCAATAAGTCGAATCGGTCCAGATATTCTGGACGCAGGCTTCAATCAGATGGGGCCCGCGACATCCTTCCACCTTCTCAATCGATCTCTCTGTGATTTTGATCTGGTCACCGAGCCGTAAGTATAATTTTCTTTTGTTGTTGGATTGTATAAATTCAACTCCAATTCAAAAGTTGGTAGGATTTCTGGTGCCACCTACCACAATTCCCAACCTCAACTACAACAGCCATTTGAATTTCTAGTTGGTACGCTTCAATCTCACCTTGAATCTCTAATTAAAACTCGTTTTCTTATATGACATCGCCGATTTGAAGGAGAATCGGATTTTTGATGCGCTGAATTCCAATGCATTTGTCTGTCGGTGGGTCTGTTAATTTCAATTTCTGCTGCTTTTTATCATATGGATTTTCCGATGTGTTTTTGGTTCTGTTATGCGAAGATTTTTGTATATCTGATATGAATTTCTTGCTGTATGAAGGAAGTTGATTTAAGAGTTCGAAATGTTTTCTAGGTTTTTTTGCTTCATGTATATAGTATTAAGGTGAGATATCTAATTGAAGTTCATGTTATTTGCAGAAGATAATCTCAGACTTTGTTAACTGCGGATTCAATTTATTGGAGCTGTAATTTATTCCCTTTGGGATAAAAAGGAGTGGTAGAATATGGAAGCTAGAGTTTCCTCAGGCTTGCAGTTACCTAATTGGGTAATAAACCCGGACAAGATTGCGAGAAAACCGACCGCTTCTTTGCAGTTCTTGCAGAAGCAAGGGGACCAACGGTTGTTTCATAAGCCGGTATCTCGTTGTCCCCATGATAAAGAACGGTTCCGCGGATTTGTAACCTTAAAGGTCTCATGTTCTTCAGGAAATCATCGAGGTAGATGCGAAAAGATATACACATTTTTTCTGATTGGTATGGATACCTTGTTGGTGGTTTTGTCGTTTGCCTTTAGTACAACCAAGGACCTTTTATGTGCCGAGATATTGGCGCTTGATTTGTTGAAATTGCTAACTATCCAATTGTTGTGTCATAATCATTGTTTGATCCTCCAATACAGAACTGGTGTACATCCTTAACTCTCCAAGAGAAATTACATGGCATTGTGAAATGTGGAGTTTTATATGAACCATGAATTTAGTTGCAAAAGGTTATTGTTGGATTTGGGGTGAAGTATATTTGACTTCTCTTGCCTATGTAATGCTCCTTCACTCTATAAAACTTCTTGGTTTGTTGACAGTTACGAGTTTTTTCATACCGAATGTGGATTATTGAGGTTAATGTTAGTGGTTATTTGCTGCCTATTCATTTGATCCCAATTCTATTTGTTCTTCGCTTCTTGTTTCATTGATTTAGGCTATTTTTATTGCATGAGAAAAACCCTGTACTTAAGCATATGTATCTTCTCTCTCCGTGTGTGCATACGAGTGTACACAAGCATGTATGTTTACATGTGCATGTGTCTGGTGGTAGGTTGTCAGTCGTGGGGTTGGGCATCAAAGGTGATTGGAAGGTTGTTTGTATTATTTTGGTTTTTTCCTTTACTCCACCTATAAGATGAAAGGAATTGCTGACATTGCTGACATCTTATTCTGTTATTCGTTTTTAAGCTTCAGTTTTGGAATATGAAAGTAATACTCCAAGTATTGACGAATTAGAGGCTATAAAGGCAAGTTCTCTCGATATTTTCTTCCGTTTACCTAAGTCCTAGGTTGAGTGAAGTCTATGCGTATAAATTACGCAATGTTCTCAACTATTTGAGTTCTTGAATACGATTTTGATTCTGTGCTGCTATTGCAGAATAAAGCTGAAGTGACGGAAACATATCTAGATGGACGTTGTATATATCTTGTTGGTGGGTAAACATATCAGTTTTTTACTGAGACAGTACATCACTTGCTTAAGGTAACTTGCATTTTAATTGAGATTTATATATGTTGCAGGAATGATGGGATCCGGAAAAACAACGGTGGGTAAGGTTTTGTCACAATCCCTTGGATATTCATTTGTTGATTGGTAAGCACCAAATATTTCTTCGGTTCCTTACTAGACAAGAGAGTATATATACACACATAGAGAAGAAAACAGTGAGGATGGTTTTGTCGACATTTAGTGATTCAAATTGGTTGTTTAACGTAAGAATATCGAAATTTAATGATTCAAATTGGTTGTTTCGTGTTAGAATACCTTTGACATGCTAACAAATGTATCTTCTTAGCTTTATCACACGCTGCATATCATACTGTACTCAACCTTTTACCAAAAAAGTTAAATATGAATGTTTCAGTGATGCACTAATAGAGGAGGCTGCTGGTGGAAGTTCCGTACCCGAAATATTCAAGTTACATGGAGAGGGCTTCTTCAGGGATAATGAGGTTAGCCAGTGCTAAACACTTTCGCTCCTATTCGTTGTTTCTGCACCCTAACTACAAAAAGGCTCAAGATTTCTTTTATTAGTCTTCTTATTTAGAATGCTGTCTTTTCTTGCACTCCATGGTCTGTCATCAGTAAGATGGTTTTAGCAAGAACAGAAAGGGTTATCTTTTTAGCATCTCGAATCCTCGTTGTTCTCACTGACATAAGTCTGAACTTTGCGCTCTTTTGTTCTCTAGACTGAAGTTCTGAAGAAGCTCTCGTCAATGCACCGGTTAGTTATTTCAACCGGCGGGGGTGCAGTTATAAGGCAAATTAATTGGTATGTGAAGTAATGGCATCTTACTGCACTATCGAATTGATCTGCTTCATAGTTTTAAATGAGCCTTCCTTCTGCATGCTAGGAGACACATGAGAAAGGGTATCAGTGTTTGGCTGGATGTACCATTGGACGCCTTAGCCTGTAGAATTGTATCCGTTGGAACCGGTTCTCGCCCTTTGTTGCATCACGGAGATGGAGATCCTTATACTAAGGTAAGGTATCACTTTTGTCAACTGTGTAAAGTCTATTTTCAAGAAAAGGGTGACTAAAAATGAAGCTCTTTTACAATTCATTATTGGCTTCTATAGACTATGAAGCGATTATCTACCCTTTTCGAGGAGAGGGGTGAAGCGTATGCCAATGCTGATGTCCGCGTTTCTCTTGAAAGTACGCGTTTTCTTTGATATTTGCATGAACTCATGTTGCTGAAAATCTACTAATTGTTTGATAATGTATATCTTGAAATAGATATTGTATCCAAACTTGGATATGAAGATGTTTGCAGTGTCTCTCCAACTGAAATTGCAATTGAGGTTTGTCTTCCTCTTAACTCTTACCATCTTATCTTGTTTTCTTGATGTATCAAGGCTAATGTAACATTGATCATGCCCAGGCGCTTATTCAAATCGAGCATTTCTTGATCGATAAGTAAGAACCGTGTTTGTTTGTGTATCGGCTTGGATAACGCATATCACGCCTTGTCGATTTTCGATAGATGATACTAAGTTGAGCCTCTGTACTTGATGTTGTTTGTTATATGTGTTGTAACACTGTCTATGGGAAATTTGTTTTAAAAGAGAAGCAAATAATGTATGTCATATTGTTTGTAAACATTTGGTATTGTTTACTAACTAATGAAATGAAATACGAGATTGAAATACAGCTACGATGTGTAGTGAAAGAAACCATAAAATGAAATACAAGAGCCAATAGTCACACCCCTTTTGAGCAAGAAGTACATCCAATCTCAACATTGCACCAATCAATCCTCCATCTTCTCTCTTAATTACCTCAATGTTGAGCACATCCAACCTAAACATCTCACACAATCAAACCTCCATCTTCCCCATAATTAACTCAATCTTCAACACATCCAATCTCAAGATTGAACAAATCACACCCCCCCCCCAATCTTCTCTCTCATAATCACCTCAATCTTGAACACATCCAACCTAAACATTTTATACAAATGAAACCTCCATCATCTTCTCTCTCTCAATGATATCAATCTTGAAGCCATCCAACCTAAACATTTTACACAATCAAATCTCCCTCCATCTTCTCTCTCATAACTACCTCAATCTTGAACCCATCCAACCTAAACATTTCACACAATCAAACCTCCACCTTCCCTCTCTTAATTACCTCAATCTTGAACACATCCAATCTCCACTTTTTACATCCAATCGATCCTCCATCTCCTCTCTCTCAATCACTCTCAATCTTGAACAAATCCAAATCCATCAAAACTCAACAGCCAAGCAATGAGAGATAGTAGCCCCTCTAGGAACAACAAGAATCACATCCAACCTCAACACCACCCCACTCAACCCTCCATCTCCATCCCTCTTCACCTCAATCTCTGCACACATCACATCCACCTCCTTCCCACTCCCCTTCCCCTCCCACACCACACAAAGCTTCCCATCAAGATTCACCATTGTTGAGCTGCACAAGAACTTGGGCAAACCCTTCTCCACCCCTCTCAACTCTCTCCACTCATCACCCTCCACATCATACCCTCTAATCTTCCCCAAATAATCATAGCAGTAAAGCACATTATCCACCACCGCCGCCCTTCCCCGCCACCCCAAATCAAGCCTCTTCGGCACATTCCCCCACCCTCCACGGCCGATATCAAGAACAACACCACCCCTATCCGCCATTGCATAAAACCTACTCCCAATCACCGCACTAGCATGCATCCATTTATTCCTCAGCTCGATCTCACTCGGAATTGCAGTCCACAAACCATTCTCCGGATCGAAAACCTCCGCCCAATTAACCGACCGCGCCCAATTATCGCTGTTGCATCCTCCCATTACGTATATCTTACCGTTATACGCCGCCGCAGCTGAAAACTCCCGAGCTACCTTCATTCTAGGCCCTAATTCCCACTGATTCGACCTACAATCGAAGATCCATACGTTATTAGACGGAATGTCGTTGATCGATCCGCCAATTACGTATATTTTGGGGCCGAGAGAGAGAATCGATGATCCGACCGGGTGCTGGGGGATTGAGGGGATTAGGTTGAAGGTGCGATTTGGATTTTGGGGGTTTTGCTGCGAGTACCAGTGGAAGGAATAATCGATTCGGAGATTGAGATAGAGAGAGGATTGGGATACTCCTAGGCGGGATCGGGTGCGGAAGAATTCGGGCGAATTGACGGTGGCGCGCCAGGATTTTGAGACTAGAGAGAGATATGGGTAGCGGAAGCGGGGCACTCTTGCAATGATTTGGACTGAGATGTCGTCTGGGAAGTTCTGGATTAGTGGCGTCGAAGAGGGCGGAGCTGTGGTTGACGAGCTGTCGACGATGACGGTGGTTTGCTCCGCCATTGAGTATACGAATAAGACTATAAGAGAGAGATAGAAGAGAAGAGAAGAGAAGAGAAGAGGATTTTGTCCAACTTTTTTTTAATTTTTATTACTATCTTATTCGATTTACTTTATTAATATGGCGGAATTTTATTCACATGTTATTTAAACAATATTAATATGGGATACCAGATACAACACGATATCAATACGTGATATGTTATTTTTTTTTTTTTAAATTAAGGATCGATACAGGATTAGACAATGTAATTGGAATATAAAACTATTTAATTTGGTTTTTTTTGTCTTTAACACTAAGTTCGATGTGCACTAATTAATCTTGATTGATTTGTTAGAGTCGCAACCAAATTTTTTGATGTAATCTCGAGTGTATTTGGCTTGATTAATGAAAATTTTTTTTTTTGATTATTTGACTTGAAATCCAAGAAAATAATTCATTTCTCCTATCATATATATCTCGAATTTCTCTTTCATCATCTTCTCAAGTTGTTGACACATAGTCACATTTCTGGATCCAAAGGTAATGTCGTCTATATAGATCTGTACGAGTAGGATGTCATATCGTGACTTGATACTCAATAGGGTGTGTTCCACTGTTCATTTCTAAAAACATTTCTAAAGGAAGAACTCTGAAAGGTATCATGCCAAGCCATGAGTCCTTCTTGAGTCTGTACACCTGATATCCCTACTGAAAGTCGGATCTTTGTTCCACGTACATTTCTTCCTTCAGTACTACATTCGGGAAAGCCGACTATACATCCATCTGATATACATTGGAGCGATGATGTGTTGCATAGTTCAGAAATAGACGAATAGTTTCTGTTGGTCCGGAGACAAATATCAGGTGTAGAGGGGGGGGGGTGAATACACCTGAGTACAGTTTCTTTTTCTCGATGAAGGTTAGGCGTTAAGCCGTTAGTTGCAACCGATGAACAGTGCCAAATACAACCTTCGATCGCGGGTCGAGTGGGTCGGCTGCCATCGAGCTCTCCTACCGACTTTTGTCGAGATTTCTCAAACTCGCCGAAGACTTTAGCGTGCGGATAAGTGTGGGGTCCGGAGTTGTCTCTTTTTGAAAACGTGTTTTCGCAAATTAAGTTCTTTTGGCTGTGCGACTTTTGAAATACGTTTTATGCAAACTTATGATTTTCAAAGGTTTGTATGGAATAAAACAGTAAAGAACACAAGCAATTTAACGTGGTTCGGATACGCAAGATCCTACGTCCACGGTCCTGAACAAGGCAGGATAACTTGTTGATTAATCTGAGCAAGTCTCAGCAAGGAAACTGTGCACTGGACAGATCCTTCTAAGTTATAGTCCTTAGCGACTTTACAATTTAAACCTAAGTTCGAAAGGGAGGGGATGATCTCCAACTAAGAAGGAGTTCTTACAATAAGAACAATTCACAGAAAGTGAACTCCTTCGAATTTCTAAGCTATAAATTTGGCAATGAGCTTAGCTAGAGAAGAAGGGATCTAAAGAACTCTAGAGAGAAGAACTAATGATATTCTATGAAAGCAAGTTCTTATTTGGGATGATCTTTAAGTTTGCTAGAGTGTTCTTGAGCTTGAGCGTTTTTCCCTTGTTTATCCCGTGCGTGGAGCTCGGATTTCTTCTCTATTTATAGCTATGAGCTATGGCATATGTCCGTTGGAGACGACGATGGCACGTGTCACAAGCTTCCAAAGAAAACGACCATAAATTTGAACTTGTTGCAGCAGGGCAGTTAATTACTGTACATGAGAGCAGCTTTCTTGCGGGGAGCGGGTAAGGCATTGTCGGCTTCTCATTGGTCGAGGTTTGTGGTTGGTGAGAATGTCGAGTTGACCGTTCAAACAACCTCGTATGATCTTCTGGCTGAACTTTCGAAAAGACTTAAGTAGCCGGGTCGCTTTACGTCGGATACGATGAGACGCAAAGTCTCTGTCTTCTTCGACCGAGTCGGCCGACAAGGAATGTAGCTTCGAGTAGGTCACCGGTGGCGGCGAAGGGCTTCGGGCTTGCATGAGTTCTTCTATCGATGACTTATCAGCTGGCTTGGGTTGGCCTCTGCCGAGGTCTAGTCATCGCCGATCAAGAACGCAAGCGATTACACTGATGACGTGGGGTTCCGAAAAGTTTCTTCGACAGAAGACCAGTTCGACAATTACCCCGTACAGGACTTAGACAAAAATATTAAAAACGATTACATCAAGTCTAACCTATATATCAGCTAATCCTAACGACACACTATACTACTGATATCAGCTCGGTTTTGGGATCTTCAATTCCATAGTACTACTATGATTTCCCCCAATTTTCTTTTAACCACGAACAGCTAAGTATCATCTACTGACTCATATCCAACAATTTTCCCCTAATTGATGATGCCAAAACCTCTACTTCTAAATTCTAAACGAAAAACATTTTATAAGGTATGCTGACCTACTGACAACAATTTCCCCCTTAATTTATCTAAGGAAAACAAACTGATATGATAACTTCAAAACATCAGCAGGTGAGAGATAGGCAAAATCAGAGAAACTGATAGTGTGAGTGTGTGTCAGATCACTTAGTGATCAGTTGTGAAAACACAAAGCAAAATGCTGTAAGACAATGAGTAATTGTCTGTCAAGCAATATGAACGATAATATATATGATCAGGAAATTACAAGTTCCTATTACTATTACAAAAGAGTAGAGAGAAATACTACTGACGCCTGAAGCCTTGAGTACGCTTCTTGAAATTAGCGAGATCCGTCGACGGGAGGTTCCGGACCATAGTATAAATAGATTCTCTTCCTCGGCGTCCGGATATCCTCAAAGTCTTCACAAGAAGGTCGACACTCGAGTCAAAATGAGATGCTTTGCAGCTCTAATCTCATCCTCTATTTCCTTCGTGCATTGAACTCCGCGCGCTGTTCTAGGAGGTGGAATGCGCCTGAAAGTTGGAGCTCTAAAAGGAATGTTTTCTCTCTTCATGATCTCCGGAAGTTGTTCCCTAAGCTCGAATTGTAATTAAACATGAACTCGTCAAAAGCTTGTTCGATAGACTGCTCACGAGGATAGAATTCCCATACATAGTAGCCTTTGATGAATTCCTTTTTGAGTTCTTCCCATTGATCATTGACTAGAGCCGGTGCCCATTTATCGATATGAAGAACTGGGTCCTTCTTGACATAAGGAGCTCTTCTGTACCTTGATCCTCGTGGGATTTGCCTTACGGGATCAGTGGCGGCTTTTGAGATAGGCTAATCATCTTAGCCATATCAGCCATTCTCTTCTTCTCTCGGAGAGCCGCTGCCCTACAGTCTCCTTTTCTAAGGTTTAGGCCTTGCAGCGTGGCTTCCCAAGTGGCTCTATCTTCTGCTTCCTGTTCAGGTGAAAGATGAGTCTGATAATAACTCTAAGCAGTAGCTTGACCTGCAGTAGGAAGAGTTTTTGCAAACTCCTCCTGAGCCTTCTTTTTCTCCTCTTCCACTGACTCTCCCTTCTTCTTACCTCTGCCCTTAACAATTTTGCCCTTAGGCTTCTTAGCAAGTTGGGCTTCTTCCAGCCGACGCTCATGGTCCAGCTTATCCTGAAGTTGTTGGGCTACCTGGAGGTCGAAGGCCTCTTGTTCCGCTTTTGATTTGAATTTACGGACGGGAGAGGAAGGATGAGAAATATCAGTAGCAGTCTCCTTCCCCGGCCTCTGCGGAGGAGCCTGTTGATCTTCTTCTGACTCTTTCTCAATGAAATGAGCAACTTCTTCTATGTGAGCTACGGAAGATGAGATGGGGGTAGGTTGTAGGGGATATTCAAGTAGTAGAACCCCCCGAATCGCTTGGGGCTGCGGAGGGTCCTTTCTCCCCGAACACCTTCCCCCCCGAGCGAGAAAGGGTTCTTCCCCCTGAGGAACTGTGGAGGGTCCTTCCTCCTGAACCCTTCCTTCCAAGATCTGGACTTCAGCCGTATCCGTTTCAGGTTCATCTTTCATAATACATTCCCCCTTTTTGGCATCATCTGCCTTAGAGAGTTGGGTGCGGATGGCTCTAATGTCTTTTTCCACATTGTGGACTGAATCCTTAATATGAGAAGTTGTGGATTCGAAGTCCTTGACGAGATCGCAGTATAATTCCCAGTCTTTTTCCTGATCAGCTCTAGATGTTTTAAGCTGTGCAGCTGACTCCTGACGGAGTTTCAGCAGAGTCTGATCCTGCGATTCTGTCATTTCTTTCTGAATAAGTTTCAGAGCCTCTGCCTGTTGGGTAATAGCTTTCTGAAGCAAGTTCTTCGCTGGATGATCTTTAAGTTTGCTAGAGTGTTCTTGAGCTTGAGCGTTTTTCCCTTGTTTATCCCGTGCGTGGAGCTTGGATTTCTTCTCTATTTATAGCTGTGAGCTATGGCATATGTCCGTTGGAGACGACGATGCCACGTGTCACAAGCTTCCAAAGAAAACGGCCATAAATTCGAACTTGTTGCAGCAGGGCAGTTAATTACTGTACATGAGAGCAGCTTTACTGCAGGGAGCAGGTAAGGCGTTGTCGGCTTCTCATTGGTCGAGGTTTGTGGTTGGTGAGAATGTCAGAGTTGACCGTTCAAACAACCTCGTATGATCTTCTGCTGAACTTTCGAAAAGACTTAAGTAGGCTGGGTCGCTTTTACGTCGGATACGATGGCGCAAAGTCTCTGTCTTCTTCGACCGAGTCGGCCGACAAGGAATGTAGCTTCGAGTAGGTCACCGGTGCGATCGCGAAGGTACTTGGGCTTGCATGAGTTCTTCTACTGATGACTTATCAGCTGCTGGGTTGGCATCTACTAAGGTCTAGTCAGCTGCTGACTGAAGAACGCAAGCGATTACACTGATGACGTGGGGTTCCGAAAAGTTTCTTCGACAGAAGACCAGTTCGACAATTACCCCGTACAGGACTTAGACAAAAATATTAAAAACGATTACATCAAGTCTAACCTATACATCAGCTAATCCTAACGACACACTATACTACTGATATCAGCTCGGTTTTGGGATCTTCAATTCCATAGTACTACTATGATTTCCCCCAATTTTCTTTTAACCACGAACAGCTGAGTATCATCTACTGACTCATATCCAACAGTTTCCAATCTGACGACTGTAGAAAATGTTTCATCAAAGCCTCTTGTTGGATATGTGAATATATGAGATATGATAATTAGAATGATGTATCGTGTCGATATGTCTCATATAATGTGAGTTGATATTCTAGAAATATTTGTGCTTGAAGTACGTGACTTTGACACTTCTTATGTGTAATCTAAATCACATAGAAACAATAATTTTAATGAGAATAATTTTCCGTATTTATTTTGCATGTAAAATGTGTCTGCATATATGCCGGCAACGTTCATGGTATGAGAGAGATTTAATGTTTGGAGTATTTCCTTAGAATAAGGTAAACATATTATAATGAGAACAATTTTGCCATATAAATTAGAGACAACAAGGTAAACATTTTTAAGTAAGAGTGGTCAATTAAAGCGAATTGTTTTTGAAGAATGATTACAATCGAATTGTCTTGTAATTAAATATTACCGAGACATCAATTATTAACCCGATTGTATATCCCGCTTATTTTAGAACTCCAATATGAGTTGCATGTGATTTTCTTCATTAGAAATGGTGTAACTTTAAGTACAAAAATTGACTACTAATAGATACTCCATCTGTCTCATTTGAATTTGAAACGATCCATTTCAAATGGGCACGAGAATTTAGAAAGTTGATAATAAAGTGTGAGAAAATAGTAGATAATAAAGTAAAAGAGATAATATGAGTGAAATAGAGAGAAAATAAATAATAAAGTATTTGAGAAAAAATGAGTAATATAATGATAATAGATAAAGTAGGTGAGAGAAATGATTAAGTATTAGAGAAGTTATTTCCTTTTTAGGAAACGACTCGTTTAAAATGGGACGTCCCGAAAAGGAAAACAGATCGTTTCAAATGGGACAGAGGGAGTACTAATTATAAACTAAGTGATTCTAATTTTAGGTATAATACAATTCTCGTTTTATTTATTTTGGATCCAATATTAAGGAGAGTTGTTATATAAATTATATCCGACCTTCAAATAAAGGTTTAGTAAAAAATTCTATTTAAAAAAATTAAACAAGAATTGTGAGACGGATCGAAAAGGAAAGTAGAATTATAGTACGGATGAAATATAATGAAAGGTATTTTGATTTATTTCCGGAGACATATATATATAGCCTTATTAAAGCTGCACGCGAAACTTTTACATAATGATAAGGTAATCATTTTTAATAATTGAAAAATCATTTTTATATTTTATAGGAGTATTAAAAATTATATTAAATTTGCAAGAAAATTAAAAAAAAAATATAGACGAGTGTAATTCAAATTCCCAATTTCCTTAATATTAAATTTAAACCATATTTACTCCAACTGCTTATAAATTCGCCATCTTCTTTCTTCAACTCTCAAATCTCTCCATATATCTCAACCTCTCTCTCTCTCCAAAAAAATGTCTTTAAGCATGGCGACTAAGGATTCAACCTGGTGGGTTTTCACTCTGCCAGTTTTCCTCGGCTCAAAAACCCTCCTCGACGAATACTTAATCCTCACACTCTTCTCTCTTTTCATCTCTCTGGCTCTTCTCACATGGGCTTTCTCCCCCGGCGGCACCGCTTGGAAGAATGGCCGTAGCCGTGCCGGCGCCGTCCCCATCCCGGGCCCACGTGGCCTCCCCTGGCTCGGCAGCCTCCTCACTCTCAGCCGCGGCCTCGCCCACCGCTCCCTCGCCTCCACCGCCGCCGCCATGAACGCCAAGCCCCTCATGGCCTTCAGCCTCGGCCGCACTCCGGCAGTGGTGACGTCGGACCCGCAAATCGCGAGGGAGATTCTAACCTCCCCCCACTTCGCCGACCGCCCGATTAAGCAGTCGGCTCGGAGCCTCTTCTTCAGCCGCGCGATAGGCTTCGCACCGAACGGGACCTACTGGCGGCTGCTCCGCCGCATCGCGGCTTCGCATCTCTTTGCTCCGCGAAGGATCGCCGCGCACGAGCCCGGCCGGCAGAAGGACTGCGCAGCCATGCTGCGGAGCGTGGCGGCTGAGCAGAAGCTGAACGGCGCCGTTTGTTTGAGGAAGCATTTGCAAGCCGCCGCTTTGAATAATGTAATGGGGAGTGTTTTCGGCAAACGGTTTGACGCGGCGGAGGACGGCGGCGAGGTGGCTGAGCTGAGAGAAATGGTGACGGAAGGGTTTGAGCTGCTCGGAGCTTTCAATTGGTCCGATCACTTGTCGTGGCTGTCCTACTTTTATGATCCTTTTGGCATCGCTGCTCGTTGCGAAGCTTTGGTTCCTCGAGTTAGAGCGTTTGTTAATAGCATCATCGATCAACACAAACGGCAAAAGTTGTCGGAAAAAAGCTTGTCGGATTCTGCCGATTTCGTTGATGTTTTGCTTTCCCTTGATGGTGATGAGAAGCTTGATGAAGAAGATATGATCGCAGTCTTATGGGTAAATTTTAATTTCAAATTATATAACTATTTTATTTTAAATATATTTATATTGGTATTAATTAGTATTTATTAATATTAATATATTATGGTAAATAGGAAATGATATTTAGAGGAACCGACACGACGGCGCTGCTAACGGAATGGGTAATGGCGGAGCTGATTCTCCACCCAGAGATCCAATCGAAGCTTCGAGAAGAAATCGACGGCGCAGCGGAGCTTACGGATGCTGACGTGGCGGCGCTGCCGTATCTTCAAGCAGTGGTGAAGGAAACTCTGCGAGTGCATCCGCCGGGCCCGCTTCTCTCATGGGCGAGGCTGTCCACGTCAGACGTCCACCTCAGCAACGGTATGACGGTGCCCGCCGCCACAACGGCGATGGTCAACATGTGGTCAATCACGCACGATCCGGCGGTGTGGGAGAATCCGCTCCAGTTCCGGCCGGAGAGGTTTGTTCCGGCGATGGGCGGCGCTGACGTGGATGTGAGAGGTGGTGATCTGAGGCTGGCGCCGTTCGGGGCGGGGCGGAGGGTTTGCCCCGGGAAGAATTTGGGGATGGTGACTGTGGCGATGTGGGTGGCTAAGCTGGTGCGGCGGTTCGAGTGGGCGCAGGATGCGGCGGCGCCGGTGGATTTGAGCGAGGTGTTGAAGCTGTCGTGTGAGATGAAGTACCCGTTGTCCGCCGTGGCGGTGGAGAGGAATGTTGTATGTTAATTAATTAAGATTAAGACAGTATTTGGGAGTAGTTAAATTATATTTTATGTGTATTTGTTAGTTAATTTTCATGTTTTTCGTAGAAAAATATGTTTAATGGGGAGATTAATTTCGTGCTTAGTGGCAATTTAGATATTAAGTAATGTAAAATTGTTGGCTCCCAATTTTTGATGTTTTCTATGTGGAGTCGACAATTTAGTGTTTTTTTTTGTTGTTTAGTTAACTTTTGATTTCTATTTAATATAAATATAAGAATATATTGTTTGGTCTTTGACTTTGCACGTGCCTTTAATCTTGCAAATCCAATTAATTAAATATACATGTTGCTTTCATTGAAAAGCCTATGATCCTATACTATAAAAACTAGTTAGCTTTTATATTAGGAAATTTTAACGCATCATAATAGATATTTTAATACAAAATAATACGACATTCTAATCATCGTGTTCAATTATTGATTTGGCTACAAATGCATGATTGTATTATTATTTTTCAAGTGTTGTACATGTATAACTATTTAGAATCAAGGTGCCATATTTTAAGTTTTCTTAGATACGTGTCACATGTTAATGCAATCGTCGTGTTAGGGATTATACATAACGACATCCGCAATAGTATAAGAAGCTTGATCCGATCTTTTAAATCTTCAGATTTTAATTTCGACTTGACGATCGTTCTAGTTTAGAATGAGTATAGAATAGTCTGACTACTCATGGGCGGATCCAAGGGGGGCGGGTGGGTGCGACCGCCCCCGAATTTTTGTGCAATACTACGAGTTATCTTTTATTTCTAGTAATTTTTATATTTGTTCCAATTAAATTTTCGAATTTGCCCCCCCGAAATTTTTAAATTTGTTATCCTAACTTTGAAAATTTTTAAAAAACGTATATTAAGTCACATATTTTAGTGGAGGTGTAAATTTTGAGTTTTGAATACCTAGTTTGGTAGAGTCAACTTATATAACTTGATGCAATTAATATACTATATTTTTTGTTTGATGCAATTAATATACTATATTTGTATTTTCTTTTTTCATGTACTTACTGATATAAAATTAAGAACATTTGAAATATAAATAAACTATCATTTAAATACTTATTAATTCCTCAGTTAGATATTGTTATTTTTTCATAATTTCTTCTAACTAAATTTAGAGTGATGTCAAAATAGGATTGCGTATTATATTTTTTGAATAAATATAAAAAATATATGAGTTATTTATAAAAGAAGAATGTAATCCTTAAATAAGCCATAAAAAATAAGTATAATTAGATTTAAGTAGAAAAATGTGCTAAAAAAAAAAATTCGAGGACTCCGCCCCCAAACCCCGTACAAAGAAAACTCAATCTCCGATAAATTTCGCCCCCCTAATCGAAAATCCTGAATTCGCCCCTTCAACTACTATTGAAGCAATAGTCGATAAACTTTACAAGTACCGGGCAATGGTGACGCTCAAAAATGGGAAAGGAACAAGATTGTACAGAAGAACAAGTAAAGTCCGCGTTGGTTGAGTGTGCAGAGGAAAGACCGAGAAACAACATGATATTGACATGATATACCATATTGATGTAATAAATATTTTGGGAAGAATTAAATTTGGAGATTTGGGGTCTGTGCCTAAATAGTAGAGAGAGAGAAGGGGGGAGGGGGAATACCTGCAGAGTTCAGAGTAGGGCTATGGCACGCCACCATCTTGCTTTTTCCTAAGATGGTTTTGTACTTTCTACTTCTCTCTCTGCTCTCTCACTCTCTCTCTACGCATGTCGAAACTGTCAATCAACTCTGCAAATCGCGCCGACAATACATTTACTCCTTCCATGATCTTCATGGAGAAAGAGAAGCTAGGTAATTAAAGCCAGAAGATCATCTGGCCCATAATGGGTGGATCACTTGATAGCCCACCAATCACGCGGCGCCATGCGTGCATTGGTGCGCTACCCTTGGCGCCGCGTGATTGATGGGTCACCGAGTGGTCCATCATAAATGAGCCAGAAGATTCGCGTTGGTAATTAATTCATCGTGTAAAATAAGGATCTTGTAAGAATTGAACCCACATATTAACATAGTCTTAGTTAATAATGCATTAACTATTTTTGAGAATTTGAGATTAATGTAATATAGCGTTTCTCTGTTTTTGGTTTGGTTAAAATGTTGCTTCTTCATTATCTAATCAAACCCTCTATCTTATTGTGCAGCACATAAATTAAGAATGGGTATTTTTAGTCTTAGTTAAATCGGTTAAGTTAAAAATTATATTAGCCTATCATTATTTAAAAACATAAAAATAGTCATGAAAATAAAATAGGGTTTCTTGTTTTTAGCGCCACCGTTTTTCGAGTTTTCAGACCGCTGATCAATTTCTCGATTTTCAAATTCTTGTGTGTTTGGTCATTGACGATTGTTATTGTCGTTATTTTGCGGAATCAACGGGACTTCGATCATTATTCGTGTTTTATACTAGGTAAGATTTAAATGATCGAAATATTTATTTCTATTTATGGACATTGTGCTAGCTCTTGCTCACCCTATTGAAGATGAACCCGGACAAGCACATGCATATATAAGTATATACTCCCTCCGTTCCACTTCATTAGTCCATTTTCTTTTCGGCACGGAGATTAATAAAGTTGTTTGTTGTGTGTAAAATAAATAAAATAGTGGGGTTCACTTGAATATATTAGAGTATTATTTTAATTTAAAAATAAAAAGTGGACTAATGGAATGGAACGACCCAAAAAGAAAAAGTGAACTAATGGAGTGAAACAAAGGGAGTATATATATATATATATATATATATATATATATATATAGTGTAATGCATGTAGATGAAGGAGGTGTTTGTAATAGCTTAAACTTTTTTTAAGTGATTAAATTAAGGAGAATTTGGTAAAAGTGGCTTATTAAAGAATTTATGGAGTGTTTGCAAAAACTGCTTAAAAGAAGAAAAAGTTGAAAAATTAGTGTTTGCAAAATTTATATTGTAATAGCTTATTTTGTGATTTATAAGTAAAATGTCAAATCATAACTTATCCGAAATTACAAATATGCATTTAAGTTGGAGAAGTTGGTAAAAATCAACTTAACCAACTTTAAATTTTTTTTTAAATTTAAATTGTTGAAAATACCTAAAAATAATTTTTTCTTAAATTAAGCTATAAATTCAATAATTTAAACTTTTGCAAACACCATGATGGGTGTGGGGCGGAGATGATGACGAGAGTGATGTGATATTACTTAAGAAAACATGAAGAATCCGAATCCACAGTGGCCGTACGATCAAGTATCTTAATTCCTGAAGATTGGGGCTTCCGCAGTACATCACCAGATCACTCTTTCGATGCTACAATATCACCCTACCCCCAATCATTCACGTCTTTTGCATAACCAAATTCCCTACATATTTTGTCACACTTTTTACATTATCACATTAATCAAATTCATTTTCATATTCCCTAAAAGTCAAATTAGAATCTCTCTCCCTCTAATTTCATTTTTTTTTTTTTTTTGAGCTGTCGCATTGATCTTTTCATCTTCTAAAACAATACTCTCTCCGTCCTGCCTGACTTATTCATATTTCTTTTTTGAATTGTCTCATATTACTTGTCTACTTTCTAGATAAGGAAATATGTCTCACACCTTTATCAACTTAAATCAATTTTAAACAATTAAATATCTATATAGGTCTCACACTTTCATCACATAAACCAATTATAAATAATTACTACCTCCGTCACGATTTCTGTCACACTTTTTTTCGACATAGAAATTAAGAGAGTATATGATAAAGTATGAGAAAATTGGTAAATGATAAAGTAGAAGACAGAAGATAAGTGAGAGTAAATGATAAAGTAAGATAGAGAAGACTGTAAAGTAAGAGAAAATAGGAGAAATGATGATAGTTATTTTCATATTGGGAAGTGAGATAGAAATAATGAGACGTCCATTTTGGAAAAATGAGACAGTAATAGCGAAACGAATATAGTATTTAATTTTATGAGTCACACATATTTATTATAAAAAATCAATTCACATAAAAAATTGTGTAAAAAAAAATCAGACAAATCAACTGAAAAGGAGGAAATATACTTCCTCCGTCCCATTAGTAGTGTTCCATTCCTTTTCGGCGCGGTTATTAAGAAAATTGTGTTTTGTGGTGTGTATTGTTTGACTTTTGAGTGGTTGATTATTGTCCATATATTTCTTACCTTTTTTAGAAATAGCACACTTTTTATAAGACAACAAAAAAAGGGAAATGAGACACTACTAATGGAGGGAGGTCTACTTTTTTACACCCACTTTTCATTTATAAGACCTACTCATTACACGCTACTTTTAACTATACGTGCGTATAAGGGGAAGAATCTAGGTAAAATGTTGGATTCCGACACGAGCTGAGAGGAGTTAATGTGAAATTCAGATGGAAGTGTGGGTGGTGACGACGTTAAAAGCGTAAACAGTAGTAGTAGAGCTGTTCAGATATCGATGATATGTGGAGTATTAAACATAACCACGTGAAAATTGCAGTAATTTTCACTGCACCCACATTTCTAGCCATCTTCCTCACCCAATCGCATTCCGTTGCAATATGCATGGAACCAGATAGGAAATTCGGAACCCCCCTCCCCCCCCTCTAACTAAGAAAGAGAAAGAATCATTATGGCATATTCCTTATGTAAAATTATCTAATCAAAGCTAATTAAGCTTAATTTTGATCCAATTTAATGATTTATCCTGTATGATCTGCAACTATTATTTAGAAATGGAATTTACTGACGACTGCATTTTTTTATTATTATAATGAAAAAAAGTATGTATATTACTCCCTCCATCTTGCCTGACACGGAGATTAAAATAAGTGAGTAGTTGTATATAAATGAGAGGTTGATTGTGCATAAAGACATAGGCCTCCACGAAAAAAAATGGTAGGTTGAGACGGTTCGAATGGAAAATAAGATAAGTAAAGCAAGAGGAGGTAGTAATAACTTGGAATTAAAGTTGGTGGTAATATATGAATATACCCAAAATCAGTTAAAAAAACACAAAAATACTCTTCCACTAAATTTAAATTCATGGAATACCCAATTTTATCAAAAAAACACCTGCGAGTTAGCTTCGCGTTGCAATCAGAACGGGGTCTAGAAGATGAGTAACGAGGGAGATATGACCGAAATCGGGAAACCGCGCAAGTTGGGCCTAAAAACCTTACGCCTTCCCGGTAGGCGTCTGCTTTTAGCACCATATCTCCCTAGTTTCTCATCCATTTCACCCCGTTTTGCTGTCGTTGCGAAGCTAACTCAGAGGGCTACGACTACATGCTGGCTTTGTCCGTCGGATGGAACATTTACCCTTTCAAAACAGCATAGCAAAAGTGTTATGATTCATCAAGCAGATGCCTCGCGTTCCTTGTCAGATCTACCTCACCAAAAACTCGATTTCCTAAGTTTCACGATATTAAAAACACTTTTCAAAATTCATACTTCTTAAAATTGGTTCAAATTGCACATACCCGCAAAAATTCCTAAATAAAATCCTACGTGTACTCTGGAATTGTCAACCCAGACATTTTGGAAGGCCAAGCAAAATATTCGTATTTTTGTATTTTGTATTTATTCTCAATATAGAACAACATATATATAGTAATTTGAATTAAGAAAATTGATGGGGTGGATTTATTGGATTACAATTTGCAATTTTGAATTAATATTAAGTCTTGAATAATATTGACTCTCGAGTAATCATAAAATAAATAAATATACATTTTTATAAAATATGTAAGTTACCTGTAAAATCAAATATACCTTAAGAGATCTTTTATTATTTCATACGTGTAGTACTCTTTCTTCTCTAACAATAGCCACATGTCACGTCATTCGATAGGTCAGATTCGATCTTACCGAAAGTTTAGCTAATGTGCATTGAAAATCGATTTATTTTGCGGAACATTTTTATGTTGTGTACAAAATAAAATTTGGAGCAAAAAATTGTGTATTTATATGTTAATATCACTATTCTTCATATGTAGACAAAATACTAAATTTCAATTAAAATCTTCTTAATTCACATAGTAAATAGCTATTGGACATAAATAATGTGACAGTAGGAATACTACAAAAGCTTGTGTGTACCACTTTCGTATACCCTTGTGTGTACTACACCACAAGGGTGTTGACATGTGTTAAATATGACCCACTTGATTTAATGAAAAATGCCACATGTCAGAACTCTTGTGGTATGGTACACACAATGGTATACAAAAGTGGTATATACAAACCGCTCCGAATACCATATATTCCCTCGTCCTACAATTACTATCCACTTACCTAATCTGGTTGTCTAGCAATTACTGTCTTTTTCATAAAATGATAAAAAATACTCTTAAGCATAAAAAATTTATCTCACACATGATTATGTTCCGTTCTGAACTCAGAAATTTATGATTTTAAATTTTTTGAAAACTTTAGATTATTTTCTTTAATTACAATATGAAAAAAATATAGATAAAAGAAATCGATTGACTTTTACTAGCATTGCAATTTTTTTTGATAATTTTCATTTTTTCCCACCATCAATTTATTAATACAATTAAAACTTATAAATACTTATAACAAAAAAAATTAATTAAGAATGAGGGTGTAGTATTAGTTAAAATAGGGAGGAGAGAGAGAGACTGTGTGAAAGACTGAAAGTAGTCAAGGAAAAGATTTGGAGTGGTATGGGTCAAACGACATTTGGTTTGACAAAGTATCGTGCAGAGATAGGTCAAATGAGAAAGCGACCGATTTCCAGAATGTCTGCCAGCCCTCAGATTAACCTTGATTGGACTTCATCACGTGGTGGGCTGAATTCTACTACTTTGACTAACCTCCTCCCTCTCTCTCATCCCCTGCTTGCCACGTCACCCTTTCGTTTACATTCTTGAGAGAGAGAGACTCTACAACATGGCACCAATCAGTTGGCTGCCACAGTAACTCAAAAACCGAACTACAATTAGGGTTCAGAATCACGTGGTTCCATTAGTAATTCACCACTATTTAATTACCTTTTTTTTCTAAATAAATACATTTAGAGTTTTTGAACAAGCAAAGCTTGAATTTGACCTTCTCAAAAGAGGTAAGAAGAATCAACTTAGGGGGTGTTTGGAGTAGTTGAAGCTTATTGATAAGTGTTGAAAGCTGCTTAAAGCTGCTGAAAGCAGCTTATTTGAAAATCAGTTAGTGTTTGGAAATAAGTGTTGAAAGCTGCTGAAAGTGGGGAAAATAGTATTTGGGAATACTGCTGATAGAAGTAGCTTATTGTTACTTTTTAAAAGAAATGTATGTTTTGCCCTTAGTATTACTAATTATTATTTATAATAAAAATAAAATTCAGAAATAATTGTTATTCAATATTTATTTTTTGCTTACAATTTCAATCTAATACTATAAAATACTAAATTAATCTAAATATTCTATATATTATAAAATTGTATCATAATAAATATAGTATATAATTATATGTTAAATATTATTTATTTGTATAAATTCATCATACAAACAAAATACATAAAAATTCCTCCATAAATTTTATGAAGAATTGAGAGAGAAGAGAAGAGACGCGTCGGATGTGATAAAAATGTATTATCACAAAGTGTTAGGATTAGGGATAGTTCTGAAATTAGATAAAATTATTAGGGGTAATTTCAATGGCGTAGCCACATGGGTGCCCATGGGGGCAAGTGCCCCCATGAAGCTTTGAAGATATATTATGTATATAGCAATTTTTATTATTTGATTAGTTGGCTTAGTGGTTAAGATGTTTGAAATATTTCCTTGAGGTCAAGGGTTCAAATCCCCCAAGCATAATTTTTTTCTTTTTTCTATCATAATTTCATGTCAATGGAGGAAGATTTGGTCTCAAGAAGACTCAACAAATGAATAAACACCCTACTCCCATAATCCCTAGACAAATATCATTAAACAGATTGCAACCTCTTCTTGCTCCTCCCCATCAATCTCAGACATGGATGAGAAAGAAGGGGGTTTAAGGTCTTAAACTTCTTGCTCATGCAAGACCTAGTCCTCATAACGCAATCCTCACCCTCCGTATCAGAATGGCTATCCATCACCAACTTCGGGGTCTCACTACTAGTCCAAGAATTCCTCTTAAGTAGAAAAATGTGAAAAAAAAAAAAATTGGGGGCGCCGCCCCCGAACCCCCGTACATAGAAAACTCAAACCCGATAACTTTTGCCCCCATGAACTCGACGTCCTAGCTACGCCACTGGGTAATTTGGTCCGAAAAAAACATAAGCTATAAGTTAAAAGCTAGAAGCTGGGGTGGAACAGCTTCAACTGATTCTCTATTTTCGATCAAATTTTAGAGAATCTCAGTTTTAAGATGGGAGTCCCAAACACTCCCATATCAGCTTAAAGCTGAAGCAGCTTACAAAAAGTTATTTCAAACACCCACTTATATTGAGAGCTTTAACTCTCTCAAGTAATTTGGAACGTTGAGATTAACCTTAATTTGAGTCCAACAATGAGCATGTCAAGCCTAATCTTGATCATCAGTGTTGGGTTATATCAACAGCATAAGATATATAATCGTTTAAACACGTGGGCCTACACAATCCGTATAGATCAGACACCTATACAATCGCAAAGATAACGTAAACTGCCATTTTTAATCGTACTCTCATCAAGGTTGGATTTGGTAGAGTTCGAAGCTGGGTCTTATTAGTAAATTCGAGCTCAATATGTTAAATACTAATACTCCTTCAGTGTCATTATTAATGTCTGATTTGTCTTTTCGTATTATTCTATTATTTATATTTTATATCAAATAAGAAAATAAATGAATGATTCATAATTAATCTAAATAAATAGACTCCACTACTTTATACATTTACACCACACTTTACCTCTTTACACCTATTTTTTAATATCCGTATTCAATTCAATCGAATATAAATAATGAGACGGAAGGAATACTAAATAAATTAATTTTGAAGTTTATAAAGCTCGTGAACTTATGCAAACTCGAACGGTGGAGTTTGACACACTTGTATATTCGAGCGAGTGGTTAAATAAAATCTTTAGTTGATCCGTCATCTGAGGCGGAGCGATTTGTATGTATCACTTCATATCCTCTTTTGTGTACCACACTACTAGAGTATTGTCATTTAACATTTTTCATTAACATCGATGAATTATATTTACAACATATTAATATTATTATGATATAGTGCACACAAAAGTATACAAATATGATACACAAAAACCTTTGTGCATCCGAGGGCCCCTTTTCGCTTAATCATCAGTATCTCCTAAAACTTGTTGATTTTAGCAATTTCGCTCCTTTAAATTATTATTAAATTCACATGCACATGAATAAATGCTAGATAAAATAAGCAAATCATCCTGGTCTCCCAGATATTTAAATAATCTTCAGATATGTCCAGCTGCTACTTTGTTAGGAAGCATGGTGATCCACCAAATTACCCTAAATGAATAAATAATACTCCCTCCGTCCCGTCCGACATGGCCTAATAGGCTTTGGGCACGATTATTAAGAAAATGGGTAGTTGTGTGTAAAGTGGTATAAAGTGGTGGGACCCATTAAAATTTATTAGAGTATTATTTTAGTTAGTGGCCAAGTCAAGTGGGACAAGGAAAAAGAGGAAAGAAGCCATGTCGGGCGGGACGGAGGGAATAGTAACAAACCATGTCACCAATTAGGTACACTTGTCTGTCACTATCGAGATTAGAATGTAATGACATGTTAATCAAACGGTCAAAATAAAAACAGGAGAGAAAGAAATCGCGTCAGTTAAGAGAGTTGAATAAAATGAAAAAATAAGAAAAATTTTCATCCCTACAAAAAAAATTCCGAAGGCCGGAGGATTGATCGATTCACCCGACCCCCTTTTAATTCCTCCATCCTCGCACCATTTACATCAAAAAGTTTAATACGAGGCAAAAATAATAATAATAAATTTGCACAAAAAATAAATTACTATTCCCTCCATCGCAAATATATATGCTTACTTTCCTTTTCCGTATGTCCTAAATTTATATGTCTATTAACAATTTTTTATATTTAACTAAATCTTTCACTAACTTTAATACATCTAATTAATGTAATAATATAGAAAAAGACTACTTTATCTAACTTTTCTAATAACAAATACAATTATGTCATTAACTTTTTAGTAATTTAATTTAATTTATTTATATTTCAATACCAATATTTATCTAAATATTTTTTTAATATATGCGAAAAAGCAAATAGACATATATATTCGGAACGAATGGGGTATTATTTTTTCCAATATAAGTTCGATATGCATGGCACGTAAATATTCATAAATATAAGTTATTAATTATTTGTCACATGCCAAGCTCGTGGCATGACATAAACCCTAGTAATGGCGTTGAGACAGCACAAAGATTTTGTCTGCTTCCAAAATATAAAAAAGAGCGGCGCCGGAATTTGTAAAACCTAAGATTTTATTTATTTCCTTGCTTCCAAAACCGACCAATCATCATCCTCGATCCACTGTTTTATTGAATTTTTGCTAGAGAAATCTTGGGAGTAATTAAATAAAAAAGTATGGGACAATTATAAATTACAATAATTACATTGTCTGATGATTTTTGTCGAGACATAGTGAAAATAGAATAAATGAATAATGGAGAGGGAATTGAATTGGGACATTGGATTTGTAAGGTTTGAGCAGAAAAGGTCAAACGTTAGAGATGTTTGTTGGGACATTGAATTGAGTAAATGTGTATATAACATAGTAATAAATATTAATGTTTTTTTTTTTTGGCTTTAGCCCTCTTCCCCTTGCGATATGATAATTCCATATCCAGACCAACAATTTTGTTGAAGTGTGTGCGGACAATTCCCCCATCTAGGGTTCGAAATTGGAACTTGTATCACTAACCATTAATTCGTCTTGGTCATAGTCGTATAATTAGAACCTAGCATGAAAACTAAGGGTGTCGATCGGGACGAAATCGATAATGCCAATACCGAATATCGAAATCCCGATCCCAAAAACGCAATAAATTCCATCCCAAAACCAAAACCCATTTTAGGATTTGGTAAGTCGAAATTCGGCGCGGTATTTAGGGATTGATATTCGGTAATACCTTAAATCCCAAATGATTATTTGTTTAAAAAATAAATAAATTGAAATCTGCTCCTTAATTTCGAACACAAGCCATTCCCGCAAACAAGTTCCTACTTGCAAGTTACAAAGTTAAAAGACAGTAGTAAAATATAATTCTGAGTGTGAAATTGTGAATCGTGGCTTATTTTAATCAATAATTACTTATTTAATTGTGCCTAAATAATTTGTTCGGTATTTCGGTAAATCTCGTATTCGGTATCGGTTATATCAAATACCGGTATACATGAGAAAAGCAATCCCGATATCAATACCATATCCCGAAGCACGGTATTTTGGTATTCCAATACCGACTTTTTCGGTTCTGTATTCGAGATATGAACGAATATGTATACTTTATTTTATTTATTGGACGCCATATTAAATTTACCATTTTGTTTTTACGCATAAGGACAAAAGTATGAAATTAGTATGCATTTGTTAAGATAATTTTTCGTGCAATTTTGTATTTCCTTATTTAAAACGGTTAAATTCGCACTGCATGAATAAAACGGTTAGCATACTCAGTGTGTGTTCTTTAAAACTTATACTCACCATTATCGTAATGAATATCCTAACTTGATAATGCCTCTAAAGGTAAAGGTAGGTTATAATAACGAACCGGGTCGACAAATCATGTATTTTCTTGTTTCTTTATTGCATAATCCTAACAAATTTATCTGTTAGTATTATTTATACAACCATGGTCTGGATATCTAGAAACAAAGTATAAAGAGAGACGAAGTCCAAAATAACCTTATTTTTTACGACGAGGGAAACTCGCTATACGTTGGATCTTAAAAAAAAAAAGAAATTTGGCTCAGTAATTCAAGATCTTACTAAATGGGGATTTTGATTTTCCTATTTGTGTTTGGGGTTTGAGCGGCCCATATCCTTTTGGGTTCGTAAAATTAGCCAAGAGTTAATATTTGGGCATACAATTATCCCAACGGTATAAATATAAAAATATGGGAAATATTATATTTTCGATAATAAATATGCTAGTGATGGATATGACGCCAACGGTAACGCGAATTGGCGCCAAGTCTTATCTGTAATCACCGAAGGTGAAGAGGAGAGAGAGAGAGAGAGAGAGAGAGAGAGGCGAAGACAACATTCACAGATATGTCCATTTCGCTTTCATCATTCGTATTCTCTATCTACAAACCGAAGCCGTTCAATGCGAAATTGCTGCCGAAACCTAGTGGTTGTTTGATCCGTGCATCCTCGTCAGCGGCGCCGGGTATCGATCTATCCACCATCGAATCGGCCATTGCTAAGGTTCCTTTTATTTTTAGGTTGCTTTCAAACTGTAATTGTGCTGCATTTGAGCCTCGAGTTGTTCATAGCTTGTTGATTGTTGGAATTTTGAATTTGAAGCGCTTTGATTTTATCGCTTGTTGAATTGATTGATGTAATTCGATTCTCGAATCTGCAACTCTGTATACATCAGTAAATCCTAGTGAGCTCCTATTTCAACCAATTCCTGTTTATATATTGGTACGGTCGCTGCAGAAAGATAGTGATGGAGTGAAAGAGGCGCTTGATCAGTTGAAGGAAATAGGTTGGGCTAAAAAATGGAGTTCTCAACCCTATGTCTCGCGCCGTACAGTAAATCTGAAATTGATCTGAGCAGTTCCTTCAAGATGCAGCTTGAATCTTCTTTTGAATTTACATTTCAACAATCTCACTTAGATGAGTATTTTGGTAGCGCCAATTTGAATGCTAGCAACTATAGATTTTCAATTGTAGACATCACTTAGGAATAAAGAATGCAGAAAATCTTGCTATCCCTAGCACACGAAATGATGTAAGTTAAACAGAACTTATGCTTGTTCATTTACTTGAAGTATTTCTGAACTTCTAATGAACTATTATGTGTTTGTTGAGTTGATTTTTTTCAGTGATGCAGGCAGCTTTTCTCTTTACTGTGGTTGGCGTAACTGGGTTTTTGGGTATTCTTACTGGCCAGCTTCCCGGGGTACCTTCCACTAACCTACATATGTGCAAATACTTTTGTGTCTTGATCTGCCAATCATAAATATGTGTGTGTCCGGTGTGTTTAGAAATAGAATCAGTTTTCGATCTGCCTAAGTAAATCCGGCACAGTGCATCTCGTAGTCAAAGTTGGGTTTGGTTCAATTAACACACTCTGTTTGCCATGATAAGTATTTGATCTCAACTTAAGGCTGTTATGTACAACTTCCTTGTCTATTAGGATTGGGGCTTCTTTGTTCCATACTTGATTGGAAGCATTTCTTTAATTGTTCTTGCTGTAGGGAGTATCTCCCCTGGGTAAGTAATCGAACGCCTTAACTTTTCAAGTTTTTTTGTTTCTATTTTGCATGCTTACAGATAGCAATGTATGTAGTTTAACTAACATATCGATATAGTAGGCTGTAAGCTAAGCCTTTTCAGTTTCTTTCGGCTGCTATCGGAGGGTTTTCTACGTTCTTTCCAGATTTTACCAAGAGAGGATTGGTAGACATGAAGCAGCTCATTTCTTAGGTACCTTCACCAGTTCCCTTTCAAGAAATCACGTGATACTTCTTTTTTTGGTCGTTGATAGACTCTATCTTGCATAACAATCATTTACCGTTGATTCATGAAAGCTACATTTATGAATTTAGCCATGAACAACTCTAAAAGATTTGGACTCGACACGAGTAAATTATTTGTTCTGATGATGCATAGCGTACTGTCACTAAGATGCCTTTCATTCTTTAGTTGCATACTTGCTCGGCCTTCCTATCCTCGGATATTCATTGGATATCGGTAAAGAGAATGTCAATCTCATCGATGAGAGGCTTGAAAAGCTTATTTACAGTGGACGGCTTGATGCTCAGGAACTAGACAGGTATCAGTTTCAAAGCTGTACCTCCACACACCCATCTTTGCTTTCTTCTCAACTGTGTTTAACACCTAATACTTTCCATTTTCGATATTCGATTGGTTGAAACTAACATGTTTGAAACTCATCTAGATGCCAACACAAATCATTAGAACAACAACTCTTCCTATTTGCATTCATCTGCAGTCTCTTAAGAATCCCAAAGGTTGAAGCTATTTTTGTTTCCACTTCTCTAAGGTTGGCAGTAGTGGCAATGGTTGGGCTGGCTGCCGAAGGTCTACAATACGAGACAAAGTTATCGGTCAATCAGCCGATCTCTTCAGCCTGCAGGTTCGTTCACGAACACAAACACAAACACGAACTACACCAAAATCTAACTTCCCACTCGCCATTTCAGAGGTTCATAAACAGGTCAAAGCCACAGATCAGCAGCAAAACCTCACCAGATGGGCGGTATTTTCGTCTCTTCATGAACTGTTCTTTAGCTGATTCTCTCAACATTTGAATCAATTCTTCTGAACTGATTTATGTAGGTTTTGTTTGCTGCATCATTGATAAAAACTAATTGAGGTCTGCACGAAGCTTTGATGGCAGCGATGGCGAAGAAGGCCACAGTCGTCGAATGCATAGAAGCAATTGAGAAGGCTGAGTGATTTTAGCAACCGTGGTTTTTGATCGAGGACCAGAATAACAGTTTCATGCTAGAATGTCCGACAAAATACGTTGATGTTTTCGAATCGTGCGTATTTTCTAGTTGTCAAATATTGGTTATTGGTCCATAGTAGAAAGGCATTTGCCGCTCATTGCTTCAAGATACACAAATATGCTATCATACATAATAACATTATACTCCGTACGTAGGGGTGTCAAAGTAGCGGGCCGGGCCGGCCCAGGCTTCCCACCGGGCTTTTAGCTATATATTGGGTCGGGCCGGGCCCGCCCGAAAATCAGTCGGGCCCAGAAAATCTTAAGCCCAGCCCAGCCCCGGGCTTTCGGGCGGGCGGGCGTGCTTAACCCGAGTTTTTTTTTTAAAATATAATCGAAATTCGAAAGTTGAAAGTTAAAACCAACAAAAATAAATTAAAAACAACTTTAAGTGCAAAATATGACTCTTTTGATGAGTTGATATTTGATAACAATTAACAAAACAAGTTAATAGATTGGTCTATGATCGAAAGCTCAAACTATGAAAGACTTGAGACGTTTGAATTCCTCTTTTTCTACCAAAATTATTTATTTTTAGTCTTGATTTTTGACCTACAACAAGATAGAATAAATAAGTTGGGTAGAAATTAATCATTCAAAAATCAAAATAAATAAAAACAAACAAAACAAATAAAAAAAATATAATTAACAATTAATTTCGGGCGAGCTTTTTTAGGCCCGAAATCCCGGGCTTTTTTAGGCCTGAGCCCGATAAGCCCGGACCTTTCATCGGGCGGGCTTTTTTAGGCCCGGTTCATTTCGGGCTTCTATTTTCGAAGCCCAACCCAACTCCGGGCCCGGGTACCCCGGGCCGGCCCATCAGGCCGGGCTCATTTTGCCACCCCTATCCGTACGTATAGTTTATTATCATTGACTCCACAAAACTGGAAAGGCCGGAACCGTTCTAAACAGTGAAAGCTACTACATAAAATAATTAACATATATTATAAATATCAAATTCGAATTTGCAAAAATAAATCCTGTCCTGCTATTACTGTCACCTTTGGTTTCTGTACGGATATTAAGAAACTTTTTTAAGTATGTATTTTATGAGTTTTAATTATATTAAGAAATGAACACAATTTTCGAGGAGTGATTGGTGGAAGAAAATGTGAATTTATCCAAATTTTTGCAGAGCATAGTTGAGTCAATCGATATTTTTTTCTATTTTTTTTTCATATTGTATTTTAAGAAGGCAAATTGGCAAATTTGGTCCCCAATATTTGCCACTTTGGATGAATTGGCCCATAATGTTTTTTTTAGTTTATTGATCCCCAATGTTTGCTAATTTGGATAAATTGGTCCTTCTGTCAAATTTTAAGTTAATTAAGTGTTAATCATAGGGGTATTTATGGAATAAAAGTTTCAGGGACCAATTCATCCAATTTTTAAATAAAACTTTAATTTTTTTATTTTTTTAAAAATTGTGATTTTTTTCGAAAAAAATTAATTTTTCAAATTATTTTTTATTTTAAAAATTATTTTTTTTCAACTTATTTTTTTCTTTTTTTTTTAAATATTTTTTTTGTTAAACGAAAAAAAATTAATTATTTTTCGAATTAACTTTTTTTCAAATTTTTTTTATTTAAATAAAAATAAAGTAAATTTAAATTAACTAATAATTTTGCATTTCACGGTGAAGGAGGGGAGCAGATCAACACAACGGTTGGGGAATGTGTTATGTTCTTCGAGGAGAAGAGCAGCTGGACGACTAGGAGGTGGGAGGCCATAACTGGACGACTAGAAGCGGGTCGTCCAGCTGCTCCTCTCCTCGAAGAACATAACACATTCCCCAACCGTTGTGTTGACCCGCTCCCCTCCTTCACCGTGAAATGCAAAATTATTGGTTAATCTAAATTTACTTTATTTTTATTTAAATAAAAATTTTTTAAAAAAAGTTAATTCAAAAAATAATTAATTTTTTTTCGTTTAACAAAAAAAATATTTAAAAAAAAAAGAAAAAAAATAGTTGAAAAAAAGTAATTTTTAAAATAAAAAATTATTTGAAAAAAAAATCAGAATTTAAAAAAAAATTAAAAAAAAAATGAAAGTTTTATTTAAAAATTGGATGAATTGGTCCCTGAAACTTTTATTCCATAAACAACCCTATGATTAACACTTAATTAACTTAAAATTTGATAAAAGGACCAATTTATTCAAATTAGCAAACATTGGGGACCAATAAATTAAAAAAAAAACATTAGGGACCAATTCATCCAAAGTGGCAAACATTGGGGACCAAATTTGCCAATTTGCCTTTTAAGAAATAAAGTTTTCAAAAAGTTAAAAATCATAAATTTACGAGTACGGAGTAGAACGAAAATCGTATGAGAGATAGATTTTTGGAGAGAGAAAGTATGATAATGTCAATTCATATTTTGTTTAAAAATAGTTTTTGTTATTTAGGAAATATGATAGAAATAGCGAGATAAGCAGATTAAGAAAATATGACATTAATAGCGGGACGGATGGAGAATAACAAAAAAATTATTTCAGAAAATTCGTGAAACACATGTGCTCACAAGTACTTGTTCAATTACGTAGGTACGGATATATATTCATGTTGTGGTTTTTGCGAATTCCAAGAGTCATACTTGAAAGAATATATGAGAGAGAGAGAGAGAGAGAGAGAGAGAGAGAGAGAGAGTAATTTTGAGATTTTATGTCTTTATTCGAATATATTTTGTAGGATATCGGAAAAAGGAAAGAACATAATCAGATAAACCTTAGCTGCACAACTTTTTTCCATTCTGCTTTTGTAGTTGCTCCCTTCGCATCAAATGATACGACTCTCCACAGATCTCATAAATTTTTACAAAAAAATTATACCAACTATATTTATTACACTATATATGCATTACAACATATTTTATGTATAGCACTAGACTATATTAAAACATACTTATTTCCTACTATTTATATGGTCATCGTTCTATATATTACTCCCTAGGTACTATTATTTCCGTTTGGTTTTTTCGACACGGAGACTAATTTTTTTATTATTTAAGCGTTTATTTTATGAGTTTTAATTGTATTAGGAAATGAACGTAGTAATGGTTTTTTGAATGAATGAGAATTCATCCAACTTCTATTAAACATAGTTCAACCAATTGATTTATTTTTATTTTTATTTTTTTCATATTATTATTTATAAAAAAAATTAAAATTTCTAAAAAATTAAGAATCTTAAATTTCAAAGTTCGGAGTTGAACGAAATCTTGAGTGAGAAAGACTTTTGAAGAAAGAATATAAAATGTGAAGTGGGTAGTGGGTAAGGAGACATCTACTTTATTTTAGAATTAAGATTTTTTTTTAGAAACATGACAGAAATAATGAGACAATTCAATTAGGAAAACACGGCAAGAAATAATTTGACGGGGGAGTTACATTACTTATTTCTATACTTATTGCAACGTTTTCTTCTAGTATTTCCATAATGTATCAATAAATGTGACAGCTAATTTCGCAAAATAAGACGTGATATGTGTCGGAACAAATATTCATAAAGAAAAAGAGAAAAATAATAAAAGGTGTAATATTCCGAGAATAACAAAAAAGAAATATTTATCCCATGTGTTATCTCCAAACAATTCCCATGCATGCAACTTTTGTCACATAAAGTTCAAAGCCAAAATCCCAAGCATATTTCATGAAATCTCTAGATTTGTATATTTACCCTTTTCAATTCTTCGCCACCCCAAAACCCTACCTCAAACTCAAGTCAAACTTCATATTTAGTTTCTTTACGATCCGACGCAGAGTAAATTCTTCTACGATATTCTATGGATACCATTATGAAATTAGCCGGTGAAAATCCAATAGTGATATTTAGCAAGAGCAATTGTTGCATGTCTCATGCGATCGACACACTCATACGTAGCTACGGGGCGAACCCAAGGGTTTACGAGCTCGAACAGTCGGCCGAGGGGAACCAAATGGAGAAGGACTTGATGGAACTAGGTTGCAACCCTAGCGTGCCAGCGGTTTTCATCGGTAAGGAGTTCGTCGGTGGTTCGAATGAGATCATGAGCCTCAATATTAAAGGCAAGCTCAAGCCCTTGCTCTTCAAGGCTAATGCTATATGGCTATAGATTTACAAAGGGTAAAAATGTAATTTACTAGCAACACCATTTTTGGCCTAGAGTTGGTATACATAGGTCAAATTTAGTTTGAGCATGTTTATGTTATACTACTAGGGGTAGCACTAGTCTCTTATAGAGCAACCACTATTTACAATGATATGTTGATGAATGTTTCGTATTTCGTATCTCACATAGTCGTCTTTCATGTCGTGTATCCAGATCAGTACAATCTAGTATATTATATACTCCATCCCATAGAAAGTGCATGCTTTCTACGGGGCACGGGAATTAAGAAAATAAAATTATGTAGTTTATATTGTTTGACTTTTTAATTTGTTAATTTTGATCCACATATTATTTGTCTTTTTAAGAAACAAGACACTTTCTATGGAACAGCTCGAAAAGGAAATCAAAACACTTTCTATGAGATGCAGGGAGTATTTCTGATACAATCCCCTCCTTTCTACATGTCCCACCTCAAAGTAAGCACACATAACTTCTAAAGACTATATATCATGTATTCACAAGCATTAGAGTTCCTAAAGTTCGAGTTTTCTATTACATTTTCATGTTACATATCGTGCATTTTATCTCGTATCATACGAAATCTAATTGTGTAGGCCATTAGATTTCGTCGGACCAATCACTGATGTCGATTTCGTAGAACAAACCGTCGATGATGTTATCGATGAATGAGTCGATGAAGGTGTTGTATCCGACGGTGAAGATCCGGCCAACTCTGCTCCGGTTGCTCGATAGCCACGCGAATACGGCGGCGCAAGCTATTGCCGCCACGCAGACGCCGCCGCCTTCCTCAATTCCTTGCAGATCCATCTTTCTGAATACTGAATTCCCAGTCACAATCTCCATTCCCACAGTTGCTGCAAACACAACCTTCCAAAAACCAAAACATTTTAAAATATAACAAGAACTTTTAAAAGGCTTGAAACTCTTTGTTCAAATCATAATGCATTTTAAAAAGTATAAATACGAACTGATTTAGCGACGAAAATTATACTTCGTTAGTAGTTAGCGACGGAATGTCTGATAAAAATACATCAATTTAAAAATTATAATATTTTCAATAAAATTACCGACGAAGTAACGAGAAATATTTAATGACGGACAATTTTTTAATAAAAGATGAATATTTAAAGCAGAAAAGAAATACTATTATATACCATGGCGAGACGGCCGGATATAATTTCAAAATCGTGACTTCTCTTCGAACTCTCGACATAATCCGAGAGAATCTCGAAGAATCGCGAAACTTCATTCTCCCTACTAGCCCTAATCACGCCGCCGCGATCGCCGCCGTACGATCGCAGAGTGCACACTCTAGGCTGCAGTACGATCTTCGCCGCGCTCTCCGGCGGTGGATCCGGTATCCTCACCCTCTGAGGCTCCGGCGCCGCCGATTTCTCGGATCTAATCGTACAGAAGAGCGGCCGCGCGCCGGTGAGGGCCATAGAATCTCGGATAAGGTCTGTTTGTGTGTGTGATTCGGGGAATCTGAGCGTATTATGGGGAAATTTCGATGGTGGGTGAGGACTGAGGAGTCCACGTCGAAGGAAAGGGCTTTCTCAGTTGGGGAGGTGGGAAGCGGTGATTGGTGGTTGGCTATGGCGGAGCGACGTGGAGCTGCGATCGCCCGTTCACGTTGTTGTCGTTTTGAGTTGCTGAGAATTGCGTTTTGTCGACTGATGTAAAATTCTTCATTGCGGCCAATAAAGAATGTTCTTTGATCTTTATTTATTTTATTCTTTTTCCAATTCATTTCTTGCATTTTTTTATTATAATTTTAGTCACATAAATATTACCCTCTATATTGTTAAAAAAAAGACAAATAAATGTAAATGGCATTAATTTATAGTATATTATACGAATTTTGAATTCAAATCTGAACCCGAACCGAAACCTGATCAACCATATATATTAATACACTACTCCCTTCCTCCCATAAATGTTGTCGCATAACTTTCCGATACGAGATTTAAGGAGAATTGTTGGTTGTGTGTAGATATGTAGGTTCTTAAAATTGTGGATAAATTTTAACCTCACAATCTTGACTTTTATGAAAATGAGACAAGACTTATGAGACAACCGAAAAGGAAAATGAGACAAGATCTATGAGACGGAGGGAGTATTAAAATTTTTCTCCCATGCATATTCTCATGGATGACTACATGTATGATACATTTAATAGAAGATGAAACACGATTTATAATGAGAGCTTGAATGTTCTTGATCAAGAACAGTTGTTTGTTGCTCTAAAAATAGGAACCAGCCCTAAACTTCCTCTCTTATAGTTCTTTAAATTCTTGTGTATATTATCATTATCCCCATAATAAATGTGTATTTGATGACTTCATAAATATATACTTGATGATTTTTTATATTATTACAAAATCTAAGATGAAACACCTTTTAACATATTGAGATTTGTTTCCAATTTATAAGCATATATACACAAAAAAAAATTGAATTAAAGAGAGATGAAAGAAGAAATAAAAAAGGCAAAGAATTACTCTCTCCGTCCCATTAATATTGTCATGTAATGTTTCGGCAAGGAATTTAAGAAGTTTAACTTTTGTGTGTAAATGACGTGAGTCCATATGACTTTGTGTGATTTGTAGTGTTGTTTTATTTCTTTTTTTTGAAAACAAGACAATATTATTGGGAGATCTAATTAGATATGCATAATAGTATTAATGAGACAGATGGAGTATTAGTAACATTTATTGAAGAATAGCCCTAAGAATAACAAACAAAACATTCTCAAGAGTACTTCAATTACATTCTCAAGAGTACTTCAATTACATCTAATTTATGTTGGAGGGCAGAGTTGAGAGGAAATGAGAAAAGTGGACAATGAATGTGGATTTCGTTTGATAACTAAATCTAATTTATCTTGATTTTAAATATTCCATTCTAAATATAGTGTTAATGTTATGGACATTATAAGTACTCCTCAGTCTCATAGAAAGTCTCTCATTTCTATATAGTATGGATATTAAGAAACTTGTATTATTAGGTATATATTATTTGACTTTTAGCTTGTTAATTTTGATCTACACATTTTTTTAAAATATGACACTTTCTATAGGACGACCAAAAAAGAAAATAAGACACTTTATATGGGACGGAGAGAGTAATATACATGTGATATCTATAAAATACGGAACAAACTAGATTTTAGGAGAATAAATCCTCCAATGTATTCTGAACTATGTATACTATGGAAAGAGTCATACACATATGATTAAAAATAATTAATTATGACGTGTGTTTCTACGGTCGAGATTAATTTTTCTATTCTATATTTCGATCACTATTTTCGTGCTATTAATACGGGTTCCGTTTCAAAATAATATAGAGTTCTAATCATATAATTTAATGTTAGACTATAGTCTATGTAAAAATAATCACAATCTATTCTACAAGACTATATACTATAATATAGTCTCCTTATATTTTTCATGTGATTTGATGACATGAGATCACGTATCCAATAAATTCTTGTCTTATTAATGTACGATTCAAAACTACGTAGTTTTGAATTAAAGAATTACACTTTTTAATTATTTATTTTATCATCGCTCTTTATTTTAACATCAATTGAACATGAATTTAATTATTAGCCACATCATCTCATCCTAATTTGATCAACTCTTAAAGTTATACTACTTTGTCCCATTACTTGTGGCTCACTTTACTAATTGGGATGTGACAATATAAGTGGCTCATTTGTAAAAAAGGTAAAGACTGTGTGAACCAAATTTAACTACCTAAAAGTCAAACAATTTACACCACTTTTTTAATTCTCGTGCCGAAAACAAATGAGTAACAAATAATGAGACGGAGAGAGTATATTTTTATTGAAAATAAATATTTATAATATTTATGAACACTTTTGCTAGTACAAGTAATTAATATTTAGGATAAAGTTTAAGTTCGTGAAAAGTATACCTACTTCATAATAACAAGAAGTTCAAGGGTCCCGCAGTTATTTCACCTTTTTTATTATAGAAGTTAACGGCCCTCAGAGTTCCCACACCAGAGTTTTGCCACTCGTCTTCTTCTCCCCTTCGACTCACTAACTGTTTTTCTCTCTCTACATTTTCCACAACAAATCCATTCCTCTTCTCTCTTTCTTTTCGTAATCTTAATTGTAAACAGAAGTTGAAGATTTTTGTAATCGTGAAGAAGAAATGGTGGATTTTGGGGATGATTTGATAATGGAGAGCTACACACTTCCATGGCTAATTTGGATCCAACTTCTGGTTACGATTCTTCTCATCGTTATCCTCTTTTTCGGTCTCGCGAGCTTTACTTTGGACGCCTCTTCCTCCGCCGCTGCCGCCGAGCGGTCAACTAGTTGCGACGCTGCCGCCGTCTGTCTCAACAACTCCGCCGCCTCTTCGAATGGAATAGTTGCGGTTGGTTATTTTTCTCTCTTCGTAGCTATTTATCTGGTTCTGATTCATTCTTATGTTCTTCGTTGTCGAATAATTTTGTTTCTTCTTTTGGTTGCTGGCGGAATAGCACTGATAACTCGTTTGAAAAAACTCAGAGATAAATTGAACCCCCCCCCCTCTCTCTCTCTCTCTCTCTCTCTCTCTCTCTCTCTCTCTTAATATACAATGAGCTTGATCAGACATTTAAATTTTCAGGATTTTACAAACAATACTTGAAATTCCATTTAGTTCAATTGGATCCTAGAATGTACATCATGAGCAGTGATTTAACACAAAATTGAAATGAAAGAAAATATTACTTGAAGTAGAAAATATCTCCCAAGCTTGAATGCGTCATGCATAATTGCTTTGAAGATTAAATTGCTATCACTCGACTTTCTTGAGCTTTTCTTTACTTCCTCTCTAACAAAATGAAAAGGTAAACAAGGCTAGTTTAAAAAAAAGATATTCTCCTTTAAACTTTTTTGAAATTTCCTTTTTGTAGACGAAATTTAAATTTAACCTATAAATACACCAACTCTTAATTTGTTTTAAATTAAACCAAAGCTGACATGACATTTTTCGGCATGACATGACTATTGACGTGTCGGGTGAGTCAGCATCGACCGTATCCAATTTACCAATAAATACACAAACTCTTTACAGTTTTCCTTTTTGCACATGAACTTTGAATTCAATATTTTTTTGCACAAAGTCGAAATTAACTTTTTTTTATTTTAATTTATTTCTCTTAAGATTTTCTGAGGATTTTTTTAAAAATATACTACGATTTAAAAAAAAAAATATGTTACCAAAAGGCTTAAAGAATTTTCTGTTCGTTGCTACAACTACTTTCAAATTTTTTTATATATGCATGTGAGTGTCTTTCGTTTCACTCTACAATTTATTCCCACATTATACACAAAAAAAATAAAATTAAGCATGATTTGATTTAACTTATTCGGTCATTCATTATAAAAACCTTATTAAAAAAAATATATATAATATAGTAAATTTCGAGAGTGTTAGAAAAAATTAAATTCAAAGTGTATGTGCAAAAAATGAAACTGCAAAGAATTTGTGTATTTACTGATAAATTGAATACGGTCGATACTGACTCACCGACACGTCAACTGTCATGCCGAAAAATATTATGTCAGTTTTGATTTTTGACCCGTATGCAATTTAAAATAAATCAAGAGTTGGTATATTTATAGGATAAATTGAAAGTTCATTTGCAAAAAGAAAATTTGAAAAAAATTAGTGTATTTAGGGGAGAATAACAAAAAACAATTTTGAATGGATAATGAGAAATAAGAGTGTCCCTACATTAGATTTTGACAGCGCTTCAGCCAACGGCAAAAGCTTTACATTCTGACCTTCCACTCTTTTGTCTTATGATTAACCAAAAAGGTACGTTAGTCATCATGATTTGATCATTACGCATAAACAAATAGTTTCCCAATTCCTAATTATTAACTTTCTTTAGTGCATTTCTAATCTCTAATGGATAGGGGTGTTCACGGGCGAGTTTCGGAATAAAAATGAACCAACCTATATTTACGCCATAAAAGCTTGTGTATATCACTTTTGTATACCATTGTGTTTACCAAACCACAAAAGTGTTGACATGTGTTAAATATGATCCACTTGATTTAATGAAAAATGTCACATGTCAATATTTTTATGGTGTGGTACACACAAGGGTATACGAAAGTGGTATATACAAACTGTTCCGTACTTACGCGGGTTTGTGGGTTTACGAAGTCACAAGCCTTGACGAAGTTTTGACCATCTATCAGATAAATGCCCTCCAATCTTGGACAAAGAGAGAAGTGAAGAGGAACTATTGTGCCATCTTAATATGTAACTGAAATAAAATCTCTGTTTTAAACCTCGTTTTGCTCTGGCAGGTGGAAGGCGAAAGGGCTGGAGGTGACGCAGAAATTAATCGAGGATCGATCCAGGAGGAAGAGGAGTCTGTAAAGGATACAGCTTTCTTGAGTATTTTCCGACATCCAAACCACCCCTGCAACTATTTAGGGTTTGCGAAAAACGCCTCTTTAAGTGCTTCGGATTAGATTCTAGCTCCGAGAGCTCCAGCAGCGAGCAGCACGAGAAACGCGATTGACATAACTCACTTTCTTAGTTGCAAGCAAATGCACAGAAGAAATTGCTTTTACTGTGTATGAAATTTTGACTTGTCCTAAATGACTGAAAGGCTTAATCATCTCTTGAAGTAGTGTTTAAAATTCCAAATCTTGGATAACTAGAACTGGTTTATGCCTTTGAACGAGAAGTGAAGTAGTTAAGGAGCATTTTAGAGTACCGGGTTAGGGCGAAAAGCATCTGCAGGGCTCCACGGCCTTTAACGATACCCTCCCTCATGCCTCGTGCAGTTCTAGCTAGAACCGGCTCCGTTAACTGGGCTTTCATTGGGGCCAACCCCTGCACAGACACTATTCAAGTAAAGATTAAATGAAGTTTTCATCATTTCAAATAATGTTTAGATGAGAAATGAATATAAAGTAACCTATTGGTTTCATGTTTGCCAACCGTTTCAATCTTTCTTCTGCCAAACGAACGGCTCGAGTTGAACTTCTCACACCTTGTGTTATCTCTTGGCTGTAAATGGCAGAATCTGAGTATTTATGGATGGTATAAAGTATAAGGGTCTTGTATTTCAAGAAGCGTAGAGTTATAATACCAACCCAAGGTCACTTAGTTCCGTCGTTAAGTCGCTGATCTCCATCCCAGATAATCGAACAGCAGCCATCGTGTCGGGTAGCTCTTCCCTTGCGGCATCCATTAGTTTCTCCAGTGACTCTGCAGCTCTCTTGAAGGCCTTCAATGAACCGTAAGACCATTAACCATCAGACAGCATATGCAGGAAATAGAGAAAACGATGGTAGGCCTTAAAGTCGATATTTGTGAACTTATGTTTTTTAAAGTAGCTGAGAAGTCTCACTATCTACCACGAACTTGGAACTAGCAATCTGCGTAGAATTCATGAGGCAGTAATGATTTTACAGAATAGACAGGAATAAAAAGATCACAAACCAGAAGGGACGGGATTGCCGCACAAAAAAGCCATGTTGCAGAAACTGCTGCCTGTAAAAGGACACGAAATATAGCACCAATATCTCCATCTTTAACAAGTTACATAGTAAATGAAGAACTAGAAGGAAGCTGCTTTAACAGAAGAATTAACATCTTCTGAATCGAAGCAACCAAACAAAATATTAACATATACCAGCAGAGTGGATCAGAAGGAAGCAGATTCAACAGACGAACTAGCGTTTTCTAAGTTGATGCAATCATGAGATCCTATACATTCTTTATTACAAGAGAAGCATGAAAAATTGAAACTAACAATTGTTCTCTTTTAAAGAATAGACAAGGCAAGGTTGATGCTCAACATAAAACTGCAAAACTAATAAGATTTAAACATAAAACAGTAGAAATTTTTATAAAGCAAGAACAGCCTTTAACATCAGCTATAGAGCTTTTCCAATTTACATGTATAACTTGTTTAGTTCTACTCTTAACGAGTAAAACGTATCGACGAACCAACTGCACTAGTTCATATATCACTAGAGTTTCGCCAGATTTTAACACCAATTGCCTATCAGACTTCATATTTTTAAGTTTGAAAAGCAATGTGGCAAATAAACCATCTTCCCTGTCTATAAAGCTTAAGAGTTTTGTCTTTCTATACTGTAAATTGAAACCATAAAACTGCCTGCAGTTGCAAAAACAAATGAATATATCATTTCTCTCCTTCTTCCTTCCTCCTTATCCTTACTACATCAAGAACATAGAGCCTATTTTTCAAGACAAGCAGCAAGAACTACATGAAGTTCAAAATCCTAATTTTCAATAACTGGATTTATCAATGAAGAAAGCAAATTCTGCTAGTCATATTTGAACCAGATAATTATACCACAATTATGAAGCCTAAACTATTAGTAAAACTAAATAATGCAGCAAGCAAAATCCAATTGAAATGCAGTGAATCACAAATAGAGGTAGAAATTGTCCAAATTAAACTCCAGTGAGCTTAGAGAGAGAGAGAGAGAGCGTACTGCGCAGGCGGTGAAACTGAGGAATTGAATGTGGCGGTGAGAGAGAGCCCACTAATTGGGGGATCCAACGGTAGAGGTGAGCTGAGAGGAAAAGGATGACTGAGATGACGCATTATCGACCGAAAGAAGAGTGAACGAAGCGAAACGGCAGTGGCGCGGTAGCCGGAGACTCAATCGGCTAGGAGAACAAACCACGCCGCCACTTCCGCCGCAATTCGAACGCACCACCACCGAATTCGACGCCTGCAACCTCACCGCATTCAACATCCCCGCCCGTCACAATATATCTACGATTATAATTGCAAGTACGTATGCATAAATCTCCCTCTTTCAGTATTTTTAGGGCTGTCTCCTCCCTCGCAATCTCCGAACACAGAACTTTACAAAGCTACGCTACTTTCTCTAACAGATGTCACCACCATACTGATTTAGAAACACACAAAATTCTCCTTTTTGGTAAAATTTCACTACTTGAAAATGTTAATCCATCTTGTATTCCTTTTCTATAGTTTTTTTTTTTTTTTTTTTGGGCTCGCAGTCGTTACTTTCTTTATCACTGTGCCATCTCAAGGGATCCTTTTCTATAGTTCTTGTTTCTAAAGAATGAGTCTCTCAATTTTACCAATTCAAGCCAACACTTAAAGATAATTGAAACGGATGTAGTATTTTATTTTCTTTTCAAGTTGAGAATTTCGATTTTGGTTCTATATGTGGTTTCTTTATCCGATTTTTATCGTATTGCTAACTGTGGATTGTATCATTTTCCCATCGTACATTACATTACAAGATAAAAAACTAACACAACCAAATTATAGCATCATAAATGAATAGATGTTACATTTTCCCATCGTACATTACAAGATAAAAACCAACACAACCACATTATAGGATCAGAAAAGAATAGATACTCCCTCGGTCCCAAAATTCATGCTCATTTTACTTTTTGCACGGTTTTTAAGAAGAATTGTTAGTTATATATAGAATGGATTTTTAAGAAGATTTGTTAGTTATGTGTAGAGTGGTGTGAAAGTTGTGGATCCCACAAAAAAATTATGTGTAATAATTTATTAAAAAAGAAAAGTGGGCAAGAATTTTGGGACAATCCGAAATGAAATAGTAGACAATAATTTTAGGACGGAGGGAGTATTACATTTTCCCATCATACATTACAAGATATAAAACCAACACAACCACATTAGATGATCAGGAATGAATAGATATAACGCCCGTCCCACCTGACTTATCTTCTATTATTTTTCGGATCATCCCACTTGACTTCCTCTTTTCACAAATAATTACTACATACACTTCCACTTTTCTTTGTGAGACTCACCCATGGACCTATTCATCTACTCACAATCAACTATTCATCTTAAGCTCCATATTGAAAAGAAAGAAGTCAAACCGGATGAGATAATAGGAATATATTATGACCAAAATCGAAAATTTCTTCAGCAAATTAGTCTCATTATTATTTTCGATGAAATAACTCGATAACCCTAACTAAGGTACAAATAAGAAGAACTTTGGTCCTGGATTCAATTCCCACCAAGACCGCTATGTGATTTACCTGTCACCTTGTCACATTAAACGTGTTGAACCCTCCTGTGTGGTTTGCAAGCTACTGCACAAGAAGCGTGATTTACCCAGTGCGCACCGAAAGTAGCGGTTGCAGATTCCATGAATTAAAAAAAAAATTATTATTCATGTAATAGTATGCAAAACACACTAAAGAAATTTGGTTTTCCACCTCATATATATATATATATATACAAAATAGGTTCCTCCTTCCCTCAACTTTGGCTACAAAAATTTGAATTTCCTGATTATCCCAGGAGTCTTATTTCACATTTGCATTACTCATTATATTATATTATATAATACACTAAACACCATATAAATACATAGTGCCACTTCCACCTATTATTAATAAATAATTCTTCCCTCCTTTTTCCTCTTTCTTCCCCATTCAATTCCCTAAACCAGACGGCGGAGGGATAGCCCTATCGGCACCGTCGCAGCCTTGATCGGTGACTTCCACCACCGTCGCGTTGCAGAAGAAGCATCTCTGGCAATTGAGGAGGTGCCTCGTTATGCAACTATAGCACGAAACATGTAAACACGGTACGAATCGAGCATCCGCTCGATTCGTGTAGCAAATGCAGCATACGCCGTCGTCGCTTTCCGATTCCCCTCCGCGCATCCTCCGCTCGATCGCTTGCATCTCCGTCTGGCAGATCAGGAGGCTCGAGAATTTCTCGAGCTTTGTCAAGTGATCGATGCAATCGTCCACCCTAATCGAGCCAACCTGGTGCGTAAATTTCCGGAAAGTAAAGTTAGGAATCGAATTAGGGCAAAATGCGGTGCAGAGCTGAAGATTACGAAGTACGAACCCAATTGTATTTGAGGAGATATTGAAATCCGTAGATGATTGTATCCGCGCAGTCCATGCTAGCAAATACTGCAACAATGTCGTTCCGCTTCGATTCATCATCCATCTCTCGACTTACATCCAATAGATTCAGAACTATTCCGGCAAGTGGTACTAAAATCATCCCGCTGTTGAGCGATCTACAGACGGTAACCCAACCAGATTGTGATTAACAAGCTAGGATGAAGTGAGATGAAACGTTATGCAAAGTTTCGATCGGACTTACTGGTCGAGAACTTCTGGATCGATTGCTCCGATCAAGTGTGTCAATATGAAGACGATCAATTCGGCAAGTCTTCTTAGATTCGTATCCATACCGGATACGAAAGCTTGAGGTATTTCACGAGTGCAGAATTCTAAAACCCTTGCAAGGTTGCAGGAGAGGTCAAATATTACACTGCATTTCCTTTGCTGGAACTCCATTAACTGGATATGATGTGAAAATCAATTTCGGCAAGAAAGAAGAATGAAACATTATGTTTCCTCGTTGAGACGAAACATACCTTGTAGTTTTCTTGCATTTCCCGTATCGAAACAGAGAATTCGGTCATGGCCCAGCTGAGAGTATTGAACAAGCGATTGAGGAAAGCCGAGAACAAGTTGTCGTCGCTTACGCAAGCTTCCCGCAGCAGTTTCTTTAAGATTTAAAAAGGCAAAAATTAAGAAAGTAAGCCAAAATGCAGCTATGAATTACTACCTCCGTCCCGGCTCACTTTTCCGAAACGAACGTCCCACTATTTCTGGCTCACTTCCCAATTTGGCAAAATAATTACATCTCTCTCCTACTTTATCATTTCCTCTCTCCTACTTTCTACTACTTTATCATATTCTCTCTCTTACTTATCTTCTCTCTTCTACTTTATAATCTACCAATCTCTCATACTTTATCATTTACTCTCTTAATTTCCGTGCCGAAAAAAAAAATAAGGCAGAAATAGTGGGACGGAGGTAGTAGTACAAAACAAAGATTCTTACTTGAAATAGTATAGACGAGGATGATGATTCTCCGCGTTTTGAAAACCCGAAACCAGAGCCTTTGCATAATCTAAGAAGTATATTGGTAACAGGGATCCAAGATCGATTATCGAACGCAGACAACAAGGCTTTTGGCATTTTGTGTCTAGCGGCTTCATTGCATTCAAAAGCAGCCAAAAACTCCCTCTCCTGCACCAACACGGATATGGATTGGAGAAGAAGATCCCTTAGCTCCGCGCTGGATATCCTTGGATCATTGAAGTGGGTAACAACAAAAGTGACCTAATCAAAACAAATTCGCTATTATCTAGACGGGGAAACTGAAAAGATGCGTTAAAAAAGGAAAAGGAAGCTAACGACGTACAAAAGATGCAAGTCCTTGTTTGATGAAAATTGTTGCTGGGACAAACGGAGGATCACTCTTCCGCAGCACATGGAAACAATCAACCTGCCAGAAACAACGAGACAAGTTTTAAATGATCAATAATAACAACTTTAGAAGCATGTGAAATAGATATACTACTCGTAATAGAAGCCTAAGATAGATCAAGGAAATAATACAAGAAATAACGTAAACTACCAATAGAAAATTATCAAGTTTTCCATTAGGCTAGCAGAGAGGGAAACAGTACCAGAGTTTCAAGATAAAATTCAGGAACGTAGATGAAGAATGAGTCAACTTTGCTAAGAACTAGAAGCAATTGCACAATCCAAATGCAAGTTGCGTAAATCCCCCTCTGTTTCCAACGCGAGAAGAGCGAAAGGCGATACCTGTTAAATAGGATCAGATTCCCATGTTGAGTACAACTTAGAGTTAGAAACATAAATGTAGCAGTAAATAGCTTGCAGAAGCAGCAAGATTACTGATCTTACTTAAGTATTGCATGAAAAACAAATAAGTAATGCAACTACAATAAATAATTCCAAACAACTGTTCCAGTAACTTCTTAATGGACGTGTGTTAGGCTAGATACGGACTAGTTTGGTGAACGGATTAACAGGCAGATAGTGATAGAACATCAGGACCATATTATGCGCATAGAGAAAAAGTTAACATATAAATTGAAGGACAAGTACGGTCCATAAAAATCCAATCAACAAAAAATCGTCTTACAACAGCAGAACCTATCACAGTACAGTGTTCTTGCTAATGAATTAAGTGTAGTCACTCGAAGGCACGATAAAGTATGAGGCTCTTGAAATTATTGTCCAAGAAAAGCAACAGATAAAAAAGAGACTACAAGTATTAGCACTATCGTGAAAAGACAAGAACAATCCTTAGCTAACCACAACTTCTAAAGAGCATGAGATAAACATAATATCTGTTACATGAAAAATGAATCATCAAAAGGAAGCAAAAAAAAAAAAGAAACATTCTTGCTGATGAATGAAATAGTACCAGGCACAATGTCTGACACAGTCCATAACCTCTTCCCGGTAAACACTGCGAGCTTCCTTCAAGCGCTTCACTTGATCTCCATAAATGCCCTCCCTGAGTTGTCTATCCGACTCTTCCAAGCGTGAGATAGACTGTGATTGACGAGACATGAAAGATGATACCTAATATACAATATATCGAGTTAAAACGCATATCAGCAACTTTGGCAGTGGTAACCCATATAGTACATTATGCAATCTAAGCTTTCTGTGTCATAATACCAAGGCTATGCTCTAAGAAATGCTTCTTTTCGAGGACCAGTATATAGAGAAAAGCATAAAAAACAATTCAAAATGTACAGAACCCGAAAACATGCAAAACGGAAGAAGAAAAGCATAAATAGCCAATGCAGAACAAGTCTTTCACAGACACTTCCTGTGAAAACTGTAGCATCGAGAATCAGAAGAACTACATTCATAAGCAGAAAGTTCATAATTTACTACTAAAGTTGAAGAACTAGAACCTTCTAGCCTCCTGATCAAAATTTTAATCATAAGAGTATTATGACCCTAGCATTCTTGAGATTATCTATAATAAAATCAGGTTTTCAAGAGAGCAAGGGAAGTGGGGGAGTATCTTCCGTGCTTTCTTTCTTTTTTAACTGCTTTTTTTTTAGGGGGGAGGGAATACAACTTAAGCATTTGAATAAAACAACATCCGCAAGCAGAAATTCTCTAATCATAACATAGGTTCATTATTTTACTTGGGAAGTTGATAAAGAAACTTCTAATTTGTAACCTAACAATAGATTTTCACGTGCAAGCCCGTTTGTCCCCTTGGGACAAGAAGCAGGAGGTCGGACAAAAATAGAGTGTTGCTGACCTGCTTAAAGTTCGGTGCAAGACCCAAGTGATACAGCAAAAGCATAGCATCTAAAAGCTCTTCCTCTTTTAAAGTAGTAGAAGACAATGTGCTAGTGCTTGCTAATATCCTCAACTGTTGGATAGGTCGAAAAACAAACTCAGGATCAGAGTGATCACTAGTGCTGGGTTTATCAGCTATTTCGTCACTTAGATTGCTTGCACTGCATTCGGATGTAACATGAGCAGATCTATCTTGCATAGAGCTGCAGCTTCCATTAGAGCCTTTCGCCAAATATCTCAGAGGATATTTAGAGAATTTGGATAAATCAGCATCATAACTAGAACAACAACACGGCTTCTGTCTGCTCAAATGTGTTACTCTGGTTTCATCGTCATCCATACACCCTTCTTCCCATCGAATAGTTTCCTCTTCCTCATCGCCATTTACAGGACTGAACTTTGACAAATGATTATACGATCCTCCAAGCCTTGGTATATCAACCCGATGAGGATCATTCTTCAAAAACAAGCCAGCAGGAAAACTCTGTTCGCCGCCCCTGTGCAGGAAACCCACATGAGCTCCAGAATCAGTCCCAGATCCCTTAATCCAGCCATAGATGTCCCTGACAGCAAAGCCTTCTGACAGAAAATGGAGGATGATGGTAAACAAAGACACAAGCACTGAGTTGTTTGAAACTCCAGCAGGTGGCATGTTACGGTCTGCACCCCTATTCTTTAGTAAAATATTCTGTAAGAATGTCCTAAAAACTGAGCCAGGCAACTGCAGGGGTACTACTGGTGGTATGAATTGCATAACCAAACGACAGAGATCCCTTTGCTTCTCCTCAATCTGATATCATTAGCCATGCCAAAAACATAAATAATTATCAGAAAAATTATGATAGATTTATCTTATAGAAGAAAGTGGCACTTCAGAACTATATAGTAAGTTTAGATTATGACTGTAACTTTACGAAATTGATAAAACGGAACTAGGAAACAAGTATAGTATTTAAGAAAATACCAAAAGAAACTTGCCAAAATGCAGATGCATACCATAGTTACTGCTTCAGATAAAGCCGTCGTTGTCAGTGCCATGCTGTTCTCATTAGATAAATCCTCACATGAGCCAGGCCACCAAACAGAAGGAATGAGACACTGGAGGTCCTGTTTGTTAGGGCTTTTTCTTGAAAGCAATCCCTCAAACAAGAATTCAAAATCTGTAGACATCCACCAGAGAATCATTAGATCTTCTCTCCTTAATAAGTGGCATGCAAGAGCAAGATAACTGTAAGACCCAGAATAAGGGCATTCTGTAAGAACCAAGGGCATTGTTTTAGATCCTGATGTAAGTGCCTCAAATACGTGCTTAAACAGTTGTTTTGAGGCATCAAATCCGAGAAATGCATCAAGCACTCTATCCAAAGATAGATAGTCATGCGGTGGATGTATCTTGAAGACATCCATCAAAAACGACAAGAAAGGACCACAGCCAATATACTCTGCGCTGCCACTTTCAGAATTTAAAACTGAGAGAAACTCTTCACAGATTCCCTGAGAGACAGGACGCCACAGTTCTTCAAATGGCACAAATCGCTTCAGTCTTCCAAGCTTCTCAACTGTTTTGGTTTCTGCCTTCTCCACGGACTGTAATTGCAACAACCTTAAAAAGCAGTCTAAAAGATTAGTTGCAAGGGCTTCTACACATGGAGGTGCTTGAACTGGAAGAAATCCCTTGACTGGATACTTGAAAGGAACTCCCCCGAAATTTAAATCACAACGCTCACCTTGAGAAATAGAAATGGCAGGATGGTACCCCAATCCTGGCACCATCTTTCTAATTCCGCAAAATGCTACCCCAAGCAAGACGCCATTTCTATAAAACAAAATCTCATCAGAATCCAGATCTATACAGCATCCAATCACGTCACCAACAACCCATGATTGACCATAAGCTTCAGCTTCCTTGTTCCATTTCCTGACCCTTTTCCCATCATATGCATAAGAATCATCAGCATCCCCAACACCCTTATGCTCAGTGAAAGGACAAACAACAGTAGCCCAACCAAGTTGCTGCACACCAGAAGTTTCGAGAGTAACTTCATACATCCATTTTCCTTTCCAAACACATGTATTGGCCCTCGCGCTACTAAATAAAGCATGACTCTCCACAAGCAAAGGCTTTTTGACAATTCGAATGTCACCACAAATGCTAGATTCATCAAGCTCAACAATCCGGAGACGTGAATCTTCATAGGTTGTAGATACCCCATCACTGTTTCTAGTAGCAACTGTTTTTAATTCTGGATGGTACTTGTAGAATTCATTCTTTATTATAGAACGAATAGCCCCATTCTCAATCGGGCAACCCAACTCACTAACTGTCCTATAAGGGAGACCAAAAATATGTTCAAGTGTCCGTTCCACGGACTGGTCTCCAAACCCCACACAGTATGAAAGTAGATGGGATTTCCCAGAACCTTCTCTCTTATCCCCACCATTCAATACAACAGCTAAACCTGAAGAAAGCCCCAATCCTGAAGAAAGCCCGCCAAGACGTAGGCCGTCATCAGCCATGGCCAACTATAGCAGGCCACAAGCAGGCCAAATCTCTAACTTCTACTAGATATCAGAATCACAGAATCTTTCCAGAGAAAACTTGACTACAGCAATCAATTGCTTTACTAAACCTGAAAAACAACATTCATAGCAATTTACTCATAGATTACCGAACTTAGCTCTTCCAAAATTACTAACTAGGGCTCTTAATCATCACGGAAGAATTTCAGATAATTAAACTGAATAATCCATTTGATCCAATACCGAACTAGCTAATCTCTTCAGTATACGAATAAACAAAACTTGAAAATCCAATAAATCGAAGAACACCAAACTCTCTTAACCTAATCAAACACTTCCCCAAACCCAAATCCAATAGCTCCAACTATAGGCAAAATACACAAAAAAAATCTCAATAACTTAAACCCCCAAAAGAAACTGTATACACGAACATCATATCAATTACAAAAATCACGTTATAGCTACAAAGATTGAGCTCTGAATCACTTACAGGCGTAGCGAATTTACACCCGAAAACGAAATATTCTGAAACGGTTTATTTATGCTGGCACGAATCTTCTTCCAATGAACAGAAGCGGCGGCTGCTGAATATTAGGGTTCTGGACGGACGCCATTACTAGAAATGAAGGAAAAAAGAACAGAGAGAGAAACAAAGCTAGAATTCTCAAGAGAGAGAGAGAGAGAGAGAGAGAGAGAGAGGGGGTTGAACTTTATATTAAATATTTTTTTTCTTTTTTCTCTCTCTCTAAAATGTTCTTGTTCGCAAGAACCTGGGAAAGAGCTAATCACAAAAACAAAATCTTTAACAAAAATCACGTATTTTCGATTTTCACCGGGGGGAATTATCCTCTCCGGTGCAGTTTGCCTCCTATTCCTTACAATTCTTCCGATATTTATGAAGGTTCTTTAGAACGCTTGGTCATACTCTGCACGTTTATAAATTATAGGAGACCCGAGAGTTTGCCTTCTAAATTTAAGGATTTGTTTTGATTTCTTAGTCAGAAAAATTAATTTGTTATTTGAACTACTCCCTCCCTCACATAAATATTATCTCATTTCTTTCTAATACAATTATTATGGAAAGTGGATAAAATTGTGATATACTTTTTCGCTCGTTCCATTATTATTATCCCACTTACTTTTTTTTGTTATCACATTATTTATGTTTCATACCAAATAAGGAAATAAATGAATAAACCACAATCAATCTAAGCAAGTAGGCCTCATTCCAGTCCCCTTGGGATGACATAGTTGGTAAGGTGGGTTGGCCCGGGACCGATAGGTCCTGGGTTCAAATCCCACTAGACGCAACTTTGTAGAGCTTGTCACCTATGGTTAGCCTAGGGTGGTTGAACTCTCCTGTGTGGTTTGCAGGCTACTGCACAAGGAGTCTATGGTTAGCCTAGGGTAGTTGAACTCTCCTGTGTGGTTTGCAGACTACTGCACAAGGAGCGGGGTTTACCCAGTGCGCACCGAAGGTAGCCGCTGCGGGTTGCGGGTTCCACGTATCAAAAAAAAAAAAGTAGGCTTCATCCCTTCATACTTTTACACCACAACTTTATACTTTTACCTCCACTATCTTAATTACCGTGTCCAATCCCAATGAAATATAAATAATGGGACGAAGTGAGTATTAAATTATAAGTAAATCATAATCATAAAATATTGTCATTTTAGAAAGCAGGATAATATATATGGAACAATCAAAAAGAAAAATGAGATAAGATTTATGAAACGGATAGAGTATAATATTTAGGAACCAGATAATTTATATGATGAATCATATGAGGTTTATTCTACATAAGTAAACAAACTAGATAATAAAACGTAAAAGTTATCGGAGCGACTTGTATGTATCACTTTCGTATACCCTTGTGTGTACTACACTACAAGAATATTATTGACATGCGTCGGATCATATGAAAAAATGTGGGTCATATTTAACACATATCAATACCCTTGTGGTGTGGTACACACAAGAGTATACAAAAATGGTACACACGAATCGTTGTGAAAAGTTATGAATACGTAGATGATTTCTTAAAGTGTTAGCATTTGTTTTTTAAACCATATTAATAGTCAAACAGCGTAAGGTTAGTTGATCTTATTGAGATATTTTTTGTGCTTAATTTTCGAATATTATGACTTTATTTTATACGAGTACCTTGTTTTATTAATTTGCAATAAACTGATGACATGTAGCTTAATTAATATTTTTATTTATGCATGAGTGTTATTGATCTAATATGTGATCTTTAATAGGGTTAATAATAATAATAATAATAATAATAATAATAATAATTATTATTATTATAATAATAAATTATATAAAAAAAATTCTACTTGAAGTTGTTTTCCATAAACCAACTTCATTAACACCATAAACGAATAGTCCTAGTAAAAATATTTTTCCTAATAAAAATATTCTTAGCAATCAATAATTCAATAATAAAATACACTCTTAAACTAAAATGAAGTAACATTGCATGTGCATCATTAATATTTTCTTAATAACTATAATATCCTCATGTTATCTAATACTATAAATCTTGTCAGTGGCGTAGGTAGGAGTGGGGCAGTGGGGGCCACTGCCCCGACTGAATTTGAGATATTGATCAAGATATAACTTTATATTTAAAATAATTATGTTTTTTCTTATAAATTATGCATTCTAGTTGATATTTATTTTCCTTATTTCTCTATCTTCCTCCTTCACGTTCAAAATTGTGTATAAATATTTTTCTAAACTTGATCAACATATAACTTTATATTTATAATAATTATGTTTATGCATTATTATTTTGAATTTAATCCCAATTTTTTCCTTTTTTCTCTTCCTTTTTATTATAGTTTCCTTCTCGCTTTTTCCCCTTAGTTTCTTCTTCTCTATTTTTTTTCTTCTCTCATTTTCTATTATGTCATCACTTTTTTAGTTCACGGTAGACCATAAGTACGTAATTATTTGGCCCCAACTAATGTAAATCTCTAACTACGCCAATGAATCTTGTGTTGATAACTAGTATTATTCTCGTATTAGTGGCGGAGATAACATGCGGCGGGATGGGCAACCGCTACCACCAATTTTTTTTGTTTATTAGTATTATTTATTGATTCTAAAAGTAATTATAAGTTATTTGTTGGTTTTATCACCACGACTTATATGTACATATGAGAGATCATATGAAAACATGTTTTATAGTGAGAACTAGGAACATCTCATCACTATTGGATTGAGAAATTGGACGCTCCAATTCTTGCAATCACTTAAAATCTCAAAAATACACTTTAAGGCAAAAGTTTGCACTGAGATAATTTTTGTAATCTTGCTCAATCTAATTGTTTTTTTCTTTCTAAATTTTCGAGAATAATGTGCATATTTTCCCCATTACTTGTGCATATTTTCCATAGTAATTGTGTATATTTTTCTTATTAATTGTGCATATTTTTTCCCAATAATTTATGCATTTTTTTTCCTCATTACTTTTGCATAAAAAACATAATGAAATAAAAAAATCATTCACCAATTCATCAATTACTAGCAAGGAATCGCATCAACTTCGAAGAAAATCGGTGGACAAAGACGAGAATTCGAGAAACGCTTGCTGTTTTTTTTCTTAAAGTCTTGGGGAGGAGGAGTAACTCAGCGAAGGAAAGCGAATAAATGAATATGAACGTTTAGGTTAGGTTTTGTTTATTTTATAAAAAGAATTTTTACCAATATACCCTTTATGCAAATTTTTATTAGTGAACTGTGCATTTAGGAAAATATAATATAAATAACGAATATGGACCATCAATTTTGAAGATTTGAAGGATGATAAATATTCTTATTTCTTACTCTAAGGGGTGAATCTCCCTATATAAATATATATTATATTAAATTCTTGCTCTCCCGCTAACCATACCAATTTTTCTATAAAAACATAGACTACATTATAAATTATAGTGTTATCAATTACTATAAAGTTTCTCAATCCTATAATTTGTACACTTTATCATACTCTTTACATATCATAATCATAACAATACTAATTTTATTATTCACATACATTTGTATAAATAATGTGATAATAGGAATACAACATTTGGATCCTATAATTTGTACACTTTATCATACTCTTTACATATCATAATCATAACAATACTCATTTTAGTATTCACATACATTTGTATAAATAATGTGATAATGGGATATAAATAATGTGATAATGGGAATACATCATTTGGATAAAAAACCCTTTTAATTCAAAATATTGCAACAAATTTATTTCTATATAAATATATATTATATAAATGACAATAAATTACTCATTGGAGAAGGCTATTTTCAGTTCAAAACTCACGGGAGACGACTATTTTCTTCGCGCGATTCAGTTCAAAACGAGCACTTCACAGAACTGGAGAGAAGTAACCGCAGGGAACCTCACGGGAGAAGACTATTTTCTTCGCGCGTGACTAACGGACTGAAACGTGTCGAGGGCGCGCGTAGTTGCGGAATCTGGCCATAGAAATGGGTCGGGTCGGCTGGTAAACGGGTGGGTGATTTGTGGCCCACTTTCAGTCGATGGCATCCAATTTCCTACCCACCAAGTGCACGTGAATTTACGATAATTTGGTCAAGGCAAGTATTATCCACCAAATGTCAATTAAATAAATAAATTTATAAAATCGTTCGGTATAAATTAACGTGTGCATTAATTATTAATTATATATCACTAAAAGGTTGCATACTATTGGTTCGATTCCTTTTTTTTTTATTTGAATTGTGATATTCGTATTCAAAGTTTTTGAAGTTCGGATTCGAACACATCCAACTTGATTAATATTCAGGTACAATTACAAAATAATGATATTTGATATGATATTCAACGAATACACGATTATATACATACATGTAACCTACTTTTTAAAACTTATCATAAATTTAGTAATATATATAATTTTGAATTAAATATAATAATGCCGAATACGAACTAAATTGGAATTAAATACTCAAATAATATTAATTATGAAATACTCCCATAAAAATCAAATTTGATAATTCGAATACTAGCGAATCGAATATTGTACCATTTGATTCGTTTTCTTTAAACCCTAATATCTTATCATAATATATGTGAATTGTCTTCTTGACCAACATAGATTTTTGCCACCTATAACTTGTTTAGGATATAATACACATACAAATATAATATTAAAATGGTAATTATTGCAATATATATGAGAGAATACTAGTGACTAAAACTATTCCATTCTTGGTACGTATAATATTACTAAAAAAACACCTAACAAAATTAACATGCGTAATCACTAAAATAACATTTTAGACAAAGTTTGAAGAGTTCAAGTGATAAAAAAGAAAACCAAATAGAATTGCAACACTTGTAATTGTTGTCACAACATAAAAAATCAATTAATTATATCATAAAGTTAAGCAACAATCACCATCACACATCACTCCCATTGATCCAAGTTTGCCAATTATCCCACATGAAATGCTTCATTAGACAACTGCAGAAGCCAAAATAGAAAGGTCAATAGCCTAATTTTTTAACTTTTTGCCCCTTACATGTCTCATATTACATCTTACGAGCTAATTAGGAATAAAAATAATGTTTGACTTGGGGATTATATACATAAATTACTCAATTAAGGTCTGAATGTCGTTTCATAGTATCAGTATCACCCACAAAGTGAGGAATAAACTATCAAATATATCACCTTCGTCGAGTTCTTGATGATGCATGTATATTAGAATTAGGGTTATTCATCTGCCAATCGATTAATCGAAGTTTCAGATTAGTATCGATTCAGTCCCGGTTCTAGCTGAAAAAATTCGATGGGTTAGCCGAACCGATTAAAAAATCGAATTATGCTATTACTCGATAGAGAATAAAATATTCCTCGACACTACAAAGGGTAGATATTTCGGACATTATTACCTTCTCACTAGACAACTTTTGAGCTATGGAAATTTGGAGAACCCTAAAATGAGGTGGTGGAATCAACTAGCGGTGAGTCATATAGCACAGTGTTGGATCATATGAAAAAGTGTGGATAAAGTGAAAATAGTGTTATTCCATTTCGGCTGCCAAATGCCTACTAATCACTCAAAGTGAATACATTTCAATGGCCACTGTTTAAAGCTAGTTGGGCCCAGTGAGGATTCATGGCTAGATGCAGACAGATAGTGTTATAGGTTAGAATATTTTGTTTCCAAATAACACTTTTAATTTTATAAATTTTAATTTCTCCCGTGCAATAGTCCGCAAATCGAAATAACCACAAAGCTAGTTTTCATTTTCTTGGTCATCATACAAGTTTATGGGCTCATGTAATTTGTGATTGAGCCCTTACTTACAAGGCCCAAAAGAAATTCCTAAGGCCCAATTTATCAATGTAATGTTTGTACTCTTTACACATTGAACATGTCTGACTACTCCATTCATTATAAATAATTCAAAATTCTTCGCTACGAGAATCAAGAAAATTGTAATGCAGGATATATATTATTTAATTTTTTGATAGTTAAATTATATCCATAAAATTTTCAATTTTTTAAAATAATTCACTTATAGTAAAACATCTCAATCAAAAAAGCGATATACTCATTACTCAATAGACTGTCAAATTAGCTCGAAATGTCCGATTTAATGGGCTGACCCGGCTTTCCGGCAGTTACAACCCGATTAAAAATTAAAAAGCCTAAAATAATTAGGCTATACAAAAAAGGTTGGCTATTTCCATTAGATTTATTGTGTGTATATATGTTACATAATATGGAACTTCGAAATTATGAAATTATGATGAAATATGTAATGTAGTATATGGGCTAGTTTGACCCAATAGCCAATAATGAAATTATTTTGACTTGGATCAATTCGAAAATGGGGTTGGCCTCCAGCTCGAACACTTTGACTACCCTAACTCAATTGAAGTTATCTATTTTCTTTTCGATGCGATTTTTATGTGTGTAGAGTTATACAAAATTGTGGATTTTTAAATAGTGTTTGTAATAATTTACCAAAGAGAAAATTGAACAACTTTAGAGACTATCCGAAAATGTATGATGAACGACCTCGATGAGACGGAGGAGTAGTATATATTACTCCCCCTGTCCCATTGATAATGACCATTTTTCTTTTTCGGATTGTCTCATTTAAAATGACCACTTTCAAAAAAAAGAAAAAAAAATTAAATTCTCTCATATTTATTATTTATCTCTCCTATTTTATCATCTACTCTCTCACTATTTCGCTCATCTTCTCTTTCTTACTTTATCACCCACTCTACTTCTTTAATTTCCGTGCCGCAAAGCCAATGAACCATTATCAATGGGACGGAGGGAGTATATTCCATAGGAAATAATAAGATGTTATGCAAATCACATATATTCCTCATTTACAAATCACATATATATACATGATCATAATCGATCATAATCCAAGAAAATAGAAACAATCATGCATGAGCAATGCACAACATACACACTCAAACATGATTCTTGATAGCAGAGCTGTATCCACTCTGATCATCATGGTATTTATCCCACAGCATCACCCCTCCATACTTGGCCGAACCCTTTATCGCCGGCAGCACATTCGATTCAAGATCCCCCGCCGCAATAAACCCACTTCCGGCAGCCGACGGCGAAGCTGGCAACCCTAGAAAAATCTCACCGGCCGGAACAGAGCTCCACTGCTTCCACGCCGCCTTAAGATCCGTCATGCCGGCAGAGTACTGGCATGACGGATTGTTGTAGAATTGCACCCACACGAAGTCAAAGAGGCCCGTCTGGAGGGCCCCTCCGATCCACGCGTCAGGAAAAGGGCACTGAGGGGCGGCGCTGAGGTAAACCCTCCTGTCGCCCCTCTTGCCGTATGCCGATAGAAATCTCGCTAAATCATCCCAATGCTGGTTGGTCCCGCCCTCGATGTCGAAGTCAATGCCGTCTAAAACGGCGGGGCCCAATGGTCGGGTGGAGGAGGGATTTCCTCCTCCGCCCAAAAAGTTGTCCCACAAGTATGTGGCGACCTGCCTTGCGTCCTGAGTCGACGCGAGGTAGTAGCTACCGGCGGCCCCGCCTATTGACAACATTACTTTGATGCCTTTGGCTTGGCACGACTTGATGTCGGAGGCGAGGCCGGTGCAACCGTTGGTGGTGGGGTCACAGTGTCCGGCGAGGTTGATCATCGGAGTCTGGCCATTACCGAAGGTCGCAAGGAAGGCTAGGTTTACGAAGTCGTAGTTTCCGGAGGCGCAGGTTTCTGCGAGGGTGCCTTCGTTGCCATTTTGGCCCCAGTAGATGGCTATTTTGCCTGCTTCGGATAGTGAGGAAAATAGGCATGTGGAGATGAGTAGTGCTAGTGAGAGTCTTGGCAGGAGTGCCATGGTTTTCGAGTCTGAGTTGAGTCGAGTCGAGTCGAGTCGAGTTCGAGTTGGTTTATTTGTTTTAGTGATGGAAATGCAACTTATATAGAGGGTGATATCTTGAATGGGGATAAATTAGAGATCCAAAAATTGAAAAGGGTATTTTTAATCTTTAGTATGTAATTCCATTTCTATTTTCAAGAAATGAGATTTGTTTGTTATAGTAGAAATTTGAGTAGTAGTCAAAATTGAGCTTAAATAAGTTTAAATAACTAACTAATTGTAACGCTACGCAGTCTAATTTATCCACATTTAGGAGATCATAAGGCTCTCTACCTTTGAAGTTAAGAACCAAGTCCCTCATCTTGCTCATGGTACATTTTACCATATTTTTGGTCAAATCTAATCACCATTATTGGCCAAAAAAATTAATGATTATCACAAATGATTAAGGATGGCGGATTTGTATTTTATGACTGCAATCAAAAATAAAAAAAATTCGTCTTCTGCCGGTTCAATAAATGTTCATAGCTATTGCTAGAAGCACATGATTTAACCTTGAAGTCATTGATTTCAAACCACGTAAAAAAGACAAAAGTAAAGAATACCATAACATTGTTCATCTTAGAACAACTATGCTCGAAGATGAAAATGCATTTATTTGAAGAAATCAAATATAATCAAAATTGTGTTCATAAAGTAACACGAATTCGTTTTATCCTCTCTCCACCATCATGGTTTACATGTCTACTTAGTCAAAAGACCTCTTTGCCCCTAGAAGTGAAAAGTTGCCCACACTCCCATAAGACCCAATAACCATTGAAGCCCAGCCCATATTAGAATCCTAGCCCATAAACCTAAGGCTTTGGTTGGTTTCGCCATAAAAAAATCAATTATTGAACTAATTGAAAAGACAACTCAACATACTAACATTTTTTTCAATTTTATGCATTTTCTTATGAAATAAAAAAGTTTTTTCTGGGGCCCACATATATTATATTTCAATTAATAGATTGTCATCATAAATGAAATTTCAATTGTCCATTCAATTCCAGATACTTATTATATTTAAATTAATAAATTGCCACCATAAATGAAATTTCAACTGTCCATTCAACTTGTGGAAGAAGTGTTAATATACACTCTTAACCAAAAGAATAAATCGAAAATTAAATATATCCTTTTACTAAATAAAAACACATATCTAGTCATTTTGTCCTCTTGTAGCGCAAAGTGTCAGGGGCCGAAGGAGGGCCGATCTCCATCGGCCCTCAATATGTTATTAAAAAAAAAAAATTACTGATTGAGGGCCATCGGCCAAAATTTGAATATTTTTTTTTTGGATGGCTGATGGCCTGAACTTAAAAAAAAAGTTTACAGATTGAGGGCCATCGGCCAAAATTTGAAATTTTTTTTTCCGATGGCCGATGGCCTGAACTTAAAAAAAAAAGTTTATTGATTGAGGACCATCGGCCAAAATTTGATTTTATTTTTATTTTTATTTTTTATTTTTTATTTTATGGCCGACGGCCTTAACTTAAAAAAAAAGTTTATTGATTGAGGGTCATCGACCATCGGCCAAAATTTGATTTTTTTTTGAGGGCCGATGACTCTGTTTAACAATTTTTTTTTTTAAAGTTCAGGGTCGATGGCCCTCTTAACATTTTTTTTTAATATGTTGAGGGCCGATGGAGATCGGCCCACCTTCGGTCCTCCATCGGCCTTCGGCCCTGGTAATTGTCTCTGCAGAATTCAGTGGCTCGGCAGATGAATTTGCTCGGCCGACGGGGTTTTAAATTTTTTTCTTTAGGGCCGATGGAGGGCCGATAGACTCCATAGTCCCTCCATCGACCCTCCGCCGGATAAAGACAAAATGACTACTTTTGTATTTTATTTTAGTTATGAGCTACATTTGTTTTTAATTTCTACTGTTTGACTAATAGTATAAATTCCTCATAAGTTATCCAACGTACAAGACCAGCAAACAGACGTTACATTTTAGTTTTTGCCGTATTAAGAAATTATACAAAAATCCAACATAGATTTTTGTCTTCTTGGAGAGTTTCGAAGTTCCACCAAACTCATCTTGATCATAACTAGTGTTGAGAAGGAGTACAAAAAATAACTGGGGTTCGACACATAATTTAAAAAAGTGGGTAAATGTGTGTCAAAGTAAGTGGAAGTGTATTAAAGTGGTGGAGTCAATTGTTTAGATTAATTGTGATCCACAAATTACTTATTTATTTTTTCAGAAGAAAAAAAAATAACATGACAGTCGAAAAAGAAAACTAAGACAAGAATAACGGAACGGAGAAAGTATGTTATAAATCGTCTTAGGTTAATAATATGATAATTATTGTAAATAATATTTACCGTATATAGATTAACCACATGTAAACCCTAGCAACCCATTAGCCCATCTTATGTTGGCCCAAGAGCCCATCTTGTACTCTATAAATAGAGGTCTCCACCCTCATAATAATACAGACTTCAAATTCTCTCTATTATTCTCTACATTATTTTCTAGTTTATAACACGTTATTAGCACGAAGGAGCTCTCCAAAAAGAAAAGAAAAAAGAAGAGTTACACGAATGACAAATATCACCAAACTTGAGTTCGTTGCACTTGACATATCCGGCAAAAATTATATGTCATGGATTGTTGATGCCGAGATTCATTTGATCTCAAGGGGTCTAGGAGAGACTATACAAGAAGGAAATACCGCATCCCCGCAGGATCGCGCAAAGGCACTGATTTTCCTTCGTCACCATCTTCATGGTGACCTAAAAAATGAGTATCTCACCGTCAAAGTTCCATATGAATTGTGGAACAACCTTAAAGAAAGGTTTGATCACCAAAGGACCGTTATCCTTCCTAAGGCTCGATATGATTGGTTGCATCTTAGACTGCAAGACTTCAAATCTGTGAGTACTTATAATTCTGAATTGTTCAGAATTAGCTCCACAATGAAATTATGTGGAGAAACAATCACTGATGAAATGATGCTTGAGAAAACATTCTCCACATTTCATGCCTCTAATGTTCTCCTACAACAACAATATAGGGAGCGAGGTTTCAAAAAGTACTCCGAACTAATATCTTGTTTATTAGTTGCTGAGCAAAATAATGAATTGCTCATGAAAAACCACGAGTTAAAACCCACCGGTTCCTCTGCATTGCCTGAAGCCAATGCGACGTATGGATATGGTCGTGGAAACCAACATGGACACAATATAAAGAACCAGAAGATTCTAATAACAAATGAATTCTCATGTAGTGCTTGTGCGCAAGGCAACTTAGTCATTAGACCATCATACACAAAGGTCAATATAGAATCTCCATCTTTCTTGGAAAGAATTCAAGGAGATATTTGTGGACCTATACATCCACCATGTGGACCATTTCGATACTTTATGGTATTGATTGATGCTTCTTCTAGATGGTCCCATGTATGCTTGCTTTCTAGTAGAAATGCAGATTTTTCTAGACTACTTGCTCAAATAATAAAATTGAGAGCTCAATTCCCAGACAACATGATTAAGAGGATTCGCCTCGATAATGCTAGTGAGTTCCAGTCTCAAGCATTTAATAGTTATTGTATGGCTATTGGGATTGAGATTGAACACTCGGTTGCTCATGTTCATACACAAAATGGTTTAGCAGAAGCGTTCATTAAACGCCTTCAACTTATTGCTAGACCATTACTTATGAAATCAAAACTCCCAATTTCGGCTTGGGGTCATGCCATTTTACATGCTGCATCATTAGTTCGAATTCGGCCAATAGCCAACCAACAACATTCCCCAATGCAAATTGTTTTTGGTAGAGAACCTGATGTTTCTCACTTGCGGATTTTTGGTTGTGCTGTCCAAGTCCCAATTGCACCCCCACAACGTACAAAAATGGGTCCCCAACGAAGACTTGGGATATATGTTGGATTTGATTCACCCTCAATCATAAGATATCTTGAACCTTTAACGGGTGATTTATTTACTGCACGTTTTGCAGATTGTCATTTTGATGAAATGACATTTCCAACATTAGGTAGAACAAACCTACATCCAGAAAAGCAAAAGGAAATCTCTTGGAATGAAAAAACCTTATCACATTTTGATTCCAGAAGTAATCAATGTGAACAAGAAGTTGAAAAAATAATTTATTTGCAAAAGATTGCAAATCAAATTCCTGATGCTTTCATAGATACAAGAAAAGTGACACTATCTCACATACCAGCTGCCAATACACCTGCTAGAATTAGTATCCCTGAAGGACAAACAGCAATGGTAGCAAATGAATCTAACATCCGTAAAAAACGTGGTCGACCAATCGGTTCCAAAGATTCTATGCCTAGAAAGAGAAAGGCACAAAACACGAACCAAACAATGAAGGAAATTATTGATCAAAATAATGTAGTTCCTAAAGAACCACAAGCGTCCGAAAATCATGAGATCTCAATAAATTACTTATCTTCTAATAAGATATTGGAGAGAGAAAATATCGTCGTGGACGATAAATTCGCCTTTAATATGGCTCTTGAAGTTCTAAATGAGGATCCTGAACCGCGGTCTGTTAAAGACTGTCAAACTAGACATGATTGGCCAAAGTGGAAAGAAGCCATACAAGGTGAACTAAATTCCCTTGAAAGCCGGAAAACTTTTGGACCTGTAGTTCAAACTCCGGAAAATGTTATCCCTGTAGGATACAAATGGGTCTTTGTTCGAAAGAGAAACGAAAACCATGAAATTACGAGATACAAAGCCAGACTCGTAGCACAAGGTTTCTCTCAAAGACCGGGAATTGATTATGAAGAAACATACTCTCCGGTAATGGACGCGATTACATATAGATTTTTGATGAGTATAGTTGTATCAGAAAGACTTGATATGCGTCTAATGGATGTAGTAACTGCATATCTATATGGTTCACTAGACAGTGACATATATATGAAAATTCTAGAAGGATTTAAATTGCCTGAGGCATATAAGTCAAAACCCAAAAGCATGTTTTCATTTAAACTGCAAAAGTCGTTGTATGGGTTGAAGCAGTCTGGCCGTATGTGGTATAATAGACTTAGCGAATATCTCTTGAAAGAAGGGTACAAAAACGATGATGTTTGCCCTTGTGTTTTCATTAAGAAAACAAAGAATGGATTTGCAATCATAGCAGTTTATGTAGATGATTTGAATTTAATTGGGACTCCTGAAGAGCTCAATAAAACTGCTGAATATTTGAAAAATGAATTTGAGATGAAGGATTTAGGAAAGACAAAATTCTGTCTTGGTTTGCAAATTGAACATGTCTCTGAAGGGCTATTTGTTCATCAATCCTCATATACAGAAAAAGTCTTAAATAGGTTTTATATGGATAAAGCGCATCCATTATCATCACCAATGGTCGTTAGAACACTTGATGTGCATAAAGATCCATTTCGACCTATTGAAGATGGCGAAATGATACTTGGTCCTGAAGTACCATATCTTAGTGCAATCGGAGCATTGACTTATTTAGCTAATTGCACAAGACCTGATATAGCTTTTTCTGTAAATCTTCTCGCAAGATATAGCTCTGCACCCACTCTAAGGCATTGGAATGGTGTTAAGCACATTCTACGTTATTTAAAGGGTACCATTGACCTTGGATTATATTACTCAAAAGGTTCTGGTTATTCTCTAGTAGGGTATGCAGATGCTGGTTATTTATCCGATCCACATAAAGCCAAGTCACAAATTGACTATGTTTTTACACGTGGAGGAACTGCTATATCTTGGAAGTCTGTTAAGCAAACCTTAACTGCAACATCCTCAAATCACTCTGAAATAATTGCAATCCATGAAGCAAGTCGAGAATGCGTGTGGTTACGGAATATGACAAGTCATATCCAAAAATCGTGCGGATTAGCTTCTTCAAAGGACAATCCAACGACGTTATATGAAGATAATGCCGCTTGTATCACGCAATTGAAGGGAGGTTACATCAAAGGCGACCGGACAAAACATATTTCTCCCAAGTTTTTCTTCACACATGAACTTCAAAAGAATGGTGATATCGACGTTCAACAGATACGTTCGAGTGATAATCTAGCAGACTTATTTACGAAGGCACTACCGACGTCAACATTCAAGAAGTTGGTACACAAGATCGGCATGCGCCGTCTCAAGGATTTACAATGATTATTTTGAGGGGGAGCAGCTGTACTCTTTTTCCTTCGACCAGTTTTTATCCCATTGGGTTTTTCTGGCAAGGTTTTAACGAGGCAGCAATTTCTGTTTAAGGATGGTCAATTAAGGGGGAGTATTGTAAATAATATTTACCGTATATAGATTGACCACATGTAAACCCTAGCAACCCATTAGCCCATCTTATGTTGGCCCAAGAGCCCATCTTGTACTCTATAAATAGAGGTCTCCACCCTCATAATAATACAGACTTCAATTCATTCTCTCTATTATTCTCTACATTATTTTCTAGTTTATAACAATAATCATTTTTATAGACGTATTTTGGAGGGTGGGTAGGGCCACCTTCCCTCTTTCAAATTGTTTACTTTTTTGAATTTCTTATATTTTTTTATAAAACTATTATTTCATCCTTTATAATTGTAAATTATATCTTTTTTCTCAAATTATAATTTTGCAATTCGAAATATTATATTAATTATTAACACGTCCTAGATCTTGAATCCACCCCTCCTCATATCCGACCTAACTTTCATATTCAATGATAAATTTGTATTCTAATATTTATTTCTAGAATCTCGATTAATTAATAAGTGACTTAAAAGCAGCCATTGATTATTTATTCCACGTCAGATTGAAGTTCAATGGTCAATAGGCATATGGATACATCATACATGGCTGCGCATACGTCATACGGAACTCCCAATTTTTAAAAAACTGTAAATTATGCGTATGAATTTTAAAAAATACACCTTTATTATTTGATATCTCGTATTCACACAAGCAACATTTAGTATAGTTAGTATTTCAATTTCTACGTAAATAGTTGATCTAAAAGTAATTTAGTGTTCGAAAATTATAAATTTTATGTTTCATCATGCACATGCACCGGCAACAGTCGACTTGACGAGAACACTTTACCTTGACGAAGTCAACCCACGCAACGCATTAATTATTATCATTTGGTGTAATGGAATTAATTTTCCACATCCAAATTCCAATCACAAATTAACAAAATTCCACTCTCGTGCGACTTCACCATTGACTTAAAAAAATAACATCAAAACAAATAATATTTCATACTAAAATAAGACACCCATTACCATCACATAATTAATTTCTTTAATTAATTATTTTTTCCAACCACCGAAAATCTAAATTCTTGGACTATTAATTAAACTATATGTGTATATATATATATCTTCCTCAATCCCATCTACTTGCATCAAATTCTTGTCCACAAACCGAGAATGGCTTGGTTATGGATGCTATCAATCTTAGTGATTTCATTTCTTCATCTCCTCAATCAATGGTGGAATCAAAAGAAGAAGAAGAAGATGATCAAACTTCCTCCAGGTCCAAAAGGGCTTCCGATCATCGGCCATATCCACTTACTAAGCAAGAATCCCCACCACGACTTCCGCCGCCTCGCCGGAAAACACGGCGACATCATGCACATGCGCCTAGGGTTACTACCCATAGTCGTAGTTTCGAGTCCGGCCACCGCCGAGCTGGTGCTCAAGACCCATGACGCCGTTCTCTCCGACCGGCCCCACTACCAATCCACGACGCGGCTGACGTACGATCACCGTGACGTCATCTTCGCGCCGTACGGACCGTATTGGCGGAACATGCGGAAGTTGTGTACCCTCGAGCTTCTAAGCGGGGCGAAGATCGATGAATTTCAGCCGATGAGAAGGGCGGAGCTCGGGCTGATGGTGGAGGCGCTCCGGGCGGCGGCGGAGAGGAGGGAGGTGGTGGATGTGAGCGAGAGGATTTCGGGGTTGGTTGGGGATATGAATTGTTTGATGGTGTTTGGGAGGAAGTTTGGTGATAGGGATTTGGATGAGGAATTAGGGTTTAAGGATGTGATCGAAGAGACGACCCGCCTAGCGGCGCAGCCGAATTTGAGCGATTATTTTCCGTTCATGGCGAAGCTCGATCTTCAGGGATTGAACCGTCGCGTGGGAAAATTGAGCGTGACGTTTGATGGGTTTCTCGACAGGATTATCGATGATCACGTCGAGAAGAAGAAGCAAGGGAGGAGTCAGGATTTTGTTGATATTATGATGGCCATCATGGAGTCCGGTGGAGCCGGGTTTGACTTTGACCGCCGTCATGTCAAGGCCGTGCTATTGGTAATATTTACTCATAATGTTTCATGCACGTTCTAAATTCCTTTATACTCCCTCCGTCTCATAAAATCTGTCATGCTTTTTTTCCGATTGTCTCATAAACTGTGCCATGCTTCTACATATCGATAGTATAAATATTTTATTTGTGGAACCAATCACTTTACACAACTTCACACATAATTTTCAAATCTCCTTAATTACTTTATTTGTGGGACCCCTCACTTTACACAACTTCATACTCAACTTTCAATTATTCTTAATAATCGTGCCGAAAAGAAACAATACACATTCTTTGGGACGGAGGGAATATATATTTTATAAAAATAATGCTTTGCCTTTTATACTTAATTGTGAATTCGCTGGTGAACAGGACATGTTGATAGGAGGAATAGACACAACGGCAACTGCCGTGGATTGGATAATGTCGGAATTGATGAAAAACCCAACGGTAATGAAGAAGTTGCAAAACGAGATAGAAGAAGTCGTAGGCATGAACCAAATGGTGGAGAAATCACATCTTTCAAGCCTCAAGTACCTCGACTGCATTATCAAGGAGTCGTTAAGGCTCCACCCGGTGGCCCCGCTTCTGGCGCACGCCGCCCAAGAAGATTGCGACGTGGCCGGTTACACCATCCCTGCCGGAACGCACGTTTTCGTGAACATATGGGCAATCGGAAGAGATCCTAAAGTTTGGCCCGACCCCGAAACATTTTGCCCCGAGAGGTTTCTTCAGAGCAATGTGGATCTCCGGGGCCGGGATTTTCAGCTTCTGCCCTTCGGCTCTGGGCGGCGGAGCTGCCCCGGGTTACAGTTGGGGCTGACGATAGTTCAGTCGATGGTGGCCCAATTGGTTCATTGTTTCGATTGGGAGCTTCCTAGTGAAATGTCGCCCAGTGAAATAGATATGTCTGAAAATTACGGCATAGTGGTCACGAGGGATAAGCACCTCAAAGCAATTCCGACTTATAGATTGCATGATTAGTTATGAATTCGAATTCCACCGACTTTATAAAATTAGTCTGTTTGAATACATTATGATTAGGTATAGTATACATATACGTCATTACTTAAAGAAATTGGCGTTTTCGTATGCGACGACTTAGTCAGTGTAATGAAGGAAATTTCATGATTATCTGAATAGTCAATATACCAAATTGCTTGTATGTCTCCAGCCACATATTTTAGTCACTAAAATACAAATAAAATCCAATCATATAATTGGTGGGTCGTCATTTCGCTATCAGAAGTGATCTTTGACTTATATACTCACATCTTTATCCCTAATTTTGAATTTCTGTCCAATAAATTCTGGCTTTTTTCGGAAATTGAAGTTTCCAAGTCCACGGCAAGTGGATCGGAACTGCTTATATATACCACTTTTATATACTTTTATTTATATGACACTACAAAGGTATTGACATGTGATATTTCTCATTAAATTAAGTGAGCTATATTAAACACATATCAATACCCTTATAGTGTGGTACACATAAGGGTATACGAAAGTGGTAGACACAAACTTTTGTGTAAGTGGATGGGTGGTACAACTCGTCCATTCATCTCTATATAACATATACACTCCTCAAATGCGAAAATTCCGATAATACCGCAAATTTATTCCGGAAATAGCCTCTCGTGCAAAACCCACCCATGTCCACAGCTCCGTCCGTCAAGCCAGCCACCATTGTTGACCCCACAACCTCCACCGCCGCCCCCCATCGACTCCTCCTACTCGCCCTCTTCCACATTATTTATTCCTACCTCTCCACGGCTGCAGCTCCTTCAACCCCACCGCCTACCGCCTCGACGGCTGCCCGACCCTTCCGATTCAATTTGGGCATCTCCAACCAACGTCCATTTTAAGTTTTGGAGTTAAGGAATTGGTCCAATCAAACTGCAAAATTTATTTTTCCCGTCTTTGTACATTAAATAATCAAGAATGAGTTTTTGCTGTACAATCTGCATAGACTTGTATGCAAATAAATTATTTACAATTCTGCCCCTAAATCCATTCAAATTACAAGTAAATTGCAAAAAATAACTATCTTGAGAATTATAACAAAAAACACTTATTTTTAATTGTAGGCATAAAATAATATTAATTTATAACATAGTATATAACATCTACTTGGAAAATAAAATATAAGACATACTAGGAATTAAGAGACACAAATAAAACATTATGTAGATAGAAAAATTGGGGAATTAATAATTTCCAATACATTATTTAATTATTAATTTAATTTATTAATTATCATATTATCTTATAACTTAAAATTTGTCCAATATTGTAGTAGTAGAATAATTGAGTGTACCAGTATGCAACTTAGAAAAATATGTAGGTAGAATTGGAAGAAATTTTGTGAAATAATATAAAGAGAATATTTTTTGAGTTTGAGTTTCATTATTGGAGATAAAATACTGTTTGATGTGACAAAAAATGCTTCAATATTGGTTTTATTGCTTAATTTAAGCGGATAGTTTCAGTCACTCAATGAACATGGTTGTTGCAGATTATACGGTATTATTGTAGTTTTAGTTGTAACAGAGTTCCTCTTTATGATACTGTATAGTTTGTCAAATTTTTCAAGTTTTTCTGAGAGATTTAGGTGTCTTGAAGCAAGTGGGTATCTCTTCGACAAAATTGCCAAAATGCAAAAAAATTGACAAAAAAATAAAAATAAAATAATAATAATGAACACTGATGTAAATGGATTTAAAGGATTATTCATACTAAAGATAATTGTCGAAAAAAGTTAATTTGGGAGGCCATACCTATCGAGCTATAATTAACATACATCCATCATTTATTTCTATGAATGTATAAAAAAATTAATAGACTTAATTTACTTATATAGTTACAACCATTTTTTTTTTACCTTGATTGATATCAATAATCTAGCACGATTGTTGCATGCTAGTAACTCGCAAGCATCTTAATAAGCACGTAACTTTACAATATAAATGCTACTTATACAATCTAAGCTCATATATGTATTTTATGCAATCGTTATCTTTGATACGTATAGGGTAAACTTTGGGCATCTCTTAAATGGGATTGGGCCACCTTAACGAACTTGGGCCTTTTGGATTGGACATTTTCTCACTCTTCGAAATTCAATTTTGGCAAAACAAATACACTATGCAATCTATGTTTTGCATAGATTAACAAAATGCAATTTGAATATGTCGACATGATAACCAATTTCCAACAAATTAGATATAATAAGTTTACTCGACCGAGTTTAATAACCACTTATAACATTATTTGTGAAATAAATCATTCCTATATATATATATATATATATATATATATATATATATATATATATATATAACCTAGAAGGAGAAATACAAATTACTCGAGATAAATTTGTCCGGTTCACAACTTGGAAAAATATTAGGAAATATGTTCATCAATCTTGATATGAATACAAATAAAGTTTGATATCATCCATTATTGATGTTCAAAAATATTATTACAAAACGAAACCAAGGAAGATATATACTATTATTTTAGAAAGTATTAATTTATGAAGATTTACACTATTCGAGAACTAGTATCAATTATTCCTAAAGATTCTCCACTTAGTAAATTAGAAGAAGAAAGACCATTAATTATTTCAGATAGTGAATAATATAGCGATCAAGTTAGATCGGCGGCCGCCTATAAATCAGGATAGCCATGAGATGCTTAGCCCTAGAAGTCACCACCCCAAAACTCTCAGACATATCCAATTCGGAAGGTTTGATTTTATCAGGGAGTTCCCAATCAAAGCAATGCACCAAACGTGCAACCATGAGTCGAACAGTGGCAAGCCCTAACTGCATTCCTGGGCAGCCCCTTCTGCCAGCGCCAAATGGTATGAGCTTAAAGTCGCGATCCCGAAAATCCACATTACTGTTGAGAAATCTATCCGGAAAGAATCTTTCCGGGTCGACCCAAGCATCAGGGTCTCTTCCGACAGCCCAAAGGTTCACAAGAATTCGCGCATTTTTCGGTATGTGAAAACCGTTGAGCTCACAGTCTTCCGTGGCTTCGTGTGGGAGAATCGCACCTACAGGATGGAGCCTCATGGATTCTTTGATGACACAGTCTAGGTATTTGAGGGTGGAGAGATGAGAGTCCACCATCTGGTTGGGACCCACCATTTCATCGATCTCTCTTTGAAGTTTCTTCATTACCGTTGGATGCGAAATTAGGTCGGACATTGCCCATTCCACTACTGTTGCTGACGTGTCCATTCCGCCAAGAAGCATATCCTGCGCCAGAATGAAATTGATTTAGAACGTGTGGTAGTCCGTGAGAATGATCGAATCACAAGTCCAACAATTCAAGAAAAAAAACGCTTAACAAAACCCTAATTTCTGATTATTTGAAACATCATCTTCTCATCCAAAGGTCTAGAAATGTTTACATGCATTGAAAACGCCTAATCTAATGGGAGCAGATCATTTGTCCCACTTTTCATATCTCACTGTTGTCTCATAACTACAAACACCTAGATTTTTATAGTTAACTTATAAATCGTATTATACTCTTAAGCATTAACGATTATAACCAATTTTGGTGTGGAACAGCATTGGGACAGGGGATCTCCTACCAAATCTAGGAATTAAAACGGAAACAAGAGTTGCACAAAATAAGCAAAGTCTCACCCCTCAAACAATGTCGGAACTCGAAACTCCAAAAATTAAATCGCAAAATTAAAACGAGTATTACCATACGGATCAATAAGAGTATGGTTTTATTATCTATTGGGCGATGTGCAAAAATGTACAAAACAAACATGTAAAAATGCAAAAATATACATGGGATTTTATAATTGCAAAAATGTACATTTTGTCTTCTAAAACCTATAAAGGTACCTACGTTAATAGGTTTTTCTATTTCCTCCTACTTTTGCAGCAAGTGTCTTGTCTTTTGCAGCAAGTGTCAAGTCCAAAAAATTAAATATGTCTCATTGCGATCGATCGGACCATATATTTATTTATTTATTTTATTTTTTTAACATAATTTAAAAAAAAAATATGGTCCGATCGATCGGCCTTGTCCGATCGATCGGACCATATATTTATTTTTTGTATAACTGCCGACCGATCGGGTAGTGCCGATCGATCGGCACATATAATTTTTTTTTAATTTATGTATAAATTTATGTATAATCTTTGCTCTCCGATCGATCAGCAAGTGTCTTGTCTTTTACTTATTTAACATTCTTTCTCTTATTACTTTAATCTATCACATGTATTGACCAACTTCCAGCCTGTTTTGTCTTCATGCATGCAGAATAATTTCGTCCTCATGCATGCAGTAGTCCAACAGCTTTTTTTTTAATCAAGAATCAAAGTGTACATGTACTATTTAGAGAGAAAAAAAATCTGGAAAGATATTCACTTACCTTTTTACCTAGTCACATGCAACAATAGATGCAGAAAAAACTGAACTCTATACACAGTAGGAGGAATCTGATTCTTTTCCTCTTCACATGCAACACAGTTATACTCTTCCATGATTATTTTCACATGCAAAAAAATTGAACTCTATAACAAGGAGAGCAAGACAGCGAGGGTGCGAGAGAGCGAGAATTTTATTTCAGAGAACGAGAGGGAGGGAGCGAGGGTCCTTTAAACGCGAGAGAGAACGAGAGCGAGGGAGCGAGAGTGTGAAACAATTTTAAAGGTAAACCTATTCCATAAATTGTTATATTTGTTGCTTGATTTTAGGTAAATATCTATGTATTATTTTGAGGGCGTATGATTTTCCTTGATTTGAGGGGTAAATATATACGTATGATTTTAGGTAAATATATACGTATGATTTTTGCTTTATTTGAGGGTAAATATCTATGCTTGATTTGAACGAATTATTTTGCTTGATTTTGCTTGATTTGAGGAGTAAATATGTACGTATTATTAGTTATAAAATATCTTTGCTTGATTTTGCTTGATTTGAGGAGTAAATATATACGTATTATTAGTTATAAAATATCTATGCTTGATTTTGCTTGATTTGAGGAGTAAATATCTATGCTTGATTACACATACAGTTACGAATAAATTACTATAATTACTTTTTAATATATTTTTTAAATTCACGTATAATCTTTGCTCTCCGCATGTTAGCTTATCTTATGTGTTGTTTACGGAGTACTAAGTCTGATTTTGCGGAGTACTAAGATACTTTTTTCATTTTTAATTCTTTCCAGATGTCTACCTGGACACGTGTAACTGTAAAGTATGGAGGTTGTTTCTTGGGTTCAGATTACAAAGGTGGGGATGAACAGCTTGCCCCACTTCGGACCGACCAATTAACATTGTTATCCTTAAGAGCAAGCATTGAAGCCCGTACACAAATTAACTCACGGCTTACCCCCTATGCGCTTTATTCGTTGGAGCATGCTCGATCTGGAAAGTTGATTAAGTCATTAATGATGATGGATGATGACTTGGTTCGACTTATCAACTTAGAGGCCGATCCCACTGTTTGTTTCGTTTTGACGGCTGATTGTGCCGGAACATCACAACAAGGACATTACGTCCCTTCATTTGATTACCAATTTAGTTTCCCAGATATTTTTGATGATGCATATGGTCAAAGCGGAGCTGCATATGGGTTTGGAAGGCAAGAACAACAACCGGAGCAAGAAGAAGAAGAGCAACAAGAGGAGCAAGAAGAAGCAGAACAGCAGGATCAAAGTGCGGATGATAATAACGATGATGATGATGATGATGATACGTATGACGAGGATTATACGGCAGAGGAAGAGGAAGAGGATGAGGAAGACGAACATGTTGTCGCTAAAAACTTTTATGGAACCATGTATGAGTTTGCATCATGGATTCGTGGGGAAGGCGGTTTAAACCGGCTAATGACACTTCTAAAGCAGCCACAAAACAGAGCGGTTGCCCTACAAGACGAAGATAATGAAGTTGTCGACGAAGGCTAGTGCCAATTATTCCGCCAGGTCAAGCAGGTGTCATTGGTTGTACGGATATAGGGAAGATTGAAGAGGGCATTCTCGGAAACGGCAACATCTTTTGGAAGAAGGACGCCCTAACAATAGCCGTTGGTCTCTGGCATTTAGAGTGTCGACGGTCTTATAAAGTGAAGAGGGAAAGTCCTCAGTATCAGTGGTTTGAATGTCTGTTGGGCGATCTTTGTCCATTCAGAGTACGTGCACGACATAATGGTATGTATTGGACAATTTACGATTTTGTGCCGGAGCACGTATGTCGCATCTGACTTTGATAATGCCGGACCGATAACTGTTACTGCGAAGACTATCGGAGCCTATTTTGGGCAAAGAATGCGTATGGAGGGAACGATGTTGCGACCTCGAGACATGATCAATGAGATGCGTCTGAAATTTGGTGTGAAGGTGGAGTATTATAAGGCCCTGCGTGCTAGAAACAATGCGATTCAATTGATTTATGGGAGTCACGAAGACTCGTACAATTGATTTATGGGAGTCACGAAGCCTATTTTGGGCAAAGAATGCGTATAAGGCCCACACAAGGAGGACATGTTCAGAGAGGGAGACACAAGATTAAATTTGTGGTGTCTTAGTTCTAGTTTATTTTCTATATATTATTTGAAGTATGAAGTTTGTTTAACGAAAAGTGATATAATTGACTAAATCCTTAATTGTGTGGTGTTTGTCTTAATTGACTAAATCCTTAATTAAATAGCGTATAAACCCTAAATAACCAAATAAATTGTATAAATTGGCGAAACCCTAAATTGCTAAAACCCTAAATTGCGGAACCTTAAATTGCTGAAACCCTAAATTAAATAGCGTATAAACCCTAAACCCTAAATTAAATAGCGTATAAACCCTTAATTGACAAAACCCTAAATTAAATTGCTGAAACCCTAAATTAAATAGCGTATAAACCCTAATTTTTTTTTTAACATGGTCAGTAATTTAAAACAAAAAAAACAAATATGGTCCGATCGATCGGCCTTGTACGATCGATCGGACCATGTATTTATTTATTTATTTTTTAATTAAAAAGAAAAAAAGATGGTCCGATCGATCGGCCTTGTCCGATAGATCGGACCATATATATTTATTTTTTTTAACATCAGTAATTTAAAAAAAAAATCAAATATGGTCCGATCGATCGGCCTTGTCCGATCGATCGGACCATATATTTATTTATTTATTTTTTAACATCAGTAATTAAAAAAAAATAATAATTCAAATATGGTCCGATCGATCGGCCTTGTCCGATCGGACCATATATTTATTTTTTTATTTTTTAACAAAAAAACATAAAAAAATTCAAATATGGTCCGATAAAAAAAACCAAAATACATTGCCGATAATAATGAAAAAAAAGTAAAAACAATCGTGAGAGCTGTGACAGCTGTATTATTTTATTGAAATTTGACTACAAAACTATTCGTGCCGACAGCTGTATACACAATCCGACCGATATGATGATTAAGGGATACCCCAACTACTATTCATCAAAACCCCAAATACTATTCCTCTAAACCCTCAAAACCCTTGATCAAAACCCCAAATACTATTCCTCTAAACCCTCAAAACATCGAATTCGAGCAACGAAAAGTGATATACGAAGAGGATATTGAGGATATCATGAATAACTTTGAAATATAATAATAGAGACATAATTAAAAAAAAACTTTCGACCTCTTCTTATATTTCGAAAAATGAGTTCATTTTTTGTATAAAGTCATAACTACTTCTATCATTCAAGAATGATTCATGTTTAATTTTGCTAATGTATAGATATATATAAAGCTTTATTACACCATTTCATAATATTCCCCTGAAATATTTATTATCAAATTTTTATTTTAAAATTTATAATTTTTTAAGAGTTTATTTCAATTATATTGATTTTTTAAGTATAATTTTGATTATTAATAACATCCGTAATTTTAAAAAAAAATAAAATATGGTCCGATCGATCGGACCATATATTTTTTTTTAACATCAGTAATTTAAAAAAAAAAAATCAAATATGGTCCGATCGATCGGCCTTGTCCGATCGATCGGACCATATATTTATTTATTTATTTTTTTAACATGTCCGTAATTTTTAACATGTGCCGATAGGTTGAAAAAATAAAAAGGGGAAAACCGGTGAGGATATTTACTAAAATTCAATTACATTACATTACGATACATTTAATTGATACATAAAATTCAAGCAATATCACACATTTCAAAACATTTTACAGCCATCCAATTACGATATTTACTAATGTTTCGCTCTTCATTACCCCATACCCGAGTGGGAAAACCGGTGAGGAGACGCTCTAGAGTCATGCATGTAAATACCCCGCAACTATACGCATCCAATTGCAAGTACTGCTCTTCATCATCCATAAGCACAACTGAGGGCCTCTGACCTCCGGGGAATGGATAACTATATGCATTACACGCCCAATAGTTCCCGTGCCATAAGAATCGCGCTATAAATTTCCGAAAAGCTATAAGGCATTTGACGCGCCAATTGAATACATTTGGATCTCTAAATTTATTTTTCGAGTCAAACATCTCGAGCTTCCAATCTGAAATACATAACCGCAATACGAACCAATGGTGTGCTGCCAAGATTGGAAATATGATCTACAATAGATACAAATATATAATTTAGAACCTTAAAATTATTATATACTATAAAATATATGAATAGTACTCACATATTTGGCGGAGTACCAATCGCTTGTCCCAAGTTCTGGATTCCCTTCACGCACTACACATCCTCCTCTTGAGGAACCCATTTATAATCATTATCATTCTCGTGTCTATTACTTTCTGGATTCTTCACGCACTTGAGCCACTCATTCATAATACCCATCTATAAACAATTATTCAATGATAAAATTAAACTAAACAAATACCATATTTTTCAAAAAATACTCAGATATGAAATATACTTACAAAGACTGTAGAGTCCGCTACGACTGTGTATTGGGCATCTGGAGTCACGGGTATGTTACCTTGAACTAGCCTGACCCGCAGTGACTGGATATAACAGTTTACCATCTCACAATCCATTTCAGAATCAATCTTTATAAAATTCTTGAACCATTCTCGTTGAAGTGGAAAACCATCTGGACGTCGAAAGGCCAAGGTTTCACTAGACAAATACTGCTCAAAACTCTGAGCCAACGAGTTACTCGGCTCAAACATATCCTACAAAAGACAATTATTAAATTAGGAAAAGAAATTAAATTAATTGAAAAATTCTCTTACCAACTCGCCGCCGGGTTCTACATCCATAGCTTTGACCCCGCGATTAAAGGTCGGTGGTGCGGGCTCATCCCACCGGGGCCACCGCGTAGCCCTGAGCGTGCCGCCTATATCCGACCGAAATGGCCTATTACTTCTATCCAAAGGCTCCTCACACCTACTCACTAGCTCCCCGATCGAGAGTCCGATGATAATCATCAATTCTATTCATCATAGCTTGCTCGCATCTTTCAATTCTATTCATCATAGCTTGCTCGCATCTTTCAAAATTTTCTTGAATAGATCGACTGATCATGGCCTCTATTCTTGGGTCCCTTGAACTAGATGTCTCACCAACGGCTATCAAAGAAGAAGACGATTATTAAAAGAGGAATTCACTAGAAATTTTTTACTGTGAATTTAAGTTTATTACCTGATTCATCTCTCGCTGCTGGTGAAGATGCTTGTGTACGGCGGGCCCGCCTCTGAACTCTCCTACTATCTACCACAGTGTGCTCCTCCTCTTTCTCCTCCTCCCCACCGATAACTCCTCTGCTCGAACTACGTCTGCTCTCCTCGGTGCGCCTGATCAAGATACGCTGTCCATCTTGATCATATTGCGCCGGCTGTAGGGGGTTCAAGGGCACAGGAAACTGTAGTCCAAATGCATTACTACCAACTGCACTCTGCCAATATGGACACCTCTCCTCAAGCTCGGTCGGTACTAACATTTCAAACACTACCGAGTCTCTCATCTGAAATACATAATATTTGTGCATTAAATATTAATAAGAAACTCCATAACATATTCATTGTGTAATTAATAATAAAAATATTTTTATCTGGCGCTTAAAAAACCTAGCTATATCACGCTGATCGGCGTCATTAAATGACCACCGTAAATAACGAGGGAAACCATCAGGATGTAGAAGGGTCGCACAACGAGCTCCCAAACTAGGAATGACCTCATATGCCCACACCTATATTACAATATAATAAAAAATTAGAAATTAGTAATAATTAAGTTGTGAACAAATATTATACCTGTAGTGCCCAAATCGGCCCGTAGAGATTATATTTTGATCCTACGAGGTCCAAGGAATTTGGTACGTAACTGAGGTAGGGCAACATGGCCTCGTAGGTAAAAGCACCCCATGGAAACGCATTCCATTGGTTGATATCATCAGCCAATACCCATATCCATGTATCAATTTTCTTAGTGGTTGCAGGAGCATAGAACCAGAAAAAAAGAGCTAAAATATTCGACAACTTAATCAAGTCATCATCTGAAACGCCACCAGACTCATATTGTGTAAACCAGCTTAACAAGTTCTTTGCTTCAATTGGTCTCCCACCATTGAATCTGCTGTACACCCCAGATTGAGTAGACTGATAAGAGGCTGCCATGTCAAAACTACACTCGCCGAACATGAGCCCAGTAACCAATGCAAACTCCGGATGAGAGAAACGGATGTTCTGACCAACATAATTAAACCAAACCTCCGAAGGTCGTACCGAAATCTCATAGCATGGTGAAGAGCCCGCATAACATTCTTACCATCTGGCCAACCCACTATGCCCCGAACTGACCACAAATAAACCGTTGGACTAGATCCATACCACCCTGCCTACATAATTTCTCTCTAATCAAAATGCCTAAAGCATGCTTATAGTATATTGTAATCCTCGGAGAAACGTCTCGTAGTGCTAACCGTTTAAAATTAACCTATATATTACAATTATAATTAATACAGTTACAGTAATTAAAAATAAACTCACAAAAAAAAAATTACATAAAAAATTACGTGCCGACCGGTCGGACCGGTTCAGACCGGCCAGACCGGTTCAGATCGGTCAGACCGGTCGGCGCTGAGGTAACGGCCGCCGCGATTTCAACCTTTTTTCCGGCGATTTCTACCTCAATTTCACCAATTTTCACCCAATCCAAACAAATCTATATTATACTCACTAAACCCAACATATATATTTCATAAAAAACCACTTTTAAACATGTAATTATACATTAATTTCACATCTAAAAATTAATTTAATTTCAAATAAATACTAACCTCTTCCATTGTTAGGAGCGGTTTCGGTTTGAAAGATTCGTGCCGACGTGAGTAGGTTTGGAAGATTAGTGCCGACGTGAGTAGTGCCGATAGATTTCTCGGATTCAGTGTGCCGATTTGAGTGTGCCGATTTAGTGTGCCGATGTGAAGGATTTCGCTATCTGTGTATATATATGTGTATGTGTATTTCGGCTGTGTGTAAGTGTGTGTATATATGTAAGTGCCGATCGATCGGCACATATAATTTTTTTTAATGTATAATTATATATATATATATATTTTTTTTTTTAATTTTGGCCGATCGATCGGCACAAATAATTTTTTTTAAATTTATGTATATTTATATATATATATATTTTTAATTATGCCCGATCGATCGAACGGTGCCTAAATTAAATTATCGAAATTGATTAAATTATTGAAATTGCCTAAATTAAATTATCAAAATTGCCTAATTAAATTAACAAAATTGCCTAATTAACGAAACCGGTTTTTCGATAAATTATCAAAATTCCTAATTAAATTAATGAAATTGCCTAAATTAAATTAACGAAATTGCCTAAATTAAATTAATGAAATTGCCAAAAATAAATTATCGAAATTGTCTAACGAAATTGTCTAAATTAAATTAATGAAATTGCTTAAATTAAATTATCAAAATTGCATAAATTTCGTAAATTAAATTTACTAAAATATTAAAATTTCCTCAAATTGAATTCATAAATTAAATTAACAAAATATTAAATTTTCGCTAAATTAAATTAAATATACAAAAATATTAAATTTTCGTTCAGGTTTTTAAAATATTTAAACGAAGTTTTTTGTTTTACAAAAATATCAATTAAATAAGTTTTTTTAAATAACTTTAGCTTTTTAAAAAAAAATCACCAACTTTTATTTTGCGAATTTCGAGACTAATTATTCAAAAAGATTCCAACACAAACTGCAACACACCTGCACACACACTGCACACACACTGGAGGTGAAGTAGGGTCATTTGTATATTATTGCATTTATGGAAAAGTTTGTATATTTTTGCATTTTCAAACATGGAAATGTATACACTTGACATTCCACTCTCATCTATTTGTATGAATATTTACCATAAGCATCGCCTTGACATTGCGGCGGTCGAAGTCAAACCCGGCCTCGCCGGACTCAAGAATCGCCATCATGGTGTCGACGAAATCGTGATTGCTCTTATCCTTCTTCTCAGCATGATCGTCGATGATCCTCCCAAAAAACGCATCGTAAATCCTGCTGAGCTTCTTCAACTGACGAGCCGTGCCTTGAAGATCAAGCCACCTAAGATAAGGGAAATGCTCTCCGAGATTAAGAGTGGACGCCGCGGCCATCTCTCCTTAACCACCTCCTTAAACCCTCTCTCGTCCAAATCCCTCGCCCCAAATTTCCTCCCAAACACCATCAAACAAATCATATCCGCACTAGCCGATATAAACCTAACGCTCAAATCCACAACCTCACGCGCCTCCGCTGCGCGTGTGAGGTCATCCACCAACATCCCAATCTCCGCCTTCCTCATGGGCTCAAACTGGGCAATCTTGCGGCTGCTCAGCAGCTCCGCCGTGCAGAGCTTCCGCATGTTACGCCAATAATCGCTGTAACGGCCGAACGCGATGTCCCGCTGCTCGTAGCAGAGATAGTGGCCGGCCTCGTGATGAGTCCGGTTAGCGAAGATGTGGTCGTGGGTTTTCAGGACCAGCTCGGCGGCTGCCGGAGATGATGCAATGATGGTCGGGGTCGGACCGAACCGCATGTACATGATCGGACCGTATTTTTGGGATAGACGGTGGAGATCGTGGTGAGGATTCTTGCTTAGAAGATGGAAATTACCTATAATTGGAAGCCCTTTTGGGCCGGGAGGAAGTTTCTTCTTCGTCGCCGGATTCCGCCATTGATGAACGAGATAGAGAAATGCAATTGCTGCAATTGCCGCCCAAATCCACGCCATTGGTATTGTAATGTCAAACTCTTACAAGATGATTATATAAATTGAATGTGAAACAAAATAGCAGTTATATAGACAAGTTAGAAGTGATTAATTAGGTCAAGCTATATATTATTATTATATTGCATGGTTTTGGATTGATAATTTTTTAGTAATTAATTGCATTTAAATGTTTGACTAACGACTTCAAGTGGTGGCCCCTACTCACATATCGTCTTGTACGGCAGATTTTTCAAAGAGATTTAATTTTCCCCAACAAGAATTAATTTGGCTATCGAAACACACAGTTGTTAAGTGTTAACTTGTTATTGTGCCTACATATGTTTGATTTTAAATTAATGTATTTTTTTATATAGTAGTTCACAAAACAATTTAAATAGGATTTTCATTACACACTATAATTGTTCAAAATCTTTAAAGATTTTTAAAGTCACTTGGGATATTACTTTTGCTTCCGTCGGGATAAATCTGACCCCTTTCCCTATTTCCTCCTACATATATAGGATATTTTATGAAGTGAATATCTTTCTTAGTCATGGGGTCGGGGAAAAGAATAGGAATGGTGATTTCACTATATTTCTGGCGAGGAACAGGCCATTATACATCACCAAAAGAACATGTAGTCCGGTAAACCTCCTAACCTTTGAGAAGCATTCTTTACCTTTTATGTAATTACTCTTTTTGAGTTTTTACAATTATTATTTAAAATGTGCATTAGTAAACTTCACTTCTGGTTAATAACCTGCATGCAAACCATAGAAGATATAAACCACGAAACTTAGCTACTTATAACCTTCTTATAAATATTTTATTTATTTTTAGCAATTAATTAAGACCTGAGTTGTATGAATACAAAAATAACATGTCAAACGTGTGTTATTATAGGCTTTTCCTATTGAAATAGGAAATAATCGTAGTTGTACTTGTGTGTGCCCGAAATTTTATAAACAATTGAATTAGTGTTATGAGCGGCGGCTGAACTTAAAATACTTATTAAATATCTTCATCAATATTGATGTGGATACGTATGGAAACCTTCCATTATTGATACTTATGGTGCATACACATAATATGTATAAGCAAGATTTTAATACTTGTATTAAACGTATTATACATGTAGTCATCCATGAGAATATGCATGGGAGAAAATGTTTAATACTCCCTCCGTCCCATAGATCTTGTCTATTTTACTTTTCGAGTTGTCTCATAAATCTTGTTTCATTTCCTTAAAAGTCAAGATTGTATGGCTAGAATTTATTCTCAATTTGAGAGACCCACATCTTCTCATACAACCAACAACCCGAAAACACGGCCTGATCATGTACATGCGGTTTGGCTCCTCCCCGACCATCGTAGCATCATCTCCGGCAGCCGCCGAGCTGTGCTTGAAAACCCACGATCTCATCTTCGCCAGCAAGCCTCAACGCGAGGCCGCCTACTACCTCGCCTACCAGCAACGTAACATCGTCTCGGCCATTACGGCCCCTATTGGCGTAACATGCGGAAGCTATGCACGTATTGTCGACAGATGGAAAATTCTTCATTGCGGCCAATAAAGAATGTTCTTTGATCTTTATTTATTTTATTCTTTTTCCAATTCATTTCTTGCATTTTTTTTATTATAATTTTAGTCACATAAATATTACCCTCTATATTGTTAAAAAAAAAGACAAATAAATGTAAATGGCATTAATTTATAGTAAATTATACGAATTTTGAATATAAATCTGAACCAGAACCGAAACCTGATCAACTAGATATATTAATATACTACTCCCTCCGTCCCATAGATGTTGTCCCATAATTTTCCGACACGGAATTTAAGGAGAGTTGTTGGTTATATGTAGAGACAAGATGTGGGTCCCTCAAATTGTGAATAAATTATAGTCATACAATCTTGACTTTTAAGGAAATGAGACAAGATCTATGAGACAACTCGAAAAGGGAAATGAGACAAGATCTATGGGACGGAGGACGGAGGAGTATTAAACATTTTCTCCCATGCATAATCTCATGGATGACTACGTGTATAATACGTTTTGAAAAAGTGATAGGCCTAGTATTTTAGCACCTCGTGCCCAAGCCCGAACGCTATTGCAGCCCACTTCTGCCTCGGCCTAACTCATTAATGATGGCCCGTAACGGATGCGTCCGTTACTGAGAGATTTACTCGGCCCGTTTCTTTACCCTAACTATAAAAGGCTAGGGTGTGAGAGATGAGATGGATGCGCAACTTTTATCTATCTCTCTGTTCTCTCTTCGATTCTTTTCTTCTTCTCTGTGTGAGATCTAGATTGTCTCTGTGAGTTTTCTTAGAGTTTAACTTGTAATAGTGTCAAGGGCTTGTTGGTTATGTGCACTGTTTGGTGTGGTGGTTGTATTGGTGGTCTAACCCTCAATCAAATTTCATCTTCGATCCACAAATTTGTTACAGTGGTATCAGAGCGGGTTTTATCACCGCTCTACCACCTTCGCCTTTGACGACTTAGATCGCGAACGGGCGGTTTATACCGTGGCCCTAGATCTGAAGTCGTCTTCTGAGTTTCAGGTAAAACGAGGTTCAAATCTCCTAACCTCGCTCTGGTAAAGTGGTTGAAATCTCTTTTTACTTCAATCGTTTTATAGATCTGCCAACTGGAGCAGTTAGATTTGGGAATTGCCCGCTGATAGAATCTGTCGACTGGTGCAGTTAGGGTTTTGTGGTTCTATCTGCCTGCTTTGCCAACGTGTTTTGAATTATGTGGTTCTACAATTTTCTTTTCATGCTTTCGCTGCTATTTTTTTTAACCTCGAATTTAAAACTGTCTTGTGAGTGTCACTGATCTGTAGAGATTAGATCTCTTAACTGTAATATACGGTTTTCTCCTTTCTTTAAGATCTTGGGCAGTAAATAAGGTGACCCCCTGCGCCCAGGACTTGATCCTGCGATTGTGATCTGGGAAATTCCTTAGTCTATTTATACTACTAGATATCAACCTAAAAGGGTTAATATCGTTTTCATTATCAATGACTTTGGTATCCTCTAGTGGAATTTCCACTTTTAATGAAAAAACTGATTTTAATCTGTGGAAAAAGAGAATGACTGGTATCTTGATTGAAAAATGTATTTTTGCTGCTATTAATCATACCTATAAGGCTGATTTGTCTGAAAAAAAGAAGATTGAAATGAATGATCTAACCCTATCTTCTATTACCTTGAATTTAACTGATTTTGTGCTTAGGAAAATATAACATCTTTCTTCTGCTAAAGAAACTTGGGATAGATTAAATGAACTATATACTGAAACCTCCCTCCCCTCTAAGATGTATTTACTGCAGAGCTTTTTTAAATTCAAGCTAGATATGGATGAGAACTTAGATGAGTTTAATAAGCTGTTACAGTTAATTAAACAAACAGGTGATACTAGTATTGACAACTATGCTCCTATTGCCTTGTTAAATGTCATTAATGAGTCTTATAATGATGTTCAGTCTGCCATTAAGTATGGGAGGGACAAAATAGAACTTGAGACAGTAATTAGTGCTCTAAAGAATAAGGAAATGGACTTAAAATTCAATAGAGAGGTTAGAGTCACTGAACAAAGTACATCTTATAAAGTGAGGGGTAGAACTAGTGAAAGACCAAGTTCATCTTACAGTTCTGATAAGGGGGGAAGAAGCAAAACCAAAGGTCTAGGTCTAAGTCCAAAACTAAAGGTAGGAAGTGCTTCAATTGTGGGGAATATGAGCATTACCAGAAAGATTGTTCTTCTCCTAGAAAATGAAAACAACATGCTGATCAGAAGAGTGTTTCCAATGCAATTTTAGGTGATGATTCTGAAAATAACATTCTAGGCAAGTATTTTGTGGTTACTGCACCTAGCTTCTCTTCTGTGAATAATGTGAATTCTGAATTAATCAATGAGTGGATCATGGATTCTGGCAGTGCATATCATGTTTCTCTTTTCAAAGAGTGTTTTTCAAAACTGAAAACTGGTAACTTTGGTTATGTGATTGTTCCCAATAAGCATAAGTGTTCTGTGTTTGGAATTGATGATATCTGTTTCAAATTTCAATCTGGTTTTGAGTATACCATTAAAGATGTTAGATATGTACCTGAAGTTGCATGCAATCTTTTGTCTTTTACTGCTTTAGAAAATGATGGATTTGGTGGGAGTTGGGGGAATGGGTGGATGAAAGTTAAAAGGGCTCTTTAGTTGTGTTTAAATCTAAAAGAACCAATAACTTGTATCATTTTACTGCTATCCCTGTCACTTCTGCATCAAATGTGCATGCATCATTCTTTGATAAAACTGTTTTGTGGCATAAAAGACTAGGGCATGCTAGCTCTAAGAATTTGTCTATTCTGAGAAAAATTGGTGCTCTGATTTGCCATTCGGTGACTCATGTGTGCTTGGTAAACAACATAAAGTCTCTTTTCTTGTCACTGTCTCAGCTGATAGAACAGTTTCTTCTGATATTCTTGAATATATTCATGCTGATGTTTGGGGTCCATCCAGTACTCCAACTCATGGTGGTTGTAGATATTATCTGTCAATTATGGATGATTTTTCTAGAAAACCAGACTCTTTCTTTTAAAACACAAGTCTGAAGTTTTTCAAATGTTTTCTGACTGGAAATTGAAAATTGAAAATCAAACTGGTAAGAGGATTAAGGTCCTTAGGACTGATAATGACCTTGAATTCTGCAATTTCCTTTTTGATAACTTGTGTGTTAAGTCAGGTATTACAAGATACAAAATTGTTCCTTATAATCCTCAGCAAAATAGGGTAGTGGAGAGAATGAATAGAACCTTGTTAGATAAGGTGAGTTGTATGCTAGAGAGTTCAGGGCTGTCAAAATTTGTTTGGGGTACAGTTGCTTTAACTGCAACCTATTTAATTAACAGGCTTCCTTCTAGTTCCCTTAAAGGTCAGTGCCCTGAATTTGTTTTCACAGGAAAACCCCTAGATCTTTCCCACCTTAGAGTTTTTGGTTGTGCTGCTTTTGTCCATCACAAGGGTGATAAGTTAGATCCTAGATCTAAGAAATGTGTATTTCTAGGATATCCAGAAGGGGTAAAGGGTTATAGTCTTTGGGATAGAAGTCAGCCTGGTTTTAAGGTAATTATCAGTAGGGATGTGGTTTTCAATGAATCTGAATTTCCTTGTCTGCATACTTCTGCTTCTTCTGATAATGACACCACTTCTAAGGTGGAACCTCAACCTCTTTTATCTGAACCTGATGCCTCTGATTGTGAATCTGAACCTGTTGTAGACCATACTGAGTCTAGTGGTAATGTTGAGTCTTTATCTCATGATTCTGAATCTTTGTCTGACTCTGAATTGCATGATAATACTGACACTGTGACTGATACAATACCTTTTGATTATATGTTGACTAGAGACAGACATAGAAGATATATTCATGCTCCTTCCAAATATGATGATTATGTTATGTATGCTCTTAATGTTTGTGAATCTTTGAATAATGGACCAACATGTTATTCTGATACCATTCACTATGCTTCCTCTGATAAGGGGATCACTGCTATGCAATCTGAGATGAATTCTTTGCATGTGAATACTACTTAGATTCTTGTTCTCAAGCCTGCTTCATGTTCTGTTGTGGATTGTAAGTGGATATTTAAGCTCAAGCATGAACCTAAGTCTCTTAGATATAAAGCTAGGTTAGTTGCTAAGGGTTTTACTCAAAAAGAGGGGGTAGACTATTCTGAAATATTTGCTCCTGTTGTTAAATTGACTACTGTGCGCATTATGATGTCTTTAGTTGCTCATTTTAACTGGGAATTGAAACAAATGGATGTTACCACTGCATTTCTTCATGGTGACTTAGATAAGAAGATTTACATGAGACAACCTGAAGGCTTTATAGATTCTTCAAAACCTGATTATGTGTGTTTGTTGAAAAAGGCCTTGTATGGTTTGAAACAGTCTCCTAGGCAGTGGAACAAAAAAATTGATGAATGTATGTTATCTCTGAATTTTACCAGAAGCTCATTTGATCATTGTCTCTACTTTACTAAAAATGCATCTATTCATGTATACTTGCTGATATATGTGGATAATATGTTGATTGTCAGTCCTTGTGTAAAATCTATTAAACACATTCAGAAGTGTTTAAGTGATACTTTTGAAATGAAGGATTTGGGAGATGCCAAGAAGATATTTGGTATGAATATTAATAGAGACAGAAAACTTGATACTCTTGTTCTTAACCAGATGTCTTATGTGGATAAGATTTTGAGTAAATTTGATATATCTGCTGCAAAACCTGTAAATGTGATTGCTTCTCATATTGTATTAAGTAAGGATCAGTCTCCCAAATTGATTCTGAAATTTCAGATATGCAAAAGGTCCCTTATGCACATGCTATAGGGTCTGTTATGTATCTCATGGTTAATATTAGACCAGATATAGCTTATGCTGTTGTTGTTTAAGCATATATATGTCCAATCCTGGTATGCCCCATTGGAATGCTTTAAAGTGGCTGTTTAGGTACCTGAAATCTACAAAATCTGTAGGATTAAAATTTTAAAATACCCCGATGGTACTAAACTGACTGGATATGTAGATTCCAACTATGCAAATGACATAGATAATATAAAGTCTACTACATCTTATGTGTTTACTTTTTGTGGATCTTGTATAAGTTGGAAGTCGCAGTTACATCCTACTGTTTCATTATCCACTACAGAAGCTGAGTATGTTGTTGCTGCTGAAGCATTAAAAGAAGTTGTTTGGCTTAAGGGTCTTCTGTCTGAACTTAATTTTCTGAATAACACTGTGACCCTGTTTTCTGATAGCCAATCTGCAAATCAATTGTGTAAAAGTCCTGTATTTCAAGATCTTACTAAACATATTTATGTTAGATATCATTTTATATGGGATACAGTTGATAAAGGGATTGTTATGCTTGATAAGATCCACACACACCTAAATCCTGCTGATATGGGTACTAAGTGCTTAACTGTAGAGAAACTTAATACTTGTCTTAAGCTACTTAATCTTGATTTAAGATAATTATCCATGTATCTGTGTGTTTTTCTCCCACTGTTGCTTGTGTTTTTCTGGATGCAGGAAATAGGTTGCGGGGCTGCAGAGAAGGGGCGATGATGACATTAAAGATCCAATTACAAACTTTCCTTCTTATTTGAAGACACACCACTACTAGGCCTAAGGTGGAATATGAAGAACTGATAGGCCCAGTATTTTAGCACCTCGTGCCCAAGCCCGAACGCTAGTGCAGCCCACTTCTGCCTCGGCCGAACTCATTAATGATGGCCCGTAACGTATGCGTCCGTTACTGCGAGATTTACTCGGCCCGTTTCTTTACCCTAACTATAACAGGCTAGGGTGTGAGAGATGAGATGAATGCGCAGCTGCTCTCTATCTCTGTGTTCTCTCTTCGATTCTTTTCTTCTTCTCTGTGTGAGATCTATATTGTCTCTGTGAGTTTTCTGAGAGTTAAACTTGTAATAGTGTTAAGGGCTTGTTGGTGATGTGCACTGTTTGATGTGGTGGTTGTATTGGTGGTCTGAGCCTCAATCAAATTTCATCTTCGATCCACAAATTTGTTACACGTTCAATACAAGTATTAAAATCTTGCTTATACATATTATGTGTATGCACCATAAGTATCAATAATGGAAGGTTTCCATACGTATCCACATCAATATTGATGAAGATATTTAATAAGTATTTTAAGTTCAGCCGCCGCTCATAACACCAATTCAATTGTTTATAAAATTTCGGGCACACACAAGTACAACTACGATTATTTCCTATTTCAATAGGAAAAGCCTATAATAACACACGTTTGACATGTTATTTTTGTATTCATACAACTCAGGTCTTAATTAATTGCTAAAAATAAATAAAATATTTATAAGAAGGTTATAAGTAGCTAAGTTTCGTGGTTTATATCTTCTATGGTTTGCATGCAGGTTATTAACCAGAAGTGAAGTTTACTAATGCACATTTTAAATAATAATTGTAAAAACTCAAAAAGAGTAATTACATAAAAGGTAAAGAATGCTTCTCAAAGGTTAGGAGGTTTACCGGACTACATGTTCTTTTGGTGATGTATATTGGCCTGTTCCTCGCCAGAAATATAGTGAAATCACCATTCCTATTCTTTCCCCCGACCCCATGACTAAGAAAGATATTCACTTCATAAAATATCCTATATATGTAGGAGGAAATAGGGAAAGGGGTCAGATTTATCACGACGGAAGCAAAAGTAATATCCCAAGTGACTTTAAAAATCTTTAAAGATTTTGAACAATTATAGTCCACGTGTAATGAAAATCCTATTTAAATTGTTTTGTGAACTACTATATAAAAAAATACATTAATTTAAAATCAAACATATGTAGGCACAATAACAAGTTAACACTTAACAACTGTGTGTTTCGATAGCCAAATTAATTCTTGTTGGGGAAAATTAAATCTCTTTGAAAAATCTGCCGTACAAGACGATATGTGACTAGGGGCCACCACTTGAAGTCGTTAGTCAAACATTTAAATGCAATTAATTACTAAAAAATTATCAATCCAAAACCATGCAATATAATAATAATATATAGCTTGACCTAATTAATCACTTCTAACTTGTCTATATAACTGCTATTTTGTTTCACATTCAATTTATATAATCATCTTGTGACATTACAATACCAATGGCGTGGATTTGGGCGGCAATTGCAGCAATTGCATTTCTATATCTCGTTCATCAATGGCGGAATCCGGCGACGAAGAAGAAACTTCCTCCCGGCCCAAAAGGGCTTCCAATTATAGGTAATTTCCATCTTCTAAGCAAGAATCCTCACCACGATCTCCACCGTCTATCCCAAAAATACGGTCCGATCATGTACAAGCGGTTCGGTCCGACCCCGACCATCATTGCATCATCTCCGGCAGCCGCCGAGCTGGTCCTGAAAACCCACGACCACATCTTCGCTAACCGGACTCATCACGAGGCCGGCCACTATCTCTGCTACGAGCAGCGGGACATCGCGTTCGGCCGTTACAGCGATTATTGGCGTAACATGCGGAAGCTCTGCACGGCGGAGCTGCTGAGCAGCCGCAAGATTGCCCAGTTTGAGCCCATGAGGAAGGCGGAGATTGGGATGTTGGTGGATGACCTCACACGCGCAGCGGAGGCGCGTGAGGTTGTGGATTTGAGCGTTAGGTTTATATCGGCTAGTGCGGATATGATTTGTTTGATGGTGTTTGGGAGGAAATTTGGGCGAGGGATTTGGACGAGAGAGGGTTTAAGGAGGTGGTTAAGGAGACGATGGCTGCGGCGTCCACTCTTAATCTCGGAGAGCATTTTCCTTATCTTAGGTGGCTTGATCTTCAAGGCACGGCTCGTCAGTTGAAGAAGCTCAGCAGGATTTACGATGCGTTTTTTGAGAGGATCATCGACGATCATGCTGAGAAGAAGGATAAGAGCAATCACGATTTCGTCGACACCATGATGGCGATTCTTGAGTCCGGCGAGGCCGGGTTTGACTTTGACCGCCGCCATGTCAAGGCGATGCTTATGGTAAATATCATACAAATAGATAATAAAACCATACTCTTATTGATCCGTATGGTAATACTCGTTTTAATTTTGCGGTTTAATTTTTGGCGTTTCGAGTTCCGATATTGTTTGAGGGGTGAGACTTTGCTTATTTTGTGCAGCTCTTGTTTCCGTTTTAATTCCTAGATTTGGTAGGAGATCCCCTGTCCCAATGCTGTTCCACACCAAAATTGGTTATAATCGTTAATGCTTAAGAGTATAATACGATTTATAAGTTAACTATAAAAATCTAGGTGTTTGTAGTTATGAGACAACAGTGAGATATGAAAAGTGGGACAAATGATCTGCTCCCATTAGATTAGGCGTTTTCGATGCATGTAAACATTTCTAGACCTTTGGATGAGAAGATGATGTTTCAAATAATCAGAAATTAGGGTTTTGTTAAGCGTTTTTTTTCTTGAATTGTTGGACTTGTGATTCGATCATTCTCACGGACTACCACACGTTCTAAATCAATTTCATTCTGGCGCAGGATATGATTCTTGGTGGAATGGACACGTCAGCAACAGTAGTGGAATGGGCAATGTCCGACCTAATTTCGCATCCAACGGTAATGAAGAAACTTCAAAGAGAGATCGATGAAATGGTGGGTCCCAACCAGATGGTGGACTCTCATCTCTCCACCCTCAAATACCTAGACTGTGTCATCAAAGAATCCATGAGGCTCCATCCTGTAGGTGCGATTCTCCCACACGAAGCCACGGAAGACTGTGAGCTCAACGGTTTTCACATACCGAAAAATGCGCGAATTCTTGTGAACCTTTGGGCTGTCGGAAGAGACCCTGATGCTTGGGTCGACCCGGAAAGATTCTTTCCGGATAGATTTCTCAACAGTAATGTGGATTTTCGGGATCGCGACTTTAAGCTCATACCATTTGGCGCTGGCAGAAGGGGCTGCCCAGGAATGCAGTTAGGGCTTGCCACTGTTCGACTCATGGTTGCACGTTTGGTGCATTGCTTTGATTGGGAACTCCCCGATAAAATCAAACCTTCCGAATTGGATATGTCTGAGAGTTTTGGGGTGGTGACTTCTAGGGCTAAGCATCTCATGGCTATCCCGATTTATAGGCGGCCGCCGGTCTAACTTGATCGCTATATTATTCACTATCTGAAATAATTAATGGTCTTTCTTCTTCTAATTTACTAAGTGGAGAATCTTTAGGAATAATTGATACTAGTTCTCGAGTAGTGTAAATCTTCATAAATTAATACTTTCTAAAATAATAGTATATATCTTCCTTGGTTTCGTTTTGTAATAATATTTTTGAACATCAATAATGGATGATATCCAACTTTATTTGTATTCATATCAAGATTGATGAACATATTTCCTAATATTTTTCCAAGTTGTGAACCGGACAAATTTATCTCGAGTAATTTGTATTTGTAATTTAGCCCTAGAAGTCACCACCCCAAAACTCTCAGACATATCCAATTCGGAAGGTTTGATTTTATCGGGGAGTTCCCAATCAAAGCAATGCACCAAACGTGCAACCATGAGTCGAACAGTGGCAAGCCCTAACTGCATTCCTGGGCAGCCCCTTCTGCCAGCGCCAAATGGTATGAGCTTAAAGTCGCGATCCCGAAAATCCACATTACTGTTGAGAAATCTATCCGGAAAGAATCTTTCCGGGTCGACCCAAGCATCAGGGTCTCTTCCGACAGCCCAAAGGTTCACAAGAATTCGCGCATTTTTCGGTATGTGAAAACCGTTGAGCTCACAGTCTTCCGTGGCTTCGTGTGGGAGAATCGCACCTACAGGATATATATATATCTATATATATATATATATATATATATATATATATATATAGGAATGATTTATTTCACAAATAATGTTATAAGTGGTTATTAAACTCGGTCGAGTAAACTTATTATATCTAATTTGTTGGAAATTGGTTATCATGTCGACATATTTAAATTGCATTTTGTTAATCTATGCAAAACATAGATTGCGTAGTGTATTTGTTTTGCCAAAATTGAATTTTGACGAGTGAGAAAATGTCCAATCCAAAAGGCCCAAGTTCGTTAAGGTGGCCCAATCCCATTTAGGAGAAGCCCAAAGTTTTGGTAAAATTCTTCAAAAGCAAGTTACTAGATAATGGATGACCTCCAATATATTTAAGTACTAGAAATTTGAAATTTTTGAAAAGCAACCATGAATTACTACCAATTTTCTTTGTATTATCATATCAAGATTTATGATGATATTTTAATATTTTGATTTCACCCGCCGCCAATAACACTTAATTGTTTGAATTTTGGGTACACGCAAGTACAACTAGGGGTGTTTGTTATTGGTATACCCTAATATTTTTCATATACCGTATACTGTACCAAAAATGTTAGGTATGGGAAAATACATACCGTTGTCGTATCGATAATTTCGGTAGAACGTAGTTTGGTATAAGCAATCTCCATACTGCTGTCATACTGCTCTTTCGGTATACCGTACCATACTTCGGTATACCAAAGTTTTCTGTATACCGAAACAGGCGGTATACCAAAAATATAACATTATATTGAAGCAAATGGTATACCGAAAAACAACCTGCCATGAAACAAAACATGCCGATGCATAAAACATGCGAATCATATCCAACAAAAGTGTCTAAGATAATTAGTAGAACATGCTGACACAATCCATCAAGGACAAATTACGTTCAACATCTCAAAAAACTATCCGAATGTCTAATAATAAATGAATAATGTGATATGAATCTATAAATCTATGATATAAACATTAAGATTGATATAATGGATAGTTCGGTATATATTTGTATAGTTTGATATGAATCGCCATAGTTCGATACGAATCGGGATAGTTCGGTACGAATAGATTTGTTCGGTATATTTCACAAAACAATATTTATTTTCACAAGACAATATTTATTTATTTTTCCATTACCCTACATAACAGCTTATAGTGAGTTTGTTTTATCCATACGAATTTCATAAACAAACTGGGACGACAAAGAGGAATTCCCAAATGAGCTTAATAACTAATCTTCATGATCTATATTTTTCGATCTTGAATTAATATTTGAGAATTAAATGAAATAAACCCAGAATTACTCATAAATCATAGACGAATTTATATTAATGATCAGGTTTCACCCTCTCGCTCCCCAATCCAGATCTTCTGACCCATTTCCGGTGGACCACTTGGTGGTCCACCAATCACGCGGTGCCACGCGTGCATTGGTGGGCCCCCAAGCCAATAAATTAATATTTGAGTGTTAAAAAGGTGGCCCACCAATGCACGCGTGACGCTGCGTGATTGGTGGGCCACCAAGTGGTCCACCGGAAGTGGGATAGATGATCCCTAGCGCTCGCTCCCTGATGGAATCGCGCCTTTTGAATTGGATATGACAGAGAGTGTAGGTTTGATCATTTGTAAGGCTAAGCATTTCATGACTATCCCAACTTAAAGATTGCCGCTGTGACTTGATCAGTATAGTATTCTTTATTTCAAATAATTTGCCTTTCTCCTTATAGTCTATTTAGTGGAGAAGAATCTATTGGAATAATTGATGATTTCACAAATAATAATGTTATAAGTGATTCTAATAATTTTTAGGTTGGTTTTTGCAAATATGGAGAGTGATTTACTTTAGGGTTTATTTCATTTTTAGCCCGGCCCCTGGATATATATATATATATATATATATATATATATATATATATATATAGAGAGAGAGAGAGAGAGAGAGAGAGAGAGAGAGAGATCATATGAGAACACCCCTTAGAGTGAGAAATAAGAACAATTTATAATCGTTTGATCAAATAATTCAACGCTTCAGATCATGTCATCACTTAAAATCCCGAAATGCACCTTTAATGCAAAAAGTTTGCACTGAGGTTATTTTTGTAATCTTGCACAATCTATTATTTTTTTATCTTCTTTCCTTTGCTGTAAACGTTATTTTCATTAATTCTCTTCCATGTTTTAATATCATCAAGTTTCGCCCCAGATTTTACGAGAACAATCGTTAATTGTGCATAATTTCACTAATTATCGTCCTAGATCTAAGTCTCATCCCAGATTTTCCTTAATAATTTCATCTTTTTGTTATTTATCATTAATTGTGCATATTTTCCCTATTAATTGTGCATATTTTTCCCATTAAATGTGTGCATATTTTCCCCAGTAATTGTACATTTTTTTCTCATTAATAGTGCATATTTTTCCTCATAATTGTGCATTTTGCTTTGCAAAATTGTGCATATATTTATAAATTAAAATAATCAACAAATCACATCCAAATCCGAAGCAGTTTCGAACGAAACACCAACTTCAAATGTGCCTCCTTTTTTGAGGATTCAATTGACTCGAATGTGCATATATAAATTAAACTTTTGTCCGTTATTTTAATTATGTCCATTTGTAACACATTATATTATAAAAGTATTCAATTTAAATTTTAAACTCGGTCGAGTAAACTTATTATATCTAATTTGTTGGAAATTGGTTATCATGTCGACATATTTAAATTGCATTTTGTTAATCTATGCAAAACATAGATTGCTGAGTGTATTTGTTTTGCCAAAATCGAATTCCAACGAGTGAGAAAATGTCCAATCCAAAAGGCCCAAGTTCGTTAAGGAGGCCCAATCCCATTTAGGAGAAGCCCAAAGTTTTGGTAAAATTCTTCAAAAGCAAGTTATTAGATAATGGATGACCTCCAATATATTTAAGTACTAGAAATTTGAAATTTTTGAACAGCAACCATGAATGACTACCAATTTTCTTCGTATTATATATCAAGATTTATGATGATATTTTAATATTTTGATTTCACCCGTCGCCAATAACACTTAATTGTTTGAATTTTGGGTACACGCAAGTACAACTCTAATATTTTTCACATACCTTATACAGTACCGAAAATGTTCGGTATGGGAAAATGCATATCGTTGTCGTATTGATAATTTCGGTAGAACGTAGTTCGGTATAAGCAATCTCCATACCGTTGTCATACTGCTCTTTCGGTATACCAAAGTTTTCTGTATACCGAAACAAACTACATACCGAAACAGGCGGTATACCAAAAATATAACATTATACTGAAGCAAACGGTATACCGAAAAATAACCTGCCATGAAACAAAACATGTCGATGCATAAAACATGCGAATCATATCCAACAAAAGTGTCTAAGATAATTAGTAGAACATGTTGATACAGAAAATAAAACACAACCCATCAAGGACAAATTACGTTCAACATCTCAAAAAATTATCCAAATGTCTAATAATAAATAAATAATGTGAATACAGTTAATCTTTAGATAAATATGAATCTATAAATCTATGATATAAACATTAAGATTGATATAATGGATAGTTCGGTATATATTGGTATAGTTCGATACGAATCGGGATAGTTCGGTACGAATCGGTTTGTTCGGTATATCATTTTACGGTATATAAGATATATTCTTTGAAAAAAAACATCATAAGGTAGTTTATTTATTTTAGTTTATTTTCACAAAACAATATTTATTTTCACAAGACAACATTTATTTATTTTTCCTTTACCCTACATATATATGCGAAATTGAGAATGGCGGGGCGAAGGATGTGGTATTTTACTGCTTCGTTGTTTCTTTTAATAATAGAATTTTACCAATGTAGCCTTTGTGCAGATTTTTATTACTAAATTGTGCATTTCGCGAATTATAATACAAAAAACAATCTGGACCATCTATTTTCAAGATCTAAAGGATGAGAATTGTTCTTATTTCTCACTCTAAGGTGTGTTCCTATTTGAACCTCCCCCTATATATATATATATATATGCGAAATTGAGAATGGCGGGGCGAAGGATGTGGTATTTTACTGCTTCGTTGGTAGATAGATTTTTCCAAGTAAGAAATCATATAGTAATTTTCACTTGTAAAAACACGAAGACTAAGTTTTATCTAATTTTGTACACGCCTTTGAACTTTAATAAAATTATATTTAAATTGTATTATATGCTTAGTACTTAATAGAGTTGAATAGAAGAAGCGAGTATTCGAATCAAACCGAATAATTTGAATTTTAGTAAAAAATATTTGAATACGGATCAAGTTTAATATTCCAATAATATCGAATATGAATAAGAAATCATTAGAATATAGTGATATTTAATTCGAGTTGTTTCGTATACAATCCTACATGAAATAATAAATTTTAGAAAAATATTTTAGATCTTATAATTCTAACTCATGTTAATTAATCATATATTAAATGTACTAAGCATATAATACAATTTAAATATATTTTATTTAAATTTTAAAAGTCATGAGCAAAATTAGATTAAACTCAAAATTCGTGTATTTTCAGGTGACAAGAATAATATAATTTCCTACTTGAAAAAAATCTTTCTTCCAACTAAAAAAATAAAACACCACGTCGTACGCTCCGTCAGATTCAACTCCAACTAAGCACTAAATAATCTTCAACAGTAAGTAAATATAACTGATCACCTCCAATTTACGTTGTATTCAAATCAAGATATTCAACTCCAACTTAAATGAAAAGCTTCTGATAAGGTAGGTTCTAATTGCTTCATAGAGAAACCACGGTTGCCGATGACAAGAGGAAATACATAACAATTAGAGTCCTCATAAATACATAATCACATTGATAACAACTATGAGTTTCCCGATAGCTCGAAAGACAAATCTCAATTAATTTAGAGAAATTAATTAAATGCTGATATTATAATAGCTGAATCTATAGTTTTTTCAGGATATATTATTTAGCTATGCCGAAATTGTAATATAATAACTGATCCTATATTTTTTGAAGACTTATTATATATTTCGCCATGCCGAAATTGTAATACTAGCTCCTAATCTCCTATAACTAAATCCTGCCCACGAACAACAAATTCTAAATCATAGCTGAATCTATAGTTTTTTCAAGATCTATTATTTAGCTATGCCGAAATTGTAATATAATAACTGATCCTATAATTTTTTTCTGGATCCAATGAATTCAAAAGAATTGAACGAGGAGCCGAATGAGGTGAAAATCTCATGTACGGTTCTCTAAAGTGGCAGTAAGGATGACTTATCTGTGAACTTTTTCACTCATTATATATTTAGCTATGCCGAAATTGTAATATAATACTAGCTCCTAATCTCCTATAACTAAATCCTGCCCATGAACAATAAATTCTAAATCCGTCCCTATATATATAATAGCTGAATTTAATCACCTCTAACCTGTATATAACTTATAATTGTAATATTGTCCATATTCAATTCCAACCATGGAGTGGATTTTGATGGCAATAGCAGCTACTGCATTTCTTTACCTCCTTCATCAATGGCGGAATATGGCAAAGAAGAAGAAGCTTCCTCCCGGTCCAAAAGGGCTTCCGATTATAGGCCATTTCCATCTTCTTAGTAAGAACCCTCACCACGATCTCCACCGTCTATCCCAAAAATACGGTCCGATCATGTACATGCGGTTCGGTCCGACCCCGACCATCATTGCATCATCTCCGGCAGCTGCCGAGCTGGTCCTGAAAACGCACGACCACATCTTCGCTAACCGGACTCATCACGAGGCTGGCCACTATCTCTGCTACGAGCAGCGGGACATCATGTTCGGCCGTTACAGCGATTACTGGCGTAACATGCGGAAGCTCTGCACGGTGGAGCTGCTGAGCAGCCGCATGATTGCCCAGTTTGGGCCCATGAGGAAGGCGGAGATTGGGATGTTGGTGGATGACCTCACACGCGCAGCGGAGGCGCGTGACGTTGTGGATTTGAGCGTTAGGTTTACATCGGCTAGTGCGGATATGATTTGTTTGATGGTGTTTGGGAGGAAATTTGGGGCGAGGGATTTCGACGAGAGAGGGTTTAAGGAGGTGATGAAGGAGACGATGGCGGCGTCGTCCACTCTTAATCTCGGAGAGCATTTTCCTTATCTTAGGTGGCTTGATCCTCAAGGCACGGCTCGTCAGTTGAAGAAGCTCAGAAAGATTTATGATACGTTTTTTGAGAGGATCATCGACGATCATGCCGAGAAGAAGGATAAGTGCAATCACGATTTCGTTGGCACCATGATGGCGATTCTTGAGTCCGGTGAGGCCGGGTTTGACTTCGACCGCCGCCATGTCAAGGCGGTGCTTATGGTAAATATTCATACAAATAGATAATAAAATCATACTCTTATTGATGGTAATACTCGTTTTAATTTCGCTGTTTAATTTTTGGCATTCCGAGTTCCGACATTGTTTGAGAGGTGAGACTTTGCTTATTTTGTGCAGCTCTTGTTTCTGTTTTAATTCCTAGATTTGGTAGATCCCCTATCCCAATGTTGTTCCACACCAAAATTGGTTATAATCGTTAATGCTTAAGTGTATAATACGGTTTTTTAAGTTAACGATAAAAATCTAGGTGTTTATAATTACGGGACAACAGTAGGATACAAAAACCGGGACAGATGATCTACTCCCATTAGATTAGGCATTTTAGATGCATATAAGCATTTCTAAACCTTTGGATGGGAAGATGATGTTTTAATTAATCAGAAATTAGGGTTTTTGTAATCGTTTTCTCTCTTGAATTGTTGGACTTGTGATTCGGTCATTCTCGCAGACTACCACACGTTCTAAATCAATTTCATTCTGGCGCAGGATATGCTTGTCGCCGGAATGGACACGTCAGCAACAGTAGTGGAATGGACACTTTCGGAGTTAATCAAGCATCCAACGGTAATGAAGAATCTTCAGAGGGAGATCGATGAATTGGTGGGTCCCAACCAGATGGTGGAGGAGTCTCATCTCTCCACCCTCAAATACCTAGACTGTGTCATCAAAGAATCCATGAGGCTCCATCCTGTAGGTGCGATTCTCCCCCACGAAGCCATGGAAGACTGTGAGCTCAACGGTTTTCACATACCAAAAAATGCGCGAATTCTTGTGAACGTTTGGGCTGTCGGAAGAGACCCTGATGCTTGGGTTGAACCGGAAAGATTCTTCCCGGAAAGATTTCTCAACAGCAATGTGGATCTTCGGGGTCGCGACTTTCAGCTCATACCATTTGGTTCTGGTAAGAGGGGCTGCCCAGGAATGCAGTTAGGGCTTGCCACGGTTCGACTCATGGTTGCACGCTTGGTGCATTGCTTTGATTGGGAGCTCCCCGATAAAATCAAACCTTCCGAACTAGATATGTCTGAGAGTTTTGGGTTGGTGACTTCTCGGAATAAGCATCTCATGGCTATCCCTATTTATAGGCGGCCGGTCGGTCTAACTTGATCGCTATATGATTCACTATATAAAATAATGGTCTTTCTTCTTCTAGTCAATCAGTCAATGTGCGGACTGTCCAAATAATATTACACAATTACACTATTTATATACACAATTAGGTGCTAATTTAATTTCGAGATACATTTGCGAAATCAACATTATCGGAGCCAAATAATTTAATACATCATGAAAAGTCCATTAAATTGATATATATATATATATATATATATATATATATATATATATATATATAGATTAAATGAGATCTTTTTCATATGAGATATGAGATCCGATCTCATCCGTCTATTTCATAAATCAATGGCTAGCATTTTTTCTTAGGTAGACTTTTAAAATTAAATAAAAAAGGAAAAATTGAATTCATTACGGGTATTTTCGTAATATTTATTTTTATTTCCATTTAACTATTTTCTCTCTCTTTCAACAACTCACCTCTCATTCATTTCTCTCTTCCAAGCAATGCAACTCTCTCATTTCAATTCCGTTGTCGTGTTCGCTGTTGCCTCTGCCATCGTGTTCGCTGTTGCTGCTGCCGTCACTGTTGCCGTCGTGTATGATGTTGCCACTTCAATTGCGCTAATGATATGTTATTTTCAGGTGACAAAAACAATGTAATTTCCTACTTGGAAAAAATCTCTCTTCTAACTAAAAAAATAAAACACCACGTCGTACACTTCGTCAGATTCAACTCCAACTAAGCACTAAATAATCTTCAAAAGTAAGTAAATAACTGATCACCTCCAATTTACGTTGTATTCAAATCAAGATATTCAACTCCAACTTAAATGAAAAGCTTTTGGTAGGTTCTAATTGCTTCCATTACAAAAAACATGTCTTTTACCGACGGAAAATCTCATCGGAAAACTTTAAAAATTCGCTGGTAAACGATTTACCGACGGAAAATAAGTCGTTATAGAGCTTGTCGGTAAACTTTACCGATGGATTTTGAGGTCCGTCGGTATTTACCGAAGGAAAATTTCGTCGGTAATCCGTTGCTAAAGCTGTCGACGAATTTTTTGAAATTAAGCGCAATTGACCCGCCGACTATCGGAGTTGGTAGCCAGCGGTGGTCGGGCGGTGACAGTGGCCGGCGGAGATCGGACGCTGACGGTGGCCGACGGTGGAGGCCTGTGCGCGCACATGCGCACGTGTATAGCAGAATTCTTAATAGCTAATGAGGTAGTTTGATATATAAAGGTGTAAAAAGTTTGTCAAAAATTCGATGTGTGATGCAAAATTTTAAGTTCACCGACATATTACCGACGGAATTTTCCGTCAGTAAATTCCGTCGGTAATATATCGTAAATGACATTTTGAATTTCTGTCGGTAATCCATCGGTAAACGCCGACCCATGTTTTGTCTGTCGTTAAATCCATCGGTAAATGCTGAAAATTTTGTAGTGTTCATAGAGAAACCACGGTTGCCGTATGACGAGAGGAAATACATAACATTTAGAGTTCACATAAATACATAATCACATTGATAACAACTATGAGTTTCCCGATAGTTCAAAAGACAAATCTCAACTAATTTAAAGAAATTAATTAAATGCCGAAATTATAATATAATAGCTAAATCTATAGTTTTTTCACGATCTATTATTTAGCTATGCCGAAATTGTAATATAATAACTGATTCTATAATTTTTCTCAAGACTTATTATATATTTCGTTATGCCGAAATTGTAATATATATAATACTAGCTCCTAATCTCCTTTAACTAAATCCTGCCTACGAAAAATAAATTTTAAATCCGTCCCTATATATATAATAGTTGAATCTAATCACCTCTAACTTGTATATAACTTAGTAAATAATTGTAATATTGTCCATATTCAATTCCAACCATGGAGTGGATTTTGATGGCAATAGCAGCTACTGCATTTCTTTACCTCCTTCATCAGTGGCGGAACATGGCAAAGAAGAAGAAGCTTCCTCCCGGTCCAAAAGGGCTTCCGATTATAGGCCATTTCCATCTTCTTAGCAAGAACCCTCACCACGATCTCCACCGTCTATCCCGAAAACACGGCCCGATCATGTACATGCGGTTTGGCTCCGCCCCGACCATCGTAGCATCATCTCCGGCAGCCGCCGAGCTGTGCTTGAAAACCCACGATCTCATCTTCGCCAGCAAGCCTCAACGCGAGGCCGCCTACTACCTCGCCTACCAGCAACGTGACATCGTTTTCGGCCATTACGGCTCGTATTGGCGTAACATGCGGAAGCTATGCACGGTTGAGCTGCTGAGCAGCCTCAAGATCGCTCAGTTTGAGCCCATGAGGAAGGAGGAGGTTGGGATGTTGGTGGATTCGATCGGACGTGCGGCGGCGGCCCGTGAGGTTGTGGATTTGAGCGTTAGGGTTTCATCGGCTACTGCAGACATGACTTGTTTGATGGTGTTTGGGAGGAAGTTTGCGGAGAGGGATTTGGACGACAGAGGGTTTAAGGAGTTGATGGAGGAGATGATGAAGGAATTAGCTTCTTTCAATCTTGCAGACTATTTTCCGTATCTTAGGTGGCTTGATCTTCAAGGATCGAGACGGCGGTTGAAGAAGCTTAGCAAGATTTTCGATGCGTTTCTTGAGAGGATCATCGACGATCATATTGAGAAGAAGAATAAGAGCAATCACGATTTCGTTGATACCATGATGAGGATTCTTGATTCGGGCGAAGCCGGTTTTGACTTCGACCGCAGCCATGTCAAGGCCGTGCTTATGGTAATATTCTACTTCCTCAGTCCTGTTCCAAGTGACCTGTTTCTTTTTGGTGTAGGGATTAAGAAAGTTGATGATAAAATATGAGAGAGTAGTAGATGATAAAGTAAGAGAGAGAAGATGAGTGAGATAGTGAGAGATAAATGATAAAGTAGGAGTGGAAAATGATAAATAAGTAATAAAATAAGAGAGATAAATGATAAATTAAGAGATAATTTGTGATTTTTTTTTTAAATCACATGTCACTATTCCTCTAATATGCCTTGATAGATACTCCATTCATCCCATAGAAAGTGTCTTGTTTTCCTTTTTGAACTGTCCCATAGAAAGTAATCTGCTTCTACAAAAGCAAAGAATGATGTGTGGATCAAAATTAACAATCCAAAAGTCAAACAATCCGTGCCCTATACAAATGAGAGACTTTCTATGGGTCGTAGGGAGTATATGATTCGCTACCGATAGTATTAATTTACTCACCTTTTCAATAACTTTCATTTTGGCATAGGATATGCTTGTGGCCGGAATGGACACGTCAGCAACAGCAGTGGAATGGGCAATGTCTGATCTAATTCGGCATCCAACGGTACTGAAGAAACTCCAGCAAGAGATCGATGAAACAGTGGGTCCCAACCAGATGGTGGAGGAGTCTCATCTCTCCTCCCTCAAATACCTCGACTGTGTCATCAAAGAATCCTTGAGGCTCCACCCAGTCGTCCCAGTCGTAGTCCACGAAGCGATGGAAGACTGCGAGATCGATGGTTTCCACATACCAAACAAAGCGCGAATTCTTGTGAATGTCTGGGCGATTGGGAGAGACCCTGATGCGTGGACCGACCCCGAGAGATTTTTCCCGGAGAGGTTTCTCGGCACCAATGTGGATCTTCGCGGTCGAGACTTTCAACTCTTACCGTTTAGCGCAGGTAGGAGGGGTTGCCCCGGATTACAGCTCGGCCTCACGATGGTCCGTCTGATGATGGCACAACTGGTGCATGCCTTTGATTGGGAGCTACCGAATGGGATCGCACCTTCTGAATTGGACATGTCGGAGAATTTTGGGCTAGTCACATCTAGGGCGAAGCATCTCATGGCTATGCCCACTTATAGGCGACCTCCCTAATTGAAGTACAGTTTTCTTACCATATTATGTAATAACAAATAATTATAATATTTGATTAGTATGTATAGTGAAATGTTAACTACAAAATAAGAAAGGATTTCATATATTGGTGTTTTTAGATCAAATTTATCTGAACACATCGCAATTGGATAGCATATGTAAGTAATTTATATTAAAGAAATATGAGATTCATTAGAATAGAAATATTTATGTAAAGTTTGAAAAGTTTTGATATCGCATAATTTATTCCCTAGTGCAATATATATATAAGTGCACTTGAAATATAGAAATATTGCGAATGATAAGGTTGTTTTGACATTTACAGTTAAACCTTTCTAAATAAATATTGTCGAAACTGTGAGATTTTATTATCTTAGAGATATATTAATTTATCTACAAATTAATATTTATTAATTTAGAGAGTGTTTTTGAACTTCAATAGAATCGAATTTTAATTAGAAGAATGTACGAAGTTATAAGTTTATCTATATAGCATATTTACTGTTATTAACTACTGACTATCTAGAAATAATGAATTATATTCCCTCGTCCCGCTATTCTTATCTTAATTTCCTTTTTCGGTCGTCCAGCTATTCTTGTCTTTGTCCGAGAAAGGAAAATAACTTGTGGGCTACAATCAATTAAACAGTGGACTTCACCACTTTAACACACTTTCCACTCACTTAAACATATCGCCACCCACTTTTTTAAACTCTGCAACGAACACCAATAAGACGAGAATAGCAGGACGAAGAGGGTATTATATTGTTAAGTAATAATTAATTTATTCATTTAAAAAACAAGCACAATTGTATAGTTAACACTCATTGACGAACAACACTAAAAAAATATTAAAAATAATACAATTCCTTTGGAACTAGTTACGCGCAACGAAGCACTTATTACGTCTAAGATTTTATGATGCAGTTAGAAAAAACAACACTGGAATTTTTTTATGCCGTTAAAAAAGGTTATGAATGAAATTCAATTAGATTTAAGTTTTAAGAAAAATAGGCAACACTAGAATCATATTTCACAAAATTGTCTTAATGTTATAGGTAATTTTAAATGATTATTAATTTATGATATTGACGGAACCATATATTTACACTGGAGTTTTCAAATAATTATTACCTTATCGAATTTGATAATTTTTTTACACTGGTCCGAATCGGGCCTTGAGAAACATATTATCTTAGAGAAGTTATTAATTTAGCGAAGTGTGTCAAATTATAGAGGTTCTACTTTATATATTGGGAAAGTTAAAAGATGATTTTAATAATTAGATTAGGTAAGAATTTCAAGTCCATTTTGCCATCCTAAATATGAATGAATCATTCAAATTTATTTCTTTAGCATTTGATTAATCTTTAAAAGTAAGTAATTAATTAATGGATGACCTCCAGTGTAACTTGTATTCATATCAAGATTGATAATTATATAGTTTGCTATATAGTTCATGTAGATTAGGAAATACTTAGGAGAAAAAGATACATCCAACTACTTTATTTAATAAAAATCAGGAGTAATAATAATAAGTTAATGCTCTAAAATACTTTCCAAGATCATGTTGAATATATTTGTAAATAACTATAATGAATAATACTAAATTGATAGGAATGGGACTATATTCTACTACAAAAAAATATTACAAACCAACTTAAATTAAAAGCTTCTGATAAGGTAGTTTTTAATTGTTTTAATAGTGTAGCATAATTCTGGAAAATGACATTCACCAACCTATTATCATCCGAAAAATCAAAATCACAAAGGGGCTTATATTATATAAATATACCCTATAAGGCATAAAAAATTTCTGTCCAAAAATAATTAAATAAAAGAAATAAAATCCAATCTGCCTGCCCCGTTTGATGCCTACACACGATGGAATTTGTCTAGTTTGGGGAATATTAAATGCTAACTCATTAATTAGTTAGCTTTATATATATAATATCTTAACCTAATCACCTCTAACTTCTATATATAACAGCAAGAATTCCAATTCAAGCCAACATATGTGGCTTTGATTATTAGACGTGGATGTTCGCGGTCGACACTTTGAGCTCTGGCAGAAGAAGCTGCCTTGTAGTGTAGTTGGTTGGGGCTTACCATGCATGGTTGCCGTATGAATAAAGGAGCTACATAACAATTAGAGTTAACAACAATAACAGCTATGAGTTGTCTATAGCCCGAAAGGCAATTAATCTTAACTAGTTTGGAGAAATTAAATGCCGAAATTGTAATAAAATAACTGAACCTATAGGTTTTCAAAATTTATTATTTCGCTATGCCGAAATCAGGGGCGGAACTAGGGGGTGCGGTGGGGGCGACTACACCCCCATTTCGTGTGTCGAGGCGAAAATGCGTGTGTAAATTTTACGAAAAAATATTCTCGCATCCTCATTTTACGAGAATTTAGTATATTGGACTTAATTTACAAATCTAGTGTTTATTTTACGAGAATTTCATTATTTTTATCGTTTTTATAATTTAATTTTAAACTCGTTATTTTTGTCCTTTTTTATAAATTAAAAGTATTTATGACTTCCTTATATTCATTGTTATATTGGATTTTGTTTAATTTTTTTTTCCGGGACTCCACTCCCGAACCTCCGATAAATTTTGCCGCCCTCGTCTATAGATCCCTAGTTCCGCCCCTGGCCAAAATTGTAATATAATAATTGAAAATAATCACCTCTAACAAAATCTTGCCCGAACCCGTTCCTACATATAACTACTAAATAATTGTAATATTGTCCATATTCAGTTCCAACCATGGCCTCGATATGGATGGCAATCACAGCAATTGCATTTCTCTATCTCCTTCATCAATGGCGGAATATGGCAAATAAGAAGAAGAAGAAGCTTCCTCCCGGACCGAAAGGGCTTCCAATCATAGGCCATTTCCATCTTCTAAGCAAGAACCCTCACCACGATCTCCACCGTCTATCCCGAAAATACGGTCCGATCATGTACTTACGCTAGGCTCCGTTCCGACCATCATCGCGTCATCTCCGGCAGCCGCCGAGCTCTTCCTTAAGACAAACGACCTCAACTTTTCCGACCGGCCTCCACGAGAGTCTTCCTACTACCTCGCTTACCAACAACATGACATCGTCTTCGCCCGCTATGGCGCGTATTGGCGCAACATGCGGAAGCTATGCACGGTGCAGCTGCTGAGCAGCGTCAAGATTGCCCAATTTGAGCCCATGAGGAAGGCGGAGATCGGGATCTTAGTGGATTCGATTAGACACGCAGCGGCGGCGCGTGAGATCGTGGATTTGAGCGCTAGGGTTTCATCGGCTAGTGCTGATATGACTTGTTTGATGGTGTTTGGGAGGAAATTTGCGGATAGGGAATTGGATGAGGAATTAGGGTTTAAGGAAGTGATGGAGGAGACGATGAAGGTGGAGGCGGCTTTCAATCTTCGAGACTATTTTCCATATCTTAGGTGGCTTGATCTTCAAGGCTCGACTCGTCGGTTGAAGAAGTTGAGCAAGATCTTAGATGCGTTTTTTGATAGGATCATCGATGATCTTATCGAGAAGAAGGATGACAAGAGCAATCACGATTTCGTCGACACCATGATGGCGGTTCTTGATTCTGGCGAAGCCGGTTTCGACTTCGACCGCTGCCACGTCAAGGCGGTGCTTATGGTAAATATTCATCAAAATAGATAAATCATATACTCCTTCCGTTCCACTAAAAGTTGTTATCATTTCCGATTGGGATGTTCCACTAAATTTGATCGTTATTTCACTTATCTTCTCTCTTATATTTCAACTCTCTCATACTTTATCTTTATTCTCTTAATTTACTGAAAAGAATTGAGCCGAATAGAGGGAGTATATATCTCACTTATCTTCTCTCTTATACTTCAGCTCTCTTATACTTTATCTCTATTATCTTAATTCCCGTACTGAAAAGAATTGAGCCGAATAGAGGGAGTATTTATTTAGACAAGTCTTGTGTGGATCTTGTGGTATGGAGCAGTCTCATCTCATAATTTGCATTTTATAAGTTTATGATATCTCTTATTTTATTTTATTTTTATTTTTATTCATGGAACCCGCAGCCGCTATTTTCGGTGTGTACTGAGTAAACCCCGCTCCTTATGTAGTAGCCTCCAAACCACACAGGAAGTTCAATCACCCTTAATGTGACAGGCAAATCACAAAGTGGTATCGGTCCCGGACCACCCACCTGTTGGGATTGATACACTACACCACCTTCACCACTACGCCATCCCATGGGACAAAAAAAAATGATGTGGATGACTCTACACCTCATGATCTTTAATCATAAATGTGGATGACTCTACACCGCATGATCTTTAATCATAAATGATGTGGATGACTCTACACCGCATGATCATATTGACTGGGTTTATGATAGTGTTTTCCCACATTCTACGTAATTTGATTTATTTTCTTCGTGGCGCAGGATATGCTTGCAGCTGGAATGGACACTTCTTCAGCAGTAGTGGAATGGACACTTTCTGAGTTAATCAAGCATCCAACGGTAATGAAGAAACTTCAGAGAGAGATCGATGAAACGGTGGGTCCCAACCAGATGGTGGAGGAGTCTCATCTCTCCACCCTCAAATACCTAGACTGCATCATCAAAGAATCCATGAGGCTCCACCCGGTCGTCCCGTTGCTAGTCCACGCAGCCATGGAAGACTGCGTGGTCGATGGGTTCCACATACCTAAAGAATTTCGAGTTTTTGTGAACGTTTGGGCTATTGGAAGAGACCCTGATGTTTGGACCGACTCGGAAAGATTTTGCCCGGAGAGGTTTCTGGGCAGCAAAGTTGATATTCGGGGTCGAGACTTTCAACTCTTACCGTTCGGCTCGGGCAGGAGGGGCTGCCCTGGGATGGAGTTGGGAATCACTATGGTCCAACTCATGGTTGCGCGCTTGGTGCATTGCTTTGATTGGGAGCTCCCAAATGGAATTACGCCTTCTGAATTGGACATGTCCGAGAATTTTGGATTGGTCGTTTCAAGGGTTAAGCATTTCATGGCTATCCCCATTTACAGGATGCATCTTTGATTTATAGAATATATATGAGATTCTCTATTTCACACACCCCTCCGATCCTATATACTCCCTCCATCCCGCCCGACTTGTCTTGTATTCCTTTGATCGGGCCGTTCCACCCGACTTGTCTTGTTTTTTTAAAAGAAAATAATTACTACACAAACTCTCACTTTCTACACAATCACCTACACGAAAGGTTTACTAGTACTTTAATTACTAGTTGGTTATGTAATTATGCTCCTTGAAGTTAATGATTCTGTTGTATTACTTAAGTGGTATGTTATTAAAACATAGACATTGTAACATTAAAATATGATTATGAAAACCATATCAAAATAAATGTGTCGGGCGATAAGCCCGACACACCTCTCCTCAGGCACCCCTCTGAACTCTAGTATTTATTCGACGGTAGCAAGCCAATCGAGGAACTCCTCAGCTTGGAGTCCCCAGATTCCACCTTCGGTCATTTGCCTCATTCGCCCTCCAATTAGATCGTCGATTAAGGGCTGGCGAGCCCTAAAATCGTCCTCATCCTCAGTGGATTCTCCACCCAAACTCCTAGGTTGGCGATTTCGTTAACGCTCATAAAAAAAAGTGGCCATTTGAGCAGTCAACCGTTCAACAACATGCTCCATACGCTCTTCAACGATCTGAGTGACTCGTTCATTAAGCTGATTGTTCTCCTCGCGAGCGAAAACGTCATCAAGGGGTTGTTGTCGCGTTGTCGGATCTGTCTAGGTGCCATTTCTTGGATCGTTCTTTTGCCCCGATACCAAAACTGGTGCAACGATAATTACAGCCGTCGATTGTTTAGTCTTCGAATCCCAATCGACAAACCCTTCTTAATATCCGTTGATATTAAGAAGGGAGGTTCCTCTAGTGTTTGATTTGGAATACTAGATTCTCTATTTCACGTACAATTAAATCTCGATAAAGTAATAATTTTGGAACTCAGAAAAAATATTCATCTACTTTATCGAATTTTATTTTAGTGCATTGACTCATATCGGGATCGGAATAAATTATTATCTCAGCATATTATTACTTTATCGAATATTACTTTACTAAGGTTTAACTGTAGTTTGCGGATGTTCCTCGATTGTTATGTATTGTTATTAGAAAATCGGTAGTATCCCTTCGGTTCCCATATTCTCTAGTGTTTTATGTTTCCACCTTTCAGTATTAATTAATGTATATTATATTATTAGAACATAGACATTATGTTATAGTATTAGAATATGACTAAGAAACCATATCAAGCAAATAGTATGATCGGGGGATTTAATAATGTTTCTGAAAAGTAAAGGCGATTACTTGATAGTTTGGCCTAAATTACAACGATTTTTACCTTATCAAAAGTTGGTAATTTGATATTTTAAATGCTCACCCACTTTCTTAGGGGATAATCTAGAAAGTGTATTTGTTTTCGAAACAGAAAAAGACTGAAATTTTAAGGAGTTAACTGCGAATTACAAAGCCCGATCTTAGTAGTTTTTAAAATAATGTGAAATATGTTTATAAGACAAGGTCCACAGTTAAACCTATAATTAACAAAGGGCCAAAGACAAAAACAAAAGCCTGCAAAAACATAACTAAAAATCTAAAAGAGTTTAAAATTAAAAAAAAAATCAAAAAATCAACATCAAAATATCAAAAAATCAAAATATAAATGCATTAAATCACTAATCAACCCGTTTGATATTCTAAAGTCTAAACGATGAATTTAGTCAGAAGAAGCCACAATAAATACATTACATTTATTTCGGTCGTATTTTATGTACTAGCTAGCTAGCTAGCTAGCTAGAATAGTCTAATAACCGAAGTTATTTGTATGTAGCACATTTATATATTCTTATGTTGACATGCCCATTTCCAATTGCCGTTTGAAACCGCGGGTTACGGTTTGCCAAAAACTGATAACGAAACCGAATAGCATGTAGACGGTTGATGGTTTCGATTTGAAACCGTCAGTTCCGGTTCCAGTTTACCGGTTTCACGGTTTTTATACATTTTATTTTTTTTAATTATTGAATTAATTTTTTTTTTAAAAATTCCTTTTTTGATTTCGAATCATGTCAGTAATAAATTATAAATAAAATTGTACAATCTCATGAAAGAATTGAAGAATTAAATATATTAATAAAATCTCTTTGTTGATTCTTCATTATCATCATCGTTTTAGAAAGAAATTTTATATCATTATTTTCGATTCTTTATCGTGTAGTAATTATTAAATAATATTTGATATTCTATGTTTTCAGTGATAAAATTTGAACAACTTTTATCCCATATATATTTTTTGGGAACATTAGTATCCATTTGCAATTAAACTAAATACATAATAATGTTTTATCATTTTGTATACTACTTTAAAATATCAAAATTGGTAGGATTTTTGTATTTTGAATGAATAGTTTGTTTTAAATATACGTAAAAGTTAGAAGATTTAGATCTTCAATAATATTTTTAATTTAAAACTCATTTATCTAATTCATTAGATATCTGATCATTGACAATTTTAATAGGTGAAATCATTAGTTTCACCCGACAATTGGAAACCAACGATTTCACGGTTTGAAAAAGAGTAAACCGAAACCGAACCGTAAATCGACGATTTACGGTTCTAGACGGTTCTGATTTGCACCGATTCCGGTTTAAAATTCGGTTTGAGCCGGTTTCGATTTGAAAATGGGCATGTCTACCTTGTGTCCACCACATCACAAGTGTATTGACATGTGACATTTCTCATTAAAAAAAGATGAATCACATTTACCACATGTCAAATACCTTGTAATGTAATACACACAAGAGTATACAAAGTTAGTACACTAACTTTTGTGTCTAATAACAAGAACAATCACAAAAAATTAAAATATCGATGACAATTATTAATGTAGCCAAAAAGGCAATATTTAGTAGTTTGGGGGTATTATATGCATACTCATTTAATTAGCTTTATATATATATATATATAGATGCCCATGCCACAAGGGTATTTCAACAAAAAGTTTCTACAACGTTACTTTATATATTAAATTCTTGATATAATCTAGCAATATAATAGCTTAATCTAATTAATCACCTCTAACTTTCTATATAACTGTTAAATTTCTCGAATCCACAAGAATTCCAATTCAAACCAGCATGGCCTCGATATGGATGGCAATCGCAGCAATTGCATTTCTTTATATCGTTGATCAATGGCGGAATATGGCAAAGAAGAAGAAGCTTCCTCCCGGCCCAAAAGGGCTTCCGATTGTCGGCCATTTCCATCTTCTTAGCAAGAACCCTCACCGCGATCTCCACCGTCTATCCCGAAAACACGGTCCGATCATGTACACGCGCTTCGGTTCCGTCCCGACCATCACCGTCTCGTCTCCGGCAGCCGCAGAGCTCTTCCTCAAGACCCAAGACCTCGTCTTCGCCAGCAGGCCACGTCACGCCGTCGGCTACCACCTCGGCTACCAGCAGCGGGGCATCGTCTTCGGCCGCTACAGTGATTACTGGCGCAACATGCGGAAGCTCTGCACCGTGGAGCTGCTGAGCAGCCTCAAGATTGCTCAGTTTGAGCCCATGAGGAAGGCGGAGATTGGGATATTGGTGGATTCGATCAGACACGCGGTGGCGGCGCGTGAGACTGTGGATTTGAGCGTTAGGGTTTCATCGGCTACCGCCGATATGACTTGTTTGATGGTGTTTGGGAGGAAGTTTGCGGATAAGGATTTGGACGAGAGAGGGTTTAAGGAAGTGATGAAGGAGACGATGGAGGAGGCGGCGGCAATCAATCTCGGAGACTATTTTCCGTATCTTAGGTGGCTCGATCTTCAAGGCTCAGCCCGCCGGTTGAAGAAGCTCGGCAAGATTTTCGATGCGTTTCTCGAGAGGATCATCGACGACCATGTTGAGGAGAAGGATAAGAGCCGACCCGATTTCGTCGACACCATGATGGCGATTCTTGATTCCGGCGAAGCCGGTTTCGACTTCGACCGCCGCCACGTCAAGGCGGTTCTACTCGACATGCTTCTAGCTGGAATGGACACTTCATCCGCAGTAGTGGAATGGACACTTTCTGAGTTAATTAAGCATCCAACCGTAATGAAGAAACTCCAGCAAGAGATCGATGAAACGGTGGGTCCCAACCAGATGGTGGAGGAGTCTCATCTCTCCGCCCTCAAATACCTAGACTGTGTCATCAAAGAATCCATGAGGCTCCACCCGATCGTCCCGTTGCTAATCCACTCAGCCATGGAAGATTGCGAGGTCGACGGGTTCCACATACCTAAAGAATCTCGAGTTCTTGTGAATGTTTGGGCTATCGGAAGAGACCCTGATGTTTGGGTTGACCCTGAAAGGTTTTGCCCGGAGAGGTTTCTGGGCAGCAATGTTGATATTCGGGGTCGAGACTTTCAGCTCATACCGTTTGGTTCGGGCAGGAGGGGCTGCGCTGCGGTGCAACTGGGACTTACTGTGGTCCAACTCATGGTTGCACGCTTGGTGCATTGCTTTGATTGGGAGCTCCCGGATGGAATCACACCTTCTGAACTTGACATGTCGGAGAATTTCGGATTGGTCATGTCTAGAGCTAATCATCTCATCACTATCCCCATTTGCAGGATGCCTCTCTGATTTAGAATATATACGAGATTCTCTATTTCATATAGTTATGTATTATTGTTAATATAGAATCGGATGTATCCCTTAGCTTCCCATATAATATATAATATAATAATAAGATGGAAGGTTATATTATATTATTAGAACATAGATATTATATTATAGTATTAGAATATGATTAAGAAATCATATCAAGCAAATAGTATGATTGGGGATTTAATAATGTTTCTTAAAAATAAAAGGCAGATTACTAATTTTGGCCTTTAAATTAAAATAAAAAAAAAACACACAATGTTTCAATATTTTATCGTTTAACTGTTTGAGTATGATGGGTATTCGAATAAATATCACATGGTGAAAAAAACGATTTACCTTATCAAAAGTTGGTAATTTGATATTTTAAATGCTCACCCACTTTCTTAAGGGATAATCTATAAAGTGTGTTTTTTTCGAAACAGAAAAAGACTGAAATTTTAAGGAATTAACTGCGAATTACAAACCCGATATTAGTAGTTTTTAAAATAATGTGAAATATGTTTATAAGACAAGGTCCACAGTTTAACCTATAATTAACCAAGGGCCAAAGACAAAAACAAAAGCCTACGAAAACAAAAGAGTCTAAAATAAAATCAAAATCAAAAAATAAAGAAATGAATGCATTAAATCACTAATCAACCCGTTTGATGTTGTTCTAAACGATGAATTTAGTCCGAAAAAGCCACATTAAATAAATTGCATTTATTTCGGTCGTATTTTACGTACTAGCTAGCTGGCTAGAATAGCCTAATAACCGAAGAGATTTGTATGCACTATATTTGTATACTCTTGTGTCCACCAAATCGCAAGTGTATTAACATGTGATATTTTTCATTAAAAAAAGTGGGTCACATTTACCTCATATCAAATACCTTGTAATATGATAAACACAAGAGTATACAAAATTTGTACACACAAACTTTTGTGTCTAATAACAAGAACAATCACAAAAAAATAAAATATCGATGACAATTATTTATGTAGCCAAAAAGGCAATATTTTGTAGTTTGGGGGTATTAAATGATTACTCATTTAATTAGCTTTATATACATGCCCATGCCACAAGGTATTTCAACAAAAACGTTTCTACAACGTTACTTTATAAATTAAAATTATTGATATAATCTAGCAATATAATAGCTTAATCTTAATCACCTCTAACTTTATATATAACTGTTAAATTTCTCGAATCCACAAGAATTCCAATTCAAACCAACATGGCCTCCATATGGATGGCAATCGCGGCAATTGCATTTCTCTATCTCCTTCATCAATGGCGGAATCCGGGGAGGAAGAAGAAACTCCCTCCCGGCCCAAAAGGGCTTCCGATTATCGACCATTTCCATCTCCTCGGCAAGAACCCTTACCGCGATCTCAGTAAAGATCGATTCTGAGTGTAGCAAGTTGTGTCAGTAGCTTCTGCTCAAAACTTTAATGGTTTACGAGTAGTGTTTTTGCTGCTTCTTGAGTGTTCTATTCTTTCTTTCAGCAAGACCATTCTGTTGAGGTGTATGTGCAGTTGAGGTTTCATGTTGAATTCCTTCAGCTTCGCAGTAGTCTTTCATCACTGAGTTTAGAAACTTTGTTCCACGATTTGAGTGTATTCGTTGAATCTTGATATCCTTCTCGACACTCAATCGTTTCAGTAGCTTTGGCAGATCAGATTTGACATTAGATTTGTTGGCGATGAAAATCACTCATGTGTATCTTGAATAGTTATCAATGACTACAAGAGCATATTTCTTTCCTCTGATCGTCTGGAGAGACTGACCCAAATAAATCCATGTGTAGTAGCTAATGGATCCCATCAGTAGAAGATGACGGAATTGGCGGATTGCTAGATTTTATTTATTTTCCCTTCATGCATGCTTCAGATTTATTGGAGAGGTGAATCTGATCCCAAAAGATTTTGTAACTTGCAATCTTTGATTCTACAATGAGTGGTATTATTGTTGGCCGATTACCTTCTCGTGGCCGAACTACGTACATTTTGTTTTTATTATTTATTTCAATTCAGGAAATACGCCACGAAATACTAAATATACAAAATTAGCCCAGAATTACTCCCAGATAAATTTAAATTATCTATATATGTCCGAGTTAATTAAGCCTGCAATTAGCTTTCTACGGCGAAACTAGCTTTATGGGAAATAAGTGAACGCTAATTAAGTCATTAATTAGCTTAATTTATATGTCCAAACCCTAAAATATATAATAAATTAACCAAATTAGGTCTGGACTTCTACCTATAACTGCTAACTAACTTCCCTTATTTGGTATAATCTTGTAATAAATTCACATCAACAACCAACATGGCTTGGATCTTGGCGACAGTAGCCAGCCTTACTTGCAATTCTCTATCTCCTTCATCAACGGTGGAATCCGGCAACGAAGAAGAAAGCTATGCACGCTCGAGCTACTGAGCAGCCTCAAGATCGGCCAGTTCGAGCCGATGAGGAAGGCGGAGATCGGGATCTTGGTGGATTCGCTTTAAGAGGTTTAAGGAGGTGATGAAGGAGACGATGGATGAGGCGCCAGGAATGCAGTTGGGGCTCACTACGGTCAAACTAATGGTTGCGTACTTGGTGCAATGCTTTGATTGGGAGCTCCCTAATGGAATTACGCCTTCGGAATTGGACATGTCGAAACATTTGGGATATCACTTCTAGGGCTAACCATCTCAATGGAGGACCGAAAACATTACCTTCTCAAAATATATGTATGTAATAAATTAAATTAATAATAACACGATACGAAATTTTTATATTATTATTAATTTTAAATCGACCATAACGGAGATTGAACAATACATCAACTCTAGATTAAACACTTATACAGAAGTAGACCAGAATACTAACTACATTGCATGTTGTCAGTTTCATTCCTATAGAAGAGAATGAAGACATGTAACATCATTCTATTAGTTAACACACCGAAATTAGACACCATTTATTAAAATAACACACGTATATATAGCCCTAACAAATGATTAAAAATGTAGATCATAACACGATTTCGTAACTTATTGTGGTGCAGGAGAATTAGGGCATGGCTCGTTCGGTTTGGACTCAAACTTGCAAAGGCAATGGCAACAATCTTGTCCCGGGTGGTCGCTATCGTCGTCCTCCGGCGTGAAGAGTCGGGCTAACATAGTGTCTTTGTTAGTACAACCTCCGCGCCCTAGATATTGGTGCTTGCAATCAGACCAGCAATCGAAGTCACTAATAGTGCACCCCATCTCGAGATTGCATATCTCACCCGAAACTAATTTTTCACCTGCGAAATTGTGTACAATGCAATTTTTTTACTAATGTATAATAACACGTAAACTAAGCGCGAAACACTATATCAGAAGGTGAATTACCTATGACTAGAACAAAGAGGGAGACAACAATGGAGACATGAACCTTTGCCATATTTGTAAGTAATCGTATGAATATGTGGTGAGAATTGTAATAGTAGAAAGAAATTGAGGTTTGATTATTTACAGGGAGAACTGATGAAGAGATATATAAATCAAGCCAAATATCCAATTTATAACTCCCAAGATTTTCTCTGTATAAAAAGAAAGCACAAATTCTTTAATGTCGGTGGCCAAGTGGATCTCCAACCATTAATCATATAATCATCAAGTTCGTAATGTAATTATGACGTTTAATTTCAAGATTTTGGTGAGAGATTCTATGGCAAGATTTACAGTTAAACCTCAATAGAGTAATAACCTTGTGATCGAGAAAAAATATTCATTTAACGAGGTTATTACTTTATCGAACATTATTTTAGTGCATTGACTTATAGTGGGACCGGAAGAAATTATTATCTTAGCAAGATTATTATTTTATCGAGTTTAACTGTAAATTTAATTTTTTTTATGTAAATTTTCTGTACTAATCAGTCTTATTACAAATTATGACGCTTAATTATGACGTTTAATTTCATTTTCTGTACTAATCAGTCTTATTACAAATTAAGAGTTGTTTTCTTGACTTCATAATAATAATAATAATAATAATAATAATAATAATAATAATAATAATAATAATAATCACTTATTTTGTGGTAATTTCTGCGTAATTCTCCGATCGTGTAATTATCCATTTTACATATAATAATTTTAATTATTTGAATGTATAATAATAACAAAAAAAAAACTACTAATTAAAATCTTGAGACGTCATTTTCAATAGGTAAAATTGCGATGTTTTATTATTGCAATTGTGTTTATAAGGATAACAAGCATATTCCTATCCAATAATAAGTTATGAGACCGAAGCTCGATCTCATAGCTTATTGTGGTGCCGGAGCCGCGGGGCACGGCTCGTTCGGCTTGGATTCGAATTTGCATAGGCAAGGGCAACGATGAGGCCCCTTGTAATCTTCATCGCTTTCCTCTGGCATAAAGGCTGGTGGCGATGGTACATGTTTATAGCCGGGACAGGCTCCATCTCCTTTATATTGCTTCTTGCAATCAAGCCAGCAATTAAAATCACTAACTTTAGGCCCCAAGTCGACACTGCATGTCGCAGCTGAAACCAATTTCTGACCTGCAAATTTAAAAGAAAATGTAATAAATTATTATTTTTCGAACGTAAATTACGCGAACGAAACGTTATGTAAGAAGATGTATTATATTACCTAAGGCTAGAGCACAGAGGAAGACAACAATGGAAATGTGGATTTTTGCCATGTTTCTAAGTAATTGTATGAATATGTGATTAAGATGTATTGTGATTGTAGAAGAAATTGAGGTGGCTTATTTATAGGGAAAAAGTTTGATGCTTTCTATCATAAATGGTAAATATTCTTTACTCGAGAAGTGATGAAGAGATTTATTAATCACGCCAAAAATATAATTTGCATGTCCCACAATATTCTCTCTATTAGAAAAGAACAAATTCATTGAAGTCAATGACCAAGTGGATTTGCTCCCATTGATTATTCAAGAACAGTTAAACCTCGAAAAAGTAATAGCATTGGAACCGAAAGAAAATATTCATTTAACGAGGTTATTACTTTATCGAACATTATTTTAGAGTTTTTATCTATATCAGGACCGAAAAAAATTATTATCTAAGCGAGATTATTACTCTATCGAATATTACTTTATCGAGGTTTAACTTTACACAATATAATTATGACATTTATATTAAGATATTGTTAAGAAATTATTTAGGCAATATTTGAAGCTAATTTTACACAAGATAAATGTATTAATTTTTAGGATAAATGCATTTTATTTTATTTTTAGCGATTGTAAATTTTCAGCCGCTATCTGAAATAGATGACGTAGCAAAAAAAAATTCAATGCAAGAGCTTTTGAGGGACTTCTCACCATATTACTAATGTCGACTAAACACGCTTAAACTTCGTTTGCTATCAATGGCAAATTTAATATATAATACACGAGTTATTAATTTCTGAATTGAAAAGAAATTGGTTCGTTTTTCTCTTTGAGTCGTCTGAATAAAAGTGGTTCATTGTAAAAAATATAAAGATTGTGTGAACTTTATTTAACTATCAGAAAGTCATACAATATATACAACATAACATTATTTTCTTAATTTCGATACTGAAAAGAAATTAGATACAAATAGCGGAAAGTGGAAGTAGGATTAGTAGTAAAATATGTTTACTCCATTACAGAACAAGTGGATCTGTGGCGCAATGGTAGCGCGTCTGACTCCAGATCAGAAGGTTGCGTGTTCGATTCACGTCAGGTTCAAATCCTAATTTTTATTTTCCCATTTTTTGCTGTCAATTTGGTGATATAATTTGCTAAGCAAATTTGGTTCGATTCGATATGAAGCAAACGGCGGAGTCGTAGCGACTAGCGAGGGAGAGAGAGAGAGAGTATTATTTTTCAGTTCCATTTTGCAGCATGTCGATGGTGGAATTATATACTTCGATTCTGCAAACAAGCATCAGAACCAGATGCGATTCTTCAGTAAAACCAGTCCATGCCAGTATAATCAAATCGGGGCTCAACTTAGGAGTGTTCTTGATGAACCACGTTATGAATGCATACGCGAAGAACGGATTCATTCCTGACGCCCGCAACGTGTTCGACGAAATGCCTGTGAAGAATGTGTCCACTTATAACACACTCTTGTTCGCCTACGCAAAGCAGGGAAGGACCCGCGAAGCGCTTCGTATATTCGACGAAATGCCCGAACCAGATTCCGTTTCCTGGACCGCGTTGATCGTGGGGTACAGTCTGAAGGGCCGATTCGGCGTTGCTGTTGCTATGTTTCTCGAGATGGTCAGGTCTGAAGCTGTGCCGACTGAATATACATTTACTAATATTCTCGCGTCGTGTGCCGCGGCTGAGGCTTTGGATATTGGCAGAAAGGTGCATTCTTTTGTTGTTAAAGTTGGCTTATCCGGTTCAACTTCTGTAGCCAACTCTTTGTTGAATATGTACACCAAGTCGGGTGATGTGGGGACCGCGGTGACCGTGTTTGATACTATCAAGATCAAGAATGTTTCGAGCTGGAATGCTGTAATCACAATGCATATGCATGAAGGTCGCGTGGAAGAAGCGTTGGCTCAGTTCGAGTCGATGAAGGCGCGTGATCCGATTTCTTGGAATTCAATGATTGCTGGTTATAATCAGTGTGGTTTTGATTCCAAAGCGTTGATATTTTTTTCGCGGATGCTGAATTAAACTAGTTTGAAACCTGATGGATATACTTTAGCCAGTGTGCTGTCTTCTTGTGAGAATCTTGAAGAATTAGAAGTTGGAAAGCAAATACATGCTTATGTCGTTAGAACTGAGTTTGATACTTCAGGGCCAGTTGGGAATGTATTGATTTATATGTACTCAAAGTGTGGCGGCGTTGAGATAGCTAAGAGGATGTTGGAGACGTGCGGAACGTCTAATCTTAATGTTATAGCATTTACATCTTTACTAGATAGATATATCAAGCTTGGAGATATAAATCCAGCTAAGGAGATATTCGATAAGTTGCACGAACGTGATGTGGTTGCATGGACAGCTATGATAGTTGGGTACGCTCAAAACGGCTGCAATAGTGATGCGACCGAGCTCTTTAAATCCATGTTGAAAGAAGGTCCAATGCCTAATAACTACACTCTTGCAGCTGTGTTGAGTGTGAGTTCAAATTTGGCTTCTCTAAATCATGGGAAGCAAATCCATGCAACTGCAGAGAAGTTGGGGGAAGCTTCATCTGTTTCTGTGAGCAATGCATTAATAAATATGTATGCAAGGGCTGGTAATATCGCCTCTGCAAGGAAGGCCTTCAGTCTTATACAGCAGAAAAGAGATTCGATTTCGTGGACTTCCATGATCATTGGCTTGGCTCAACATGGACATGGAGAGGAGGCATTAGAGCTCTTTGAGGAAATGTTGTCATTAGATATTAAGCCGGATCATATAACTTACATCGGTGTTCTCTCAGCTTGCATACACATGGGGTTGGTGGAGAAGGGTCTTTACTACTTTAGCAAGATGAAAGATGTTCATAGAATTGAACCCACCTCCAGCCATTGTGCTTGCATGATTGACTTATACGGGCGTGCTGGATTGCTCCGTGAAGCACAAGATTTTATCAAAAGCATGCCTATTGAGCCGGATATTATAGCATGGGGTTCACTCTTGGCTTATTGTAAAGTTCACAAAAATTTGGAGTTAGCTTCAGTTGCAGCAGAGAGAATGCTTTCAATTCAACCAGACAATAGTGGGGCGTATTCGGCTCTTGCAAACGTCTACTCCGCTTGTGGGAAGTGGGAGGAAGCAGCCAAGATTAGGAAGTCGATGAAAGATAGACATGTGAAGAAAGAACAAGGAATCAGTTGGTTGCAGATAAAGAGTGAAGTCCATGTCTTTGGCGCAGATGATTCTCTTCATCCAGAAAGAGATTCAATTGATCCTATGTTGGAGAAGATTTGGGAGGAGATTAAAAAGATGGGATTTGTTCCGGATACAGATTCGGTCTTGCACGATCTTGATCAAGAATTGAAAGAGCAACTTCTCAAGCATCACAGTGAGAAGCTTGCAATTGCATTTGGGATACTGAATACTCCGGAAAACAGTACTCTAACTATCATGAAAAACCTTAGAGTTTGCAATGACTGTCACTCTGCCATCAAGTATATATCTAAGCTGGTCAATAGAGAAATTATCATAAGAGATGCCACGCGTTTCCACCATTTCAAGGATGGCTCATGTTCCTGCAGAGATTATTGGTGAGCATGGTGGAAGGATTCACTATAAAGCCGACGATGCAGGTACACTTGCAGTTTAAGATGCATTCTGTTAGCATAACATGAAAATTTATATATATCTAAAGCATGCTTCGATGTTGTCATCTACTGCACTTTTTTGCGTTATGATACAGTTTCTTAGCTCTGTTTGATGTCATGATTCTTGCAAAAAAATGTAGAACAGAATGAGGAGATATAAGCTAGGAAAGTGAACTGAGAATTGCTAATTAAGCTGTTTTTCTTAACAATGGCGGCAGCCAGATAGAAAGAAACAATCAAACCTGAAAAAAGTCCAAATCCCTCTAGGCAGACAGCTATCTGATCTTATATATACAGATTCTCAATCATAGGAAGCATCTCAAAAATGGGCAAAAACCTGAGATCTTTGAGAAATTCTTACTACATAGGCCAACACCAACATGAAGAGTTCATCTCTGGGCTTTTTCACGAGAGCGAGTCGACCAGCATGAGCTCAAAGCCCGGAGGCGTTGCAGGTACTCCCCTAGAGCCAGGAGGCCCCTTGCTGCTTGATGGGTCTCGAGGATGCAAGAGATCTGCTGCAGCGTTTCTTGACGAAGATGATCAGCCTGGTTACAAGAACACCGTATTTTCAACACACGGCGAAGATGGAGAAGAAGTGAGAACATTGATAAGAAGATCAAGATTTTATTTTACCTGAATGACAAACCTGACCAGAGCTTCCAGCATATCCATGGCTGCTCCTATCTGAGGGAGGTAATTCCCTTCAAGGAGTAATCCGTCCGATATGGCCTCGGCTAGAATGAACTGAAGCTTCTCCATTCCTTGTGATAATGCATACTCTGCTTGCTGGCATGACTGTGTTAGGTTAACGATATCCAAACGTTGCTGCTCCGTCAGGGGATCTAGGTGAGGCGATAAAACCTGCTGATAAACGTTAACGTTCCATCAAAACGAGGTAGCTCTAAGAGAGTCATGTTCTAATGGAGTTTTTATCTATTTACTTTCAGGAGTTCTGAAGGTCGGAAGCCTCCGATCCAGAGGAAGAAACGTTCAGCCGGTGTCTTCCACAGGCCGGACATGATGTAGAAAACATCAGCTCTGGCAGCTGTAGCTTTCATGGCGAAGAGATCAAAGTAATGCCTCACTCCACCATCAACAAAGATCCGAAGCTCCGTATCTCCAATATCTGAAAGCAAAGCATTCTTCAAGTCGGTGATTTGTCGGTTTTGTTCCTCCACCCAGTGTCCATACTCCATTTCAAAGGTACTAATGCCTGTACCTTTCAAGAATGAAACTTATTCAAGCATGATTGAGCTACTTTTTGGTTGAAACAGAGAAGGGTAGAAGTGGAACGAACCGGGATTCGTGTTTCCTGTGTAAGCAAGCTGGCTAGTATCCATCCCACCTCCTACACACATGCCCTGCTGCAAAATGGTAAATTTTCTGCTTAAACTTATATTTCTTGTAAGAATGGATTCAAGATAGATTAGTAAAACACTAAACAGCCATGCTTATCATAATTCATAACTACCTGTTGTCTTGCTCTGTCTAGCTCTTGCTCCAACTGAATGAGTCTCAGTTTACTGTTTTCTAACTGCTGGACATAGGCCTGCCATGAATGATTCAGATACCAGTTGAAAATCCAAATTCCAAAGTGGAAAATGTTAGTAACATTCTTGATAGCCTTGTCTTACCTTCTTCCTCAGGCGGCTCTTACGCGCAGCCTCACGGTTCTGTGCTAAGCGTCTCAGTGCCTTATCGTCTGGCTTGCTTGCTTCTTGATCAGTTCTATTTGAAGCTGCTGCAGTTGCTTGTGAAGTATTTTCCGACTGTGGATACACCAGAAGATCGAAACTAAGGCAAGGACCGATAAACGAAGACATAGACGAACAGTTGTTACTATGAGCTCTACCTGGTTGTCTAGGTTGGTGTGGACCTCCAGCATCAGCGGTGGAGATGGAGATGCGTCGAGCAAACCGTTTCCTCTGAAATCGCCCCACATGTTCATCTGATGGACGGGCTCATACAAGCCCATCCGTCGCGATGGAACAAAGTGGGTGGATGTGGAATTCATTCTGTTCTAACTGAATCTGAACTCCCTCTGCTGCAAACTGGATCAACACAGAAGCAAGGATGCTTGAATTTATAGAGCTTGATATTCCCAGAAAAGCAAGTGATCAAGATTATGCATTTTCTCATCTTCAATCATCTATCAGATGGTAATAACCAAAGGATGTGGGGCCTATAAGGTTAAGGGTCTGTAATTCTTGATAACTTTGAAGATCACTACGTTTTGCATGTTGTTAAAACATTCTTCTACTTCTTTCATGATACAATAAGAAATGAAACAGCCCTAAATTTTGTTTTTCTTGAAAACACTAGAGGGATTGACCGTAGCCGTTAGCCCTTACGGCTACGTGGTTTACGAGTTATAGGTTACTCTCGTCATTCTAGAGAGAGAAACGCCAACACAAACACGTGATTATAGTCCACATGATCCAAGTATGCTAACATAAACACCCTTTTTGATTGTAAGTAAAACAAGACATGCTACATATGTTGATGTATATTCAAGAATAGAATTTGCCATCATTTATAGAATTCTTGATTGATTTAAGCATTAACGATGCAGCTTCCTCATGGAGAGACCAAACTAGATGTGATGGAAAATGGAACCAAAGAAAAGCAAGATCAACACCTTGAAGAAATTAAATCAAGATTCTTCTAAATAACACAGTTCCATTTTCAAGAAAATCTAGTGAGAGAGAGGAGAGTGAGACCTTGGATGGTGAAAGTAAGAAGAAGCCCAGCTGGAGAAATAAGGTTAACTCCCTCCTAACCGGAGGCTCTACCCAATACAAGCAAAAGAGAGCAAGAAAAACTGTTCAACCAGACTCCACCATCAGCCATGCGCAGTTTGCAGCAGTGTAGAAGAAGAAACATCGAATATGATGTAAAGGCATCATCTTTTTCGAAATATTTCTATTTAAATGACTGAATAAATAAATTTAAAAAATAAATAAATAAATAAAGTTCACTAAAACTGTTGTATATAAATTATGGGGAGATTATGGAGTGGAAGGATATAATAATTATGTGTGATGTGTGTGTGTTGTTATCGTAAGCTACAGTTCGTGAGAAAGTTAGGAAGAAATAATTGGTGAGTTTTTTTTGTTTTTGTTTTTTTTTTCTTTTTCCACTAAGAAAGCAAGTAAGCATTTTCCAAATTCTTGTGGCTTGGGTTGGATATGCGCACCAGGTCACTCTCACTACATTTTGCTCACTTGCCCCTTGACTTCATCAACCAATCATTAACCTCCATCCTACATTGCATGTACACGGGATACGATACGGACATGAAATATGATTTTTTTTTTTTGAAAAACTTAGTAAACAATCAGTTGGTTATATATAAAAATTAAGTAAAATAACAATGAAATCTCAATACTATAATACGCGGAGATAATAAACTATACAATACAGTTATGGTGTGTTTGCAAATGTTTATTAAAGTAGAAAATAATAATTTTTAAGCAAAAGTAGGAGGTTTTTGGAATTAACATGAAAAAATAATTTTTTGTAGTTATTAAAGTTGAAAATAATTAATTTTGATTAAAAGTATGAGGTTTTTTAAATTGACATGAAAAAACATATATTTGTTATAGTTCCAGAAACTATGGTGCAAAGCATCTCAATAGATGCTTTAAAAAAAGAGTTTAATTAAATAGTTTAGCTGGTTAATTTTTGAGAAACTAAAATAAAAGAGATTTTGCAAACATTAAAAAACTTTTTATACAATAAAAAAAACAGATAAATGTTTAAGTTATTGCAAACACACCGTAGGTGAAACAATAATTTTAGAAGAATTTAGAAGACATAAACATTAAAAAAATACATAAATGGTGGTGAAAGTGACATATTCAATTATAGAATATGAGAATGAAAATGATTTGCATTATCAGAATATCTTATATGTATGTATCTGATATGAGAATACATTGAGATTTTTGAAATGTAGTTTTTTTCAACATTCATCTCAAGACACTATATTTATTAGTATAGATCAAGAATTATATTATAATTATATTATATGTTTTTAATAGAATTATTCTAGTTCATTAATTATAAATTTTAATTCAATTTACCATCTTTATTGGTATAAAAAGGTAACATAATATGCAGTTGTTATTGTCTCATTGTTATTGGTTATCTGAATATATTAATGATGATTATCTGTTAATCCCCTTTGAAATCAGTGACTGGTTAAGAATGGTATACTTCACATCACATAACATTAATGCCAGATTATTCGTTAATTTTTAATTAAAGTTCCTCTTCTATTTTCTGTTATCTGATCTGTACTTCCATTATTTTTATATTATTAATCAATGTATATAATATAAATATACCACATTCTATCCACTAAACACACCAAATATTCATTTTTTAATTAAGTTAAAAAGGCCCTAGAATAAATAAATGGTCCCAAATATTATTTTACCTCCAAAGTTGTGCAACCCTAACCTCAACTTTTTTGCTAAGTAATGACTCTTCAAATCTTTTAGAGACGTTGCCATAGTTTTACTAATGATTGTTTAATTATATTCAAATATTTTTACAAAATTAAAAATGTTTTGATGAATCAAAGTTTTAGATTCTTTTGGATTTAAAGGGATTTATGATATACAGTTAAACCTCGATAAAGTAATATTCGATAAAGTAATAATCTCGCAAAGATAATAATTTCTTACGGTTCCGATATGAATCAATGTATTAAAATAATGTTCGATAAAGTAATAACTTCGTTAAATGAATATTTTTTCTCGATCTCAAGATTATTACTTTATCGAGTTTTAACTATAAAAGGTGTGCGACTAAATGAATAATGATATTTTATGTTTATTTATATATGCTTTGTTTACCGACTGAACCGAATCGAGACAAATTAAACTTTTTTAAAGCTAACTAAACCGAAAAATCATGGTGTAAATAATTTGTTTATCCATCCTCTTTGTTAGTGCATCACAATAGATTTAAAGATGGTTATTAATTTTATCACGGCTAATAATTAACTATTAATTTTGATCCAAAGAAAATTCGAAATTATTAATTTAATCAAGTTCTTTCGTGTACATGTATAAAATACTAAGATTTTGAAAAGATTTGTTATCAATTTATCCTTTTGAGATTGGATAAAGCTTCAGATACCAATGAGGATTACTTTATAGACCCCAATATTTAGTATTCTATGACTTTAATTTTGACAATTTTATGCTTTAATAGATTATCCAATTTCACTTTCTAGCTAGATCAAGAGGGTTTTTTTTATTATTAATTAACCCCTCTATATATAAGATTGAGTAAAATTTCTTCTTGTAAAATAATTTCAAAAAACTATATAGAAGAGACAAATCTTAAATGGCACAAGGACAAAATTCATCATATCCTTATTTATTTATTTATTATATTGAGTGAAAAAATTGAATTATTTATTTTGATCCATTAAATTATGTATTGATGACGTTCTAATCCAATTATAGTGGCCCTTAATTTGTTTATTTTTTTAATTAATAGAGGGCATAAATCCTGCGTGTTACAAAAAGGAACAACCTTTATGTTATGTTTAATTATGCGCAAATCTCATGGCTACTTGCACAATTGTGACCATAATTGCTAAACTAATTCCAAAATGGAAATTAACTTTTGGAGTCACGTGCTCCCTCATGTGCCAAATTCATCATTCACCCTTTCTCTAACTCAAATGGTCAAAGTATAGTAATTTTGCATGATAAACAAATCTAATTGGGATTTGATTCACACATATTAAAGGGGAAGGGGTATAATTTTGTAGCATCTTAAGAGGACATTTGTCAATAGAATTCCTACTACAAATAAACCTCGATAAAGTAATAAATTTGGGATTATGAAAAAATATTCATTTAACAAGGTTATTATTTTATCGAATATTATTTTAGTGCATTGACCCATATCGGGACCAGAAGAAATTATTATCTTAGCAAGATTATTACTTTATCGAATATTTACTTTATCGAGGTTTAACTGTATGAATATTTTGAATATTTATTTAGATTGATAAGGAGATAAGTCAGATAACGTGTAGTTACTATTCGTAGACATACCGTATACTATAATTGTTTGGAAATACATAATAGTGAAACAACATTAAGAATATCTTACTAATACGGGCACTTTTGCTATGTATTATGTCTCTCAATTGTTGTGTTTTGAATTTCTATGTAATTTGCGAGTTATTATATATACTCTCCTCCATCTCAATTATCTTGTTCAATATGTTATTGACATTCCAAAGATATTGTTCAATTTCTTTTTTAGTAAATTATTACATATAACTTTTTCGTGAAACCCACAATTTTACACCACTCAAGACATAACTAATATATAACTCGTCTTAAAAACTGCATCACAGCCAAAGTGAACAAAATAATTGGGATTGAGAGAGTATAACTAAGTTTTCAGAAGATACTTTAATAGTATTTTCTTATTATCACAAAAAAAAAAAATCGGTCGATAATTTTTCAAAACATAATAGAAAAGAAAGAAAGGATCTTGTGATAATATGAACCATGGCCGGGGAGAGAGTAGGTGCCCCTGAAATTTTACACTTTTCTCCTTCTACCTAAATTCGAAAATTTCACTCTTCATTTCTCTCAACCATATAATTAGAGAAAGGTTCGATCCAATGGTGGGTGGGAATGCAATATGAATAAAGCAAAAACATATTAATTAGTTAACTATGGATTCCTTTGTCTACATTCCAATTCTTGGCCTCTCTCCCTCTACAATCACACATTTGCATGTATTTATCCCAACTTGCTGTATATATCGATGGAGAGAGAGAGAGAGAGAGAAGTATTGATGCATAAAAACCTTTGTCACACGTAAGTATCTACGCATGCATGCATTAATGCATGAGACAGCAATTTTGTGAGGAACCACATACGTTTTTCAAAAAGGTAACCATTATATATAAAATAACCTAATTAATTAATCAGTGCTACAACCATTCATCCACTTACAAACAAAAAAGACATATCAGATAAACATAATTAACAGTTACTAATTAGGTCATATAATTTTTCTTAATTTGTAACTAATTAGGTCATCATACAATTACTAATATCTTACTAATAAATCCTCAAGTATCTCGTAAACCGACTCAACTCGAGTCAACTCAACTCATATCCATGCATTGTGTACATGCACCATGATTGTGGTGGAAAGGTTTGGCTACTTGTGCGAGTGAGTTTCCTTTTCATGATATATATTCTCAATCTATACTATAGTATATATATATATATATATATATATATATATCATATGTGCCTGAATTAATGAGAGAGATAGATACAAGCAACAATTTGAGTTTTTATTATTTTTTTATTTTTGCTTTAAAAGGTGGTTTTCCCACTGAGAATAATAATGGGCAATGTGTCATCGTCACCAAACCTAAAGATTCATACACTCGATCCACTCTTTGATTCTCCCAATGAGTTTGGATAATCCTATGCAACTCTTGTCTACTAAAAGTTAGGTCCCTTTTGACAAGTGCAATTTTTAGAATTTTTTTCTTCTTCTTTAAACCTACTTGATTTTTGATTGATTTTGGGTGTGAAATTCTACTGATCAATTGGTTACTATTGAAAGTGCACTTTCAATATATGTCATGATTTTGTTATCGAGTATATATATGTCATGAATATTTATTCCTTTTGGGAGATAAAAGACAAAATGATTTTGTTATTTATATGAACTCGTGATTTTTGATTAAAACACAATATTACGAGACTAACAAACAGTGTGTCTGCAAATGCTTTTTTAAGTACTTATATATTTTTTGATTTTTTAGTGTTTGCAAAAATCTACTTTCTGCGTTAGATTCTCTAAAATCTAGAAACCAAATTGCTAATCTATAATCATCTCGGATGTTTTTTGTGCTTAAAATAGAATAATTTCTGAATTTATAAAAAATAACTAATTGTTTGTTTATTCTAAAACTCCTTCATTTTACTTAAAATAATTATTTTAAAATTTAAGCAAAAATAAATAAGTAGTGCTTATAATAAGCATTTGCATGCACACCCTAAACTACAATTAGGTATCTAAATCTATTTTAATATTATCTAAATTTATGAAGGCGAGATGTCACATTCGTCTGGGTGGTGTAGTCGGTTATCACGCTAGTCTCACACACTAGAGGTCCCCGGTTCGAACCCGGGCTCAGACAAAAAATTATTTTTGATTAATTTTTCGATTCTCTCTCTCTTTGTCCTTGGAATTATTCTCCTACTTGAATTGATCTTGAACTATACATCACTCCACTTCTAAACGCGATTGAATTCTGCGATTCTGAAACCCTTGTTTGCTTCTTGTGTTTATGCCCTAATTTTTGCGAGTTCAGTTGTCAAAGGAACTGCACAATTGTATGCGTTTCCCTCTTCGCGAAATTTTGTTCCAATTGCTGAATTCTGCCATCAAATTGTCTGAGGATGGGTGGCGACCTGTCCGATTCTTCACCGTTGATGGCCCCGGCGCCGATCGCCGCCCCCTCCGGCTCCGAGATTGACCTTGAAGCTGGTCCCGACGAGCAAATTCAATGCCGAATTTGCCTCGAACCTGACGGTATAATCCCTAATTTTCACTCAATTATTTGTTTTTGTACTCTTTTTTTTTTTTTTTTTTTCTGGTTTGTCTTTCATAGTGAAAAAAGTTATCTTGCTCAGTGTTATTAATGAAAGTCGTTGTTAGAAAAGTTATCTTTCATAGATTTAATTTTGATCAGCTCTGTTTCCGGTAACGCCATTGTAAGTGTTTACCACTAGTATGTGTAGCTTTTTTGGTTGAATTGTGCCAAATTAAATGGTTTCGGACGTCCGATTGTTTGATCAGGTAGGGATTTTATTGCTCCTTGCAAGTGCAAAGGCACAGCAAAATATGTCCATAGAGAATGTCTGGATCATTGGCGTGCCGTGAAGGTAATTACATTATCTTAGCTTCCGAAATTCGATGCTTTTTTTCTTATGTTTGGAGTTTCTTGTGGTTTGCTATTTTATCCATTTTTGGGGGCACTAGAAGTATCTTTTGGTTTTTGAAGCCCATTGCCAATGTATTACGAGCTTTAATTGTACGGTTATAGGGCTTCTCGGTTATTCTCTGCTGGTTCACAGTTTCTCTTAGTGAAGTTACAACCGAGAACAATTGCATTCTTTATTTTCTGATGTTGTCATCTAAGCTAATTGCATAATTTGATACACCCTCGAACGTGTTTTAGTAGGAGGAAAATTATCGTTTTCCTTCTTCCTGCAGGAAGGGTTTGCCTTTGCTCATTGCACAACTTGCAAGGCTCCTTATTATATAAGAGTGCATGGCGTTGCTGATAGGAAATGGCGGACAATGAAGTTTCGGTTTTTTGTCACTAGAGATATCTTATTCATCTTTTTCTCCGCGCAACTGGTATGATTTGGTATCTTTTATTATTGTTCCTATCTCCTTATTTGCTAGTAACAATAATACTTGACCATTTACTGAACGAGTTTGCGGATGGGCTTATTTGAACTTCAAATGCCAGATTACGACATTCATCATCCTTGCTACAGGTTATTGCTCTATTGGCGTATTTGGTGTATCTTGCTGATCGTTATCAGAAATTTTGGCTTCGTCAGATCTGGGTTTTCGAGAGTGAACTTAGTTTCTACTACATATGTGGTAAAATATTTTATTTGTTAAATCAACAGTTCAATCCTTTTATGACTAAATATGTTAGTCAGTTAGGAATTAAAAGATTCAGTATAAACAGTCAACTAGATAAGGTAGATGTGATAAATAAACGCACTTTGATGTTCTATTAAAATAAAATTAGTTACAGTAGAAGAGTAAAGAAATCGAAGGAAAAACCTCCAATACATATAGTGCTGAAAATCTTGTGATTTGTGTATATTGAAATTAGCATGTTAAAGGAATCCAATTTATGTTTTTTCAGGGGCGTTGTTGTTTTTTGCTTTGCTCGGCTTATCGGGATGCTTCATAACTTGTTACGACAGAAGAGTGCGCAATGATCTGGCTCAGCCTTGTAGAGAATTATGTCTTTCTTGTTGTCATCCTGGGTACATAATCTATTCTGTGGCAGATATTTACCTTTTGAGGTTTACTAAGTTCGACTTCTTCTTTCACAGTGTATGTGCTGATTGTCATTTGCCTGGCACTCTTTGCATGTGGACTGATTGTACCACGTGCTTCGAGAGCTGTGCTGGAGCAGCTAGTGAATGCAGTTGGCTGGGAGGCGCCGGTGAAGCCGGACTTCCACTATTGTTAATAGTGGCTATAGTAGTGCTCGGTTTATTCACCATCATCGGTATATTCTACACCATACTGGTCGCCACAATGGTCATGCAAAGGATTTGGCAACGGCACTACCACATACTTGCCAAAAGAATGCTAACCAAAGTAAGTTTCCCGATTTGGTATTAGAGTTAAATGCATTAATCCTCCTAAATTATTACTCCCTCCATCCCACAATTCTTGTTCCATTTCTTTTGGACGCGGTATTGAAGAAGAGTAGTTAGTTGTGTGTAGAGATGTGGGACCTAAAATAAAGTATTTCTAATAATTATCTATTTTAGGAAATGGAACAAGAATTATTGGACGACCCGAAAAGGAAAGTGGAACAAGAATTGTTGGATGGAGGGAGTAGTTTTTTTACGCTTTGCCCCCTGAACCATGACAATATACATTTTACCCCTTGGACTATTAGCTTTGTACGCTTTACCCTCTTTTTAACTATGAAAATGTGCTAAGTTGTTAGAGAAGAGTAAAATTTTGGCAAAAATTTCCTTATGCACGTGCAAAGTTAGGGGTTATATCATATCTTAGATCATCACAAAACTAATAGTCCATTGGGTAAACCGCACAAAATTTAATAACCGGGGGTAGCATTACCCCTAAATTTGCACATGTGGCTGTAAAAAAATTGCCGAAATTTTACTCTTTTGCAATAAATCAGATAGCTTAGGGGGTAAATTGCACATTTTTATAACTCATGGGGCAAAATACTCAAATTTAATAGTTCAGGAGTTAAAGCGTAAAAAGCTAATAGTATATTATACTAATCTCTTCGTAGACAGTTTGAGGATCATAAATTATCACCTCTTTGCTTTCCTATTATGCAATTGTTTCATGATCACCCTTCTATGTTGTTTCTCTAGGAATATGTCGTTGAGGATGTTGATGATGAGATGACCGCGGGAAACTGGTCACCTCCGCCTCTTCCACCGGAGCACATTCAGCAGCTGAAAGCACTTGGACTTCTGTAGACTGCTGAGAGGTCAATAACACACAGCATTAGTGTAAGTCTGCACTTTAAATTACAAAGAATTGCAAGTGTTTGTGCAGTTGGTGTCAATAGGGTCTTGCTCATAATTCTTGAATAGAAGAATATAATTGTATGAACTGATAGAAATTCCCATTTCTTATCACGGTTGAAAGCAAAGAATTGAGAACATGAACCCTTTTGCCAGCAAGCTTTTAGTTACAGTGGTAAATGCTTGTTGTTCGACTCGTCTCCTTAAATTCTTGAAATCGCCCGTTTGAGAAAAACGGGTTTTTTTAGATGCTACACGCGATGAATTATACGGTATTATATGCGGGTATGTACTAAATATATTATATTTAGAAAGATTCATCCAACGTAGTATTTAGAACTGTAGTTTTGCATCTGGTTTACATACTATTGCACAAGAGCGGGATTACAGCGTTGGATGTGTAAAGAATCAAGAGAGATTCAATGAATTTGGTGGTGAATTGTGTGAGAAACATACCTAACATTCCAAGAACCTAAGGCATCTTTATTTATTTATGTTTATTGTTCATATCGTCAAGCTATTTCAATTACAAGAAATAGCAACTGGTTAACTAACCTCCAAAAAAATTAAAGATATGATATGATTCATATCTTATTAAAAAGTGAATGGCTTTGGAAATAGAAAATGCAGGCCCAAAGTTAATTAAAATGGAATATAGTCAATATACTAGTTAAACTTTCACATTCATCTATGACATATCTTTCAATTTTTAGGTTATAATTCGTCAAATTGTAATACCAATCGTTTCGTTAATGCTAGAAAAATAACTGAATATTTTTTATATATTTTACAGTGGGAGGAGCAATTAATCCCTTAAAATCAAATTTTCCGTGTAACAATAAAAAAAGATAAATTCAAGAATTCCCCAAAAATGAAGTATTAGCCTAACTCAAGCCGACTTTATTATTTTAACCCGAAATTAGTTTGATTTGAAGCAAACTGGCCCTTTAGTCGGCAGCATTATCTTAATACCACCACACAAATCAGTCTCATAAATAATAATCTCTCCGTCCCGTCCCATTGTACACTTTTTTTTTCAGTCAGTTATTTAAACGGATTGATTTTATATAATAAATGTGTGAAACTTATATAATTAATTATTTAGAATTAATTTATGTGCTAAAAGTGTTAGACTCATGTAATTGTTTAATTGTTTAGGGTTGATAAAAGTGTGAAACTCATTTCCTTCTTTAAAAACTAGACGAGTCAAATGAGATAGTCGAAAGGAATATTGAATAAATGTAATAAAGTATAAAATAAAAAAATAATTAATATCCTCTATTACCGCAAATCCTTGATTAAGATATTGCAACTACGATCGGTCATCGCCACGCAACCTTATCCAAAATGCTGATCCAACTTCCAAATTCCAACCCTTTAAATACCCACAAAAAACCCACCATTTTCCATCATGATCAAGAGAATTGGGATCGTTGAAAATGGCGGATATTGCGATCTTGGTGGCGGAGGAGTATGAGAGAAGAGTGAAAAACTCAAGAAAGAGTGGTGAGGAGGTTGAGTTGTTTTCTTGTGTGGGATTTTTGGGGCAGAGGATTAAAGGGTCGTCTCCTTCTTGGATTAGGGAGAAGTTGTTGATGGTGAAGGAGGAGAAAATGGTGAAGAATTTGAAGCCCAGATCGCAGATGTCTCTTGCTGCTAGCAAGGGCTTTTTCTCTGCTTAGAGAAATATGTATGTGTTTGTAATTTTATTTTATTTTTATGTATAATGTATGTATATACAGTTAAACCTCGATAAAATAATAATCTTGGGACCGAAAAAAAATATTCATTTAACGAGGTTATTATTTTATCGAATATTATTTTAATGCATTGACTCTTATCGAGACCGAAAGAAATTATTATTTTAGCGAAATTATTACTTTATCAAATATTACTTTATAGATGTTCAACTGTAATGTTTTTCATGCTTGATTCAAAGGCATAAATGATTATTTATTGAGTGTGAAGGAGATTAGGGGCTTTTGCATTCCTGTTTGGAATGGAATTCAGGTTCAGATCATCTGCAACTAAATTTCGATAAAAATAATTATAATTACTAAGGAATTGATAACTTGACTTAATTTTTTGATGTATTAAAAAAGTATAGTTTTAAAATATTGATATCGATAGACTTAATTCTAAGTATTTTATATAGAGTGCCTACCTATTTCAATTAGCATAAAGCATATTGAGTATGAAAGAGATTAGGGCTCTTGCATCTCTATTTGGAATTGGATTGAGATTCAAATCATTTGGAATTGATCATAGTTACTAGGAATTTGGTAAGTCAATTTTGTTAATATAATTTAAAGTTTTCATTTCGATAGACTTAATTCAGAAATTTTAGGTAGGATCGTATTAAATTATAATTATCTCGATTAGCATAAAGTCTATTTCATAAAACTCCTCATTCCAACCTATGCCATTGTTCAACCTATTAGGAGTTTGATTTTCAGCTACTATTATTTGAAAATAATAAGAGTCAATATAAATAATAATATAGGCAAATATAAACGTAAGGTGTCTAATAAGTTAGATACCTTTCAACTACGGTTAAACCTCGATAAAGTAATAACATTGGCAGTGCCAAAAAAAAATATTTATTTAATGAGGTTATTTTATTGAATATTATTTTAATGCATTGATCCATATCGGGACCGGAAAAATTATTGTTTTAGCGAAAGTATTATTTTATCGAATATTACTTTATCGAGGTTTAACTGTAAAACAAATAATATACTTTTCGCACAATAATTAAGGATTTAATTATACCATATATTCAACAATTTTTTATACTATTCAAAATGATTAAGCAACCAGTGGACCAGGGTCTTTAAATAACGGCCATCTAATTAAATGAATCCACTAGGCGCAAGGCTGTATAATTAATTCGTTTATTAAATGTTTGCTTGGTATGTTTATTAGTCATGGTCAATTTTATTAATTAGTTTCAGAAGTTGAAAATAAGGTCACGAATAAGTAACGTGGCATAACCTTTTTCCTTCCGCATTTTTTAATCTAGTAAATGTCAATTTGTTAATATACTTTGAATTGAGTGATTAAATATGCATATTTACGAGTAATGATTATGTAATTTTGTTATGTTTTTCAAATGTAAAGACATCGACGTGACATTATACTACCAACTTCAATTATTATATGAAAGATGTGATAGAATGTAGTATGAATTGGAGCTATCGACCATGTGACCGGCCGATTATTTTCAATCATTTCGAATTCAATTATATTTGAAATATGATAAAATAAAATAAAATACAATTATAAGTATTAGAAGTTCGATCAGAAAAACGACTATCTAGATTACAAATTTTAAAAATTATATAAAAAATCTCGTACCAACTGAATTTGTATAAAAAGATCGTAAGCATGAGCATGAATGTTTGATTATTGTGTTTCTGCTCCGTCGTAATGTAAAGATATAACGTCGAAAATTTTCACATCAAATTTAAAATTTGAAGAATTAAAATATACAAAGATAATCAATTAGAAAATATAAATAATATTACAGACACATCAGTTAATGTGTCAATACATGCCTAAACGGTAGGTCAGCAGTCCTAATTAATTTAATTTAATTAGTTGCATAAACTAATTGTTAGCTTATTCAGTTGGCTTTTCCTAATCAAATTAACAAATCCAAAAATTCTATCAAGAGAGCGAGAGAGAAAGAGGGGAGAGAGAGAGAGAATCTCTTAATTAACGAATAAATATGATGTTAATTAATCAAGAAAATCTCCTCGCGTAATTACCATGTAAAGCATACAGCATCAGCATCAGCTCTTCATCGCCGCCGTCGTAGTACTCCCGCAGCCGGTGGTTCCGGTGCTTAGCGACCACGTCCACCGGCAGCACCGCGCGCCTGCAGAGCGGACACGTGGCGGAGTCCTGCTGGAGCCACGCGTCGACGCAGCCCTTGTGGAACGTATGCCTGCACTTCAACTTCCTCACCTCGTCCCCCTCTTCGTACGCCGACAAACACACGCTGCACTCCAACGGCTGGAACCCTAGCCCCGCCGCGTACCGGCGCACCGGCGCCTTTTTATCGACGATCCGGAGGAACTGCTCGGTGGTGATGGAACGGCGGGCGGCGCCGCGCACGAATATGGCGAGCTGGAGGAGGAGGATGGAGAAGAAGAGCATGGTCGTGGTGTAGATGTGGGACAAGATTTGAGATAGGGATGCCATGTCACTCAAATGTGGTGGTTTGGATTTTGAGGTGGTTGCAAAATATGTTGGCCATTTATATAGATTTTTTTGTGTGGGAGTGGTGGGGGGGGGCTGGGGGTAGGAGGAGGAGGTATTAATGGGTGTTTCTATTTAGGTTTCTTGTTTTCAAATTTATTAGTGATGTGTATACTTTCATTTTATAGATAATGATTGTCGACCGGTTGAAAAATTTCTCAATCTCACAATATATCTCTAGACAGTATATACTTTCGAGAATAATTATTATGAATTTTGATATTAATTGAGTGGCTCATAGGGCGTATATTGTGAGATGTAGAAATTCATCAGATTGTAGACAATATTTTTATTAAAAGTAAATGTTTAATTTTATAGAAAATGATGCTTTGATTTAAGATAATGTTTTGGAATCCAAATTTCTTAGCATGCATAAAAGTAAGAAAATCGGATTTTGACAAGTGGAATAGCATGTGGGTTCGACTTTGACAAAAAATTGGAAGTGCATAAATACGATAATTGATGTAATAAAAATATTGGTAAGAATAGTCGTAGTTTTTTATAGGATAATAGGATTGGTGCAGATCATAAGATGGTTGGTGACCGGTACAAGGAGTTTGGATTTTCCGCAGTTGGAAAATAAGGTTTGGTTTTGTCAAAACTAATATTTACCTAAATGTTGCCTAGAGATTTATTTAATGGTGGAACGTCACTTCCATGAAAGGGACATCCATTTTATTATCCTATACTAGGGGAATTTGCATTTTTTTTAATTCATAGAATCCGTAGTGCGCACTGGGTAAACCACACTCCTTGTGTCTGAAAAAATTTTATAATTTTTTTTTCATATAGTGGTGTTGGTGGGAATTGAACTTATCTTTCGGTCTCAAACCATCCACCTTCACCACTACGTCATCTCATGAGGACGGGAATTTGCATTTTACCACATGGATTATTGATTTTGTATGTTTTGCCTCTTTAAATACAAAAATGTACTACAATTTACTCTCTAATTTACTCATGGATGATTAGTTTTGCAATAATCAAAGGGAATATTAACTCTAACTTAGTACTTGTGTCTGAAAATTCTTATAAAATGTATTTTCAAAGGAACAAATTAGATAGTACAAGAGACAAGTTGTACATTTTCATAATTTACAGGGTAAAAAGTACAAAGACAATAGGCCAAGGGAAAATGCGAATTTTCATATTCATTGGTTTCACTATTGAATATGGAGCTTCTCATACCCACCTTTGCTAGTTTCATAGTTGTATTAGACATTTCTTCTTCTCTTAATGATGTTTGACTGGGTTGTAAACGAACCGAATTAAATCGAATATAACAATTTTGTATTTGTATTTGATTAGTAAACGAATCGAATCGAATATTTATAATCGAATTCAAATCTCAAAATCTCGAATACGAATATCAAAAATCGAATACGAATATCGAATCGAATCAAAACTATTTGATTCATTTACAACCCGAATTTTATTTCATTCTCTTCTCCCTTCTCCTCCTAGAGGAGAGAGGAGAAGGGAACGAAATAAGATGGAGTAGGGTTTTTTTTCTCTTTTCAGACTTTGTGATATTATAAAATTAATATTTAATTTATTCATTTAATTGATATTAAAAAATACATATATTAAAAAGAGGGGATGAGTTATTAAATCTTGATTTAGGCTCTTAACATAAATATTTTAAATTAAAATTATAATAAGTTTATAAAAGTTACTATATATAAAAATAATTATTGTATACATAATTTGTATTTAATCGAATATTTACGAATATCGAATCGAATATTATAATTTTGTATTTGTATTTGATTAGTAAACGAATCGAATCAAATATTTATAATCGAATTTGAATCTCAAAATCTCGAATACGAATATCAAAAATCGAATACGAATACCGAATCGAATCAAAACTATTTGATTCGTTTGCAACCCTATGTTTGACACAGAACTTAAGTCGGTGGAGATGCATTAAAATGAATAGAAAGTATATTAAAATGGTGAGGTCCGATGTTTAATTGAGTGTAGTATACAATGAAGTCAATAATAGCAAGACAACCGAAAAAGAAAACTAAGACAATAATAGCGGTCGAAAGTACAAAATTGACTATTTAAGTTTTGTAACTAATTGCATACATCATAATATGAAACTGAGACATTAAAATGTAGACCAGAACACAGAAAATGAAGACTGATGAAGGTGAATACTTGGCGGTCAAAAACATTACAACTGAATCAGATATGTCCTTACAGAGTAAACAAGGAAGGAGTTACTTGTCTCTTTGCTCAATGGTCGCCGGGCAACGACTTGATGATGTCCGAATCGCCTACATTGCAAAAGTAGCCATTCATAACATCAGCATTCACAGTTGTTAAAAACACTAGGAGTGAAAGATGAATTGCAGTCTAGTGTGAGATGATGAAGTACCTGGATCCACGATGCTGAGACACGAAACACGGAAGTATTTTCCACACGCTGTGCCCAAGTCCACATTATCTGGCGTGGGATAAGTTTGTCAGTACAAGATTTTACAAAAAAAAATCCTTTTGCAATTGCTACTTCATAAGTTTGCAGATAATGTCTGAAATTTGACATGTTATTGCAAACACTAAAATCCAAAAATCAAAAGAACTAGTTAGCCTCTCTTCCTCAAGAGTCTACAAGTTCGAAGCGTATTCTCTCCCACGTTAGAAATTTTAGGAATTTATGAGCATGACTAGGTTTATTCATATTGTTGAGACTTGCATACTACTTTAGAATTCAACTTAAAACCATAAGATTCTTCAGGGTACATAGGGGAAATGGGAAATCTGTCAAGTTGGAGATAGTGTAAGCACTGAGCAGGCAGATAAGTTCAAGGCTTTAAGCATAAATCCTAGTGAAGGAAAGTAATCGAAGAAATTCAAGGGCGGTAGAAGTACCGAATACCGATAATAAGTGATGGGGCACAACAATATAGAAAAGCATGAATGCAAGAGCATAGTTCAAACACAATAATGGAACACAGAAAGTTGATGCAAGACAATACATTGACTTGGCTTTGCAGATATCAAGTGCAATCTTTTAGTTCTTAATTTGATTGCTGAGTCACTGTACTAAATTGATTACATTCCCAACATAACCAGAGCTTGAAAGTTAAGAAACATAAATTAAATTCAAGGTATGCTGCAGATAAACAAGGATTAAGAATGTTTACATAATTACAATTTACAACTATCAAACCCATCTTTAAAATAGCAATCCGCTAATGCATCAAGCATCTACCGAAGACGTGAAAGCAACGAATTAACGAGTATATAGATTATACGAGTACATCATAATCAAATCTCAGGCAAATCGAAAGGCAGTAAAATCACAGAGATGAAATAGAATGAGGAACTCACTTCCGTTGTAGTGGCGGACGCCGACTTTCGCGAGCATAGCATAATACTCGATCTCCGATTTCCTCAGCGGAGGGCAGTTGTTCGAGATCAGTATTAATTTCCCTAAAATTACAGGTGCAGGTTCACATTACTCACCATTAACCACTAATTCGAACAAAAAGAAGGCGAATACCTTTGGAACTGCGGAGAGTTTTGAGAACGGTCTTGTAACCAAGCGTGTATTTTCCGCTCTTCATCACCAGAGCCAATCTGTTTTTGATGCTCTCATGACTCATGAGTCTTCTTCTGCGATACAGACACATCCGAAATGAAAAACAACCAGCGCGAGACTGCAAAACATGCAGAGATAAGAGAATTCTTACAGTTTTCTTCGCCGCCACCATCGTGATAAGATAGCTGCAATTTCAGAATAGAGTTAGGGCTTCTTGGCCGAGCGGAGGCGAGCGTAATTAAACACAGCGGCGCAGTCTATAGCTGGTGGGTAGGGTCTTTATAAGACTACCCCATCAACGCCCCCGCCCCTAACATTCCTAATACGACAAACTTGTAATTTATTAAAAAAAAATTGAAAAGTTTGCCACAACCCAAGGCGTCTGAACACCTTGAGGCCATCTAATGTTCTTTTTTTTGGCAATTAATGTGGACGTGACAAATGGCAATTGCTAATTGGATATTAAGATTTTATTGATAATGATTTTTACTTGATTAAAATTATTAATTAATTATCCATAAAAATTAAAATAAATTATATCAAAATTCGTATTTTTTTTACTCTATAAATAGAGACCAATATTGAGTAGTTTTCACAAAGAATACTAAACTCTCTTTTGTTCTAAGTTTCCAACAACAAATCAAACCTTGATTTTTCTTCTTACCTTATGGATCCAAATCACCCTGATTATTCGTGGTATATCAACTCCGGCCAATTTTCCAATTCCGAATACCAACCAAACTCCGAATATTATCCTGATTCTCAATTTTCTCCAAATTTGAATCAAATCCCTCCCTCTCAGTTTGTCTCCTCATCACAAAATATCTCTCGGGGTTTGTTTCCAGATGTTCATCGTCCAAACCAAAACCAGAGGGGTGCCAAAAATGTTTGGTGTGTCAAAGAAGATGTAGCCCTTATGTCATCTTGGCTATTCGCTAGCGAAGATAACATAGTAGGCAGAAATCAAAAGGGAACCTCGCTATGGGCACGTGTTCATAAATTGCATCATGAGAAGCAAGCCAATAATCCAGATGAGCTGAATGAACGAAACATCGAATCAATGAAAGGTCGTTGGAAACGACTTAATGAAAATGCAAACAAGTGGGTTGCAGCTTGTAAGGAAGCAGGTGCTCGTAAGAAGAGTGGAATGAGCCAAAAAGATATTGAGAAAGAAGCTCATACAATTTACGCAGCAGGTGGCAGCAAGTTTCAAGATTTGGTTGTATTTAATGAAGTTATGTGTAAAGCTCCCAAGTGGAATTTATGGTCAATTCTTGATACACCACGTGGCCATCCCGAAAGTGAAGAGGTTAATGAACGAGAAAGTGGTGGAAGCTCGAAAAGATCCAAGACTTCAGAAGATCATTCGTTTACTAGAACTCCATCACTTTCTCGTCCTGAAGGTAGAGATAAGGCGAAGAAGAAAGGAAAGGGTAAGGCATCACAATCTGATAGCAATAGTGAATTTGCAGCTCAACTTTATAATTTAACAGTCTCCAAGGACAATGAAACTGAGTTAATGAGAAATGTGTCAAATGCTCAACTCGACGTAGAACGCGAAAGGATAGAAATGGAGAAAATGAGGATCAATATGCAAAGCATGAGGATGAAGCATAAAACACTGGATGCTCTGTTGGCGAAAGATCATTTGTCTGCAGCAGAAGAAGAGCTAAAAAATGAACTACTGAAAATTGTGTTTGGAAAATGAATCTAATTTACTTTTATGAGCTTTTGTTTGTGTTTTTATTTGTATTTGTCATGTTTAGTATAATCTAGTTATCTTATGCAATCTAGTTATGTAATCTAGTTCTTCATTAATCTAATGTTGTTTCCATTTTAAGAATAATTGTGGACATTGTCCTCTTGTGAGATGAAGTTTTCGTACAAGTCTACACCATGTCTATTTCATTTTAAAAATAATTGAAGCTTTTTTTGACAAGTCTATTTCACCCCATGTGACAAGTCTATCTTCACCACAATTATTCAAGCTTTTTATGACAAGTCCACTTCACTCCACACCACCTAGCTTTTTATCTCAATAGATGTGACCTATCTACAAAACCCCACCATTATTCAAGCTTTTATGACAAGTCCACTTCACTCCACACCATCTAGCTTTTTATGACAAGTATTGAAGAGTCCATGTGACAAAATGAGAATCCAAAACTCATCTACCACAATTAATATGAAACGTATCTACCACAATTATTATCACTCACCTTCATTACTATATATTTCCATGTACAAGATGTATATGAAGAACTCAATTCATATCTTCTCTTCCTTAATAATTTTATTCATCCACTTCACAAAATGTCTAGCAGTAAAAGTTCTTCATCGGATTCAGATTCAAATGAGGTTCATCAGCAGAGGCGTCCTTTCCAAATTCCAAAATTTAATAGATGGCAAGAACGGGTTCATCAACAAAATCATGAGATTGAAAGAATCATTGTGGATTTCATGATTCACAATGTGGCTTCTGGTTCTCAAAGATCTACAACCAGAAGGAGGAGGATGTATTGTAACAGGGAACGTGAGGTTGGTGCAGAGCGCTTAATGAACGACTATTTCGGAGATAGCCCGACGTACACTCCGGAGATGTTCCGGCGCAGGTTTCGAATGCGAAAACCATTATTCCTTCGTATAGTGGAGACTGTCACTGCTCATGACATATATTTTCAACAAAGACGTGATGCTGCTGGCCGACTATCTCTTTCACCATTACAAAAATGTACTGGTGCTATGAGAGTGTTGGCATATGGGACATCTCCAGATGTCGTTGATGAATATCTCAGAATGAGTGAAACTGTGACAAGAGACTCTCTCATACATTTTGTGGAGAGTGTCATCTCTTGTTTCGGTGACACATATCTGAGAAGGCCTAATGAGCAAGATTTGACTAAACTACTGCATGTTGGGGAACAACGTGGTTTCCCGGGCATGATAGGTAGTATTGACTGCATGCACTGGCAATGGAAAAATTGTCCGACTGCATGGGCTGAACAATTTACCGGAAGAAGTGGACATCCAACAATCATTTTGGAAGCTGTTGCATCATATGATTTATGGATATGGCATGCGTTCTTTGGAACACCAGGTTCGCTTAATGATATTAATGTGCTACACCGATCTCCCGTTTTTAATGATGTCTTAGAAGGTCGATCACCAAAGGTTAGTTACGTAGTTAATGGTTGCCAAAATGATAGAGCATATTATCTCACTGATGGAATATATCCTCCATGGGCTGCATTTGTTAAGTCAATTATCGCTCCACAGATCCCAAAGCACCAGTTATTTGCTCAACACCAAGAGTCTGTTAGAAAGGATGTTGAACGAGCATTTGGAGTTCTACAAGCTCGTTTTGCATTCATCCGACGTCCATGTCTTGTTTGGGACAAGGAAGTGATGGGGAAAATTATGATGGCTTGTATCATTTTGCACAATATGATAGTAGAAGATGAACGAGATACATATCTAAACTATTATGATCCTTCTGAATTTCTTACAGATATACCTACAGGGGTAGGCGAAGAAGATGACGAACCATTACAATTCTCAACTGAACGCATCACAAGTCTATCCAATCGTATGGTTAACAGAGATCAACTTCGCAATAGAGATGCTCATTATGCCCTTCGGGATGACTTGATCGAACATATATGGTTGAAATTTGGCACTACTCAGTAAAATATGTAATTTACATATAAAGGGAATCAGTATTTTACTATTTTAGGTATCTATCCAACGCTTGATTTTATGTATTAAGATTTTCAATCTTTTTGTAATATGCGGGTTTAGTAATTTCAATTTAAGTATTTTAATCTTTGTGTAATCTCTATTTTGTTATAAAATCAAGAATTTACTTTTTAATTGTATGATAAATATTTTTAATTAACATCATCAATTTTAAATAATATAATTTTATAGTATTTTTTAAATTTTAATAAAATACTATATTATATATAATACTTATTTAAAAAAATATGAAAATAAATTATAAGTTAGGTTGGGTTGGGTTAGGAATGAGAATAGAAATTAAATAAGTTGTGGGTTGTGATGTAATTAGAGAGAGAAATGAGTATTTTATTTAGAAGGTTGGGTTGAAGTAGGTTGCGGATGTGGGAAGTCTAAGGAGCTTCCTCTCTGAAATTCGACCCGACCCGGGTGATCCTATTTTTTATTAATTTCATATAACAAAAATCAAATTTACTCAATCTTTATATTTGTTATGCAAAATATACAATTTTACTTATATTATCCTCACTTTCTTAAAAAGTTGATTGATACTAATCATTATCAGGTATTTTTCAGAATTCGAGACGAATTAATTGAAAAAACAAACAAAAATAACAAAGAACTTATATATACACATGAATCCTGCTCCCGTCCCGCTCACATAAAATTAAATCCCGCTCACAAGAAATCGAATCCCGCTCATCGCCCTCCTTCGCAGTGAAATCCTGCTCAGTCCCGCTCACATAAAATTAAATCCCACTTGAAAATCAGTCTGCTGGCAGCCTAATCCCGCTCGATCGAGAGCCGAATCCCGCTCGGACGACAACGAATCTTGCTCGCCGACAGCAACTCCGGCTTCCAACTCAAATTCCGCTCGACCGACAGCAAATCCCACTAGGCGAGCGGGATTCCACGAGTGGGATTTGAGTTAAGATTTGGTTTTGAATACCGATTAGCTGTCTCTCTTATTCAGCTTCTCTCATCTTTCTCTCCTTATCTCCGTAGCCGAATCCCGCTCAAGACCGCTCGAGAACGCAATTTTGGAGTAGAATTCGACACCAAAACACGAGAATGGTCAACCATGTTAGTCCCACTCGAATGCTATAGTTCCGCTCGAATTTTATCCGTTAATTTGGCGTGAATCTTAATTATTTTTTGAGCATGTTTTTTGAGAAATATTTCGAATTTGAGCATGAATTTTGTTTAATTGGTTGAATTTTTGGAGCATGATTTTTTGGTTTTTTGAGCATGATTTTATGATTTTCGGAGCATGAATTTTCTGAATTTTTGGAGCATGAATGTTGAAGCATGATTTCCGGTCGGATATCGTCTGAAATCCCGCTCCCCGAGCGGGATTCCTTTTCGGCCGAGCAAAATTTGACTTTTTTTTTAACTGTTAAATTATTTCAGTGCAGCCCATTTTTAAAAGAATTGGTCTTCTCGATGCAAATCCGAGAATAGACATAGAATGTAACCCGAAGATTTTTGATATTATTAAAAAAAATTAGGAGTTATCGGGGAAGGTGAGTTAGTGGGGGAATTTAGGAATGGTATTTTTGGTAGCTTTATGGATTGGAGGGTGGGTAGAAATGCGATCAGAGCTCTTCATATGTTGATGTGTCATGAGATTCAAGCGGACGGAGATTATTCTGTTATTTGGTTTTTCGTGTCCAGGACGACTATCCAATTTTCTTATTTCGATTATGCCCCTGTCACGGGTTTAAAGTTTGGATCCTGCAATTTTGATCCGTATGTTGAGCATGATCCTCGTTCCTCGACTGTTTACAGCATGTTAAATGGTTGTACACCAATAACGGGCAGAGATTTGGTGACAAAGTTCGAGAAAGGAGATTTGGATTTGGACGAGTTGGGGTATTTGAAGATGGCTAATGTTCTAGCCTTATTTTTTTTTCTCGGTTACAGCGGCACGAGAGTGGTGGACACGTGGATTTGGGTATCAGTGGATGATCTACGAGCATTTGACCAATTCACGTGGGGCTCCTACACTTACGGTGTTCTGAAGCACTATTGTAGTTTTGTTCCGAGAACGGCGGAACATATTTCGAAGAAATATCATTTTTAGGGACACGTTTAGGCACTCCAGGTGTGTATAATGATTTTAGTAAATTTAATTATTTGAATTATTGATATATATCATATACTAATCAATATTGATTTTCATGCATTGTAGATTTAGTCCTACGAGGCTATTCCAGATTTAGGAGCGATATGCGCAGAGAGGTTGTCTACAACTGGATTTCCTCGTTGGAAGAATTGATTCTTTGGTGGAGGCCAACCCCGTAGGCTTAACAATTTTTGGCATCGTTAGGTAAAAATATTTGATTTAGAGTTAATTTAACATTAAAAAATTTAATGTTGTTTATATTATATATATATTTTTTTAATTTAATATTATTTAATAATAATTTATTTAATGTATTGCAGCTTGTTGTCCGAGATGGTCTCACATCATCTGATACGGAGACAAACTCCGTATTGACATAGTGTTATTGGTGACGATCGACTTGATGTGTCTTATATTCCGGCTGAGAATCTGATACAACACACGATCATAGGGAACCACGGAGAACGAGAACTATACTGATTCGAAAAGCAGACACATCGTCCATCGAGTTCTAGAGGAACCGGACAGAGGCAATGCCGTCCCACTAAAGATGGTAAGCGAGTCCGAATGGAGGCTGGACCGAGGGAGCCCGATCAACACCAGATCTTGACCGTTGAAGACGTCCGTAAAGTCGTAAGGGAAGAACACCGGACCTTGCGGTAGGAAATTGTTCACGACGTAAAAAATCTATTTCGGTCGGTGTTTGGTCGATCTAGGAGCCGAGGCTTGGCTTCTACGTCCTCTCACGTGGGAGGTAACTGTACACCACAAGTCCTTGTGAGGGGTGAATCAGTGTCGATGGGACACCGTCGTAACCGAGATGAGGAGATGGGAGATAACTCTTCCCGGGTTGAGGAGGACAGAGTCGCCTCGTTGTACCGCCCCGAGATTATGCAGATGGGGGGTAACTTTCCCCGAATTGACGAGAGAGCCGCCTCGGTGTACCGCCCCGAGATTATGCAGATGGGAGATAACTCTTCCCGGGTTGACGAGAGAGCCGCCACGATGTACCGCCCCGAGGTTATGGAGGTGGATGACGAATCGGATAATGAGGAGGAGCAGTCGGACATTCCACCGACGCAGGATCGACACAGCATCTACTAGCGTGGTTGTTATGCTCTGGAGTCAGTTCGGAGCATGTTTGATTCAAGGTAGATCTCGGCACGTGGAGTGGACATGTCAACTTTTGTATTATGGCCATGGACGATTATCCAATAATGTTTGGCATGGAGTTTGTGGATCAAGTCAAAGCCATACCCATTCCTTATGCCGACATTTTGCTCATCACGGAGGGTGGCAAGCCAAGCGTGGTGCCGTTAGCAAGGGAAAAGGTACAATCGACAAAGCGTGTCTCGGCGATGCACCTATTGAACGAAGTCGGAAGGGCTAACAAAGTTCCGACGGGAGGCGGGACGTCTATCACCCGGAGGGGTAGAACAACGAAACAAGGCTTGAGGAGGGCGGCGAGGAGGATCGAAGACGACAGAAGGACTGCGAGGCTCAAGTTTGCTCAAGTGAAGACCAACACGGGGTTGGTAAAATTAGCAAAGGCGGGGGCCGATGCTAGAAGGAGGCGAGCTCGAAGCATACAAGACGGATGCAATGAGGACATCGCCGAATTGAGTGGGGGAGAATGTAATGGGCCGCATGACTCAATGAGGCTTTCCATACGAATTGGGTCATGCTACATCACATTGGGCTATCCATGAGCCTAGCCCACATTTGGAGGATTCTATAATACTTCTAGAATATTTTAGATCCTAGATCAATATGGAAAGATCTAGGTAATTAATATGATTGATATGATTTATATATATGTTTGGTAGAGTTTTAGAAGGTAGATAAGAGTCGTAAGATCGAATTGATATAAGTCATTCATTGTAGAGGAGGAGGGCTATAAATACTCCCTTCACTCATTTGTAAAGCATTCTCCAAGAGCTTCTCTCTCTATTTCTCCCTCTAAGTGTGTTTGTTCGATGGTAGGCTGACTAACAAGATTCGAGGCGACGTCGAAGTTGCTAGTGCCGCACGTGAAATTCCGCACACGTGACACTAATCACTAAAATCTTTATACATGAATTTTATAAGAATATAGTTCAAGTTATTTATAATTCTCTAAAATGGGTTTTTTAATAATTAAATAATAAAAATGGATTATTAATTAATTCCTAATGTCTAAAATTTAATATCGTTTGGAGCGATCACGTGTTCTTTTATCGATCTGCCCCCAAAAATTTCAAAAGTTATAAAAGCCACTGAAATCAAATTAGGAAGCCTAACAACTTCTTCTTGATTCGTCTCTCCGCATTCATACAATCAATTAACAGAATTCTTGAAAAATCACTTCGAAAATGCCGATTCATCTGTCAATTCTGGAAAAGGAGGTTTCCTTCCAGCAGTTCATCTTGCTCAATGAGGAGATTCAGCTGCAGTTGAGAGAGGATGAAGATCATTATCGGATTCAGGTGGGGGAATCGTTTCCCTAGTGCTTGATATCTTACACGTTGGCAATGGTGTTAGATGTCCTTGTGGCCGTACAATTTTTAAAGTCAGATATCAAGCAAACGTGTTTCGCCCGACTTTGAATGATCACGTGCAGACCACCGTAGTGCAACCAGGGCAGCTCAAGGCCAAGGCAAATGAGGCAACTGCCTTAGGCCCCTACCAAAATAGGGCCCCATGTAATGGTTTCATTAAAAACTGTTTTAAATTAATAGTAATAAAATTAAGATTCAATTATTTGAAATTAGGCCTTAGCCATTACTTGTTGTTTTTGGAGGATCTATTGAAACTAAATGTCCACTAAATAAGTTCCCAAAAATTAGCTCACTATTATATCCATTTTTTTATATATTTTCATCTCTTTAACTTTTATGATTTTTAGAAGTTTAAATTATACCTTACTCATAATGGTATATATATATATAAAATTGTTACATTCTTCTATCTTTATTAGCTCTTATTGATTGTCCTCTAATAAGTTAGAAATTGTATTTTTAGATTTCTTTATTTAAATAAGTTATCATTGCATTTTTAGATTTTTTTATTTAAGAACAATCATATATAAAGATCAAATTAATAGGTTAACTATTTTAGCCATTAAATTTAATTTATTAACTAAATCTTGATGTAGGCGAATGAAGTAAATTCGGATCGAAAAAAGAATGGAACAAGTTTTTAGTTATCTATTAATTTTTTTTCGAAGGTCTCATACAATTTTTTAGTTTAACTCTAAATTCCTCATTGTCTTATCTTGACTTAGGCCCCCAAACATTTGAGCCGCCCCTGAGTGCAACTCGCTGAGCTGAGATAATTTTTTTCTTTATTTTCTTTACCTTATTGAATGCAATCAATCAATAAATTTATCTTGTTTTTTATAGGAGGGGATTACCTTCTTGAATGCAATCAATAAATTTATTATCTGTGGTGCTGTTAATACAATATTATTACTGATATTCTTGTTGGCGAGATCAAGATATATAGTTTACTTTTACTACTTTTATTATAATGTGCCTTATTTTCTATTTTGGTCCAATATAATAATCTTCTTTCTCCTTGTCGGCATAGTATATGCTTTTGTTTTAAGTTAAATTATAAATTACTTAAAATAGCTTTTTGTTTATAATAATAATATAAGAATACTTGTTGGTTACAAAAGCTGCTAATACAAATAAAACCGTAAGCCGAAAAAATTAAAACAAACAACAGAACCGTAGAGTCGAGGAGGCCTCTCTCCGCAAGATGAAATACGCCCCGGTAGTGCTCTCGGTTGTAGGCGTATCGTCCCCAAAGATGAAACGACGAACGTCTCGAAGATTGCAGCACCGCAAAATCTACGAGCTCCGGCGAACTGGACTTTTTCCGGCGAGGACAGGCTGCTGGAAACCTTGAGCTAAGATGGAATGCAGAGCTAAGAGCTATGTATGGAATGCTTGTTGTTGCAGATGTTGGTGTGTTGAAATGGAATGAACACCTGCCTATTTATAGGCTGCTTCCCCCAGGTGAAAGGTGTTGGAGTCATCAATGTTGGAGGATCGTGGATGGTAAGTGGAGTGATGGGGCACCTGAGCAGTCTCATTCCAGAGAGTTCCATCCAAAAGTAGTGCTCAGGTGTGGCAGGTGCATAGCACCACGGAGAGCAATCCAGTGCAGCCGGTCCACTGCACCGCCCGACCCGACGCTCGACCCGACGGGCGACCCGACGGACCAATTGCCAAGATCCAAGATCCAAGATCCAAGTCCACGTCCACAGACACAGACCGGAACCGGAATCGGAGCCGGAGCCGGGGCACGGGCGCGGTGCGGCGCGGCGCGCCGCGCCACGTGTGAGGCGGTCGGCGAAAAGGTTCGCGCGCATGAGCATGTGTGGCCCAAGCCCACCACATGTCACTTTGTTATCTCTTACAATGTGGTAGAGACTTAAATACTACATTAAAGTTATTTCATTTATCAATGTGGGACATTGATCAATGTAATACTCTCCAAAACCGAATAAGGTAAGTTTCTCCACTTTAGGTAACATATAAGTTTTGTCCCCCCCAAACTTCGAGCCACTATTTCTCACTCACCAAAAATCGGAATCGAGAAATTAAGCACACTATAATTATCTACTCGAAACGTAGATCGACGTGATATATCTCAATTCATAATTCGGATATATATCGAGGCTCGAAAAGACGATTAAACGGGCTGAATTTTGCCCTAGTTAAATTAGCAATAAATGCTACTTAACTTTCCATAATATATATAAATAATATATATATATAACACGATTTTTCTCCAACAATACTCTCTCTAAGAAAAACTCGTGCTACTTCTACTTATATAGAGGTATCAAAGTACACTAGAAATATCTTATCGGGATGACTTAACAATTAAGATATCTAGTGTGAGGTAAAAGAGTATGAATTCTAAATTCACCAATTATTATGTGTTAATTATTGTATTCACATCAAAGATAATTGCTACAGATTTATCAATATTTATATGTAACATGTAGACCCATTTGGGGAAGATCATTTATTTGCGTTTATGTTAAAAAAATTATTTATTTCTGCGTTTATGCACTTCCGGATCCAATTTCTCTATCCATTCCGATCACCCAGTCCCGTTTCAGACCAACATAATTAAAAAAGATTCCAACAATAAAAATTATTAATTAGAAAACAAGACAATTCAAGGTCGACCCATCTCGTATGGCTTCGGAGCTGGTTCCAAATTTTTGGATCCGTGCATATTTGGATTCAGATCTAATTCCTCTAATCCGAAATACGAGGTGGATTCGAATACTATACTCCCTCCGTCCCATATGAAACGTCCGATTTTTTTTCGGCACGGTAATTTATGCGGTGGACTTTTGTGTGTTAGCAGAGATAGTGGTGTGAATGAGATTCACCAAAAAGTAACATTTTGTGAGATAGATTTATTTCCTTTTAGGAAACATGATATTTATATGGGACAACCCGAAATAGAATACAGAACGTTTCATGTGGGATCGATGGAGTACTACCTAACCCTAACCTGCAAAATTGTCAGGGATTCAACATTACTTCTTATTTGGACAAAATAATAGAACATGGTCTCTCAAAACTAAAATTTATTAATTAATTATTGTAATTCACCACCCTTATTAGGTGTGTCTTATTTTATGCTTCTTGCATATGCACTCATATGATAATTTTTTAGAGAGAGAGTTGTAATATATATTTGTCATTTGTAAACGGCTTGAGTTGAGTGGCCAACTCGGATCTTTTCTTACTTTAATGTATATTTAAGACTTAAGACAGCATAAAACTGTGTTATGTTTAGAATAAGTATAATGTTCTCACAATATACATGTAATAATGAAATTATCAATCTTATACAAATAATTTATGTAAGAATATGAATGAGTAACTACTTCTTCCATACAATTAGATAATGATGTTAAATACCGTTCGTTAATCAATCGAAGCAAATCAATTTTTTTACCGAATTGAAGTAAAAAATCAAAATATTTTTACTTTTTATATATATTAAATATATTTTATATGCATATTGTCCAATCAAATCACATATGTCATTTAACTGAAAACCCCTTATTATAATTATAATCCTAGATATAATTTAGGGAGAGAGAAATACGTGTAATTAAAATTTATTAAAACAATAGTATAATGCATGTATATTTTCTCGTTTGTCAATTTTTTTATATTTTTTCTTTGTCTCGTTTAAATTTTGGTTGAAATCGAAAACGGATTGAACCAAATTAAATTTTTTGGTTTGGTATTAATTCTGCAATTAAAAAAATTGAAATTATAATAAAAACGGATTTTTAATTCAATTTGATTTGGTTTAAGTGAATTGATGTTCCTAAAATTTGAATAGACAATTATTTGATAATTGATTCCACCTCAAATATTGATTATATGCATAAACAATTTAATCTTTAAATTGATTTTAGAATTAGCATCCCGACTTCTAAACTTTACGGAATAAGTCATACTTGATCTCATTTCGGTTGGCAATAAAATCAAATTGTCAAAGAATATAATTTTGCAAAATATGAACTCTGAAAATTAAAAAATAACGCGGGTAAGGAAAATTGTCAATAAATATAATTTTATATAGAATATGATTATCAGAAAAAAAAAATTCGTACATTGTGTTTGAAAACATCGGGAAATGTAAAAATTATAACTTTATTTGTCTTTTTTTTCTTTTCTACATAAATATTAAGATGATTAATTGACGGGACACTTTTAAATATAACTAAATAAAATAACAAAATAATTTAAATAACTACACTTTAAAAATGTAATGTTAATAACCACTTTTTACCTTTTTGAGAAAGAAGACATGACGTTTCAACTTTTTATGCAAAAATATAGGTCCCACTTGACAATTAAATTTGACTTAGTAAGAGAGAGAAAATATTTAGAGATATTTTATTCAAGTTCTTATTAAGGATAATTGTTTAATAAGAAAATTAATTAATGAAGGAAAAAGTAAAAATCTAAAACCGTTAAAATGGAGATTGTTAATTAAGTAGCTTATCAATTAAATGGCAATTCAGTCCTTTAATTAATTTCATTTAGATTTATTTATGTTAGTATTAATTCTTACCAACCTATAATTTCTTTTATTTATATTGAATATTATTTACTTTTATCTTCATTTCCTCAATGAATCAATAATTTTTTTAGTTATTGTAAAGTATTGTAAAGTACTATTTCGTATGAACCAATATTTTTTTTAGTTTATTTAATTATTTTTTAAAATTGTTATTTAAATTAATATTATTTTTAATTGGTAAGAATGTATCACCTTCATGGAATAATTAAATAAATTACAAGATAAAAAAAGGACGATTCTCAATCTTAAAAAACACATATCTATACTTTTCGTGATAGTATAGACTACCTGATAATTTCTATCTTCGCAAAGCATCAGCATCAAATCTTCATAACAATTCAAAGCGACCTTGATTCTTCTACCGTCACCGGTGCTTGTACGGTAGAACAATGAATAATCCCTAGTAGATGGATTGGTCTTCATCACCCGATGAATATCTTGTAACAATTGATCAAGATTTAACTTCGCCGACGTATAGAATAATTCTTCATCACCATCTATATACTCAGATTTATCCCATTGACCACCATGTCGAAGAATAATACGTTGATGCTTCATCTATAATATAAAAATGGACTAAAATAAAAATATTGGAACATTTATATATTTTAAAATCAAAGAAATACAAAATAAATTAAAGAAATCCAAAGGAAATACCAAAAGAAATCTAAGAAATAAAAAAAGTTTTGGCATAGATTAAATATGTTAAATCTTATATTTCAGAATTAACCTCCTTCCAAAGTTCTATTCACACTTATATAAACTATTTAATTAATTTAATTATATTATAATTGAAATTTATAAATCCTACAAGATAAATAGTGATATTTCTTAAATCATAATAAATGACAAGAATAAATGACTAAATATTCTATATACAAAAAATATTTCTCTCATATACATATAATTACAATATCCTAGAATATCCTAAGATATTTTCCTAAATTGTAGCATAATAAGATTAGCATACGAAGTATTACAATTACTTTCTAGAATATAGTAGCATAAAACTAGGGATTAGACAACATTAATTATATTAATTTAAGCTCGTTTTAATGAGAAAGACCAACATATTAATTCCTAAACCAATCTATTAAAATATTAATCATTCCCAAATTGTAGTAGTGATGATTATAATATTCTAAAATATCTTAATCAATTTTTCTAAATGTTCAGCAAAATTTGGGGCTATCTTAATTATTCCTAAGCTAAATAACTAAATATCAATCAACGCAATGCATCTCACAAATATAAATAGAAGAAATTGTGATTGGTAATAATTAATGCTAACATAAATAAATCTGAATTAATTAATTAAAGGACTTATTTATCATTTAATTGATACAGCTACTTAATTAATAGTCTCGATTTTAAAAGTTAAATATTTTGACTTTTTCCTTCATTAATTAATTTTCTTATTAAACAATTATTCTTAATAAAAACTTGAATTAAATATCTTTAAAGATTTTCTATATCTTACTAAATCAAGTTTAATAATCAAGTAGGACCTACATTTTTGTATAAAAAGTTGAATACGTCATGTCTTTTCTCAAAAGTATAAAAATAGTTATTTACATTGCATTTTTTAAAGTGTGTGGTTATTTAAAATATTTTGTTATTTTATTTGGTTATATTTATGTATTTCCCCTTAATTGATTCTATTACAGATTCCACATAGAAAATGAGGGTTTTTTAGTAATAATTATTTTTTATTTTTAAAAAATGAGATTAATTAAGTGGGACAATTCATAAAGAAAAACGAAAATGAGAGAGTATATTATCAATTTTGTGCAAAAGTTTCACTAGTCCATTAATTTTAATCAATTTCTTTAAATGTAGAGGGATTAAAATTAAAAAAACATACAAATCATAAATATGATTTTACAAGAAAAATAATTAAAGATATACTCCATTAATTGTTTTCAAGATTTATTAATAACTACATAAAGACATTTCCATATTTTATGGAAAATCAAATTCATTTTCAAACTCAGCGAAGCCGAGCCGAGCCGCACCAAAATCCAATCTGAAAGCATAAGCAGCTGAAGCCGAGAAGCCGCGGTGGCTAAAGCTGTCGGTGATCCGCCACCCCATCCCAGCAGAGCTCTCTCTTCCGCACACGCTGTCACTCTTTGTTTTTTTTTCTCACATATATGCACACATACACTCTCCCTTTCTCTCTCTAGGCACTCTGTGTCTCTGTCTTCCTCGCTTGTCAGCTACGAAACTCTCAAGTAATTATAATTGTATTTATAAATATAATTCAAGAATAGAAAATTAGAAATAAAAATAATTTTAAATTTAAATTTTGAAAATAAAAATATTAATTTTATTTTCGAAATATATGTCCGTAATTATAATTTGAATATAGTATATTAAAATCTAGAAAATTAATATTTATATTTTATAAGTTAATTTTTTTTAGATGTATTAATTTTTTTTATATTTTAGTATGTCATATTCTTATATATAACTATATATATGTAAAATATTAATCAATGTGAACATTAGCTCAAACGATATAAGTGCATATAAAGAAATTATTGATACGGTTTCGAATCTCATAAATAATACTTCCGGAACCACCCCACACTTGTACGGGACGGGTATTATCCGCTCCATTGCGTGCGGGTCCGACGGGTCTGGGTCCTTTTGCCATCTCTAATACATAGAGGTAGCAAAATGGGCGGGCGGGCGGGCCCAGCCTCGAGCCTAGCGGGCCAACTTAATTTTTGAATTTGCCCGAGCCCGCCCGATACTTTACCTGGTCATGATTTAAGAAGTCCAACCCGACCACGGGCTTTCGGGCGGCGGGCGGGCTTAGCCCACTAATTTATTTTATATTTTTTTATAATTTTATAATTATATATTTGTTGTATAAAAATAAAATTAATATGTATAATTTAAATTAAATATATTAATGTTGAATAAAGTATAAAATATGAAGTGATTAAATAAACTAAATAGATCATATTATAGATTTAAATACAAATAAATATCAAAATTCAAAGCCATATACACATAAACATTATAAAAATTCAAACTAAGACAATAAACAACTTAAAATCGTCAAGTTTCAACATATATTAATTGCATGTTGAATCTTTCGATAAGTTTTTCTCTCTCATATTTTTTTCATTTATATTTATATATTAATATTAATATTATCTAATAATTATGCATTTTTTCGAGTGGACTTTTTAGTCCAAAAATCCCGAACTTTTTTAACCCAAAGACCGTAATTTTTTTGAGCTGGTTTTTTAAGTCCAACACACCTTTAAACTTCTATTTTTAGAGTCCAATCCAATTCTTTTTTCGGTACCCAGGTCGGCCCATCAAATCGGGACCATTTTGCCGGCTTACTAATACCTCTCATCTTCTTCTCCTCTCCTTCACCACACTCTATATTAAAGATTGGATCTTTATCCACCTTCAAATCGGTCAATCGGTTCTGTAGACATAATTAGATCCAGAAAAGCCGGAAACTCTCTCCTTCACCACACTCAATATTAAAGATTGGATCTTTATCCGCCTTCAAATTGGTCAGTCGGTTATGTAGACATAATTAGATCCAGAATCAATCGGTTCTGTAGACATAATTAGATCCAGAAAAGCCGGAAACTCCTCTCCTTCCCCACACTCAATATTAAAGATTGGATCTTTATCCTCCTTCAAATTGGTCAGTCGGTTCTGTAGACATAATTAGATCCAGAATCAATCGGTTCTGTAGACATAATTAGATCCAGAAAAGCCGGAAACTCCTCTCCTTCACCACACTCGATATTAAAGATTGGATCTTTATCCGCCTTCAAATCGGTGAATCGGTTCTGTAGACATAATTAGATCCAGAAAAGCCGGAAAGGAAAGATGATCAGAAAAGCATCTGCGATGAGTCTGAGAAGAGCAAAAGGTAATTTTGTTAATTCGCGTTCTCATAGTAATGAAGTTGGGTTGAAGGGCAAAACTATTGAATTAGGTTATATGTTTGATCAATTGAAAAGAAGTCAGTTGCAGCCTTGTCGAAAACTAATGGATGCTAATTGTGATAAACTATTGGAATTAGATAATAAATTCCAATCCAAGCAATTCAAAAGAACACGGGTTGTTTTGAATTCAGATTTATTGGACTCGTTTGGTAAAAGAAAACGTGTATACGTTGGTTTTGCCATACTTGGCATCTTCCTCAAAAGCGGTAGTGAACCCGATGCCGTGACATTAGCCACTCTCATCAAAGGCCTCCTCTCAGATGAGAGGAAGAAGGTTAAGGTCGCGGATGTTGTGGAATTTGTCCGATACATTTTGGATTATGGAATTTATGATCAAGTCGTGATGCTGGCTGTGATAGACGGGCTATGCAGAGACGGACGCCACAGGCCTCAAGCCCGTGATATCATTGATAGGTTGGAAAGAAAGTTTGGCGAACCTAAAGCTGTGGCTTATAACGCGTTCCACTACGGGTTAACGAAAGGCGGAATGGCAGACGAGGCTTTGGCGCTCGATTTGGAGATGGTGGAAAAGGATATTCCAGATGATAGTGATCTCTATGAGGAGCCGAGTTATGGTAGCTGTGTATTTAATCAATCGGTTCATGATGGGTGTTGTAGAGGACTGATTTATAGTTTAACTGAAGTAAAGGAAATGACATGTTGTGGGATTCATTTTTATGTGGATACTTTAGCTGTATTGGCTGATGAGTTCTGCAGGAGAGTAAAGACAGAATCGGATTGTTTTAAGGTTGTCGATGAGGCTATTGAAAAGGCAAGATGGTACAAATGTCTACATAGGTTTCTAGACTTGAAAACTTTCAAGGCTCTGTTGGATGGGCTGATCAGGTTTGGGAAGATCGACGAAGCTCGTTATTTACTCAAGGTGATTGAGGTGAAAGGGTTGAATCCGGATGTATACACGTACGGTCGTGTGATCGACGAATTGTGCAGGCACGGGAAGTATGATCTTGCGGGAGATCTGATGAGTGGGATTCCTCCGGAACCCAAGGTTGAGATATACACGATGATACTCCGTTCGTTCGTCCGACGGGAGGAGGATGGGCTTCCAAAGTGTTTTCTAGCGGAGATGGAGAGGCGCGGTTTTGCACCCGATGCGGTGGCGTACAATGCCGCTGTCCGGAGTCTGCTGAAGAGGAAAGAAGTCTATGAGGCGATGCCGTTACTGGAGGAAATGCACCGTCGGAGATTCTTTTTGGACGCGACTACTTATTCCTTGCTCGTGCATCTTGGGTACGGACAGAATGAGGATTGTTTTGTTGCGGAATTCATGGAGGAATTCTTGATCAAGGATTCCATATTGCGACCAGTTCCGATTGAGATACCGATACCCGCTTTGCTCGAGTTTAAAGCAGGTATGTGTTGATCTAGTTTTGTTTTTTACAAGATGAATAGAAAATTGCAAATCTTTGATCATTTTTTTACTTGGATGTCAGTCCCAGATAAACCACGGCGGCAGCTTGATGCCCGTGAAGAAGAGTACTTGTTGACCCAAGGAGTTATTGATATTTACCCAGAAGATGCCTCATTTTATGTGCATATAGATTAGTGTATTTTAGTTAGTTTTTTTTTTTTGGTATGTTTTTAGGACTTTCTCTAAATTAATCATGTATTGTACTTTTAGTTTTACACGCTCTAAATTAATCATGTACTTTTAGTTTTAAATTCTCTAAATTCATAATGTTACTTGAAAAGTTATTCCAAAATTCTTTACTGGTTGAAGTAAAATTGGAAATCAAATGCAATTCGAGCAAGTGCAGCATCAATAGCAACATAATAGGTATTTTCGAGCAAGTGCAACATCAGTAGCAACATATACATATACTCATTTTTACATATTGTTAATTCCATCGATGAGGTTTGAGACATGTACATTGTCTGTTGGCAACAGCCTTAGAATGTCTGATGCTGCTTCATGATCACCTATAGCCATAAGCATCCTATACTTGCTGCACAAGATTCAACAATTATAAAGCATAATTCACATGATGCATCGCTGCTAACTCAGGACCTGATTACTATTGATTAAAAGTATAACAACTAACTTTACCTAACTAAAGTCAGAAAATCGTTGGTGTCCAGGCCACAACTCTCATATTCTTCCAGAACAGAGAAGAAAGTGCATGAATCTCCTGTCGTGATGCAACCACCTAAGACAAATTGCAACTGTTTACGTGTTGGGCAAATACCAACATCGGCCTTCAAAGCTTTGAGCAAATCAAGACCAAATCGTACATTTGGTGGATTATTATCTGCGTAAACCGAAAACACCTACCAAATAATATACGTAAGCAGGGGCGGATTCAGGATTTTTGGTTAGGGGGGGCGAAATTTATCGGTGTATGATACTTTGGGGGGTTCGGGGGCGGAGCCCCCGAGAAAAAAATTTAGGACATTTTTCTACGTAAGTCTAATTATACTTACTCTTTTTGGCTTATTTAAGAGATTATATTCTTCTTTCATAAATAACTGCTATATTCTTCATATTTATTCGAAAAATATCGTACACAATCTTATTTTGTCAGTCTAAATTTAGTTGGAGAAAATTATGAAGACTAACAATATCTAGCTTAGGAGTTAATTAAGTATTTTAATGATAGTTTATTTACACTTGCTAATTTTAGATCAATCAAGTAATTAAAAAAATGAAACATAATATATTAATTGCATAAAGTTATATATGTAACTCTATTAAAATAGATGTATAGAACTCTAAATTAAACATTGCCACTAAAATAAGTTACACTTAATATACTTTTTTTAAATATTTTTAGAAGTTCGTAGTCACATTAACACTAATTCTTCATTGTTATTTTAGTTTAGGATAATAAATTTAAAAATTTTGGGGGGGCGAATTCGAAAAATTACGTGGGATAAACATATAAATTACTCGAAATAAACGAAAATTCGTAGTAATGCACGAAAATTCGGGGGGGCGGTCGCACCCACCCGCCCCCCCTTGGATCCGCCCATGTACGTAAGGTTATATACTATCGGTTGTTACTCACAAATAGTTTCTATAAACTGATGCATAAATTACGTCTTTTTGGCAATACCTCATTAAAGTAGGTCTCAAGCGGTGCAGCAACTTCGTGATCAATAAAGTTATCCTTCAACTGCTTGAGTATATGAACAATATATCTAAACACAAATAAAAGCAATTCCAGTCAAGAGAGTTCAAAGGAAAAGTAGTATATGAGGAACAATATAAAGAGCACCTCATATTCTCATGTCTAACACAATGAGATATAATCCAGAAGCAGGCATCAACCCAATAACTTGAACCGCACAACTCATTCAGTAATTCCATCGATTTGTCTAACCGACCTTCCGAGTCAAAATGTCCCTATAGAATAAAAAGAACATCTAATTTCGAGATTTCACCCGAGTATATCTATTATATCTATGGTTTATGGCAAACTTACCAATAGAAACCAAATAGTTCCTCGATCTAGGTTGTGCTTTGAAATTTCCATTCCTTCATACAACATAAATGCACGTGATGACTGCCCATCCGAGGCAAGACCTTGGATAAGAACTTCCATAGCCTCTTGGAAATCCTCCTTACTTATTGTCACAGACAGAATCATCTGTACCGTAAGTTATAGATCAACAATGTTAATATAAAGATGTATTTGAACAAATTTACAATGTGTATGAAATGATTCATCTTGAAAAGCTAATCAATATTTGAAGAAATAATGCATACCTGATGGGCTGTCTCAAAAGATTTTAATCTTGTATGTGCCTTAATAAGGGACATAAAAAGTTGTTTTGTCATAGAGATTCCATCTTTCCTCATGGCATTACAATACTACAATAAGATAAACATATTAAAAGAATCAAGGTATGAATCTTCACTTTTGTTAAACATGCTCATAAAAAATAATAAAATATATATATATATACACTTTTCCAATAAAAAGATTACCCAGATCGGAGCTAGATTTGTCTTGGTAAAAATACATGATCAAACACACTAAAATCAAGTAAACATTTTTGTTTATTAAGTTCATTCCTGCTTCCACACTACAACTCATTTGATAGAATGTAAGAGCTATGATTATAAATGATTGCCCCTAATCTAAACTTAAAACTATAAATTCAATGCATGACACAATGGAAATAACTTGCAATTTAAAACACTCGAACAACTTTTGTCAAAACAAATCTAAGAATTTGGATACGAAGCAAAGCAAATAGGACCTAAGGAATAAAGAACTTCAGTTTCCAGATTTCACCCGAAGCCACCCATGCTTAGCTAAGAAGCACGGAAACGGATACGGATACGGCGATACGCCATTTTTAAAAAAAGCAGGACACGGATACGTTTAAAATACATTTTTAATTTTTTAATTTATATATATATATATATATATAATACAATTTAATACTGCATATTCATAAAAATTAAAAAGCAAAATTAGAGAATCTCAAATCACAATTTCATATATTAATGAATCAACACATATATTAATTTAATTCAATTCCACATATTAAAAAAGCAAAATTAAAGAAGTAATCAATTCAGTTGAATCAGGACATGGAATTGAATTACAGCACAACAGTACAATTCAATTCAACTGCAGCACAACAGAAGACGTGTACAATAAATTCACCACATTCAACTCACCACTTTTTATATACGTATATTATATTATAAATAAGGAAAAATCTATGACTATCAATTCAACACACGACAGTACGCGACCAAGGCACCCACAATACCGTATGGGCGACGGACGGCGGCGGGCTGGGCGATGAAGGCGGCGGTCTGGGCGACGGCGGCGGACCGGGCGATGGCGGCGGACCGGGCGATGACGCATGGCGGGGCCGGGCGACGGCGGCGGTGAGGTCGGCGGCTTGGGCAGCGGCTTGGGAGTTGGGAGAGAAGAGAAGAATCGATGTGAGTCAGACTTCTTGATCTTGATTATTAGGTCTTGATTCTTGAATATACTTCAAATCCGTGTCATGACCGTATCCATGCCGTTTTTCAATTAAAAAATAAAAAATAAAAAAATATAGGAAACGAAATACGTTGAGGATACATATTTACCCGTATCCGGGGCGTATCCGGGGCGTATCCGTATCGGAAACGCCTCGGATACGGATTCGGCTGCCTCAGCCACGTATCCGTGCTTCATAGATGCTTAGTAAAAAAAAAAATAAACAAAACAAAACCTTTGTTATATCTTCAGTTTCCGTGCTGTTGGCAATGAGAATTCCATACGTGGCAGCATCACGTCTCAAGTTAGCACTTCTTATTGCGTTCAGAATTCTCTTGACTTCTTTCTGAAGATTCTGTAATTATATAAATACATAAATTAGATAGTTCGCCATCATTTAAAAAACAGAAGACTAAAAAAACAAATAATTAACGTAATCAATGACTCAAGTTACCTCAGTGAAACAATCATCTAATATCTTGTTGTACATTTTGATGTTAGGTGAGTTCTTTTTATTCCAATCATTGATAAGTTCCAATGCTCCATCCACCTGCATTAAAATGAAAAGTGAACTCATTTAGCACATGTTGTTGATTAAGCTTGACATCCTAAACAAAGATACTTACATTACCCATCTTCACATTCAAACCTATCATCAATTTGAATGATTCACAGTCTAGTTCCACATTGTGGCAAGAGATTATTGAGTATATGTTATGAACCTGGAAATGAAAATAATCATGTAAATATTCTTCAATGACATAATAATATGTAGTCTAAAAAAAATATTACCATAAAAAAGTCATAGCTGCGCTCACAAGCATGTAATATCATGTGATATGTGTCTTGTGATAAGGCAACACCAGATCCAAGGGTAGAATTGACTACGTCGAGCGCCTTGTTTATCTAAAAAATAATGAAGTATTACATTGGTTAAAATATGAAATATCAAAACTAATACACACCTAGAGTTGTTTTCTGCTTGAAAATCATAATTAATTAAAAATAATTTGCTGATTCGTACCAACCTCAGAATCATTACAAAAATATGAAATGAGCTTTTCATATGATGTTGAGGGAGGTTTAGAGTTTTTCACGTCGAACTGGACAAACTCTTCTTGCTGGTCGCTTACATTGGAGGAAGGTCCTGCAATATAATTGAAACATCAATAGTAGATACCTGTATGTGGGTAAGACATTCATCAAAACTCCACTCTAATCATTTGTATGGGATGTCAAATATTGTAGCTGGATCCACTCTGTTCTTCACAAATCACAACTCCGAATAACTATTGTGGTTTATATATTTTATAAAGTTGTCGTTAAGTCCTCGTAAAACTAGATTTTAGGAGTTTGTTAGTCATGACAGATAGTTTCTAGGATAATTGATTGTGCATATGGTTTTATATTTAGCTTATAACAGGACATTTGAGAATTCGCTCCTTTGCCTCTAAAAAGATAATGAAGGGTTTTTTTTAATGTTAGTTAATAAACCTAGTTTTCTAGAAATTAGACAGCCAAGTTTCAGGTTTGAATTAGTTGTGTGATAGGAGTTAGTTTCCTATTTTTCTACTTTCAGTTATTTCCTTTGTAGGCTTTTTAAGCCATTTCGTATTTTCAATTTCATTTGAGTGGATTCCACAGTTTCAGAAACTCATACTCTGTTTTCACATGCAGCGTTCTTAACAAATTAAAGCTGTATGTTACGTATCACTAGTTCATAATTGAGAAGTCTTAACATACCGTCATTGCCGTCATTGCTGCGAGATGTAAAGCTCCTAGAAGTGAGAAGAGATTTGAGTTTCTCTTTCTTGGTTTTAGTGTGTCCAACGGCGGACTTGAAACGATTCCATACATGTCTCGCAGCCATGCTAACTAGTCAACCTGGTGGACTGATGCAAGAAAACAAACAGAGCATGTAAACATCTGAATTCCTGGATCAAAACCAATCTTGAATAACAGCTTCATACTTGATCAGAAACAGAGAAAGAGAGAAACAGAGAGTATGTGTGTGAGGAAGAAAATGAGTTGTGCATTGCAATATTGAGAATGAATAAAGTTAAATCAATCTACTAATCTAGGCTTCTTATAGAAGTCCTAATTACTTGATGACTAAACTATCTAAGCTAGAAGAACGATCTATAAGAAAATAGAAATACAAAGTGTAACAGACTACGGTTAATAGTATGAACATGCGGATGTTTATTAATGACAATCGAGTCAGTTAAACCACAAGAATACACAATGTAGGGTTGCGGAGGGGCGGCGGTTCGGCATTGCTGGGCGGAAGACGGAAATCGGGAAGGGGTTCCACTAAAATAAAACAACTCATTGTACTTTTTATATAACAAAATATATTTTAATATTGTGTTTTAGGCCTCCGAAAACTTTGAACCGGCCCTGACAGAACGTGGCAATTTTCTCTCGGTCATACTAGACGCGACCCCAATGCGGCCGCGTCACAGAACGTTGCAATTTTCCTCGGCCACTAGGAGACGCGACCCTGACGCGGCCGCGGCCGGGCGTCACAGAACGTTGCAATTTTCCTCGACCACTAGGAGATGCAATCCCGACACGACCGCGATCGGGAAGTCGCAGAAGGTTGTAAATTTCTCTCGGCCATAGGAAACACGACTGCGCTTGGGGCGTCAGAGAACTTAGCTAAGGTTACTAACACTACAATTCTAATTTTCAAGGATAGATCAAGTGGCACAATTTATCTGGTTCGTGAGCGAAATCACGTCTTCATTTTCAGCCTCGAACTCTCAACAAAAAATCACATATTCACGATTGAGTAGGTATTTAGACAAGATAATGATTCCCATGGAGTCCTATAAAATATAAATATTAATTTTTTAGATTTTAAATATATTATATTCAAAATTGTAATCACGAGCATGTATCTAAAAAATAAAAATAAAATTTTCTATATTATAAATAAGTATTTCCAAATATAAATTTAAAAAGTATTGTTTTTATTTCTATTCTCTAATTTAAATGGATTATATGTATAAATACAATTACGACTAATGAACAATTAAAATTAAAACCTTTTTAGGTTTTAATTTATTAATATTATATATATATATATATAATTATAATCACGAGCATGTATTTCTAAAATGAAATTAATATTTTCTATATTATAAATAAATATTTTTAAAATATAAATTTAAAACGTACTTTTTTCTATTATGTAATTAAAATGGATTATTATATATAATTTATATGTATGAATACAATTATGACTAATTCACTATTATAATTGAAAAGAAAACTTTTTATAACAAGTGAAAGATTCATCTTCTATTATTCACTGAATTTTTATTTTGGTAAGTATTTATAAATTAAAAATAAATCTACAGGGAAAATAGTGTTATCAAGTTCGTGCAAAAAGAATATATACATTGCTGACTGGAAATCAGCTGAACCTGAAGTATGTTTACTACCGAAAAACGAAAACAGAACGGGGTGGCTCTGGCACAGAAGACTCAACCATCTCAATTTCAAAACGTGGATTTGGGTATTAGTGGATGATCTACGGGTATTTGACCAATTCACATGGGGCTCCTACACTTACGGTGCTCTGAAGCACTATTGTAGTTTTGTTACGAGAACGGCGAAACAAATTTCGAAGAAATATCATTTCTATGGACACGTTTGGGTACTCCAGGTGTGTATAATGATTTTAGTAAATTTAATTATTTGAATTATTGATATATATCATATACTAATCAATATTGATGTTCATGCATTGTAGATTTGGTCCTACGAGGCTATTCCAGATTTAGGAGCGATATGTGCAGAGAGATTGTCTACAACTGGATTTCCTCGTTGGAAGAATTGGTTCTTTGGTGGAGGTCAACCCCGTAGGCTTAACAATTTTTTGCATCGTCAGGTAAAAATATTTGATTTAATGTTTTTAATTTAACATTACAAATTTTAATTTTGTTTATATTATATATATATATATTTAATTTAATGTTTTTAATAATAATTTATTTAATGTAATTGCAGCTTGTTGTCCGAGATAGTCTCACACCATCTGATATGGAGACAAACTCCGTATTGACATAGTGTCATTGGTGACGATCGACTTGATGTGTCTTATATTCCGGTTGAGAATCTGATACAACCCACAATCATGTGGAACCACCGGGAACGAGAGCTATACCGATTCTGACAGCAAACACAACGTCCAACGAGTTCTAGAGGAACCGGACAGAGGCAACGCTGTCCCACTGAAGGTGGTAAGCGGGTCCGAATGGAGGTTGGACCGAGGGAGGCCGATCAACACCAGATCTTGATTGTCGAAGACGTCCGTAAAGTCATAAGGGAAGAACATCGGACCTTGCGGCAGGAAATTGTTCATGACGTGAAAAATCTATTTCGGTCGGTGTTTGGTCGATCTAGGAGCCGAAGCTTGGCTTCTACGTCCTCTCACGCGGGCGGTAACCGTACACCACATGGCCTTGTGAGGAGTGAATCGTTGTCGATGGGACACCGTCGTGACCGAGATGATGAGATGGGAAATAACTCTCCCCGGGTTGAGGAGGACAGAGCCGCCTCGGTGTATCGCCCCGAGATTATGCAGATGGGGGTAACTCCCCCCGGATTGACGAGAGAGCCGCCTCGGTGTACCACCCCGAGATTATGTAGATAGGGGATAACTCCCCCAGGGTTGACGAGAGAGCCGCCACGATGTACCGCCCCGAGATTATGGAGGTACATGACGAATCGGATAATGAGGAGGAGCAGTCGGTCATTCCACCGGCGCAGGATCGACACAGCATCTACGAGCGTGGCTGTTATGCTCCGGAGTCGGTCCGGAGCATGTTTGACTCAAGGTAGATCTCGGCACGTGGAGTGGACGTGTCGACTTTTCTATTGTGGCCATGGACGATTATCCAATAGTATTTGGCATGGAGTTTGTGGATCAAGTCAAGGACATACCAATTCCTTATGCCGACATTTTGCTCATCACGGAGGGTGGCAAGCCAAGCGTGGTGTCGTTAGCAAGGGAAGAGGTACAATCAACAAAGCGTGTCTCAGCGATGCACCTATTGGACGAGGTCGGGAGGGCCAACAAAGTTCCGACGGGAGGCGGGACGTCTATCACCCGAAGGGATAGAACAACGAAGCAAGGCTTGAGGAAGGCGGCGAGGACGATCGAAGACGACAAAAGGACCGCGAGGCTCAAGGTTGCTCAAGTGAAGACTAACACGGAGTTGGTAAAATTAGTAAAAGCGGGGGTCAATGATAGAAGGAGGTGAGCTCGAAGCATACAAGACGGATGCGACGAGGACGTCGCCGAATTGAGTGGGGAGAATGTAACGGGCCGCATGACTCAATGAGACTTTTCCGTACGAATTGGGCCATGCTACATCACATTGGGCTATCCATGAGCCTAGCCCCCATTTGGAGGATTCTAGAATACTTCTAGAATATTTTAGATCCTAGATCAATATGGAAAGATCTAGATAATTAATATGATTGATATGATTTGTATATATGTTTGGTAGGGTTCTAGAAGGTAGATAAGAGTCGTTAGATCGAATTGATCTAAGTCATTCATTGTAGAGGAGGAGGGCTATAAATATCCCCTTCATTCATTTGTGATCACCAAGTATTCAAGTAATACAAAGCATTCTTCAAGAGTTTCTCTCTCTATTTCTCTCTCTAAGTGTGTTTGTTCCATGGTAGACTGACTAGCAAGATTCGAGGCAACGTCAAAGTTGGTAGTGTCGCACGTGAAATTCCGCGCACGTGACACTAATCACTAAATCTTTATACATGAATTTTATAACTATATAGTTCAAGTTATTTTTAATTATCTAAAATGGGTTTTTTATTAATTAAATAGTAAAAATGGATTATTAATTACTTCCTAATGTCTAAAATTTAATATCGTTTAGAGCGATCACGCGTTCTTTTATCGATCTGCCCCCAAAAATTTCAAAAGTTATAAAAATCTCTGAAATCAAATTAGGAACCTAACAACTTCTTTTTCTTGATTCGTCTCTCCGCATTCATACGATCAATCCACAAAATTCTTGAAAAATCATTTCGAAAATGCCGAGGGGAATCGTTTCCCAAGTGCTTGATATCTTACACATTGGCAATGGTGTTAAATGTCCTTGTGGCCGTACAATTTTTAAAGTCAGATATCAAGCAAACGTGTTTCGTCCGACTTTGAATGATCACGTGCAGACCATCGTAGTGCAAGTGTGCAACTCGCTGAGGTAGTTTTTTTCTTTATTTTTATTACCTTATTGAATGCGATAAATCAATAAATTTATCTTTTTTTTTATAGGAGGTGATTACCTTCTTGAATGCAATCAATAAAATTTTCTTGTTTTTTATAGGGGATCTTGTGTTTTTCCCACAAAGCCGTCTTTGTCCCAAGAATTGTAAGTGGTGTTATTTTTTATTAGTATATTTTTGCGAACTTGAGTTTTCAAGGGGTCAACGGTGTGCATTGGTTCAGTAGACCTGATGGGTAAGGCATTATAGAAATTGGGAGTCAAATCGTTGTCCGAATTACTCATGCTTTCAATGCGCCAAGATATCTGATTGAATTCTTTTTTTCTTTTTTTTTTTTAATTTTCATTTTCTCAAAGGTTTTGGGGAGATATCTGTGGTGCTGTTAATACAATATTATTACTGATAATCTTGTTAGCGAGATCAAGATATATAGTTTACTTTTACTACTTTTATTATGATGTGCCTTATTTTCTATTTTGGTCCGATAGTATAATTTTCTTTCTCTCTTTGTTGATATAGTATATGCTTTTGTTTTAAGTTAAATTATAAATTACTTAAAGTAGCTTTTTTGTTTTATAATAATTAATAATATATAAGATTACTCTATCTAAGAAAAACTCGTGCTACTTCTACTTATATAGAGGTATCAAAGTACACTAGAAATATCTTATCGGGATAACATAACAATTAAGATATCTAGTGTGTGGTAAAAGAGTATGAATTTTAAATTCACCGATTATTATGTGTTATTTATTGTATGCACATCAAAGATAATTGCTGCAAATTTATCAATATTTATATGTAACATGTAGACCCGTTTGGGGAAGATCATTTATTTGCGTTTGTGTTATAAAAAAAAGTATTTATTTCTGCGTTTATGCAGGTCCGGATCCAATTTCTTTATGCATTCCGATCACCCAATCCCGTTCCAAACCAACATAATTAAAAAAGATTCCATCAATAAAAAATATTAATTAGAAAATAAGACAATTCAAAATTAGCAATTCAAACCACATTAATGGATTTGGGGCTGGGTAGACCCGTCTCGTACGGGTCCGGAACTGGTTCCAAATTTCTGGATCCGTGCATATTTGGATTCAGATCTAATTCCTCAAATCCGAAATACGAGGTGGATTCGAATACTATACTACCTAACCCTAACATGCAAAATTGTCATCTCTATTTGGGATTCAACATTACTTCTTATTTGGACAAAATAATAGAACATGGTCTGTCAAAACTAAAATTTATTAATTAATCATTGTCATTAACCACCCTTATTAGGTGTATCTTTTTTTATGCTTCTTGCATATGCACTCATATGATAATTTTTTAGAGAGAGAGTTGTATTATATATTTGTCATTTGTAAACGGCTTGAATTGAGTGGCCAACTCGGATCTTTTCTTATTTTAATGTATATTTAAGACTTAAGACAACATAAAATTGTGTTAGGTTTAGAATAGTATAATGTTTCTCACAATATACTTGTAATAATTAAATTATCAATCTTATACAAATAATTTATGTAATAATATGAATCAGTAACTACTTCTTCCATACAATTAGATAATGATGTTAAATATCGTTGGTTAATCAATCGAAGCAAATCAAATTTTTTTTTTACCGAATTGAAGTAAAAAATCCGTTATTTTTTCGATTTAGTAATCTAGTCATCGAAACAGAAATATTTTAACTTTTTATATATATTAAATATATTTTATATGCATCTTGTCCAATCAAATCACATATGTCATTTAACTGAAAACCCCTTATTATAATTATAATCCTAGATATAATTTAGGGAGAGAGAAATACGTGTAAATAAAATTTATTAAAACAACAGTATAATGCATGTATATTTTCTCGTTTGTCAATTTTTTAATATTTTTTCTTTGTCAATTTCTTTGTCTTTTTTCTTTTCTACATAAATATTAAGATGATTAATTGATTGTATGTACGTTAGTGGATTCCACAAAGAAAATGAGAGTTTGTGTAGTAGTAATTATTTTTTATTTTAAAAAATAAGATTAATTAAGTGGGGCATCTCAAAGAAAAACGAAAATGAGAGAGTATATTATCAGTTTTGTGCAAAAGTTTCACTAATCCATTAATTTTAATCAATTTCTTTAAATGTAGAGGGATTATTTTTTTAAAAAAAAAACATACAAATCATAAATATGATTTTACAAGAAAAATAATTAAAGATATACTCCATTAATTGTTTTCAAGATTTCTTAATTAACTACATAAAGACATTTCCATATTTTATGGAAAATCAAATTCATTTTCAAATTCAGTGAAGCCGAGCCGAGCCGCACCAAAATCCAATCTGAAAGCCTAAGCAACTGAAGCCGAGAAGCCGCGGTGGCTAAAGCTGTCGGTGATCCGCCACCAGCAGAGCTTTCTCTCTCTTCCACACACTGTCACTCTTCTTCTCTCACATATACGCACACATACACTCTCCCTTTCTCTCTCTAGGCAATCTGTCTTCCTCGCTTGTCAGCTACGAAACTCTCAAATAATTTCATTTTAGAGAGAGAGAGAGGGAGAGGGGGACAGAGAGAGAAGCTCCGGCACAGAGAAGAGATTCCTTTGTTGCCATTCTCACTCTACATTTACAGCAGTTCTCGCCAATCTTTGTGTTGGAGAAGGAAATCTTCATGCCCTTCCGCCGGATCTGATAAAAGGTTTCGCCGAATCTGTTAGATCTTATTGTTAACGCATTTGGTTATTTTATTCATTTTCCGGTAGGTACAGTGTATTCGAGTTGGATTTAATTTTTTTCGCGAGAAATTTGTCTGCTTCTCTATCTGGAAACGTTTGATCTGATGATTTCGCGAACCATTTCGAATGGGCTTAATTTTTTCCCCTATCATTGATTTGATTGGAAGTTATTTGACTTGATTCATTTCAGCTTCTATTTACTGTCAATGAATTGTGATCTGGTGCAACTTTACATATACTTTCACAAATTTGATTTGTAAGCACCGGGCAAGATTTGTTTCGGTAGGGACGATTCAATTGGATTTCTCATTGTAGATGTGATTTCTTTATCCTTTCAAGTTGAAGTTGGTATTGAGAAAATTGACAATTATTGTACATTTGATTGTACTAGTGGATAATTTAGTCTAGCTGACTTCTGATGTGGTGGCTGCTTGTGATTTCGACAGGACGTGGCTCTAGCTTTCGCCTGTGTGAGGGGGGCAATTGGATCTGAACTCTGAAGAGAAGACCCCATAATCACAGAAAAGCTGGCAGCTGCACTAGCTTGGAGGGTTGCTGCTCCAAATGGTAGCATTCCCTCCAATGACTTGGTAACATATTTTCCACTTTAAGTAGTTTTTATTTGCCTTATGGCTGTAATTCAATCTTGAAATATGATGAACTGTCCGGATCTGAATGAATGATATATGATATTTCTTGTGTTCAGAATACATGCATTACTTGTAGTGAGTTCGTTGCTGTTCGTTCGTGTATACTTTTCTTTAATTACTTCCTCTTTACGTATTAGCCAATAGAGAACAGTAGATTATTAGGATATATATACAATTGCTTTTTAATCTTTCGAGGAGGATATTAGCTTCTCACTCATCGAGAAGATATTATTTAAATTAGATTTCCAGTATTTCTTCTGATTTGCATGAACCTGTGTTGCTAATTTAAGAGCTAACCACTCCATCTCCTTGAAAGAGATGACATGAAGATCCTGATTGGCTGGTTATAAATATTTAGTTTTTGTTGCGTATACTTTCACTGCTCCTGATACTGGGATATGGTTTGTTGGGATGCATGTAATTATATCATACCAGGGAAGCATGGTTTTGTACACTTTTTCCATTTCCTGAAGAATACTTTTTCAGGGTTATTTGTTAACTTGAGTTTGCACTTCTTATTCTTTATTTTAGGAGAGAAATGGGGAAGGTAGACCTCATGACTCCGAGCCTCCAACTCCCTATGCGCTCATGAAAATGGGTTCAAGGTTGGTCACTGGTGTTATTATGTTTCATGCTCGGAATTAATTCCAATCTATGATATTTTTTTTTCCATCAAGGTTGATAATTTTAATTTCTCTGAACTAAAAGCTGTTGCAGAGAACTGTTACTAAAGTCAAGCTATGTGTTCTGACCCTCCACTAACCCTACGAAATCCTCAATCGATAGAAAAATGAGAATGTTTCATTGATCCATCTCTTTGCAGATTGTACATCTAGGCATCTAGCTTATTGTTAATGGATATAGTTTATGTTTCGTATGAACTCTATTTAGTTCCTTACTTATGCAGGGCCATAGGCCTTGTCCACATGCTACTGCTTGAAATAGCTTACATTTTATTGACCAAGTTTATTCTTACCTCCGATTTAACTAATTTTTAGGGTTAAAAGAACAACTTCAATATTGTTTTCATATTCGAGAATATTAGTTATATAATTTTACTGTTTGGGAAGTCATTATATTCAATAGCTACTGTTAGCTGCTTCATTTTTCTGTTCAATTATTTCAACTATACCCCGGTTAATTTGCTGACAGTTGTGACATTTATTTACATGCAGAGATAGAGGTAGCATGGAGGACCCAGATGGCACATTATCAAGTGTTGCACAGTGTATTGAGCAATTACGTCAGAGTACTTCATCGCCACAAGAAAAAGAGAAATGTTTGAGGCAATTACTCGAGCTAATCAACACCAGGGAAAATGCTTTTGGTGCAGTTGGATCACATTCTCAAGCAGTTCCGGTTCTTGTGTCTCTTCTTCGGTCTGGATCACTTGGGATAAAGATACAGGCTGTTGTAGTGTTAGGTTCTCTGTGCAAAGAGAATGAACTACGGGTCAAAGTATTGCTTGGAGGTTGCATTCCCCCATTGCTTGGCCTTCTCAAGTCAAACTCAAAAGAAGGCCAAATTGCAGCAGCAAAGACCATATATGCTGTGTCTCAAGGTGATGCGAAGGATCATGTTGGATCAAAAATATTTTCAACAGAAGGAGTTGTGCCTGTCTTGTGGCAACAATTGGATAAAGGACTTAAGGCAGGAAATGAGGTTGATGACTTACTCACAGGGGCTTTGAAGAATCTTTGTAGCAGCACTGAGGGGTTTTGGCCTGCAACAATTAAAGCTGGTGGGGTTGATATACTAGTCAAATTGCTTACAACAGGCCAACCAAGTACTCAAGCAAATGTTTGCTTTCTCCTCGCATGCATGATGATGGAAGATGAATCTGTTTGTTCAAAAATCTTGGCTGCAGAAGCTACTAAACTGCTTCTCAAGCTACTCGGTCCGGACAATGAAGCTCCACTAAGAGCAGAAGCTGCATCTGCTCTTAAATCTCTTTCTGCACAAAGCAAAGAAGCCAGGCGGGAGATTGCTAATGCCAACGGTATTCCTGTTCTAATAAATGCTACTATAGCTCCTTCTAAAGAATTTATGCAGGGTGAGTTTGCACAAGCTTTGCAAGAGAATGCGATGTGTGCTCTTGCAAATATATCTGGTGGCTTGTCTTATGTCATCTCAAGTCTTGGCCAAAGCCTTGAATCATGTTCCTCTCCTGCACAAGTAGCTGACACATTAGGTGCGTTGGCTTCGGCTCTAATGATATATGACAGCAAAGCTGAATATGCTAGAGCATCAGATGCGATGGAGGTAGAGAGAACATTGCTAGAGCAGTTCAAACCTAGTTTACCCTTCTTACTCCAGGAGCGTACAATAGAAGCCCTTGCCAGTTTGTATGGTAATGGAATACTGGCGAGCAAACTTGCTAATTCTGATGCTAAGAGGCTTCTTGTAGGTTTGATTACAATGGCAACAGATGAAGTCCAGGAAGAGTTGATAAGATCTTTACTTATTCTCTGCAATGATCAGGGTACGTTGTGGCAGGCTCTTCAAGGCCGTGAAGGGATTCAGCTTTTAATATCTCTTCTTGGTCTATCATCAGAGCAGCAGCAAGAGTGTGCTGTTGCTTTACTTTGCCTTCTATCACATGAAAATGATGAAAGCAAATGGGCTATTACTGCTGCTGGTGGTATACCTCCACTTGTTCAAATTCTAGAAACTGGGTCTGCTAAAGCTAAAGAAGATTCTGCAACGATCCTTGGTAACCTCTGCAATCATAGTGAAGATATACGTGCTTGTGTTGAAAGTGCTGATGCCGTTCCTGCGTTACTCTGGCTGTTAAAGAATGGAAGGCCCAATGGGAAGGAGATTGCTGCCAAGACTTTAAATCATTTGATTCACAAGTCAGATACAGCAACGATCAGCCAACTCACTGCATTACTAGTCAGTGACTTGCCTGAGTCCAAAGTTTATGTATTAGATGCTCTAAAAAGCTTACTCTGTGTGGCCCCTCTGACCGATATGGTTCGTGAAGGTAGTGCAGCAAATGATGCAATTGAGACAATGATAAAGATATTAAGCTCTCCCAGGGAAGAGACTCAGGCAAAGTCAGCCCTAGCTCTTGCTGGAATCTTTGATGTCAGACAAGACTTGCGTGAAACTCACATTGCTCTTAATACACTTGGTTCGGTCATGAAACTTTTGAGCTCTGAATCTGAAACCATCTTGGCGGAAGTATCTCGGTGCCTTGCTGCTATATTTCTCTCAGTTAAAGAGAATCGTGATGTGGCTGTTGTTGCTAGAGGTAGTTTGCCTATGTTGGTGGTGCTTGCTAACTCTTCAGTGCTGCAAGTGGCAGAACAAGCTGTTTGTGCTTTGGCCAATCTCCTTTTAGACAATGAAGCTTCAGAAAAAGCCATCTCAGAAGAAATTATTTCACCTGCCACTAGAGTTTTGCGTGAAGGCTCAAATGCTGGAAAGACCCTTGCAGCAGCAGCAATTGCTCGCCTTCTTCATTCTCGTAAGATTGATTCTTCTTTAACTGAATGTGTAAATCGTAACGGTACAGTACTCGCTATAGTTTCATTCCTGGAAACTGCCGACAGTGGATCAGTTGCTACATCACAGGCATTAGATGCACTTGCTTTTCTTTCCAGATCTGCGGGAGATGTTGGTCAAGTAAAGCCTGCTTGGACTGTTCTAGCTGAATATCCAAATAGCATTACCCCAATAGTTTCTTGTATTGCTGATGCCACACCACTGTTGCGAGATAAGTGTATTGAAATATTATCTCGACTCGCTCAGGCTCAGCCCCTAATTCTTGGGAATACTATTGCCTGCGCCAGTGGATGCATTTCATCTATTGCAAGAAGGGTAATCAGTTTCTCAAATGCTAGGTTTAAAATTGGTGGAGCTGCACTGCTTGTCTGTACCGCAAAAGTCAATTACCAACGGGTTGTTGAAGATTTAAATGGATCTAATCTGAGTATCTCACTCATTCATTCTCTTGTTGGAATGTTAGCATCTTCAGATTCTTCCCCAGCTGAAGATAAGGACAGCAAAGATACTATAAGTATCTCCAGGCTAACTGAAAAAGAAAGTGAAGATAATGTTGAGAGAAGTACGTCAGTCATCAGTGGTGTGAATATAGCTACTTGGCTTCTTTCTGTCCTTGCTAGTCATGATGACAGAAGTAAAGTTGAGATCATGGAGGCTGGTGCAATTGCAGTTCTCACCGACAAAATATCTGAATCCTTATCTCGTCACATGCAGGTATTTTGGTTTATTGTATTGATTTGAGTGTACTACTTGCTAAGAAGTCTGATTTACAACATTACTTGCATATTCTTGAAAAACTTTGCTGATTTTTTGTTTGTCTTCTTTCATTAGGTTGATTATAAGGAGGATGGTAGCATATGGATTTGTGCCTTACTTTTAGCAGTATTATTCCTAGATAGGGATATCATACGTGCTCATGCAACTATGAAAGTGATTCCGGTACTGGCAAGTTTGTTGAGGTCGGAAGAGGGGGCCACCAAATATTTTGCTGCCCAAGCTGTGTGTAGTCTTGTTTGCAACGGTAGCAGGGGGACTCTTCTCTCCGTAGCCAACTCAGGGGCACCAGCAGGACTCATTACCTTGCTTGGTTGTGCTGATGCTGATGTACACGATCTTTTGGAATTGGCGGAGGAGTTTGCTTTGGTTCGTTATCCCGATCAAGTGGCCCTAGAGAGACTCTTTAGGGTCGACGACATCAGGCTTGGTGCGACTTCTAGGAAAGCTATACCAGCGCTAGTTGATATGCTTAAACCTATTCCAGAGCGTCCCGGAGCGCCTTTTCTTGCTCTGGGACTTCTAATCCAGCTTGCTACAGATTGCCCATCCAATCAAATTGCTATGGTAGAGTCAGGAGCCATAGAAGGGTTGACGAAGTACCTTTCTCTTGGCCCCCAAGATGCATATGAGGAAGCTGCTACCGATTTACTTGGCATTATGTTCAGCACAGCCGAGATAAGGAGACATGAATCTGCATTCGGTGCGGTCAGTCAACTTGTAGCAGTTTTACGCCTCGGTGGAAGAGCAGCAAGATATAGTGCAGCAAAAGCGTTGGAAAACTTATTTTCTGCTGATCATGTAAGAAATGCTGAGTCTGCACGGCAAGCTGTTCAGCCTCTGGTGGAAATTCTGAGTACGGGTTTGGAGAAAGAGCAGCACGCTGCCATTGCCGCGTTAGTTAGACTGCTAAATGAGAACCCATCAAAGGCCCTTGCAGTTGCTGATGTTGAGATGAATGCAGTTGATGTGCTGTGCAGGATTCTTTCGTCGAATTACTCTATGGAGCTGAAGGGAGACGCTGCTGAGTTGTGCAGCGTGCTTTTTGGCAACACGAGAATAAGATCTACTCTAGCAGCAGCACGGTGTGTTGAGCCTTTGGTTTCTTTACTTGTTACGGAATATAGCCCCGCTCACCATTCCGTTGTCCGTGCATTGGATAAGCTCCTGGACGATGAACAGTTGGCAGAGCTCGTGGCTGCACACGGTGCCGTTGTTCCTCTTGTAGGCCTTCTCTTCGGTCGGAACTATTTGCTTCATGAATCGATATCAAGAGCTCTGGTTAAGCTAGGTAAAGATCGACCGGCCTGCAAGATGGAAATGGTGAAAGCGGGGGTAATAGAGTGTGTGCTCGACATACTTCACGAAGCTCCCGATTTCCTCTGTGCTGCATTTGCTGAGTTGCTTAGGATACTAACAAACAATGCAACCATTGCCAAAGGCCCTTCTGCAGCAAAAGTGGTTGAGCCTCTCTTCATGTTGCTGACAAGATCCGAGTTCGGACCGGACGGTCAACACAGTGCATTGCAGGTTCTTGTGAACATATTAGAGCACCCACAGTGTCGTTCGGATTACACTCTCACATCACAACAAGCTATCGAACCGCTCCTACCTTTGCTCGACTCTCCCGCTTCAGCAGTACAACAGTTAGCAGCAGAGCTTCTTTCCCACCTCCTTCTGGAGGAGAATCTACAAAGAGATCCATTTACCCAGCAGGTGATTCCTCCACTGGTACGCATTCTTGGTTCCGGTATTCCTATTTTGCAACAGAGAGCCGTACGTGCTCTCGTGAACATTTCAGCCATATGGCCGAACGAAATTGCCAAAGAGGGCGGCGTAAGCCAGCTCTCGAACGTTATACTCCAATCGGATCCCCTACTCCCACACGCTTTATGGGAATGTGCTGCTTCTGTGTTATCTAGTATTCTGCAGTTCAGCTCCGAGTTCTATTTGGAAGTACCGGTAGCCGTGTTGGTCAGGCTGCTTCGTTCGGGTACAGAAACCACGGTCGTTGGTGCACTAAACGCTCTCCTCGTGTTGGAGAGCGACGACTCAACCAGCGCCGAAGCCATGGCCGAAAGTGGGGCCATCGAGGCGCTCCTTGACCTTCTCCGAAGTCATCAGTGCGAGGAAACGGCAGCCAGACTACTTGAAGTTCTCTTGAACAATGTGAAGATCCGAGACTCGAAAGCTACAAAATCCGCAATCGTCCCGCTCTCTCAATACCTTTTGGATCCTCAAACACAAGGCCAGCAAGCAAGGCTACTAGCAACCCTTGCTCTCGGTGACCTGTTCCAAAACGAGGCTCTTGCTCGAACCGCTGATGCTGTTTCAGCGTGTCGAGCGTTAGTTAATCTCCTCGAAGATCAACCTACTGAGGAAATGAAAGTAGTAGCTATATGTGCTCTACAGAACTTGGTAATGTACAGCAGATCAAACAAGAGGGCAGTTGCAGAAGCCGGTGGCGTGCAAGTTGTGCTCGATCTCATCAGCTCGAGCGACCCCGAAACATCGATACAAGCAGCCATGTTTGTAAAACTTCTCTTCTCAAACAACACCATTCAAGAATATGCTTCAAGTGAAACTGTCAGAGCTATAACAGGTAAAAAATTTAAAATCTCACCTCCTCCATCTTGCCTTCTGATATTTTGAGGCATAATTCATTTGTTCTACTTGCAGCTGCAATAGAGAAAGACTTGTGGGCTACTGGGACCGTAAACGAAGAGTATCTAAAAGCTTTAAACGCGCTTTTTGGCAACTTCCCTCGTCTTAGAGCCACGGAGCCAGCAACGTTAAGTATACCTCATCTAGTCGCGTCTCTCAAGACTGCCTCCGAGGCGACTCAAGAGGCTGCCTTGGATACGCTGTTTCTTCTCCGGCAAGCCTGGTCGGCTTGTCCGGCTGAGGTTTCTCGAGCGCAATCTATTGCTGCTGCAGATGCTATTCCCCTTCTACAGTATTTGATTCAATCCGGACCACCGCGGTTTCAAGAGAAAGCAGAGTTTTTGCTTCAGTGCTTGCCGGGAACACTCGTGGTGATCATCAAGAGAGGGAACAACATGAGGCAATCCGTCGGTAATGCTAGCGTGTACTGCAAGCTAACTCTCGGAAACACGCCCCCTCGCCAAACCAAGGTATGAAATCAAAATCCATATTCGTTTCCAATAGTTCCTCGTACTGACTGCATGTAGTTTAGTTGGTATTTTCATTCTTGTTTGAGGAGTTGATCTAGTGTTCAATTCATGTTAGGGTCGACGTAATAATATTAATAGTTCCAATAATTCATTTGCTCATGTTCGGAACATCTTTTACCTTGAACATTATATCTTCTAGGTCGTGTCCACCGGCCCTAATCCCGATTGGGACGAGAGCTTCGCGTGGTCGTTCGAGAGTCCCCCTAAAGGCCAGAAACTTCACATTTCATGCAAGAACAAGAGCAAAATGGGGAAGGTAAAATTAAAATTCTCATCTTGACTTGTTTCGACCGTGTTTGCGTGCTTTAATCTAACCAGGTCCGTTGATTCAGAGTTCGTTTGGGAAGGTAACGATCCAGATTGATCGCGTGGTGATGCTCGGGGCCGTGGCAGGCGAGTACACGCTGCTGCCGGAGAGCAAGAGCGGGCCGTCGAGGAATTTGGAGATCGAATTCCAATGGTCGAACAAGCAGCCAAGCCCAGGTGAATAGCAAATTGCTGTGGTAAATAGCAAAATTTACTTCGAAGTGAAAAATCGTGCACAAGTACATATTTTGCTCGATTTCATCCTGCCCCAAACGGCTGTTTTTTGTAATTTGAATCATTTTCTTTGTTTCTTTTTCTTTCGATAGTGTGGGAATTCTTTTTTTCTTGTTAGGTTTTTGCAACATTCTACTTTGAAATTTGAGTCGAATTATAAATGTTGTACTGCTCTTGAATTTGTTTAGTTTTGTTGTAATTAAAGATTTGTACTTGAGTTTATATGATTTATTAATGAATGACAAATATGCCTTTCATACCGTTAAGCCTTGATAAAATAATAATTTTGGAACTGAGAAAAAATATTCATTTAACGAGATTATTACTTTATCGAACATTATTTTAATGCATTAATCCATATTTGGACCAGAAGAAATTATTATCTTAGCGAGATTATTACTTTATCGAGGTTTAACTATAGTACATTGAAATTTCTATTATGCAGATACTTAAAAAGTTATAACGATTGTGACACATAAAGAATGGTATACTAAATTACAACTTTCATGATGTAGAAATTGTTTCGATTATCATTTATTAAGAATTTTAAAACTGAAATACTAGCCCGTGCCAAGTTAAGTAGGAAGTAGATTTTTCTCGTCACACAAAAAAAATGATGGAATGAAAATGAAAGGTGTAAATGAGAGTGATTAGGGCAGTTGAGCTTTAAAATAGCATTAATCGTGTTGATTATGCAGTTTTGCTTGCACGTTTGAATAATGAGAATTGCTTTGAGTCAAAGCAAGGCGTGGCTACATCTCCCCTATTCGTATAATTGCGACATTTTAATCATCACATTCTTGGATTATATATTTAATTTTCATATCCAATTTATTCTCATAAGTGCATGGTGACGTGTGAATAATTTAATAAACTCATACTCTCTTCGTCCCACTTTATAAGCCAAGTTTTTTTTAACATTGAGATTAAGTAAGTTATTTATTGTGTGTACAATAGTGGAGTATAAAGTAATACTTCCTCCGTCCCGGATGAAACGTTCTGTTTCTTTTCGACGCGATAATTTATGCAGTGATTTTTGTATATTAGAAGATAGAGTAATGTGAATGAGGCCCACAAAAAAGTGACATAAATTTATTTTCTTTTGAAGAAATAAAATATTTGTATTGAACAACCCAAAATAAAATATAAGATGTTTCATATGGGACGAAAGGAGTAGGATATACTAATAAAATGTGCATATAAAAAGAAAAACTGAGCTAATAAAACAGAAGTATTAATAATTACAAAATAAACACGAGAAAATTGGACAATAGATGAATCAAATTCATAAATCCAAGCTAACTAAATTACTTTATTAAACACTTTTAGTTAGTAAAGCAACCGTTAGATTTTTATGTAATAAAAACTGAAAGAAAAAAAAAAAGACAAACTTCACATTTAAACCTGGACAAGGAAACAAATAAAACAATAAGTGTAATTTTCATTAGGGGCATTTTTGACTGTAGCCACACAGTAGAAATATACATACATATATAGCCCATCACTAAAAAAATACAAATATAACCATTTTGTCCTTATACGGCGCAGGGCCGATAAGAGCCGATGGAGGGCCGATGGAATCCATAGGCCCTCCAACCTTAAAAAAAAAAAAAAATTGAAAATTAAACAGGGCCGATGGCCCTGAAGTCAAAAAAGAAAAGAAAGGGTTAAAAGGGCATCGGCCCCCCAACAAAAAAAAATAAAAAATAAATAAATAACAGGGCCATCGGCCCCAAACATTAAAAAAAAAAAAAAAATATTAACAGGGCCATCGGCCCCCAAACATTAAAAAAAAAAAAAAAAAAAATAACAGGGCCATCGGCCCCAAATATTAAAAAAAAAAAAAAATTTAATCTGGGATCTCAGCCCAAGTATACAAAAAAAAAAAAAAAATTTGAAAATCAAACAGGGCCATCGGCCCCAAGTATAAAAAAAAAAATTTGAAAATTAAACAGGGCCGATGGACTCCCCCATCGGCCCCCCATCGACTCTACCATCGGCCCCGCCGGATAAAGACAAAATGACTACTTTTGTATTTTATTTTAATTATAGATTAAATTTATTTTTTATTTTTTGATTTTGGCTAATAGGGTATATTTTCACTTTTCATTACTTTCCTTTTCTATGCGTATTAAAATGCGCCACGGTGCGCAGTTTGCTCAATCCCCTGATCTCTGCTGCGCATATTCTTCCTCACTCAATTCGCCACACTAGCAACATTCCGACGCAATTTAGCACCCTCACTCCTCTCTCTCTCTCTCTCTAACTCCAAGACTCCACTTTTCCTCTTCTCTTCTCTTCTATCAACTACATTTGAATTTGCGAAGTAGATTAGGAAATTACACATAATACGCCTTCCTAATCTAGGGGCGCCAATTGTGTATTCCGCGAGGTTGGTGCATAATACGCCTTCCTAATAGCACCCTCAATCCTTTTGTTGATGGAGATCCGGTTACTTCTGCTGGGTTTGGTGATTATTGCGTGTGTTGAGGGCGGATTAGGGGCGCCAATCGTGTATTCCGCGAGGTTGGTGCATAGATTTTCGGAAGAAGCGAAGGCGCACCGGGATGCGAGGGTTTTGAGGAACGGAGATGCAATTGGCGGCGGCGGCGGCGGTTTTTGGCCGGAGCGGCGGAGTTTGGAGTATTACCGGCGGCTTTTGAGCAGCGACGTCCAGCGCCAGACGCTTAAGCTTAATCCTCAGTTCCAATTTCTCTACCCTTCTGAGGGTAGCTCCACATTACCCCTCGGAAATGAATTCGGATGGTCTCTCTCTCCAGCATATATATGTGTTTGCTTTAGCATTAAGTTCTTTTGCTAATTTGTCTTTCACTTAAGACATTTGATTTGGTGGGAATTTGTTCTGATAATTCTCTTTTTGCTGAATAATATATTGGCCACTTGCCATAATCTAGAACGATAGGAGCCTTATATATAGAATCCCCATGCTTAGAATATGCCATTGATACAAATCTTGTTTTGAATAGGCATCAACACAATTCATTGCTAGTACTTGGGGATTGCATCTGTTGTGCTCTAGGAATTTGGGAATATGCTCGAGAGGAATTGCTTCTGGGAAATCACTAAGACTATGCCGTTAATACAACTGTGGCTTTCACTCGAATTGTGTTAGATACAGTTAAAGATCCTCTTTTCTCATTTTTTGTCTGACATTTGTTCCATGTTACTGGTTTGCTATAAGCTAGAGTAAAGGATACTACTTTTCGTTGCACGATATACAGTATTTGGTTATGAGTTTTTCCTTTCCTATCATCTGTATGGAAGGTGCATTTATTATATTTCCCATTAGGCGTAACATGAAATAATAAAGGCCACATATTTTTCTGGACTCTCTGAATGAGGGGAAAAAGCTGTATCTTTTAAGGATATTCACATTCTTTGTACTTGCATTATCTCAAACAGGTTGCATTATATGTGGATCGACATAGGCACACCAAAAGTATCTTTTCTAGTGGCGTTGGATGCTGGAAGTGATCTATTTTGGGTTCCGTGCGGTTGTGTTCAATGTGCACCTTTATCATCCAGTTACTATAGCAGTCTGGTATGCATACGTTCTCTTTCGCTGGTCCATGTGCTCCTGCATTGGTTCTAATTGATTTCTTGGTTTTTCACACGAGAGGAAAAGCAAAATTCTGCAAGCAATATATAAAACAGAATAGCATTTAAATGCAAGAAATCCGGTCAACTTTCTCTTGGTCTTTTTCTGCTGTCCTTAAGTTTGGAAACACATGCCTTTCTCCTTGTGTGTCTCTTAGTACATTTAGAGCTTTCTCTTGATATGCCCATGGGGATTTGCGGCCCTGGAAGATTGGTTCATTTGGAATTTTCTTATCTGGTATCTTTACATGAAAAGAATTATACAGTGGCGGTAAGTTCTAGGAGTCATAGAAATAGTTGCATATAGTACGCTAGTTTTTTTTTGGTGGTCCTCCTGTCGTATAATCTCGTATCAGAAATAAAAGTCTGTGTGAGTTAATTAGCAACGTTTTTATCACTTATTCCAAATGATTGATTGGCAGGTGCCCTCTTGTTTTTTCGGGCATTTATTATGCAGGATAAAGATCTTAATGAATACAATCCTTCTAGCTCTAGCACTAGCAAGACCGTTTCTTGTAGTCACCAGATATGTGCATTGGGTCCAAATTGTCCGAATCCTAAGCAACAATGTCCTTACACTGTCAACTATTATTCAGATGATACCTCAACTTCTGGGTTTTTGGTTGAAGATGTCCTTCATCTACTGCCTGGCCATTCGGATGTATCTAACAAATCTGTGAAGGCTCCAGTGATTATTGGGTGCGCTTTTCTTTGCTCACATTAGAGTGTCCTCAGGGATTACTGTAAATCATTTCCACCTTCGTATCTTGATGCTTATATATTCTTCTATTTCAGATGCGGTAGTAAACAAACCGGTGGGTACCTGAGTGGAGTTGCTCCTGATGGTCTCTTGGGTCTGGGACTTGGAGAGATTTCTGTTGCAAGTCTTCTCGCAAAAGGTGGATTTATTAGAAACTCATTTTCTCTATGCTTTAATGAAGATGATTCTGGAAGGCTACTTTTTGGGGACCAGGGAATAGCTGGCCAACAGACTACTCCATTATTGCCTTTGGAGGGGAAAAAGTTAGTAACAATAGGAGTTAATAATATCTTGTCTTTTTCTTTGTACATCGAAGTTAGATTTTGATCCAGTTCACTACACAGTTTAACATATATTGTCGGAGTGAATGTCTGCTGCATTGAGAGTTCATGTCTTGATAATTCGGGTTTCCAGATGCTGGTTGACAGCGGATCTTCATTCTCATATCTTCCAGAGCAAATTTTTGAAAAAGTGGCCGATGAAGTAATTTGTTTTCCTTCCTTATAATTTAGTTTTATTCATCATGCTGTCTGCTTTATACGTAAGTGAGTTCGTTTTAACTTACTGTTCTGCTCGTAGTTTGATAGACAAGTAAATGCCTCAAAATCTACCTTTGAAGGATACCCATGGAAGTACTGTTACAAATCCAGGTATTCTTGTTCCGATTGTTAACCATGTGTTGAAACCACTGTTCATTTATTTATTCACTATAGTTAATTATTTTATGTTATAACAGTTCCAACGGGGTGCCTAAGCTCCCTTCTTTCACTCTGAAGTTTGCAACATCCAAAAGTTTTGTGGTCAGCCATCCAGTTTTTGTGATCTATGGAACTCAGGTTTTGTATCATGATCCTTGCGTTCCACAGTAGCATTTTTCTTTAATTCTTTCAATGGTTCATTTTGATGATTTTATGGACTCTTTGACTCTGAGTAATAATTTAATTCCAATTACCTTAAGATTCATATATAAATTACCTTCTTAAAAAATTATTTGGTTATGGTATTAAAGATCAATCTATTGATCTAAACAGATTGTGGAAAAACCAAAAACAACAAAATTTGGAAGCCTTGTTGCATTGCTTTAGTTGCCATAAGGCGTGTTGTCTCATATTTCAATTCTATTCTTTGTTTGCCCATCAATTTGTTCTGATTTCTTAAATCAAGTTTGACAGTGAGCTTATAAAACTGTTATACAACCAAATAGCTCAATGGATTTACATTTGTATAGTACATCAAATTTATGTGTTCAGTGAAAATGTTTTATTAAACCTGCCCTTATGTCGTTATGCCACATTAATTAAGCTTGTTTGGGTTCATAAGTCAGGATAGCAAGTAGTTGTGATATCTAGAGTCTAGACTCTCATACGTTTGAAATGCTATCTTTTTGCAACTATAATCTCAGAATAAAGAGATCTCTGCAGAACTAACATGTTTGACGAGCATCTAAGAACCAGTGGAATAGTTTGCCCAACTGACAGTACTCATATATTCTGGCAGCAAATCAATCGTTTGTCTTGGTATAGTATATGGTGATAAGCAACTGTCCTTGATCTGCTTTGAGAACCTGATTCTGCATCGTGCAGATATCTTTGTATATGTAGTTGAAAGCATTTTGCTGGTAGTCACCGACTTGTTTATGGAGTTATAGATGGTTTTGATTGTGAAAACGTGAATGATACTTAAAGATGTGAAAACATGCTAAATCTCAGAATGGATTTTTTTGGTACAGGGTGCTGTTGGATTCTGTTTAGCAGTACAGCCTACAGACGGAGACATTGGAACACTCGGACGTAAGTGCATGTTTGTAAACGCTTCCAACTTTTACAATCGTCAGCAACCAGTTTTGCGTCTTTCTTTAATTCCTAGGCGTTTTCCATTTCTGTTAGCATGTGTCGGTGCCCATCTTTCTGATATGATTATGCCTTGCAGAGAACTTCATGACTGGATATCAGCTTGTATTCGATAGGGAAAACTTCAAGCTGGGTTGGTCGCGATCAAATTGTAAGCACCCAGATCTTAATGATGCTTAAATTTATCTCTATTTTAGGCATGTTATTTATACCACACAACACAACTCAATTGCACTGCTCTCTTTAGCATCTTCTCCTGATGAATGCTCAGTGACACTTTAGAGCTGTGCCTGCAAATGCTTGCTCATTTGTTTTTAAGGTTATCATGAATTGGATTGTAACCAGAAAATACAACGAATGCATGATGGAACAAAAGCTTTTGTAAAAAAAAAATAAATAAATAAAATTGCAGACTTAGAAAACAATAAGAAAATATCTCACTTTTGGAAACATTCATAATGCATACAATTACAAGATCCTCTCCTATTGTTTCTCCTCCCTAGAGTGTGCTCTTCTGTATATACTAAAGAATCACAAAGGTCGATTTCTAAGAATGATGAAGCCACACTTTTAGTCATGGAGTGTGTTATATTTAGCTTATCCTTAATCTGAATATGCGAATATTTCCAGGCAAGGATCTCAATTACGGCGATAGAGCCCCCCTAGATCCATCAGGCAACAGCAGCTCTCCTAACTCACTGCCAACGACTGAGCAGCAGAGTGCACCAAATGGTCATGCAGTTGCTCCTGCAGTCGCCGGAAGGACACCTTCCAAATCCTCCGCCACATGCATATCATGTTTGGCGAAGCTCTTCGCCTTGCTGCTCATGGCCCACTTCTCTCAAATTACATAATATACAGCCCTGGTTAGTTTTATGTAAATTCCTATTCCTACCTTCATTCTTTCGCCTTACATCTTCTCTATTCACCATCCCCTTCTTTCCCCTTTTCGTTTCTTAAATATTTTTGTGCAGGCTTTGAATTAGGGTGGTGATACATAGTTTCCTTCCTAGTACCTTCTCTCTTTGATCCTCCTCCACTTGTGTATTTGTATGTAATCGTAAAACTTTATCTACATAGAGATATACATAGTTCCACAATTTTGGTTGTGTATATTATTTCATGTTCTATTCTCTCTCTTTTGTGTAACTTCATTTCAAGCATGCCCTCACGGTTTTATGATATTTGGATAGTCTCTCAATGGCATCCAGTCTGTAAAGTTTGCACGTTTTATCCATATTTCTGGGGAAGTTTATCGAAATAACGCTATCCGAAACCCGTATTATAGTACTCCAACTTGGGAGTGCATCAATAGGTAGCCTTTGAGGTAGGGCTTCTCTCAAATCATAGTGATTGAACTTAGCTGGACTCCAGATGAAACTTATCTGTTTGATAAGTTGTGGAGAATAATGTTTGTGTTGATTGCAGATATTTTTACTTTGTTCAGCAAAGATTCTTGTTTGTCTATCAAGCTTAGTCTGGATGCAGGTGTGCTCTCAATCTACGAAGCATTATATATTTCTGTTTTATTATATATTAATCCAAGCTTTTATTATATAGTATTTGTCACACCAGTCCAAAATGACAGATTGGCTTCTTGAAATTGTCTTGTAATTGGATGATTTGGTTATGATTGTTGATGCATTAAGGAGGGTTTTGTCAATGCATTCTCTAATGTGTTTGTTGGGGTGGGGGAGTTGGAGGTTTTTGGCCTATATTTGCAATAGATGCGGGTAATGTGAAAAAGAATGAAGAAAAACTATCAAGATTGGATGAGAGTGGCTTTGTGCATAAAGAGAAACTTGTCCTTGCTCTACTTTTAAGCTTTTGGCTCTTTTGGAACTGTCTCCACCATCTACATAAGGAGTGGTGATAACCCAAACTTAATGTGAGAACTGCGAATTATGCATAGTTCTTATATAATTTATGTATAATCGTTATATATTTTATGCAAAAAATCTGTAATTTTACACTTTTGCCCTTCTACATAAAAATATGTATAATGTAAAATTATACTCCTTCCGTCCCATTATTTATGTTCCATTGGGACTGGACACGGTAATTAAGATAGTGGAGGTAAAGGTGTAAAGTTGTGGTGTAAAAGTATAAAGGGGTGGGGTCCACTTGCTTAGATTGATTGTAATCCACTCATTTATTTCCTTATTTGGTATGAGACATAAATAATGGGACAACCAAAAAAGGCAAGTAGGACATTAATAATGGGACGTAGGGAGTATATTTTTTGCATAAAATATATAACAATTATGTATAAATTATACTCCCTTTGTCCCAACAAGCTATGCTCGTTTTCCTTTTTAGTTTGTCCCACTCATCTGTTCCTGTTTCCAAAAAAAATAAATTTTTACACACAATTACCCACTCTCTTTTTATGGGACCCACCACTTCACTCACATCTAACAACTTTCCTTAATCTACGTGCAAAAAAGAAATGAGCACAGCTCAATGGGACGGAGGGAGTATAAGGTTTATGCATAGTTAGCAGTTTTCACGTTAAATGCAGGTTCTCACATGATTCACTCTTTATATATATATATATTAATTGAAGCGTTGTATTAGACTTAATCCTACTTGTTTCAAGTGATATTTGTGTTGCAGTTTGAAATCGGATTCTGATTCAAATTATTCACCGAGCATTTGAAATGAGAATAGATGTGGATTTGGGACAAAATCCACTAAGTAGTAGGGGTCTGAGAAAAAATACAAAATCTTGATTTTGATAGATTTTATCCAAACAAGTATCTTATTTTCGATCAGTTGGTCTTTCATGAGATCAATCTCATGTAAGATCAAGTATGATTATGCCTTAACATTTTGATCAAATTTAAAGACCCATTAATAAAATTCATACCAAATTCCAATTTCAAAAATACCCGATCTTAAATGAGGTGCTTCACCCATTTTTTTATAGTTTGTCAATTTATGATTCTGAAATCCTCCTACAAACAATCCCTTACTTCTTAGAGAGAGGGGGAATCAACTCATCAAGCCCCAAACCGACATTGAATCGCTGTTCTCAACCGTTGGATTCGACCCCGTCGCCTAGGATAAAGCCACGTCTCCCTCCTTGGGACTTGACTACTATACCCTCCATGACTTGTCTATATAAACAAGTGAGCCGCGTGAAGAAATACTTCATAACCCAAAGCACAGAAAGTTTAGGACAGCAACTGCCAACTGGTGGGCAGAGAAAGAATCCCATTTCCATTTGAGGACTACTTCTTTCTTGCAAGATTATAATCCTCGTACCACATTTTTCTTGTGATTTTTTCTGCCATATATATATTTCAAGAATTTGAGGGGTAGTTAGTTTTGCTGGAGTGAAGAAGAATTAATACTAGAATGGGTGTATCAGGAACTCTGGAGTACATTTCCGAGCTAATGAGCAGCGCCCACAAACACAAAAAGAAGAAGCAATTCCAAACTGTAAACCTCAAGATCAGAATGGACTGCGATGGCTGCGAGCTCAAGGTCAAGAGGGCCTTGTCTTCTCTCTCCGGTCTCTCTCTCTCTCTCTAAACCTCTTTAATATAATAACATTGAGACCGGAAATAAATATTCGTATTACGAGGTTATTACTTTATCATGATTTTAGTCTATTAAGTCCAAGTCGGGATCGAAATAAATTATGTTCTAAATGAGTTTATTACTTTATCGAACATTAATTTATCGAGATTTAACTGTATGTTTGTGTCAAGGGTGGAAAGTTTTACTGCATGTTCATAGCAATGGGGCGGATCCATAAATGTGTGATAGGAGGTGAAAAGTGGAATTCGAAAAAAAAGGGGGCGAACAGTAGATTTCTGGGGGTGGAGTCGAAACTCAAAACAATTCTTTTTTCAAAAATTACATACAAAAAACGGGTTTAGGGATGACAATTTTGGTTGAGGGCTGCACCTGCATGTTCTCCTTAAATCCGCCTATATTCATAGCCATGATAGTTTTTTTCGATTATATAGAAAAATATTTATGAATATGCATATTAATATTATAATTAATGTACGTGAATTTGATGAAGTAAGTAATTATGCAGGAGTGAAATCGGTGGAGATAAATAGAAAGCAGCAGAAGGTGACGGTGACCGGTTACGTGGATCAAAGCAAGGTGTTAAAGAAGGCGATGGCGACGGGGAAGAAGGCGGAGATATGGCCCTACGTGCCGTACAATCTGGTGGCGCAGCCGTATGCTCCGCAGGCGTACGACAAGAAGGCGCCGCCGGGCTTTGTCAGAAAAGTGGAGAATCCGGCGGCTAGCGCCGCCGTTGCTAAGTTTGAGGACCCCTACATTGCTATGTTTAGCGACGAAAATCCAAACGCATGCTCAATCATGTAATAAAATGAGTATTATTATTATTTTTTGTATTATATGCTGCTAAATAATTTGATGTGGGCTGATGATTAATATCTGTTTTTGTTATAATTTATGTGATGGGATTTTTTTTGTGGTTTGGAATTTGGATGTTGGTGGAGATGTGAGATGTGTTTATGTTACTATGATTTAATTTAATGAAGAAGAGGAATATTTGTTACTGATTTATGTTTCTCATGTATTGATTATCCGGTAATATACTCGTGATCAGTGGCAGCGTCAGGATTCAAAATAAATTTTTTTAATACTGACAGAACCAAAAAACAATTTATAATTACATTAAAGATCGATAAATATACTACTCCCTCCGTCCCATTTGAAATGACCTGTTTTCCTTTTCGGGACGTCGCATTTGAAACGACCCGTTTCCTAAAAAGGAAATAATTTCCTCATATTTTATCATTTCTCTCACCTACTTTATCTAATTTCATTATATTAATCATTTTCTCTCTCATACTTTATTATCTACTTTCTCACTATCACACTCATCTTCTCTCTCTTACTTTATCATCTACTCATCTCTCATACTTTATCTTCAACTTTCTTAATTCCCGTGCTCATTTGAAACGGGTCGATTCAAACGAGACTGAGGGAGTACTATATAAACAAAAAAGAATTTTGGTGGTAGCGACCACCCACCTCGCCACCACCTATCTCCGCCACGGAGCTCTAGGAACTCTGAATAGTTGTTTGACTAACGAATTGCATTTATGTACCATTAGTGTCAATATTGGCATGTTAGGGACGATGAAAGAAATAACGGATTAGTCTTTCTACTTTAATCTACTAAGCTTTATCTACTATAAATATAAAAAACGGCATTATTTTTTTTTCTTGAACCCTTGGTTCTGTCGAAGAGCTAGCACCCCTTCCAGCATCTCCGTCATAGAGGCTCGGCGTGTACATGAGAGAAGCAAGGAGGTCAACCTCTTTCATATATAAAATATACAACATGAGTTCTGGCAATGCAATGCAGTTGGACTCTCATGTCGATCCGAATGAATCATACTTTCCGCGCAGCGCGATATCGATAATGATAAATAGGGTATATAGCATTCAAAAACTATTGACTCATGACATAGTAAAGTAAAAAAATTCGAAGTTCAAACTGAGAATCTTCCCACATTTTTATGACAACCTTTATATAGCAAATTTCATATGGATCACCGACAATTTTAAATTCTCATAAATGTGTAACCTTTTGAAATCAGAATTCATGTGTAGAAGAAATCAATTACTTTACTTTATTTTGTAAAAACAAATGCCTCAATGTTCAATTTAACAGTATAACAGAATTTTGCATGGGCATATTCTTGGTTCAGACAAACAACGTTGTAATTGAATAACTAAGGCTCCAAAAAGTGTTGCAAGCTTAACATAAACATGCAAATAAAGCATCCCACTTTCTTTGTTGGAAGAATATTTGCAAAAGAAAATTAAAGTAGCACTAAATATACTATTTCTTGATTCCCACTTCTTCTCTTATGTCTTATATCCTCCCCCCGTTCTATTGAAATAATTTAATAATAAATGTCCGATAGTACGTTCGATATAGTATTTGTTTTTTGAGAGATCTACAATTCTACACGCATTAACCATTTTCTTTAAAACCGCGTAAAAATAAACTGAACTATTTTTTCTTATTCTTATTATTCTTTTTTTTGGCTGACGAGGGTAATCCGCAGCCGCAGAACTATTTTTTCTTTTTCTTATTATTATTATTATTATTATTTTTAATGACGGGGGTAATCCGCAGCTGCTAGGTGACAGACACACATAACGGTTCTAATGAAATTTGAACCCATGATCTTTCGGTCCCGGACCACCCACCTTTACCGCTACGCCATCCCAAGAATTTTTTTTTTCCTCCAAATATATATTTAATATGATTCTTATTCTTATTATTCTTTTTTATGTAATTAGTGGTTCATGTTAGGAATGAGTAAATCTTACACACAGTAAAAAGAAGGCACATGTTTTGGTGCAATTATTCAAAAAACTGACATTCAATGATTAAAGGGTATATATTTATTTTTTTTCTCGGCCCAGTGGGTAATTAGACTATGAGCTTACTAAAATTTCAAGCCCAATAATATTGGGCCACGTGGATACTCTGCAAAGAGAAGAGTCAACAAAAAGCTGCACAATTTATCAACGGCGTACGATAGCTCTCCTCCGCCATGGACGCCGCCGAGTCACCACCGCAACCGGCGATCTCATCTCTGATCACCAGAAAAGTCCTGAAGAATCGGACGGAGATCCACTTTCCAGTCCCTACGCCTCTCTGAACTCCCACTGCCACGACCTCTCCATCCTGCAGGACCTAGCTTGCCGCGGCGCGTGGCGAGGCGAACAATCCTCGACAAGGTGGCGCGTTCGCGCTCACTCTCTCTCCTCTCAAAGCCGCACGAGAATCTAATTTACCTCTCCTTCAACGTCCTCACTCTGGTCAAGCTCCGTCGCTAGGCCGACGCAAACCAAGAGCTCGAAACCCTAGATGAAGATCTCGGATCCAATCAATACCAATTCGAATCGTATCCAGATAATTACCCGAATCACAAGCCAGGATCCATGATACCCTACGCCCTGCGATGGCTGCACGCGCATTTGCCTTTCACCCTCGGCGATCGTCAGTTAACCCTCGTTCGCCTCTACGCTCTCCTCCATTTCATCCGCGACACAAAATTGTCTCAAAATCTCGATTCAAGTCCTGAAGCCTCATCGAATCTCTGGAGGAATCGGGAGGTATTCGTGATCAATTCAATCGTGAGCCATCATTTGAGTCTGAAGGAATTCGAGGCGTGCCTGCATTTGTTGAAGGCAGAGAATACTAAAAATGAGGATGATCCTTAGTCTCCAAATTAGGCTACGTGCAGATACCATACGGCGATCTCGATGGTGCAAACAGAGCTTCGAGCTGGTGGAGAAGATGATTGCAGGGGGTGAAACTGGAGATCCAAATTTAAAGAATCTGGTTGGGAAGGATTACATATCAGCAGTGAGGGAGCATGAGCATGAGGAGTGTATGGAGGGGGTGGATCCGATGTCGTTTCCATCAACAACAAAGCTCTGTATTTGATGTATTTGAGGGACTCATCGGATTCCATTAACGAGTTGGAAGGCGCGTTGGAGAGGGTTCCAACTGCTGCTCTGAATGAGAGTCTTGGATTGCAAGAGTGGCTCATGATTTGAGGTAATTATAGTTTTGGGGATTTATGATCATTTGATGTGTTTCGCTATTGATTCTGTGTTGTTGGAAATGAGTTGGAGCTCGGATATCGAAGAGTTCTATCGTAACAACACTCTTACCTATCTATTAACAACAAGTAGATCCACGCCAGGAGAATTAGTAATGTGTCAAGAGAAATTAGTACTGTGGATTCACTTCTTGAAATTGGAATCCGCGGGCATTCTTGCTGGAGTTACAAATTTGTGAAATGGGATAAGCTTTTAATTCAATAAAAAGGGTTATCTTGGCCAATTTCTTTTTGGAGATGGACTAGTGTGTATGCACATGCAACATGATCCAATTATCCAATTTTGACCCATGTTTGACCCGTTGACCTATTTTGACTCATGCGTTGACCAATTTTTTTTTTCGTATTTATTTTTTTCTTTTTTTTTCTTTTTTCATTTTTTTAATTTTTTTTTTTTGTCTTTTTTTCATCTTTTTTGTTTTTTCCTTTTTTTTCGTCTTTTTGTTTTTTCGCCTTTTTCGTTTTTTCGTATTTTTTTTTCATTTTTTCGTTTTTCCTTCTTTTTCGCATTTTTTCATTTTTTTTTTACTTTTTCATTTTTTTCTTTTTTTTTTCCCTTTTTCGTTTCTCATCTTTTTTCGTCTTTTTCGCCTTTTTTCGTTTTTTTTCCACCTTTTTTCGCCTTTTTTCGTCTTTTTTTATTTTTTCATTTTTTTCGTCTTTTCGGAAATACAAAGAATGACACGATACTTTTTTCGTTTTTTCGTTTTGAAATACAAAAAATATTTTTCATTTTTTTTCCCTTTATTATAAGGACGAGAGTGTCACTCTTTGTATACAAAAGTGTCGTTTGTTCTAAACAATGACACTTTTGTTCGTTTGTTCTAAACAATGACACTTTCATTCGGGACAATTGACACTTTTGTTTATTACGATTGACACTTTAGGTAATATTTCTGGTTATTATGCTTCATATTGATTAGTAGATGAAAGTGACACGTTCCTTAATTCTGAGTGCCAATTTACTTCAATGTGATTGACACTTTAAGATAAATGACACTTTAGTTCGTTGTAATTGACACTTTTTCATAAACAAATGACATTTTTTTTCGAAACAAATCACATTTTTAAAAAAAATAATTGATATTCAATAAATGATAGAAATGACACTTTATTCAAATACAAATGACACTTTTGTTTGTTACGATTGATACTTTGGATAAGTAACAAATGACACATTTATTCATTACAAATGACACGCCTTCCTTATCAAAAAAATTGGAAAAAAATAAAAAAAATTTATTTGTTACGATTGACACTTTTGTTTGTTACGATTGACATTTTCATAAGCAAAGAGTGACACGTCCGTCCTTAAAATAAAGGGAATAAAAATGAAAAAAAATTTGTTTGTTGCGATTGATACTTTTGTTTGTTACGATTGACACTTTCGTATGCAAAGAGTGATACGTCCGTCCTTAAAATAAAGGGGAAAAAAGTAAAAAAAAAAAGTTAAAAAAAGTAAAAAATAAAAAAATAAAACGTAAAAAAAATTTAAAAAAAATAAAAAAATATTAAAAAATTAATGATGTCATGCTGATGTCACCAAATCAAACACAGGTCAACGAGTTAAATATGGGTCAAAGTATATTAAAATTGGGTAATTAAATCATATTGTATGCACACAAGTTTTTGCCTTCTTTCTAGGTTGATGCAACTGTCCTATAGATCCTTTGAATGTAAAGGAAGATTCAAATTACTTCTGAAATGTCAAATTTGATCTAAAACCCGGGCTGGGTTGGGCTCAAAATTTAGTGGCCCAAAATTTACTTGGCCTGGCCCAATAGCTAAATGGGCCAATTGGACTTTTGGCATCAAAAGCCGATGGGCTCGGGCTAATTTGACCTGTCCTCTACTTTATGTTCCCTCCTTTCTTTACATCTTATTACTTTTACCGAATTACGTATTGGATAAATTCCGTTCCTGTGCTCTAGTCTACAAATAACATAGATAACATATTCACATATAGCGGTCTCGGTGGGTTTTGAACCCATGACCTTTCGGCCACAGACTACCCACCTTAACCGCTATGTCATCCCAAGGGGACCACTATTAAGGAGTTTTTAATTGTGTGTAAAGTGGTGGATCTTTAAATTATGGTTAAATCTTAGCTATAAGATCTTGTCATTTAAAAAATGTAACAAGATTTATAAAATACTCGATTATGAAAATGAGACAAGATCTTATGAGACATAAGAGAGAAAATAAATGATAGATTTTTGATGGATTTTGTTAAAAAGTTACATTTGATTTGATTTCTGATTTTATTTTCAATTTTTGAATATCCCGAATTCGATTTCAAATTGCAATCAAATACCCATCTTAAATGACGGGGAAATTTTGGGTCGGGTCGTTATATTTGATAGGAAAAAAAATATATGTGAATTCATAAGACTAATAATTTACAATAAAGGTTACCCAATATGACAAGTCAAATGTAAGTTAACTTGTACTTGAATGCCACGTCTGCAGAGCCCCACTTTGATAGTAATGGTATTTCGTGTACATTTTTGTTAGCCAAATTCAACGGGGAACCCTCATAATCAATTTCCATTTAACTAACTTAATTTAATAATTACCTCTTCCTAATTGTATTTACCAATAACATTAGAAATAATCTACACGTACGATGTGGGACAACAAACACGGACTTCATTTTCCGAACAAAATATAATTAAAGAAGAATATCCTAATCACATTCCCTTCTAAACAGGAATTGTGCATGTGTGGAAGTGCTCTTGAAGAAGCTAAGGACAACTTCCTCCTAAAACCTCAACCAAATCTAACTTGAATTACAAGACAATCAACCTTCTAAATCTGTCAAGAATATTCCCTCATGCAACCCTTCATTTTAAACCCCTCTCCCTCCAAACCAACACACAAAAAACTACTCAATTCTTAACCAAAAATGGCCTCTCAAAACCCCCCACAGATCGTCTTCTTCGACTTAGAAACCACGGTCCCGAACAAAACCGGACAAAGATTCTGGGTTCTTGAGTTCGGAGCAATAATTGTCTGCCCTAAAAAACTCATCGAGCTCGAAAGCTACTGCACTTTGATCAAGCCTGGAGACTTATCCGCCGTGGGGGCGAAGTCCGGCCGCCCCCACGGGATCACGCGGCTGGCCGTGGCGGAAGCGCCGCCGTTGGAGGAGGTGGCCGATGAGATATTCAAGATTCTTGATGGAAGAATATGGGCGGGCCATAATATTCAAAGATTTGATTGTGTGAGGATTAAAGAAATGTTTGCTGATCTCAATAGGCCTCCTCCTTCCCCAGCTGGAATTCTAGATTCTTTGGGAGTTTTGAGGGATAAATTTGGTAAAAGGGCTGGAAATATGAAGGTTAGTTCGATATTATTTGATTCGATTTGATTCGGTAGATCAATTATGTTAGTGATTGATGATTTTGGCTTTTTTTTTTTTTGGTTTTGTTAGATGGCGAGTTTGGCAACTTACTTCGGCCTTGGCCAGCAGAAGCATAGGTAATAATAATAATAGTAGCATAAAATAAAGATATACATATTCAAGAATTTGAATTTTTTTTTGTCGTTTTTTTGTGTGACGAGGAAAAATGGGCACGTGCTAACGGGTCTTTTATGAAATGTTATAGGAGCTTGGATGATGTCAGGATGAATCTTGAAGTGTTGAAGCATTGTGCAACCGTGTTATTTCTGGTACTAATCTTGACTATATTCATATAATGTCATGATTTAATAAATTAGTCACTTTATAACACTTTTTTATTACATATCTTTGGTCTGAATTTTGATTGTAGGAATCAAGCCTTCCTCCAAGTGCATTGAGCTGGCAATCTGAAATCAGCCCCAATGTAACAACAAGAAGCAGAAGCTTATTGGTAATAAGATACACATTTATTGTAGTATTTCATTTCATCGATTCATAGCACGAAAACGCAACTTCAGCTAATAACAAAAACAAAACAAAAAGGAAAATAAAAAAAATAATAATATTTTTTTTTTCAAAATTGACTATTTTGAAAAAAAAAAAAAAAAAAATAAATAAATAATTTTTTTTTTCAAAATGAACTATTTTCAAACAAATTGTTTCCAGCAATCTAGCCCTGCATCTCCAACTTCTTTGAATCTAAAGCCTCAAGAAAGCAGAGGAAAATCGATCTGCAGAGACGAGACGAGTCGAAAATCGCCTCCTTCGATATCTTCAGCACATCAGAGGGCTGTACCTTATGCTAGAGAAAGTCTTGGAAAGGTTTGTATTTTGAATTTTGTTTTTGTGTGTGTGTGAATATTTGACAAAAATGATCACATTTTGAATTACTACATGTTTGTAACAGATGACAACAAGAGTATGCAAAAATCTGATGAAGCATTCTCACTCGTTGATTCGCTGATCCAGTTCAGAAAATTGATTTTTTTTTTTAATTTTTTTTAATTTTTTTATAATTATTAGATAGAAACATGGTTAAATTCTGGCTTCATTGCTAGTTTTTTCTCCGATGATTCATTTATTCTTTTGTAATAATGTGTACATATGTCCAGTTTCAGACATAGAGGATGTTGTAATATAAATAAATCCACTTGATAATCTTTTTTTTTAATAATTAGAATATGAAGACAAAATTACAATAAAATGAATTTCAATTTTTGTGCAAATAATTAAACAAACTTTAATTAACAATATGGATATAATATTTAATTTTCATATACTATTTTTTTCTTTATTCTTTCATCACACCTTCTTCTGAGCCCATGAAGCTGCCTCTCCCACACCTTTATTCTTGACTTATCCTGCAATCCCAACTCTGAATCATAAACTTGCCTTGATTTCGGATTGGATAGGGTCTCGTAGGCCTTCCTTAACTCGATGAATCGTTGAGTCGACTCGTGCTTGGTTAGAGGAGAAGTGCAGACATCAGGGTGGTATTGAAGAGCCATGGATTTGTAAGCTTTCTTTATCTCATCAATACCTGCATTTTGTGATTTGAGAGAGAGGAGTTGGTAAAAGTTGGTTTTGTTACCATTTTGCATGGCTAATTCACATGAAATTGGCTTTCTTGATGAAAATGGCTTTGGTTTTTGAAGATTTTGTACTAAGGTGTGATTCATATGCATGGACACCTCCATTTTCAATATGTTAAGAAATTAACTCTGAGAATTTGAAGGAAATTAAAGGGGTGTTATATGAGAGAGAGAGAGAGAGAGAGAGAGAGAGAGAGAGAGAGAGAGAGAGAGAGAGAGAGAGAGAGTTGTGGTTGCAAATACATAGCCACACTATATATATATTACATGAATCAAATCTGCATTTTTAAAAGTTGGCCTGCATGTCTACATTTGATGTGTAATAAATCAATCAACAAAATATGCACGTGAATTGTTGGCGAAAAAAGAGAGGAAGTTATCGGCGGCCAAGGAAAATGATTAATCAATGCCCAACGACTTAACCAATGAACTACTACTATATATTAATAGAGAAATGATAAAAGATAATCTATTTTTAGGGATGAGATCACATGTCCAATAAATCTCTGTTTAATTGGTATCTAATTTAAAACGATATAGTTTTGTATTATAAAAATGCATTCTTTAATTATTTATTAAATTATTTTTCAATCTTATCTTTTTAATTTATTGTTTTTCAATACAAAACTACGTCGTTTTGAATCAGACACCAATTGGACAAGGATATATTGGACAGGTGATCTCATCCTCTATTTTTCGTACTTTAAAGACAAATATAATATGCTTTAAAGATGATAATACTATACAAATATAATACACTTTATTTAAAATGGTAATATATATTGATTTTAACGAGTTCAATTTATAATCTAACAAATATAAATATAGTATTATATCTTAGAAAAAACTTTTACGCTCTCATTAATTATAAGGTGTTCTCACTTGAAACTCCCATTTATTAATATATATAACTGTAAATTATTTTTATAAACTAATATAGCATATTGCAAGTTGCGACATCATGCATCATGCAAGTGCTTAGAATCGACAAACCCCAAGTCAGAGTAACCAACATTATATTAATATTAATTAATTAATGTGCCAATCATGCTTGAGGCGCCATCAAGTTCAGCCAAAGCTAAAAACAAAAATAGTTGTTTCAGAAATATAATTAATTATCATATCTAGTTGATTTAGATTTTATGTTTCACCCTTTTAATGTCATTTTCCAAGGCATCTAAATATGACAAATACTAATGTTGAGACTGTAAGTTGATAGCGGAAGGATTTGTGTGTGTTTAGAGGTGGTAATCAAAGTCAAGTTGGTTAATATGGCTATATTTAATTTCAGACTTGATTATAATTGAATCTAGATCGAGCTAATTCACCTAAGATATTTTTGAATTTTGTGAGCTTATTCTATTTTGATCGAGCGATTTGATTTACAACTTGAAATCAGATTTATGTTTAAAACTATTCACTATTTTAAGAGTTTTGGTCTTTCGACAAATTTTGACCTTTCACCACCTTAACTTTGAAACACTTTTTGGGACGGCCCAATATTTAAACGAAAAATATAAATATTATTATGAATCTTATATTGTAAGTTTGAGTTATACTCTCTCTGTTCCATTATTAATGTCTCACTTGCCTTTTTTTGTTGTCCCATTATTTATGTCATATACCAAATAAGGAAATAAATGAGTGGATTACAATCAATCTAAGTAAGTGGACCCAACCACCCCTTTATACTTTTACACTATTACTTTACACATTTATCGCCACTATCTTAATTATTGTGTCTAGTTCCAATGAGACATAAATAATGGTACGGAGGGAGTATAAATTAATTGAGACCCAATGTCCAATTTAAAGTGAATCCAAATCCAAGGAAAGTAACTGTAATAATTGCTCTTCTAGCATGCTAGGAAGGAGAAAAGAAAAATTATAGATCCATCTTTCCCAAAAATGAGACATTTGAGAAACACAAAACGTGTTTCTTGAACATCAAAAGAATCTCATTGTACTATTATTTACTCGACCATTCAAATTCATTATGAACGTCCATACTAAAGATTACAACAGCTCGAGTGGCTCTAAAGCCCTCGAATTTTGTGGGATGCACACATGGACGGCGAAGATCCCTCCTCACACATCAAGAAGGCCTCATCACATGACTAGATGATTGTACAAAACTATGAACACATGTTGAACAACATAGAGTAGTGTGTTGTAAGAAAAGGAAAAGCTTTCATGTGATCATGTTCTTGGAGGACTCAACAATGGTAATTAGGGTCCACTCCCAACAAAATGATTGTACCTTTAGAATTGGAAAAAAGTTGCTAAAAAGAGTTGTACCCTCCAATAATTGAGGAAATGTGTAGAGTAGAGTGGTATGTGCTTGAGATGATTAACAATCTTGGCCACACACAAAAAGCGAGCACATGACCACATACAATTTAAGTGGTAGCAAATTTATTTTCTTGGTACAAATTTCTGATTATATCATGTGACCGTGACATCTCTTAATAGGCCAAAGGCTTTTTAAGTACTTTCATCCTATTACAAAATTGGTCTTGGATTGTTTATTATAGAATATTAATGTTCGTTTACTTAGAATTGAGTCAATCATCTTTTTATAGGACCAAAATTAAGGACCAAATAAACCCTTATCGACTCAAATTTACTATGATACTAAGTAGTATTGGGTCACTCATTTTCTTAAAAGGTCTTATAAGAGGAGAGAGTTATCCAATTTTGTATTAAGGAGACAATATCATTATTGAATTGATATGGGACACAATAAACATCAACAATTTCGAATTAATTATTAGATTATATTAGTATTAGGTCTCGTTTAGAAAAACTTATTAAAATAGCTTATAAATTCTCCATAAATTATTTTTAATTTATTTTTTTAAGCTAATAGTAAACGCTTATCGAACAAATGAGACTTGTAGTACTACTATAATGAAAAGGAGCATGTTCCAATAATTATTTACTTAATAATTTACGGAGAAATTCTATATTGAGGACAAAACTAGTTGCAATTGAGGACAAAACTAGTTGCAATTGATATGTATGGTACCCATTTACCACTGAATTAGCTATTGTCACACTCAGCCTCAAATTGCATTGAAGGACCATTTTTGTTTTGTTTATGGTCCAAGTGCTAAGAAAACCAATTATATTTTGATTCCTCCACCATCACCCAAAACGAATATTATTCTTCACTTTAATCTCGACCCTTTATTGGTTTGATGATAAAGTATTATATATGTCGGTTGATAAGATCATATTATATTTATTATATTATGCATATCATACATCAAATTATCTTACTTCAATTAGAGATTGTTTTTTAATTATTAATAATAAAAACTATTACTTGTGATAAATCAAAATCTTAAAATGTTTTCATACAATAACATACTAGAAATAAACCAGCTATTTATTTTCTTTTTTTAGACAACACGATTGACATTAAATTAATATTAAATGAATATACGACAACAAATAGAAATTTCAACAAAACTGCGATGTAGATGATAAAAATAGTTGGTGTCTTGTAGGCCAAGTGGAGCCACAACCACCCCATTGAATGCCAAATAAAGCGAACAAATTCAAGAAGGTTGAAAGATAAAATACAATTTTAAATCAATTGATCGATACAAATACCCAATTTTTGAAAATTTGCTTTTCTTTTTTTGGAAACTCCCATTTTACCCAAGTAGTCTTACAAATTTTGTGAGACAAACTACCTATTGATTATTTATTTCATCAAGCCCCTAATTAACAATATACTATATACGAACGTCATACATATAAGCATTGGCGTAGCTAGATTCTCGATTCACGAGCCCCCAACTATTAATTCTCTTGTAAAGTTATTACGTTGAGTTTCGTAGACGAATAATCAAATAAACTATAATACGTAAGATTAGTTAATAAATTTGTATATTAAATTAATAAAAAGCACAAATAAACAAATATAGTGTGTATCCAATCCCTTCACTTAATGTGAAATTAAAATAACAATTCTTGAAACAGCGGAGGTAAAGCTCATCTGAAAACGACATGAAAATGCCAATTCAGTGAATTAAAAACTCTCCAAAAAAATAATTTTAAGTCCCTTGGAAAAAAAACAAAAACCTAGGCGTCAATCAATGTGCATCGTTATCATGGTTAAATCTTTGAAAGAAAATGACAAAAATTTAAAGTGAATATATATTTAATAGGAAATAAAAACAAGCATGGGTTGTTCTAGCGGTGGGGCGTTTTGAGAGGGAGTCACATTCATTGTGTGGTTAATTCAATCCGTCTCGACACGCGTTGTGCACCACTTCACAGATGTCCGTTTCTCCCATCCTCGAAAAAATCGAGTCGAGTCGAGTCGAGTCGAATATAAATTTATAGAGACCATAATTAAATAATGTGTTTTAATTTCTTTCAAGGTTTGATAACTAAGCTTTTATTCAATTCTTGTACGAGCTATAGAGCTTCGAATTCAAATGACCTCGAATCTTGAATGTTATAAGTTCGAATTAGACAATAATTGACTTGGATTTGGCTCACTCCACTCTTGCTCACCTCTATCCCTCATTTCGGTTTTGCTCAAGATAGAGAAAGACAATCACTTTTCTCGATTTGTTTTCCCTAAATTTACTTAAATGATTTACTTTAGATGAAATACTACTATTAAGTGATTTTCAAAAAATGAAAAAGTTTGTTAGTTAATTTTGAAGAGGACACTTTTAGTACTCCCTCCGTCCACTAGAAACGACGCGTTTTCCTTATTGGACCGTCCCACTAAAAACGATGTGTTTCCTAAAATAATAAAAATTGCGTGGATCATATTTAACTACTAAAAAGTGAAACAATCTACACCATATAACACCCCTTTCTTGATTCTCGTGCCCAAAAAAAATGTGTCGTTTCTAGTGGAACGGTGAGAGTATTATTTAGAGGTCTAATCTAACAAGGGCCTATTCAGAATTAAAAATTAAAAACAATGTGAAAAATTTGTAATTTAAGAATGTGAAATTATTAGTGGCCCCATTCCCTACCCTAAATTCATTCACGAATCCGGCGGACAATACTAGAAAAAAAGAAAAAAAAAGTAGTTTTTCAAGCGTTACATCATGAGATTAACATGACCCGAAATGACAACATACAAATACATGTAATAATAACATAAAATTTGAATTTTGCATGGCTAAGCTTCACTTTTATTTCACGGGATGGGCCTTACCACTAAAGCGGCGCCACGTGTACGCCCCTCCCTGCCTATTTATGCAACCTTCTCGATGCAGCCGAAGGAACACACACTCCCATTCCAAGCAAGAGAGACGCACACTTGTTCCTCCCTCCTAAAATCTTGGTCGGAAAACACACATTCCCTCTCTCTCTATAACAAAACAAACTCTCCCTCTCCTCAAACAAGCGCGAAAATGTTCATCGAGAGCTTCAAGGTCGACAGCCCGAACGTGAAGTACACGGAGAGTGAGATTGAGTCCGTCTACAACTACGAAACCACCGAGCTCGTCCACGAGAACAGAGATGGGTCCTACCAGTGGATCGTCAAGCCCAAGACTGTTCAATACCAGTTCAAAACCGAAGCCACCGTCCCCAAATTAGGGTGTTTTATTTTAACCTTTAAAAAAAAAGAGTTTGCATGTCTGATTCGATTTCTTTAATGTTGGAATTGATTTTGAATTTTTTTATTTTTTTAGGGTTATGCTTGTTGGATGGGGAGGGAACAACGGTTCAACTCTCACTGCTGGCGTCATTGCGAATCGCGAGTGAGTATTTTTATTATTATTATCTTTGTTAAATTTCAAGAATTTGGTATCAAATACTCGAATTTTACGAAAATCAAGAAGAAAAATTAAATTTTGGATTGGCCCTTTTGATTTGTTATAAAAATTGAGAAATGGGTTTGCGTGGATTTTGATTTTGGGCAGAGGAATTTCATGGGCGACGAAGGATAAGGTTCAGCAAGCGAACTATTTCGGGTCGTTAACCCAAGCATCGACGATCCGGGTCGGGTCTTACAATGGAGAGGAAATTTATGCTCCTTTCAAAAGCTTGCTTCCCATGGTAATTAGTGTTAATTTGATTAGTGTAATGATTTGATTTGGTTTTGGAAGTGATGTTAATTTGAATTTGTTGATGATTAATTAGGTTAACCCGGACGACATCGTTTTTGGTGGATGGGACATCAGCGACATGAATTTGGCTGACGCCATGGGGAGGGCCAAGGTGTTGGACATTGATCTGCAGAAGCAGCTCCGGCCCTACATGGAGCACATGGTCCCACTCCCGGGAATCTACGACCCAGATTTCATCGCCGCCAATCAGGGCTCACGTGCCAACAACGTGATCAAAGGTACAAGGAAGGAGCAAGTAGACCAGCTCATCAAAGACATTAGGTACAAACAAAATCATTTTTCACTCGTTATATTAGTTATCGATTCACTTTAATTTATTATTGTGGTCTAGTGCAATTTTAATCCGTTAATTTAGTTGTCAATTTTGGTCCAATTTCAGTCCGTTAAGATTCTTGAATTTTGATGCAGGGAGTTTAAGGAGAAGAACAAGGTGGACAAAGTGGTTGTGTTGTGGACAGCAAACACAGAGAGATACAGTAATGTTGTGGTTGGTTTGAATGACACTACTGAGAATCTGATGGCCTCTTTGGAGAGGAATGAATCTGAGATCTCTCCTTCAACCTTGTTTGGCATTGCTTGCATTCTTGAAAATGTGCCTTACATCAATGGCAGCCCACAAAACACATTTGTCCCAGGTACAAAAAAACTGTAAAAAATGGGATGGTAAATAATTTTTTACCATTTCCACAATTGGGGCTAATCAAGAATTAACCTTTTTCTTGCAGGGTTGATCGAATTGGCCATCCGTCGGAACTCTTTGATCGGCGGAGATGACTTCAAGAGTGGCCAAACGAAGATGAAATCGGCCCTAGTCGATTTCCTTGTCGGAGCTGGTATTAAGGTGCGATACATGGTTTTTAATGATAAGGTTTTGATATTGATCGGAAAAGGTTACTTGTTAGGAAGTTTCGAGACTTAAACATATATATGTAAACTTAGTTCATATTTTTCCTTATAGGAGATGGGTAGTTAGGTGTGATATACATTGTTAGGATACGGTTTTTTTAATGATAAGGTTTTGATTTTGATCAGAACAACTTACTAGTTAGGAAGTTTCGAGACTTAAAACATATATATGTAAACTCAATTAGTAGTCAATTAGTTCATATTTTTCCTTGTTGGAGATGGGTAGTAAGTTGTGATATACATTGTTGGGATACGGTATTTTAATGATAAGGTTTTGATTTCGATCAGAACAGCTTACTTGTTAGGAAGTTTCGGGACTAAAACATATATAAAACACACACAAGTAGTTAATTTGTTAGTTCCCATTTCTCCCAATGTTGAAACTGATCAAGAATCCTAATGCAAATCTCAGCCAACATCCATTGTGAGCTACAACCACTTAGGAAACAACGACGGTATGAACCTCTCGGCTCCTCAGACCTTCCGGTCCAAGGAGATCTCGAAGAGCAACGTCGTGGACGACATGGTTGCAAGCAACGGCATCCTCTATGAGCCCGGGGAGCACCCCGACCACGTTGTTGTCATAAAGGTATATAACGGTCGTCTACTCGTAACAACAATGTGCATCACCGTCGTATCCCCAATGCTTATACTACTTGAATATTTGTGTAGTATGTGCCCTACGTCGGAGATAGCAAGAGGGCGATGGACGAGTACACCTCGGAGATTTTCATGGGAGGTAAAAGCACCATTGTTCTCCACAACACTTGTGAGGACTCCCTCCTTGCAGCTCCTATTATACTAGACTTGGTTCTACTAGCTGAGCTAAGCACAAGGATTAAACTCAAGGGCCAAGATGAGGTTAGATTAGTCATTTCAAGTGATCTCAAAGCTCCCAACTCAAATCTCAAATCCAACCCTAATATTATTTCATAATCTGCAGGGAAAATTCCACTCCTTCCATCCAGTGGCCACAATCCTCAGCTACCTAACCAAGGCCCCTCTTGTAAGTACATTACAAAATGTCAAAAACACCCCTCTTCTTCTTTCTCTTACATGATTCTTTTAGGACAAGGGTTGTGACATAATATGTTGATCGAATAGGTGCCTCCGGGGACACCGGTGGTGAACGCGCTGTCGAAGCAGCGGGCGATGTTGGAGAACATATTTAGGGCTTGTGTGGGGTTGGCTCCGGAGAACAACATGATCTTGGAATACAAGTGAAGAGAAGAATGTGTGTGGGATTCAAGAATGTGATGACAATATATGTGTTGTTTTGGTTTTTGCGTATTGTTATGGTTTTTGTGTAGCTAATGCAAGTGTATTTTATTTGCTTTAGCTCTTCTAGAGCATAGCTGATTCCTTGTCGGGTCTATATATAAACTACTCAATCATGTAATAGATTGTTCATGTCCCTATTTTCAAGTAATTATGTTGGAATCAAGGAAATTAATTAATATGTGACCAATTTGCTTTTAACTTTATGTATTTAGCTTATATGTTATATTTGAGGATAATAGATTATGTAGGAAGACAACTTAAAATAAGAAATAAGAAGCAATATGCATCATATAGTGTATATATATATATAGGGAGTGGATCTTGTGAGAACCTTCCCTATTTGTGAGAACTAGGAATTAATTATGACCATAGATTTGATTAATTTAATGGTCCATATCTAATTTTTTTATACAGTATTTTTAAGTATATCTTTAGTATGTTTTCTTAAGAAAGGGTATAATTATAATTTTATATATATGGATATACGGTTACTAACATAATTCCATATTTACTATGTGATAATTAGTAACCGAAAAATTCAATCTGATTTGTCTTAATTTAGTAACCGATATTTACTAATATAGATTTGATTAGTAACCGATATTTACTAATATATATTGATTAATTTAGTATGTTTTCTTAAGGAAGAGTAAAATTCAATCTGATTTGTCTTTACATAAAAAAAGAAAAACTGAAAACGGCATATTAATTACCAAATCAGATTGAATTTTACTCCGTATTCTTCTTGCTTTGTTATTTTATTCTCAATAGTTTTTTAATTGAATTGATTCTTTTTCAAGATAATGTGTTCGTAATTAATATTTTATGCATAAATATTAATTGGCTTATGCATATATTATTAGTATGTTATTACAAAATTCCAAATAAAAATTAGTAATATGCATATGGTAGTTGTCTATTACGCAAAAATATAAACTTAGTTATGCATATATTAGTAATTTGTCTTCACAAGTTTTATGCATATATTAGTTGTCTGTTATGCATAAATATGAACTTGTTATGCATATATTAATAATATATTTTTACAAATCCAGCAATTTTATATTTGCTTAACATGATTTTAGCAATATGCTAGAGACTATTATACATAATGCAAGAGATATTTATGCATAATGAACTAGAGTTTTATGCATAATTGAATATACTTTTAATGTATGATTTTTTGCATAATGAAAGAGACTTTTATGCATAGTAAAATAGATTTTTTTGAATAATTTTATGTATAAAATACAGTTTTAAATGGTAGATTTTTAATAAATTATGATTTTGGAATTAATAATATGGGAAGTTATTTAAATCGTTTGTTGCTATATTTATCCACATTAATTAATATGTTAATTAAAAGTTAAATTAGATATTAAGAAACTTGCCTTATTTATAAATAATCACACGATCTTTTAAATTATATATTAAGAAACTTGCCTTATCAATAAATCCATAAATATAAAAATCACATCTTAACCTTCATTAAATAAACAAACTAAAATTATATTTGAAAATATATAAAAATAAATAAATTTGGACCATTAAATTAATGAAATCTAAGACCATGATTAATTCCTAGTTCTCACAAACAGAGAGGTTCTCACCAGACCCACACCCATATTATATATATATATATATATATATATATATAGGGAGTGATTCCCGTGTGAGCAGCCCTTATCGTGTGAACGTGTGAACACTGCACTTTAAAAACAAACGTATTGCACTTTCAAGGTAAATATACTGCACTTTAATACTGCACTTTATGAACTGCACTTAAAGACAAATGTACTGCACTTTAAGTATTGCATTTTAAAATGCAATTGTTTATTTTTAAAGTGCAGTGTTCACACGTTCACACGATAAGAGACTGTTCAAATTTGAACCTCCTCATATATATATATATATATATATATATATATATAGAGAGAGAGAGAGAGAGAGTATGCATATTTCCTATTTTTTATATAACTTTGTCTTCCAATCGGATCCGTATCCATATTTGAGATAATTTCCCAAGGATGAGTTTTGGACAAAAACTCATTACTTACACTAGGTATTTGATTAAATCCAACTTTATGGATATGATTTAAAAAAAATTTATTTTGATAAACTTAATACAAACAGCTAGTTTATGTATGATATTCTTAGTAAATTCCTAACTAATGAATCAATATTGCTCATGAATAGGTCTGATGAAAATTTAATCTAGCCCAACTCTTTACGGGTCTTTCTATATTTATATTAAGTTTCATGTATAATTTGTATAAATAAAAAAGAAATTTAGTCTGGGCTTCAGATTTGTGGGTCAGACATTTATTCCGAGGCCAATTGGGCCCAAAATACTTCAGACCACCATTTCCGAAGGCACACACCGGTTTCCTAACACGATAAAGTTTTGCGGAATTAAGGTGCAAGAGTTTATTTTAAGTACTTATTTGCTTTTTTAATTATGTAAACAGTTTTTTAATATTTACAAAATCTGTTTTTTGAGTTTGCTAACTCTAAAATTAAATAATTAAATTGCTCCATTAAGCAGTTTATTTTAACACATATTAATATGTTTTTGGTGCTTAAAGCACCATAATTTTTGAATTTATTAAAAATATCTAAAATTTAAAATTAATTAAAAAAACTACGTGATTTTGCTTTAAAATAATTATTATCAACTTTAAACAAATAAAAAGTGCTTAGAGTATGCCGTTGCAAACACACCCTTCCTTAGTCATCAAAAATTTCAATACTGAAAAATGTCCTTCGAATATTCTATTAATTAATTAATTCAAAATTCTGCCAACTTTTAATAGTTTAGGGACAAAAAACTTATTAAAAAAAATTAGGGACCAATTTGACCAAAGATGCAAAGATCGGGAACTATGTAGGCATATTTTCCAAAACTAAATTATAAGCACTGATGACCTAGATATATTCCTATCTCCTAGTACTTATTATTATTATTATTTATATAAAGGGAGTTTCTCTTAAATTATTTTACACAAATACTTAAAATTAGAATATATGGACTAATATCATTGTGGGTTGGGCAACCCAAAACTTGATCACGCCCAATAATGTCATTCATAAATCATAAAATATTTTTCCTTTCCAGATTGGACCATAATTATGATTTTACGAATTTGTTGAAATTGAAAAATAAAAGAATATTCAAACCATTAAATACGACAATTAAGGACTAATTTAGAGTTTAGACCATCAATTACGTACAATCAGATTTAATCATATAATACCTATAAAGGTATTTATATGTGATTATGATTTTACGAACTTATTGAAATTGAAAAATAAAAGAATATTCAAATAATTAAATATGACAATTAAGGACTAATTTAGAGTTTAGACCATCTATTACATACAATCAGATTTTTATCATATAATACTCGCCAATGTATTTATATGTACATGTCAATACACTTATGTGTAGTACAGTAAAAATAGCTAACTCCAGCCTCCTCCAAGCCGCTAGTTCTCCGCTAGTCCAATCATCATACAATAAAGCATTAAAACATCCATAAGCATTAAATAAATCCAACTAGACAACACGCATATTAAACAAATGGTGAGAAAGTACAGTAAAAACAGGCAACTCCAGCCTCCTCCAAGCCGCTAGTTCTCCTGCCCAATTGGTCCGAGCTCAGAGCATTTCACCGTTGCACAACATAGTTGCAGTTATCTATTATGAAGATTAGAGATATAGGAATTTATCATTTTAGACAATTTAAAAATAAATAGCACAAGAAATATCATGTGCTGATCGCCCAAAGAGACAGATTCATTTCATACTCTGACCTGCGTGCCAACTACAATAGAAATTCCAGTTATGTTATTCCTGTAGCGGCTTGGCATTCCATTACCCGCTCGCATAAACAGATATCCTTGGGATACACTACCAAACCAGAGGTTAAAAAAAAATCAAAATTTAAAATCTTTTTATTTAATGTATAAGTCAATCATAAATCATCAAAAAAGGAGCAATAAATCAAAGAAGAATTAAAATTCCTTTGTTACATGCGTCGCAACGATCTCAAGCTCGTCACTGGCGCCATTACATGTTAGAAACACTACATGTCAATACACTTATGTGTAGTACATACAAGATCAGTGGCATAATCATGATTTTAATTTGACAGGTGCTAAATGTCGATGTAAATGACCGATTGGTATCTAAAACTAATCTTATATATATAAAAACCGAATGTTTCAATTCCAAATCAATTTCAATTTCAATTAAATTGAACTCAATTGGAATTTCATTAAATTGAGGGGTAAATATATAAGATATATAAGATTATGTTCCTCAATTTATGCTCAATCATGAAATAATTTTATAATGTTTCTCAAATTACGCCCATTAATTGTTAATATTAATATTTTGAAAACATCCCTCAATTTACGCCCAATCATGCTAAATCTAATATTTTATAAAATATAATTAAAGAAATTCAAAACACAACTTTATAAGATAAATCAATTTCAAATTTATTAATTTTTAAATTAAATTGAAAGTAAATATATAAGATATATAAGATTATGTCCCTTTATTGTGCTCAATCATGAAATAATTTGATAATGTTTCTAAAATTACGCCCATTAATTGTTAATATTAATATTTTGAAAATATCCCTCAATTTACGCCCAATAATGCTAAATTAATATTTTATAAAATATAATTAAATAAATTCAAAGCATAACTTTATAAGATAAATCAATTTCAAGTCTATTAATTTTTAAATTAAATTGAGGGGTAAATATATAAGATATATAAGATTATGTGCCTCAATTTATGCTCAATTATGCAATAATTTTAGAATGTTTCTAAAATTATGCCCATTAATTGTTAATATTAATATTTTGAAAACACCCCTCAATTTACGCCCAATCATGCTAAATCTAATATTTTATAAAAATATAATTAAAGAAATTCAAAGCACAACTGTATAAGATAAATCAATTTCAAATCTATTAACTTTTAAATTAAATTGAAGGGTAAATATATAAGATATATAAGATCATGTCCCTCAATTTATGCTCAATCATGAAATAATTTTATAATGTTTCTCAAATTACGTCCATTAATTGTTAATATTAATATTTTGAAAATATCCCTCAATTTACGCCCAATCATGTTAAATCTAATATTTTATAAAATATAATTAAATAAATTCAAAGCATAACTTTATAAGATAAATCAATTTCAAATCTATTAATTTTTAAATTAAATTGAAGGGTAAATATATAAGATATATACGATTATGTCCCTTAATTATGCTCAATCATGAAATAATTTTATAATGTTTCTAAAATTATGCCCATTAATTGTTAAAATTAATATTTTAAAAATATACCTCAATTTACGCCCATTCATGCTAAATCTAATATTTTATAAAATATAATTAAAGAAATTCAAAGCACAACTTTATAAGATAAATCAATTTCAAATCTATTAATTTTTAAATTAAATTGAGGGGTAAATATATCTTATGTGCCTCAATTTATGCTAAATTATGAAATAATTTTATAATGTTTCTAAAATTATGCCCATTAATTGTTAATATTAATATTTTGAAAACATCCCTCAATTTACGCCCAATCATGCTAAATCTAAAATTTTATAAAATATAATTAAAGAAATTCAAAGCACAACTTTATAAGATAAATCAATTTCAAATCTATTAATTTTTAAATTAAATTGAGGGGTAAATATATAAGATATTATAAGATTATGTCCCTCAATTTATGCTCAATCATGAAATAATTTTAGAATGATTATCAAATTATGTCCATTAATTGTTATTAATATTAATATTTTGAAAATATTCCTCAATTTACACCCAATCATGCTAAATCTAATATTTTATAAAATATAATTAAAATCTTATATATATAAAACCGAATGGTTGTTTTATTTCACCAGGGTCTTAAACACTAAAATAATATTTAGATTTTTCCATGACAACTTGAGTAAGGTAGTCATTTGGATCATGAAGTGTCTTCATGGAGTGTCTCCAGCTTCTGAAAAAAATACATAATTTATGAGAATCAATTGAAGCAGTAGTTTTCTGAAAGGCTCGAGGAAACACGAGCAGCCGACTAATCTTTTGCCTCTTTTTTTTTCCATGATGTGAAAAAACCTTTTTATTCACCAAAATACCGTGCTTATAGCTGTTTAGCATCACCTAATTTAAATTTTATTCATAAAGATGCTTAAGGAGTATATTGTACATTTTTCATCCAATCTTTGAGAAACATGATTCAAAATTTTGAATATTACTACGTTCTTCATTTAGTAGTTTGTACTTTAATAATATATACGACTTGAATAATTTTACATATTCCATTTAGTAGTTTGTGTTTTAATAATATATATGACTTGAATATTACTTTGTATCCCACTTAATAGTTTGTGTTTTAATAATATGATATTATTATTTAAAATAGTATTTACTATTGTATCATAAAATTGTAATATTTTTCCGTACGGAGTACGGGTGATGTCCTAGTAATGATTAATACTCAAATCTTATATATATATATAAAAACTCAATGATTTCAATCGCAATTGATTGCAATTGATCTAATTCCAATTAATTTTAAGCCTTTATTTACCCTTTTGTCCTTTTTTTAATTGCAATTCAATTACAATCTCTCTTATTCCAATTGATTTTAAGCCTTCATTTACTCTTTTGTCCTTTTTTAATTTCAATTCAATTACAACTTCCAATTTCAATTTTAATTCAATTCAATTTCAATAATCTTTCATCCAATTTCAAATCAAAATATATTTTATCTAATCCTATATTTTTCAATTAAATTTAATCAATTACATTTTATCTATTTCTTATGTTTAGTTTAAAGTATTTAAATTAGTTATTAAAATTTTAAGCACAATTTCTCATACTTGATAATAGGAATATATTTATATTTATTTTATGTATTAAAAACTCTTACTTTTACTTAAACTATCGAAAATCAAAAATATTCTTAAAAACCTATTTATTTTTACTTGACAGCACAAAATAACGGATAATGCATAAAATGAAAGCACGTCTAAAATCAATCTCCATTTATTTATTTATGAGATCTAACTAATATTGCTCATAATATACTGCAACTCAAATCAATCATATAATCAATATCCTAATCTAATTTCAAATCATATACTCCCTCCTTCCAACTATTAATTTTCCCTTTGATTTCGTCACGGAGATTAAGAAATTTTGTTTAAGTGTGTAATTTATGATATTTAATTATATTAAGTAATGGACACAATTTTCGAAGAGTGGTTGGTGGAATAAATGATAATTCATCCAAATTTTTGCAAGGCATAGTATAAGCAATCGATTTTTTTTTTCAATTTTTTTTTTCATTTAGTATTTTAAGAAATAATCTAAAATTTCCAAGAAGTTAAAAGTCCTAAATTTCTGAGTTCGGAGTGGAAGGAAGATTGTGTGAGAGATAGATTTTTGAAGAGAGAGAGTATGATAGTGTGGGGATGAGTAGTGAGTAGGAGGGGCCAACTTCATTTCTTGTTTAAGAGTATTTGTTGCTATTTTAGGAAAGAGAACAGTAATAGCCGGACAATCCGATTAGAAAAGTAGGACATTAATATCGGGGCGGAGAGAGTATACTATGATTCATCTTGAAAATTAATTTTTCGAAGCTAACATAAATCAAAATAGAATCAAATCTTTATCAATGCCACAAAATCATGATTGTATGCATTTTTTCATATACTGAATTTCAACTGTAAAAAAAATATTTTTGCAAAATAATAATTTAATTTAGAATTAAAACTTTCTCAATGCCACAAATCACGTTAAACTAATTACATTTTTCACAATTTTATTCAAAAATTGTTCATTTCTCAATAAATCACGATAAAGACCAATCAACAAGTCAGGACAACTGATTTTGTATTTTTTCCCCTTCCAAATTCCTCAACCATTTATTATTCCTTATATATATTATTTATAATTTTAACTTACGTTAACCTCAATGTTTCAATTGCAATTAATTTTCAATCAATTCCAATTAATTTGAATTGCATTATTCACACTTTCTTTGCAATTCACGTTAAACTAATTGCATTATTCACACTTTCTTTGCAATTCACGCAATTTCAATTGCATAATTTAGCAAATTCTTTGAATTGAAGGCTAAATTTGAAATTTAGCGCATTAAAATTGAGGCCACTCTCGGTAATGCATGCATCTCTATCATCTCAATGTCTTCTCATGTGTGTCTGCCTCTCTTTCTCAGTCTTCTTCACTTCTCCTTTCATTTTGCTGAACCCGCCTGAACTAAGCTCCAACCTTAACTAGCTCTCAAATTTTGAAGCCCAGAAGACACCATCCCATCCCTCGCGCCCTCCCCGTTGACCTTTGTTGATTTCAGTTTTGGGAGAATACTATCTGGATCCCGCAAACTTCAAACACCCGGGGGTATATTCCAAACAGTCTACACATTTATGGCTTATGTTTCATTTTTCGATTTAATTTTATTTTTCTTGGTTTTTCGGTCGACGATTTCAGTGTTTACTTCCTGTCTACTCTCATTTTATGTTCCCGATTTTTACGGCTTTTCATTTCTTGATTCCGTTTATTTTCATTAGCAGCCTAGGGATTGTTTATCTCTTGGATCATAGTTATCGATGCATGCATGTATATATGTATATAGTTGTTTTCATCCGAATTGCAATTTTTTGTGTTTTAGATTTGATATAGTGTGTGCTGATTGGTCAAGATTTGAGTTTAATCTAGAATATTGATAGAGATTTGAAATGAGCGTCATGAAAATTGGACAATCACTTGCTAAATCTGAAATTTGCAATATCTAAATCATTTGCTAAAGCAGCAGAGAATAAATTAGAACTTCTGTATTTAATTTTTCAGATAAACACATGACGAAGTAATTATTAAATGATATTTTATTAGTGAAAAGCTCACACGGGTCAGCTTACAAAATTCGATATTTAAGGACTTTAGAATTAGTTGATGTCAAAGTAATATCATTATCTAAACGAGTGTGATTTCTATATGATATCACTAAGGTTTTTCTTTGTTTAACTTTAAGTATTTTTAATTATTGAAATTATTTTGCAGGTCTCAATGGCCTTGGGTCAGCAATCTCATTTTCTTGGGACAAACTGGAATGATGTAGATTTTCATTTTTTAGGAAAGGAAAAATCTTTTTGTTTTATGATTTTCTTGAAGTTTTTTTTGAAGTTTTCTTTATATTTTATATAACTTTCATCTTGGTCTTTACTGTCATTTAGAATAGGATTTGGTTGTTGATATACTCCTTCTCCGTGGCTATCTAATCACACACACCTTTGTTATCTCAAATGGATCGGTTCAAATTTATTGTGGGTGTTGCATTTTGCTTACATTTTCAGGTTGAGTTGAAGTCATAGTTTATTTCTTCTTTAGTATTTTGTATGCATTAGCGTGCTTACTGGATCTTTAGAGAGACAATACTTTATGAAACTAAATATCATACTCTTTGTGTTTTGGAATTTCATTGGCACTTATTGAGACCAAATGAACCAATTTGTAGTTTGGACTATTTGAGATATGTGGAGCCAGAACTAATACTTGAATTCATCATAATTTTGCTACTAATTTTTGCAGCATTTGTGTCTCTTTGCAGTGTGCTATTGCAGCCATTTTCATTTCTTTATTTTGTTGAGGGGCTTAAATTTTTGGGTGTTACAATTGAAACGTCAAAACTATGTATGAATAAAATAATTTCTAATTTAGTTAGTGATGGTTTTTGTTGATTTATAATACTGTTCTTTAACTCTCTCTCTTTGTTTTTGCAGCAAATATTCTTTCTGATGTCTGAATTGCAACTCTATTGTATTTTAGATTTTCGATAATGACTTCTCAGCAATGAGAAGATTAGCTGCATCATCGTACGTGCCATCAACTTCTACTGCAAATATGTATCTTTTAGCATATGTTTTAAGAGTATCTGCTTCTTTATTAGCTGCAGATGTATAAAGTGTTGTTTAAGCAACACGATTTGTCTTGATTTTTTTGTCTATTCATCCAATTTACCCCTCCCTATTTTTTTTTTCCCTTAAGCTTTGTTTATATATATACATGTATATATTACTCAGAAAATATTGTAACTTCGTTATTAAGTAGTCCCTCCGTTTATATCCTTGGAAAAATTATATATCCTTGGAGTAATTTATATAATATTATATATATATATATATATATATATTTCATGATATTTGTATTTAAATATCTAAAACATGTGTTGAACCTCTTGGCTAAGATATTGTCTGTTGGTCCCGAGAGCACGTTCAGGTGTAGAGGGGGGGGGGGTGAATACACCTGAAACCGATTTTCTCAACTTAAACACGAACAGTCCTTTTCAGGATGATGTCGTACTGAACGAATTCAGCAGACCAGATAAGTTGTTCTGAATCGTGTTGGCAGAGTGACTGACTCTACTGAGACCTGCTAGCTGACTGAGTGTCAGAATTCAGTATCTCGCAGATAGAGTTCAGTGGTGCGGAATAGTGTAGGCCCAATTCAGTTGAGTTGGAAAAATGTTTTTATTAAAACAGTTTCAGTTGATTAGTGCAATCTCTTAAGTTTGCTGAAACTCAGTTGAATGATTTAAAGAGAGTTTTCAGTATGAACAGTAAATCAATGCAACAGTAAAAAGGAGCACGAACACAAGACACAGAAATTTTTTAAGTGGTTCGGACACAAAAATCCTACGTCCACTGTCCCGAAAGATCAGGAAGCTATTATTTATACTGAGATAGTCTCAGTTGGTTTGTACGCTGGACAAACACTGGTCTTGAGATTTATACTGAGCAACTCTCAGTTTACAAGGTTATCAAACTGAGTGTTTGAAAAACTCTCCAACTGTGAAGGAGTCCTTTTACAATAAGGATCAGTTCAAGGATGAACTCCTTCGTCTAAGCTATGGATATATGCTGTTGAGCTTAGGTTAGAGGGATAGGGAACGAGAAAGTAGATTCTAGAACGACGAACAACTGAGTATAGCTTTAGGTTCGTGTATCGTCGTTTGGATACTAGAGGCTGAATAAATCAGTTAAGCTTGGTTCCCTAAGAGCTAGAATGTAGTCTTTCGCCGGAGATAGATTCTTCGAACTTCTTGCGGAAGACTTTGACTTTTCGGATTAGCTCGTTTGAATGCTCTGTGTGTTGAGGTTCGTTTGTTCTCGTGCTCGTTTGTTGGCTCGTGAGCTTCAAATTTCGATTTATCCCTCTATTTATAGAGAAGAGATTAGGATAGATCTGTTGGAGATGATGATCCTTTGTCTCTCTCTTTTGAGTAGCTAACGACTCTTTTGAAGTAGGGTGGCAGTGTCCTTTCCCTCCTTTTCTGGAAAGTTGTTGACTTGCAGCTTTAGTAGGTGTAGGACAGGTGTCTGCTTGTCATTGGCCGAGGTTCAGAAAGTGGTTGAGACAGAACAGACTTCAAGGAGATCTGAAGCTGACTTCTCTCTTCCTCATATTTGACTATACTGATTGACTTTCAAAAGATCTGACAGTTCAGAAGACTGTCTGGCCGTTGCTGAGTCTGATCTTTGATTCAGTAGTGAACTGCTGCTGAGTTGGGTCTACTGAGGATCAGCTCTGAGTACAGTGAACTACTCCTGCCGAGTTCAGTTCCACTGACTCCTTTCAGTATACTGCTCATGCTGAGTCCAGTATTGCTGAGTCTTCTACTTCTAGTGCTGAGGCGAATAAACTACTGAATGCCTGAACCAGAGCAGAGGGTCTGCTGAGTCTGAAACCTCAGAGACAAAAGCAGATTACAATATAAAGGTTCACCAATCAACATAGGGTTTTGGGATCTTCAAATCTCCAGACTAGTTCAGAGCATAAGGCTACTGAGTATATGTCAGCACAGAAGATTGAATCATTTCCCACTATATTTAATACTGCTGAGGATAGAATCATCACCCAACAATTTCCCCCTATTTGATTATGCCAAAACCTAATAACAACATCTATGCAACTTAACACTATAACTTATCAGAAACAGAGCTCCTTATAATGTTACAAGTAGGATCGGTGGAGTTGTTCTTCAAGTCCTAGACTACTGAAGGGATCAAGGCAGAGAGTCAGAATATATAGAGACTAAGCATTTCCCCCTGTCTTAACAACATTTTCCCTTGAAAGTAAAGACTAGTCTATCAGAATCTAATCAAAGTAGCTACTGACAATAAATCAGTCAGTGAGAGTGTGAGTCAGTAATCACTTTAGTGATTCTGACTGTTAAGCATAAAATAAACACGGCTATTTAGACAATAAGATATTGTCAAAGCCAAACAGAGATGTCATATATAAGTAAAGAATTCAGTACAGATACATCTCTGCTAGACTAAAACAACAAAAGAAATACAGAAGCAGAAAATCATTTGAACTGTCCAATCCTGGCTTTGAAGCATTGAGATGAAAATTCAGGAAGGGGCACTCCATACATGCGATAAGTATTCTTCCTCAGCTTCAGTATTTCAGCAAAGTTCGCTGGATCTTCTTCATCGAGAAATTTTGCTTCAGCAGCGTCCTTCACTTCTTTCTCAATTACACCGAAATGAATGGATCCGTCAAGTCTTCGTGGGGGTGGCAGAATTCTAGGATCTAGAACTCTGAATTCGGCATTTTCGTTTACAGCTTTCTGCAGTCTGGCATACATGTCTTAGTCGGCTCTCATTACCCATTCAGTATATGCTTCAGCCTTGAACTTATCAGACCAGAAACTCCAGAAGTAGTTTCTTTTGATGAACTCTATCTTCAGCGCTTCCCATCTTTGAGTGAATTCCACTGGCATCCATTCGTCAGTTCTAGACTATCTGTAAGTCTTCAGATCCGTAGGCTTTCTGAATTTCCTGTATCTGTAGGGAATATCAGCCTTTGAGGGGATCCTCTGACTCGCCTCTTTTTCTGTTCTCAGCCTGAGGGCTTCAAGATCTGCAATATGTAACCTTTGCATGGCTGCTTCAATCTGTAAGTCTTCGGATCCGTAGGCATGTATATATATAATAGTAATATTAATAATAATAATAATAATAATACACGTGTATTGGTGATGGTCTACGTGTTGTCTTCCTGCTTTTCGTGTCATCATGCCTTCTATTTTATTTTTAGTCCAGGTTTTTGCATTTATTGAATTTTAGTGCTAGTTATAATTACGGCTTAATTTATCACTATGTGTTCTTTTGGTATGATATAATCTTGGATGCGAATGTTAGGCTCGAATTTTAATGTATCTTGTCTAGAGTATTTTATTATAGATAGTCAAGACTAGTTTATATTTGCGATATAAATTGTAGGTTATCGTATAGGATATGGGTTTATTATATACGTATTTTAATAATGGTTACGAATAAATCTTTTGATTTGTTCTAGTCTAGAGGTGATTTATAATCAAATCGAGGTATTAGAGTTTTATTTTTTATTGAGAAAATAGCAAAAGCTACTTTTGTGTTAAAAGTGAAATTATATAAAATTGCTCTAAGTTTCTTTTTTTTGCAAGGAATACTATGAATTTGTAATTAGTATTTTGTTAATTTGTTATAATTTTTAAGAAGTATAAAATTGCTCTACATTTTATCTTTGCACGAAATACTGTGAATTTTTAGTTAGGAAGTACATGTGTTAGTTTGTGATAGTTTTTATGAATTAGTTTGTGAATAGATATGTTTGGTTTCCTTTTCGTATATCCCAAATTGATATGTATAAATACCGCAAATTAGTCTTGCTATTTCTCTACTCTTTGAACTGGATCATATGATATTGCTTTTGATTACGGACCATTCTGACTTTACTTGTTAACTTTGGGGAGTAGTAATTGTACAACTATTTTTAAAAGAGATGAAAATTATAATGGACCAAAATACAACTATTTTGGAGCTAAATATTTGGCTCCATTTCAAACTCTTTTCATGAGAAGGAAAGAGATTCGAATTCATTTAATGGCGGAAAAAAAGCTCTAGTGGCCGTTATAGTATCTCTTTTGTAACCTAGTGTTAATAAAGGTGCATTCATTAATTAGTCTTGGTACTAATTCAAATAATTATGCATATTCTTTAATTATTTTATGTATACATTTTGTATTTTTATATTTTTGTCCTTATGCATAAAACATATAAAGTAATATGCAAAATGAATATTTCAAAGCATATTCAATCTAAACCATCAAAAAATGAAATAAATAGTACAAATTTCTTTTTATTTCTTATTTTAAGGAGGTTTTTCATATGATCAATTTCCTTTGCTCATATTCCCAAATCACATGTATCTTGTTTGTGTGAAAATGGTAATAGATATATCTATTTGGGATGGGAGTAGGGGTGGGCGCGTGACGGGTACCCGCACCCCGCGCTGCGAGTACCCGTTTGCGGATACCCGCGCCTGCGGGTAATTGATTTTAATACACATTCCCGTTCCCGCATAGAGCGGGTACCCGCATGCGGGTACACGCGCGGATACCACCTATTTATAATATATTTATAATATATTTACTCGCAAATATTACCACCTATTTATAATATATTTAAATTCATAAATAAAAATTAAAAAATACTAATAAATGAAATTTTAAAAACATAAATTAAAATTAAAAAATACCAATATATTTAAACCACTAAATAGGACTATAGGAGTAGATAATCTTTTTTATAAACTATGTTCCAATGGTGTCTCACCATAAATTATAATTATAAAACCGACCATATGATTATCAACTATGAAACCATAGATTCTTATAATTAAAATTACCGTGGAAAACTGTTTAGTCACACTCTAGTGCTAGCACAAAACATGCAAACGGGTACCCGCGCCGTCCCGTGCCCACCTCTACGCAAGAGGACCTCATATAAAAAAAATTATATATTAATGCGGGTACCCGTTCGGGAACGGGTATCTAAGAATAAAACTTGTTCCCGTTCCCGACCCGCTTGATTTTTTGCGGGTACCCGCGTAACGGGTACCCGTACTCATTTTTCCCGACCCGAACGAGAAATACCCGAACGGGACGGATACGGGAACTCGAATTGTTTGCCCACCCCTATATGGGAGTGAGACAAATTAATTTTGATCGAATCTATTGTACTATTGTATGCAAGTATTTATTGAATCAATTGTGGGGTACAGAAGATAAAAAAATGATGGGATCCACACTAAAATTGTTTTTCAAAAGTGGGGTGAAAAGAAGCAAGTTTGATAAATGTTCATTTTATTTTAAGGGTAGTTTTATCATTTCAAATATAATATCATCTGTTGTCTTCTATTTCTTCTAGAGATGGCAGTCGGAATCGGACCCGAAGGACCCGCTCCGTCCCGCCCCGTAATAGGGCGGATAATACCCAGGCCCGTAGATGTATGGTGCAGGTCTGGGTCCAATTCTCCTATCCACCCTGCCCTGTCGGACCCGCACGACATACATTATTTTATTTTATTTTATTATTCAATCTAAATAAAATTATCAATTAATATAATCTCTTTCATTTTAAATTTTTTTATTAGTAATATTTCTTTTTTTTTTTTTTTTATACGCGGTCCCGGACCAACCACCTTCACCAACTTTGCCATCCCAAGGGGACTAGTAATTTTTCTTCTTGATTCTTAGGGCGCAGTCGCATGGCCCTTGCACTCAATTGAAGTTTAAGGAAGAAAAAAAAGGTGCCGCCGCCTCACTCGTTAATTTTTTTGGTTTTGCTTAAATCAGATTTGGATTGATGTATATTGAATTACTTATTTAAATTTGGTTATAAAATGCTTTTTTAATTCGCGGGTCCGGGCTTGGGTAGACCCGCCCCATATGGGTCCGGATAGGGGTGAAACTGGATCGGATAATATCCGCCCGATCCGGTGCCGTATCCGATCGGATATCAATTCGGGGAGCAATTCTAGTATCCGATCGGATACGGATTCGAATCCGGATATCTTGAATCGGATACGGATTCAAATTCGGAATTTACATTATCCGCCCGTATCCGATTTTTTCCCGTATTTAATCGGATATTTCCCGGATTATGAAATTGGATATTCGAAATATTTAATAATTAATTTTATAATATAATAATAAATTAATATTAAGAAATATATTAAAAAAAATTAACCCCGACCCCGAGCCCCAACTCTCCCCCTCGGCCCTCATCTCACCGCCGGCATGGTAGGCTCGCAGGCGCTCGTCGCCTTCAAGGCGGCGAACGGATCTATGGCGCTTCCAGCGGCGGCGGCGGAGCTGAACCAGGTCTGGCAGGTTGGATCGGCGCTGGTGAACGGAGTTCCGGCGAAGCATGAGTTCGCGCCGGAGAATTTGAACTCGAAGAGTGCGCTGCAGCTGGTGAGCGCGGCGGAGAATGGTGGTGCTCCGGCGCCTTCTCCGTCGGTCGCGGCGGCGCCTGGTCCAGGAGGAAGTCTGAATGGGAATGATAATAGTGGTGGTTTGAGCGTTCGGGAAAGTGGAATGGGGGTGTACGGAGTCTCTGTGCTATTAGATTTTAGATTTAGGATTTTTAGTCAACGACTTCTTTGCCTTTGGAAATAAAAGATTTGTGTTTTTTTTCCTATATATACAAAATCATAATCACGAAATATCATAATAAGATTAGCATAATTACGAAATATCATAATCATTTCTAAAATATAATAGCATAAAATTAGGAATTAGACAACACTAGTTATGTTTGGAATATCCTAAAATATTTGTCCTAATCATTCCTAAATTTTAGCAGACTAAGATTAACATTATAACGAAATATCATAATTTTTTTTTAAATATAGTAGCATAAAATTAGGGATTAGACAATAATAATTATGATGAGATTTATATTTATAAGTTTCTAGAAAAGTTACAAAATTCAATAAATAAAATATGAAATAGAATAATATACCGGATCCATATTTGTATTTTTCATTAATGTCGTCTTTGTTCTTCGTATCTTCGAGTTTAAATCGAATTAAAGATGCATCAAATAACCTCATCATTTTTAATTTACTCCAGAGTTTCAATTCTACTTTTTCTAGCATACGAGGAAATTATGAGGAAAATAGCATAATCATAAACCATAAATGATTATTTATAAATCATATTTATGAGTAAAATAGCATAATTATGAATATATTAACTATAATTTGTAGTAAAACTTTTATTAAATATTGTATACGTGATTTTTTTATGTGTTGCAATCATAAATAGATGATTATTTATAAATCATATTATCCGATTATTATTATTCGAATTCGATCCGAATCCGTCATGTATCCGCCCTGTATTCGTATTCGGAATATTTTCCGAATATTCTGAATCCGTATTCGTATCCGGCCTTTCCGTATTCGACTCCGAATCCGAGAAAAAAATATGGGATCAAATATGGGAAGAGCACTATCCGTCCGTATTCGATCCGTTTTCACCCCTAGGTCCGGGGCTGTTGGGTCCGATTTTTTGGACCCATACGGGTTTGGGTCCCTAGGTCCATGTTGCGGTGCGGGTTTAGGTCTTATACTATCCGGTTCCAACTCGCAGAATTGTCATTAGTAATTTCTTCTCTCTTTCTCTCATACCAGACGGTACATAAAATTCACTTTATTTCTCACTTTCTATGTACTTTCTTTCTCACCTATTTTCCTTTTCTCATTTTCTCTCCTCAACCAAACAAGGTTTAAGCAAACCATATAAAATAATACAACCCTTTTTCTTTCAAGTTGATGGTCATATAAAATAATACCACCCGTTTTCTTTCAAGTTGATGGTCACAAAAATAGTTGGGTACAAGAGGATTGACGGCTGGTCTCTCTTGAGGTTACTCATGTAAGGTTGGGTAGGATTCTATCTTAAAACTTTGAGGTCAATCTCATGTAAGGTCGGGTAGGACTTAGGGTGATTACATTTTTGAAATGTGAGTAGATTTTGAGCTATCAAGAATTATGTTGTTTGTTTGTTACGGATTACATTTATGAAATGTGAGTAGATTTTGAGCTATCAAGAATTATGTTGTTTGTTACGGAAATTCAGAAATTTTATCGTGGCAATTTTGCGTTGAACTTGTAAATTTTTTATTTTTTATTTTTTTTATTTGAATATGTTAAAACTCGAGAAACTTTAATCTCGTCGCAAAAATATTATTAAGCGGAGCGAAATGATACATCTAAGTAAAAACATTTTTTTAAAACCAAAATCTACCAATACTATTTTTAGACAAAATTTGACAACTTATTTATATTTTACGTGGGTAGTAAACAGATTTTAAAAAATATTTGAACCCTTAAATGAGGGAGATAACGAACCACCCACTCTTCCTTAATAATCTATAGTCATATATTTTTCATATATATAATAATCTATAGTCATATATTTTTCATATATATAATAATCTATAGTCATATTTTCATATATATATAATAACTTATAGTCATTTTTTTTAATAAAAAAACTATGAACTAAATTATTATTGTAATTTTCCTAGTTACCAAATCATAAAACTAGGAGATATTATCGTTTCAGATATGACAAATATTTAGAAATTTAATTTAGTTTTTTTAAAAAATCTACAACAAATAAAAATAAATTAAGATTCTTATGCTAAGAGATATTCAAACTAAAATCAACTAGGTACATATGTTTCACGCCATTATAATCTTACGTTTCATTTGAAATGTAGCAAGCAACTTACATCAATATATTATAACTAATGTAGAAGAATGTTATTCTTAGGCATTTGTACGTATAATTTTATAATTATTTTAATATATTAAATAAGATTAGATTTATACAAATCTTAATTCGATAAATTTACATATGGATGATGATATTCTTACCCTTATACTATTAAAATAATTTAAAAATAATATAGATTTAAAATCTAACCTAGAAAACTAATGACGGTAATGATTTTTTTTTTCCTATTCCTCCTATAAATTCTCACGGATCCCACCCCTAATTTAAAGAACAAGGCAGGCTTAAGCAGTATTAAGATTGTAATTTGAGGCACATTACTGAGGTACTCTGCTGTTGAATATGGTTGTTTTCCTTCATTTGCGTTATGTTTCTGATGTTGTTTCAGGCTGGTTTAAAATGGATTCTGCCACAATCACTTTTCACAGTAGTTGTATTCGCTCACCTCCTGTAAGTAGTTGTTTGTTTGCAAGATTTAATTTTAAAATTCCACACGTTTCCTGGTTTCTTTTTCATCATCAGTTTTATGACTACATTCATATACAGTTTCATGTCTTAATTGGAGCCTGTATGTAGTTTCTGACTGTTAGTAGCAATTTTGATGGGGAATTAGGGTTTATTGATGCGGAGGATAGGAGGGATTAAACTTAACTTCCCTCAGAAGAGATTTCCTGCTCCTGCTAAATGTGGGGGTGGTTTTAGTGTGAGATGCCGACGTGACGACAAGATTGTGGTGGCGAACAGAGGAGAGATTGCGGTTCGTGTGATTCGGACTGCTCACGAGATGGGGATCCCTTGCCTTGCCGTTTACTCGACTTTAGATAGAGACGCTCTTCATGTAAAGCTAGCTGATGAACGCGTCTGGATTGGAGATGCAGAAACCTGCCGAGGGTACTAACCACACACTTTACTACTATGGGTTTTTTACTATCTCATTATGCCTCGATCTTGTGTTTGGGTTTTGTTACAGTTACATGATGATTCCATACTTCTTACCTGCTGCCGTGCGCCGTGGATATACCATGGTGCATCCGGGTTACGGTTTCCTTTCTGACCATGCTCTTTTCGTTGAGTATTCCGCAGACCACGGAGTCAACTTTATTGGACCAAATGTAACTACTTATCTAACATTGAGTGCTTATATTATGCCAACTCAAGTTTATGAAGTTTCAATGGAATATCTACTGCACACTTTACTTCTTGAAAAATTGTATTGTTGGTTGAGATGAAAAATTTGTATAGGTCAAATTAGCAAAGATAAATAGTAATTGGTTTTTGCTACGATCTTATATTGTTTAACCCCAATTGTCTTTAATTGTTATGAATTTACATTTTGATCACTTTTGCAGCATGATAGCATTAGGATCATGGCTGACAAGTTAACAGCCAGAGAGACAATGAAAATCGCGGGTGTTCCTACCATCCCTGGAAGTGGGCTGTTACAGGTATGTCCGCTAAGTCTTTCTTATGTCGACGTGTTTCATTAACATGGTTTGTTTTTGTCTTTGCAGACTACTGCTAGAGAAGGGGAAGCATTCAAGACTGCAGATAAGATCGGTTACCCCTTCATGATTAAGGTAAATTTATCTTATTAAGCATTCTGTTCCATTATTCATATAATGATTCATCTTTTGAAGGCAACGGCTGGAGGAGGAGGACATCGAGGAGGACATCGAACACGCCTTGTTGAAGACCATTTCGAGTTTATTGACTTGTTGAATGTATTTTGCTTTCCCCTCAAACTTTTTTCTCAATTAATTTCTCAGAGTTTGTTCTTATCTTGTTGTCGGTGTACAGCAAGCTAAGAGTGATGAAGCTAAAGGTCTTTACATGGAGAAGTATATCCAGAATGCAAGGCATGTCGAGTTTCAGGTAATTACAAACTTGTTCAAAACAGTATTATTTTTACCTCGATTGGTTCTGAAATGCCTTTTGAAGGTTTTGGGTGACAAACATGGTAACGTCGTGCACTTTGGGGAGCGTGATTGTAGCATCCAGGTCGACATTTGAAACTTGGCCTTTCTAGCCGTGAAACCGACTTGTTGAATTTGTTTGTTAATTGTGCGCAGAGTAGAAACCAGAAGTTGGTAGTCGAAGCACCGTCCCCTGCGCTAACACCGGAGCTGCAGAAAGACATGGGCGATGCAGCAGTAGCAGCTGCAGCATCAATTGGTTATGTAGGTCTTGGAACGGTTGAGTTTCTTTTGGATGACAGCGGCTCATTTTACTTCATTGGGATGAACACCAGCATCCAGGTGTGCTAAACACACAAACACAATCTATTTACATATACATACATATAGTTGATATTTTGGGTGGGTTATGTGGTAGGCTGAGCATCCAGTTACAGAGATGATATCCTCCACGGACTTAATCGAGGAACAAATTCGTGTGACTAGAGGAGAGAAACTCCGTTACACGCAGGTACGTATCTATAAACTATTTCCCTAATTGATGCAAACGCGATTATGCCTTTGGATTTTTTTCCTGTAGGACGATATTGTGCTCAAAGGACATTCGATTCAATGTTGTATTAATGCGGAAGACACTTCCGAAAACTTCAGGCCTGGAGCAGGTATGTACGGTTTGTTAAAAACCGATATCAATGTACGGGTTGAGAGTCAGCCTAACTCCCTGCCTTTAAACTGAACAGGAAGAATTACAACATACCTCCCAGCTGGAGGTCCATTTGTACGGATGGATAGCCATCTCTATCCAAATTATGTGCATCCACCTAACTATGGCTCCCTCCTAGGAAAGGTTTGCCCTTTTTTTCATTGAATTCTTGTTTTTCTATTAATTTCTGATCTCATAGAATATTAAAGTGGATTAGAGTTTTGTCTTCAGTTTCAGTTTAAAGCTAAGTTTGATTCATTAATAAATATTTTCCTTGTTTCCTTTATTAATTTGAAAATGGTATTTTTTTTAAAGCTTACGGTTTGGGCTCCAACAAGAGAAAGGGCAATTCAACGTATGAAGAGGGCTCTTAATGATACCGTCATTAGAGGTAATGAAAACATTAAAATGTGCCTCTCTCTCTTTCTTTCTTTCTCTCTCTCTACTAAGAAGATTTTGTGTATGATCTTATCAGGGGTTCCAACAACAATTGACTACCATAAACTTATCTTGGAAACTGAGGTAGGTATCATAATTTATTTACTTTAATTGATATATATTATATATATAAACTTGACTGTGTTTATAATTATGATCTATATATATATAGGATTTCAAAAATGGAAAGGTGGATACATGTTTTATTCAGAAACACGAACAAGAACTTGTTCCGGTCTATCCACTATGATCGATCTACACAAAATTTTGATATATTTATGCTTATGTTTGAGAGATATTCAATTTAATTATCTCATATTTCAACTATATATCTTGTTCGAACTCAAGTTAAATTTCATATTTGTTTGCTAAAACAATTTACAATTTAAACCATCAATTTTGTTTTGAAGCTCTAGCCATTTTATTTTGTATCTCAAAATTGCACAACTAATACCTTTGTACATTACTATATGCTCTGTACTATTAATTGTCTGATTAACAATTTGAAAAGATACCGGCCTTTTTCAGCTAAACCGGCGCGTGGATTATCCCACTAAACGTCACTTCTTTTGCCTTTAAACCGGCTAAACTCATCTTATCGTATAATAGAGGTCTCTTCCTCATAATACGAAAAACTTTCTCCGATGATAATACAGCATGGCTAATGTAGACGAACCAACAAGCAAACTCGCAAGAACAAATGGCAAATCAACATCAACTCATTGAAAAGCCTGAACCGATTCATCACATAATCCACTATGGTGCAAACTTCCAACCCTTGCGTCCAACAAACAACATCCTTCTTCCCAATCGAGTCAAACACTCTACAAGCATTACATTTCGCGTAGAAATCAACTAAGGAAGACTTAACAAAATCATCGTCTGAAACCGGCCGGCCGGAGACGAGACTGTCCTTCGACATGGCATCAGAAAACATGAAACTCGAGAGTTCTTCCGGGGAGTTTCGCTTGATTGTCCCTCTCCGGCATTTCGTCGAGCAGTTGGAGAAGGTTGAATCCGGATTTGACGACATGGGCGTGGAGTTTCTTGCCCTCGGTTGATGCATTGCTTTAATTTAATCCTCTGCAGTTTGAAGTTTGAACATAGTTGGAAAAGGGATTAGGGCAGGGAGAGTAATTTTCAGTTGTATGCATAGGTTTACACACACTGATACACAAGTAAAAGTGAAGAAATGATAAAAGGAAAAAAAGAAAAGTGAGGCGGAGTTAAATCCCCTGGCTGAGTTGAAGGTGGTTCTGATTATGCTGGGACGGCGCGGCGCGGGTGGGCTGTGGTGGTGGTGATAAATTATTTTAAATTATTAAAATGACTTGAACCAGAGTCCAGAAGTGAGTTTTATATTGGGATAAAATGCAAACATATTCTCCAAATTTATCTTAAAAATAACCTTAGAATTACAAACAAAAACATCCTAATTTCATTATTAACCTTCAAATTATGTTTAAACTGAACTATCTTATTACTTTAAAAAGAAAAAGAAAAAAAAAAGATTGTTGGACATTTTTTTGTTTAGTTGTCTCTTTTTACTACATCATTATTAATCAAAATAAGATTCGGGAGAAATAAAATCAAATAATATAAAAATTCAATGAGACGTGTCGGGAATTAAATGCATCATTTCTATTTATTTTATGTCAATCTTTTATGATCGTAAATTTAGTCAGTTTTATATTAACAAGTAAATACTAAATACTAATCTCACCGTAAATTTTCTCTCCACATCATCTTTCATTTATTTATCTTCTTAAGATGAATATATCATTTTCAGTTGAGAGAATAATTTGTAAATGAGACAAAAAATAAATTGAATAAAAAGTAGTTGTAAATAGTTACAATTAGAAGATTATTAATGATATTTTTGTATATTTTGCAAAACAAAATATGAACTTATGGTATTTTTTATCTCAGCTTTAAACTTCAAATATACTACTAATTTGCACCTTATCACTATTTTGAATAAAGGATAGGAAACAACACTACACACTAACAGAAACAAAAATGAAATAAATTACCAGAATATCTCAACAATTCTTACACTAATAATATATCACCAGAACTGAAAAATGCTAAGAAATATTTCCCAACCCAAAGGAGATGATAAATAGATCAATAGTTTTGCTACTATTGAACTCCATCGCCCTACGGTTCTGAAGGCGGATTGCTCGGTTCACCTGCACCGACAGAAATCTGCTCCCTGGGAGCCGTTTGGACTGCCGGAGGGGCTCCACCGTCCGGTTCCATCTGATCGAACTTTGACTTCCTCGCCGACCGACGGCTGTATCTCGGGCTCGGGCTCGGGCTCCGGCTACGGGACCAGCTTCTGCTTCTGCTCCTACTCCTGCTACGGCTTCTGCTGTAACTCCGGCCACGGCTCCGGCTCGGGCTACGGCTAATGCCCCACGTTCGGACTCTGTCCGGACTACGGCTACGGCTGTAGCTCCGGCCCCGACTTCTATCCGAGTTTTCTCTTCTGCTATCGAATCGTCCCCGGCCTCTACCACGTCCCCGTGAATCGAAACTGTTGACGCGATCATTACCACCACCGCGGTCCCAACCAACCCGAGGAGGGGGTCCGCCGAAGATGTCGTCAATATCCGTTTGAAAGATCTTATTATTTATTATTATCAACAACTTATTTTAGTCTTAAAAAAAATAAGCATAACTTGATATAAATAACTTATAAAAATAAGTAAATAACCGTTTATATGAATATAGATATCCATATCAAATTCTTATAAGAACAATTTTTGTAACTAAATTCATTTTTTCTATAATTAAGTATTTATACATTATAAAATATATATAAATACAAATAGCTTATTAAATTTAATTATTTATATTATAAACGACAAAACTTATTTAAGTTATTTTTCAAAACGATGAAGATAAACTATTTCGATTTACATAGGGCCAACTCGGCCCAATCTAGCGCGCAGTTTCGTTGATTCGGATCGGTTGGTCCAATGTACAATTATATTTAAAAAAAATAATTAATGGATTGTTTTGGGATTAATTCAGACTGCCCACTGGGCCAAGATTTGCCCACAAAATATGGATACTTTCTATTGAACTGCAGACTGCTTGAATATAATTTAACGATTTCTAAAAACACAAAAAATATATTTATAGTTTATATTATAGTGTATATTTTTATTTTTTACAAAACAGATAAATAATTTTAAATATGATCTTGGGAATGAATGAAATAGTATGTGAATGAAACCCTAAAATTCTCAAGGAACTATTCACTATACCATTCTATAATGTCGCTAGTGTGGTCACTGATCCGTGATCTTAACGACACCAAAACCACCTTTGCAATCAAAGTAAGACTTGCCAGAGCTTACGGTGTGCCATCCTACAACAACAAAAATGAGTTAACAAGTTGGGAAAGCATAATACCTTACAAAAATAATCAACACAGGGTGACAGAATGGAGGGCAGCATACCAAGAAATCTAATACCTCTGCTTAAGAGCCAATTAGAAGGACACACTTACGGGGTCAAGAACCCAAATACATGAATGAACTCTTCCTACGAGATTTCCCAAACAGATTTTTCAACTTCAAATCATTTGATCAGATTCAGAATATGGAGACAGGATACGATAGCCCACTAATCGGTACATAATCACAATATTACTTTTCACTTGGCATAATTATCAACAAACTAAACAAATTTTCAATCATGTATGCAGATGTTATTGAAGTACTGACACACACCGGAAATGTCCAAGATCGATGCAGAGTAATCAACGTATCTCCATTATTCTAAATTGTTCTGCTCTCATTTGTTTCTTCTTTCATTGCATGCTTTAAGGAGTTGAACTTCTGCACAAGATAAAGAATAAAACTATATATCAACAATTATAGAAAACATATAACAAGCTGCACTTTAACATAATACTAACAATACCTTTTTGACAAGATTTCCAGTTCCTATCGGAATTCACAAGACAATCCTGCAATATGAGACTTGATTTTATGAATGGGTATAGGGTTTAAGCTACCAGTTCAAACACATAGACACACATCCATCCACATACCTGTAAGGCTAAGTAGACAGAGGAGCATTCTCTAAGCTGCTTCACATTCTCATCATCCTCATCTGCGTCGGTTTGATGCAGTTCTGGTGGTGGCGACAATACTCGGCTTGTGGTTGGGCTAGGTTTAGCCGGTTGGTCCATGTCAGTAGATGATCCTTCCCAAGAGTGAGACCTTTTTACTTGTTCTCTATGAGGAAAAAGAATAAATAAAAGAAATTGGGTCACTTGCTATATATGAATGGAATGCTACAGTATTATGTTCTCTCATTCCTTCTTCAGCATTAAGGAAATGTGTGCATAAAACTCATAAAAAGTAGACTAATTCATCACTAAAACATCTCACACCCCAAAACCTCGAATAGGAAAGATAAGTGCTCGATTGCATACTTGTTGAATATAGTAAGGCTTGCTTGGGTATTCTAGAGGAATGCGTACGGATATGGGTAGCACAGTGGGGGAAATGAATCAGCATGTGTTTCATATACTCCAGCAGGAGTATGGTGCATTCCCTACTAACTACAAGAGAAACAGAACGATTTTATCGAGTTAACAAGCAAAGCAAAGAGATACCTGCATATCACAGACCTTAAGCACCTAACTCATTTTGCAAGTAGATGTATGCCTGAGTTCTTTACACTTTCTTGTTTCGACGAACTAAAGCATAAAAGGGATTGTAAACAAATGGTAAAAACTAAGCTGATATGTAACAACTTATTATCCAGATTGAGTTTCCAATCTCCACGAAGAGTTATTCCCACCAAAAGGAAATAGATACCTTCCTAGTGTCATTTGTCCACATCCTTCACTATAATCAAGTAAAATCTTATGGCAACTAAACATATACACACATGTTCTAGCCACATTGAACTTTGATTTCCGATATAAAGCATTTCAGAACTCATTATGTAACCTTATTGAACAGAATGTAATTCATAAAATTCTCCCTTATTTCATACTAATTTGCAATTAAAATATCTTGACACTCAGCTAAATATGTGAATTTTATCCACCGTGTCACACAATCACACCATAATCTGCAGTACATAATAAATAAAACTGACACTTCCAGGCAAGTTGGAATGGTAGTAATTTATATCCACTGATAAATAAATACCACATTTCTAGAGCGCAGGCTCCGTTCGTCCTTCTCTTTGAAATTAATAAATGAAGGAGTTTATCTTGCTGCGTACTCTATACTTCACCAAATCACAGGTTCGAAATACAGAAATTGCGCATTTGGTAAATGAAATTTAGCGCATACCTTCGTTCTTAGAAAATCAGATCTTTCCTTTCCACGAAATTCATGTGAAAGTCCACGAAATTGATCCAATTTAGGATTTTTGCTTTCGGAAGAAGGGTTTTGGTTTTTTTTAGATTGGGAAAGACGCACGATGCCGTATTAACTAGAATACTTTCCTTCTGTTAAAAAAAAAGTTTGTGTAAATAAAGTGTATGATAATTGGGGAAAACATTAATGGATATCAGTCATTAGAATGTTCATACACATTTCTGAAAATTCTGATACTCAAATTAATGATAGTTCGATTCAATTTAATCAGAAAAAATGATGTGCAGCAAAATCTAGAATTTATAATTATTTCTCCAAACTATAAATTGTAATACACAGTCAGAACTTGGACTTTGCTATAGTTAATTAAGACACATTGAAAGGCGATGCGGATGAATCTGAATTAGTACAAGTATTGTAAACTTAATCCTGCCAAGAGAAAAACCAAGTTTACAAGTATTGTAAACTGAATTAAGACACGTTTACAAGTATTGTAAACTGAATTAATCCTGCCAAGAGAAAGTGTCTTAATTCAGTTTACAAGTATTGTAAACTGAATTAAGACACGTTCGTGCTGCCAAGAGCACGAATACAGACAGTATTACACGTTTTCTCAAGGAGAAAAACCAACGACTCGTACAGTTAGGGTTTCCTACCACTTAAATCTAATCACGCTTAAACAAAATTGTGACTCGAGTTTGAATTGAAAATGAGAAAGTCAGGAATTAGGGTAAAAGAAAAATTTGAAACTGCGCTATCTCATACCGTCACACGTACCTCCTTCGTAAATCGGGCGGCGCTTCTGCAATTTGCTCGCGTTCGCTTCGCTGCTAGCGTGCCTTAACATAGAAGACCGGGTGTATTAGGTTCTTTTCAGGTTTTGCTGGTAAGGTTCCAAGTTTCATTAAATTGCACATAACGCCCCAAACTTTTCATGAATGTGTTTTCGACCTACTTTTTGAATTTGGAGGGAATTAGTAGGATCATGCGGGCCCAATTGAGCGTATAGCGGAACTGGGCTCTTTACGGATGAGGCCCAAACTAAATAGAGAGCTATGAACATAAATCCAATCCACACAACTTTCATAACGAGAATACTCAAGGGAGACATAAAATTCAGAACTCGTTGCAACGTACCCTTGTCATGGCGTAGCGGTGAAGGTGGATGGCCCGAGACTGATAGATAATGGATTCAAATCCCATTAGAACCGCTATATATTGTTTGTCACCTATGATTAGCCTAGGGTATTTACATGCTATTTGTAAAAAACTAGATGCATGAGTATCAAAAACACGGATTCTATTTGTAAAAAACTAGAGAGAGAGAGAGAGAGAGAGAGAGGGTGCAGTACGTATACGGGAAGGAGAATCTAAGAATCTAATGATAGAAACAACCGGAATATCGATAGCCCTTTCAGTTTTGGGCAACACGAAATCTTCCAACCTTATAATTGGGAAGGAACTAGAACTTTTGCCCATTCCGCAATTTCCTTTTTATATTTAATTTAATTGAAGAAAAAACTTGATATGAATAATTTATAAAAATAAGTAAATAATCGTTTCTATGAAAATAGATATTTATATCAAATCAGAACAATTTTTGTAACTAAACTGATTTTTTCTATAATTGAGTATTTGTTTATATTTATAAATATATATATAAATGTAAATAGCTTATTAAATTTAATTTTTTATATTATAAATGGTAAAAATTTATTTAAGTTGTTTTCCCAAACGAAGAAGATAAACTATTTCGATTTACATAGGGCCAACTCGCCCAATCTAACGCGCAGTTTCATTGATTCGGATCGGTTGCTCCAATATACAATTAAATTTTAAAAAAAATAATTAATGGATTGTTTTGGGGTTAATTCAGACAGCCCACTAGGCCAAGATTTGCCCACAAAATATGAATACTTTCTATTGAACTGCTTGAATATAATTTAACGATTTCTAAAAACACAAAAAAATATTTATAGTTTATATTATAGTATATTTTTATTTTTTACAAAATAGAATAAATGATTTTGAATATGAATCCAATTCAAAGCTCCGAATCAAACATCACATCTAACTTTTCATTTAAACCCAAATATTGTTGGTTTCAAAATTTTAAAACCAACTTACCCCAAATTAGATCTGATTATTTGAAGTTAACATATTGTACTTGTTTCACCTCTCATCAATTAATTAATTTATGCTTGAATCCAATACATGAAGTGAAAATATTTTGAAATGTATAATTCAATTTTACTTTGGAGAGCAAAACATCCTCAATGTATGTATTAGTGTAAAAGTATAAAGTTAAGACCCTAATAGCATCTATCTAATCATAACCTATCCCACTAAAGGGACAATATCTTCTTGATTCCCTTGCATGGAGAACACGTGGAGTATGGAAGGGAAAGGAAATCTAAGTACATCCTACTACACTATCATAGATAAGGTGACTCTCTTAGGTGAATCATGATACCAACTACTCCTTCATTAGCAAACGACAAATTTTGAATGTATAAAATATATAGTGTCATGAAATCAATTGGTAAGCTTACATAGAATAATATCTCACTATTCATGACTATCCCATATATTTTGGGTTAAAGATTATTAACTAGACAGTAGGCACAACATACTTAAGGTATCCTTCTACAAGAAATCAATACACATGTACTATGCTTTTTTAACGAAAACATTCACCTTAAAATGACGTTATATTACACAATATATCAATTTAGTCATGCGTCATGTAATTTCTTCTTCGATAATTGCTCCTAGCTCGAGCAAGAAATTTAATCAAAAATTGATTAATGATTTTATTGGAGTTACGCTTCTATCTCTATATGTAATAAATTTACGGGTCATCACACTCCCTCACCCTTAAAATAAATTTCGTCCTCGAAATTTTGCGTACCTTCTTAGGATAGTTCGGGATATAGCGAATTGATTTTCTCCTCCATTTCTCATGTAGCTTCCTCTTGATCATGGTGATTCCACAACACTTTGAATAAAGGAATTTGTTTATTTCTCAACACCTGAACTTCGCGGTCAAGAATTTGCATCGGTCTTCCTTCATAACTTAAGTTTGACTTCAGTTGTACATCCTCATGCTTGATTACGTGTTTAGGATCATATACATACTTTGAGAGACGTGGAAAGCATTATATGCATCTCCGACACTAAGCGGTAGAGCCAACCTATAGGCTACTACTGGACTAACTTTAAAATTTCGAAATGTTATATATCCCTAGAGCGTAATTTACCTTCCTTTATTCTTTGGAATTTCGAACATGCAACAACCTAGTCTTTCGTGTCGTTTATCTCCCGATGAAAATAAAAATTTACGCCTATCTTCATTTCATCCCAACAAGAACTTCTTCTCGAGTCTGGTTGTTTCTTTGCATCTCTTTAGAGGATCGTATATCCAATATTATGACTTCTGATCTCGTCCTTTCATTTCTTATCTACGTTGAAGCAGACACAATCTTTTGTTGAAGTCATCTTTAAGATCTCTAAATACTCATCTCCCTGTCAGCTTGCGCTTGTCTTTCTCAAGTCGAATCTAGTTGTTATGAATATGACTTAACCTTTATTCGAATCGAGTACATAAGAATAATGTCTCAAAAGAAAGAGTGTCATGCATACATAAATCGAAGGATACTCTCAATGAGTTAATAATTGCCGGTGACGAAGTGATGAGATGAGTATTATGCGAATATAGTACCAATTTACACCGATTAAATCTTTGAAGGAAAAGAAGTTTCAAAGATGAATTAATTAAATATACCAACGCGATCCAAAACAAATAGTCAGAATAATCATAGGAATCAAGCATCAAGATGGATAATAGTCAATATAGCAAGGCTCAAAAGAACATTCTTTGGGTCGAGAAGAAAAGGGTAACACTATTAATCATGTATTTTGTCACATGATACTTCAATCAAATAAAAATAAATATATAAATAATGATAATTAATCAAGTATCGAGATTGATTCTTAGAAAGATATAGCATCAATTGAGTCCGGCTATATCATCAAATGAAGATATTTCAAAAGGAAAATGTTTCCTATATCTGTATATCAAAGGATACCCTCAATGAGGTCAACATAATATATGAAATGATAATCATCTATAATAAAGCAATGAGATGAATTCTGAGAAAAATATGATATCAAGGATTCCGGCTATATCATCAAAGCAAAAGATTTCATGAATGTATGAATCAAAATAAATACTTCGACGAGGTTAGAAACAACTTGTTGAATAATCATCAAGGATCAAACTACATGATGAGTTGTGACCAATATAGAATGAGAGAAGGTCAACTATAGAGAAGAACATGAGTATCGGTTCAAAGGAAAGGACGACATTGCCAATTTGTACCACTGATATTTTCAACAGAGTTCTAACAAATACATAGAAATATCATCTCAGATCAATTATCAATATAAATGGTGGGTGAGCTTAGCACCAAGATGGCATAACTCTTTAGTCAAAAGAAAATGAGTAGAAGTATGCAACAAAAGGAATAACCTTGTCATTATGTAATAAAAATTATGAACATATACTAGTTTAACTAGTTGTGCGTTTACTCCTTCAAATTGAAGTCTTCATCCGGTCCTCTTTCCTCATCGTTCAAATTCGAGTGTCCGAATGTATCAGGGATTTACCAGTGTCTCACTTATACCTTTGCCTTTCCATCATGTTGTTCAACATCGTATAATTCGTGATCGACTATTTTAAGCGTATTAAGTTCTTGGAGATGCTCCACAGGAACTATTCTAACCCTGTCTGCACTCTTGTGGGATCATCAGCCGTAATATCATTAGTAAAATTTTAATTCAATTCGAGGGTTGTGCCTTAAATTCGTATCTACCTCAGTGTTCGGTCGTGATGAAGCAGCACTCAAGGTATCCATGCGGGTCTTGTATTTAGTGGAGGTTATTTTATATCAGCCTAGCCTTGCAGATAGTGTCGTTGAAGAGCCTTCGCTTGAATTGAATTTGGACGACTGGTAAATATATTAGCGAATCGTGTGTAAGTGAATCACGTCTTTGGGTTTTTCCACATCCTTCTCGATTTCGAGGTTCCTAATCAACAAGACTGGTGACACCTCGTAGTCTGTAGTGCCACCTCTTATTTCATTTCAATATGCTTATTCTTACGATGTGGTAATGTTCTCGTCTTCTGAAAAGAACGATTTTGAAATATCATATGCGTAACACAAAGTGAAATTCGACTAACTCCTATTCGCTATAGGCATTCTATGTCTTATCAACTATTTCAATGTCGCTTAGACCGACAAATTATTAGGGCCGAAAACCCTATCATAACATCATCTACTTGTGGTTCTCTTATTACGGGAAGATCATACATTGTGTAAACTTACAACTTCTTAGCCATAATGTTCTAGGAAACCCAATATGGCAGAAGTCAGTGATCATTCATTAATCATTCAAATCTTTATACTTAGTACAATCGTCATACCAACTAGTGACGAAATACAATTGGTTTTCCTTAGAAACTGAAATAACTCAAAAAGTCGGAAAGCTCAAGATGAAAACTTTTAGAGACAAGGATTATGGGCTCATATTCCCAAACATGACAAAACTTTGTTACAAAGTTGAAAATCTTGACTACTATTGACATTATCAAAATCTTGCTTTTGAGGCTGTGTGTGAACTCCTCAAAATAATTGAAAAACTTTAAAAGTCTAGAGATTCTAGTCTAGACTTGCAAGAAAAGTACTTCAATTTCAGAGCGAAACAATTTACTCTGATATCAGAAATTTATTTGGTATTTTTCAAAGAAAAATGAATCCTTTACCTATGACACAATTATCAAGATGCGTTGTTGCAAATAAATTCAAACAACACATAACCAGGTGTAAAGACGAGAAAGATCATGGGCATTTGATTACAACGAAATCACCTCTAAGAAAACCTTTACAATGTATGTACCTTGTTCAAGAAAATAATATGGTTGTCAATGTCAGTCTGGGCTACCGAACACAAGACCCAACTCGATTGTCAATTATGTTTGAAAGATTGGTGTTGAAATAAAAACTTGACAACTTAATGAACACGTCAAAGGAAATAAAACAAGTTAAGTTATCCTAACCATCTACTTAGTATCTAATGGTAATCCCCAATAATCTTTATTTCTATCCTCTTCACTCTCGTTGTCGAAAAGTATTATATCATCTCTTGAAAATGATCGTATGTGGTTACACAATGAGATATCATGAGAATTTCAATCGTGCCTCCTTCATTTCGTAAACGTACCAGTTGCGGTTATCTACATGCATACCGTCAGTAACTTTTCAAGCATGAGTAATTGTTTCAACAGCTCTTGTCTGACTCTAGATACGGTAGCATTTCTCCGGTAACGAGAATCGAGAATAATGTTCATGTCGTTAGTATTTTCTGCTCTCCACAGCAGCGACACTACTCTTTCTACCAGATATTGAAAAGCCTTACGGTTCGTGACGATCCGTCTAGTAGTACGGAAGTGGGCAAAGTAAGGCCCTATAGATCCTATTGTTATAAGTCGTAACTCTCTCATAATGCGAAAGCAATCTTCGTATCATTGTGGAGTATACGTTAGCTTACTCGTTTCTTTGTTTATCGTATACACTATTGTGTGATGACGTGAAACAATTCTTAAATTGGAGTAAAGCATCTAAATAACTTGAAAGCACTTCTTCTATGTTCATAATTCAATCACGGCTACTCAAACCATTATCGTCTTAAGGTGTTCTACTATCAAGCCATAAGAGCCATCAACTTCATAGTTGACTTTCATTCACGTATATCTTTAAGACTTGCAAAATAAATCAATACTTCATTTCTTTTCATCATCACATGCTTTCCTTCATTTCTTTCAAATTGTATTGGCACATAAATCCAACACAATGGAACATAACATTTATTATGAAATCAAATCATAATATAATCATATACTTTTCTGAAACTTCATCACATGAGCTCAAAAAGACTCAGTGGAAAACATATTCTTCTGGTCGAGTGGACTCTCCCAACACGACAACATTCATTTCATAATTCCATACTTCGCGCACCATAATAAAATCTCTTTTAGAACTTTTAAACATACCTTGGATGAGAGCAGTGCGACGGCGAGCTGAGGGTTTTGCTTATGTTACAATTTTAGACAAACTGACTTTAAAAATATTTTGACCACAGAGCCAAGAACCATGCTCTGATACCATTTTGTAACGCCCCGACCTCCACGAAGGATCACAGAGGTCGAGTCGCTACGGAGGAATGTTATAATGCAAGTTTTCATACCGTCTTTTGAAAACTGGAATATTTTTTTTTTCTATTTTAAAACACATCATTTATTGCAGTCAACATGTAAAAGATTAGATTTATTTTTATGCATTTAAATATATATACGGAAGCATATTGACTTTCGAAATATAATAAAACATAATTATCCATTTACAATACTAAGAGTGCAAAATGATCTTGGCAGAAACCCCCTCCTCAGCCCTTTCTCCGTCGCCCTTGCTGCTCAACCTGAAAACTTTTGAAAACAATTGGGCTGAGCACTAGTGTACTCAGTGGGTGGAGCAGTTTTGAAAACGTTTAAAAATAGTTTATCCATGCATGAGGTATGACTTGGAGGGTTTTAAAAATGAAAGTGCTCCAAACATACAAAACATTTATCATTGGGTGCGCACATCTGTGTCGCATTTCCTGTTACTTCTACCATTTCATTTTCATATCTTGGGCCTTGGCCCTCGAGTCGAAACTCGAGGGGTCCCTCATAACTTGTTAGCACTTGGTACACAAAGATGATCAATCTTTGTGCTACTAACAACATAGTGTACACACTTTCTTATTAACCCTCATCTAGCGTGTTAGGCCAGATGAGAGCCTCGATCGATCTATCACGTAGAAGCATTAAACAGGTAAATGCACAAAAACTTTCATGGATAAACATATTTCATAGAGCTCAATAACTCAAAGATAATTTTAGGAAAATATTACCCACCTTACCGTAATTTGATTTAACACGATTATCTTCTTCAGCGCCGAACGTTAATCCTCTCCCTGAGCAGGGCCTACAAGAGTATACTAACTTTAGTTGTACTCCAAAATTCTTCCATTTGTCTAAATTAATTCTAATAGTCCTTCTACACTTACTGCACCATTCTAATGTCGAAGTAAAAGTCTTCCATACTCTTCAATATTTTGACTTGGTTTATGACACCAACAATATCATAGTTTAACCTTAACATGTTGCTATGCGTGAGACTAATTAGAGCACACTTTAAAATATCAATCACCTAATTATATGTGTATATATGTACTTGACAGTTATCCAGTTTAAACAAAATACACAATCTAGCATTTAACAATTATTGCGGATTAGACTGTAGAGCAAGGAATGATGTATTAAGGAGCAAGGAGTGTGAATTGCCACCCCTTATATTTGAGTGTGAATTATCTATTTTACCCCCAAATTTATAAAATATCTTATATTAATATATCACAATATATATTATAATATGAGAATTGACATTTTCTTTAAAAAACTCTACCGGCTGCCTTTGTGGCCCCCACCCCATTAATGATTTACTGACTTCTTTAGCAAAATAATTTTTTGGTAAAGAGAAAAGCAAAATCCACGGTTGCCACTCCACTCCCTTTCCTAAAATTTAAAATCATAAAAATTCATCTCCACTAATTTCTCTTCCGCCGAGGTCCCAAGAAGATTCAAGTTATTGACTATTGAGGTTAGTTATTTAGTCTTAAGAAGTTTCAAAAAGGTTTATATTATATGTATTGTTGTGGTTTATGCATAGGGTTTTCTATTCAACAATTTCGAAATTGAATTACTTGCTTATTTTTGAAATATCCGATCAATATACCTCAGTTCTTCACTGATTTGTTGGAATATTTAGTTAATTTATCATGGGTTTTTCATGAAATTGTTATTTAAGAATCAAACTTGTGAATATTTGACCTATATTATTTTTCTTGAATGATTTAAGTTTCTAAATGAACACTTGAATAGATATGTTGAAATATTTCAAAAAAGTTGATAAAGAATTGCCACTGCCCGTCACCAACCCGGAAAGAAGTGCAGAATTCGAAAATACTTCAGTGCACAACCAACAAGAAATCATTCAAGATAGCTCTGAGTTGCCGGACCTCCCTTCAGACCCCGGAAAGCGACCGAGTATTACAAAGTATCATCCTAATATTCGTGAAAGAGTTCGTAGAAAGTACTTTCTAGATCGTGCATACCAACCTCATCTCAAAGAGTTCCCCCAAACAAAAATTGATGGGATAATGCGGAGGTTTAATCGTTCTTGGTTCAGTGAGTACAATTGGTTGGAATATAGCATAAGCAAAGATGTGGGTTTCTGTCTTTACTGTTATCTTTTCAAAAATGAATTGGGCGATCAAGGAGGCGGGGATACCTTTGTAAGTAAAGGTTTTAGAGATTGGAAGAAGAAGAGCAAGCTTCGCAAGCATGAGGGAGATATTAATAGTGCTCATAATCAAGCATTTAGTAAATGTCAAGATCTAATCAATCAGAAGCAACATATTGAGACGGTTGTTGAAAAAATGAATGATGAATCTAAAGCGGATTACAGGATCCGATTAACTGCTTCTATTGATTGTATTAGATGGCTTTTGCGGCAAGGACTAGCCTTTAGAGGAAGTGATGAATCTGAAGAATCGAGCAATCGAGGAAATTTTATAGAGCTTTTAAAATTTCTTTCAAGTCACAACGAGAATGTTAGAAGAGTTGCACTGAAGAATGCCCCTGGTAATCTCAAGTTAACATCTCCTCTTATTCAAAAGGATATTGTAAGAGCTTGTGCATTTGAGACAACTAAACGTATTGTTGAAGAGATTGGTAATGGGTATTTTTGTCTTCTTCTTGACGATTCCCGTGATGTATCAACAAATGAGCAAATGGCCGTTGTTTTGAGATTTGTGGATAAAAAAGGTTGCGTGCTTGAGAGGATTCTAGGATTCAAACATGTCCAGTGTACAAATGCTCTCTCACTTAAAAGTGCACTTGAAGATCTTTTAAATATGCATGGGTTAAACATATCCATGTTGCGTGGACAAGGTTATGATGGAGCGAGTAATATGCAGGGGGAATTTAATGGATTAAAGTCTCTCATTTTGAAACAAAATGCAACGGCGTATTATGTCCATTGTTTTGCACACCAACTTCAACTTGCTCTTGTAGGTGTTGCCAAAAACCACATACGCATTTGTGAACTATTTGTTTTGATTTCCAACATAGTTAACGTGGTTGGAGGCTCGTGTAAGAGAAAAGATACTTTACGAGAAAAACAAGCTTCGAAGATTGTTCAAGCTTTGGAAAATGAAGAAATTGCAAATGGGAGCGGATTGAATCAAGAAAGCACACTCATTCGTCCTTGTGATACGCGTTGGGGTTCACATTACGGTACTATCTTGAGCTTGATGAATTTATTTGATTCTATAGTTGAAGTACTTCGCGTAATTGTGGAAGAAGGAACATTATCCAATCAAAGGGGTGAAGCATCACGTTTGATAAAAGACATGCTATGTTTTGACTTCATATTTGATTTGCACTTGATGAAATCCATATTGGGAATAACAAATGATTTGTCCCAAGCATTACAAAGAAAAGATCAAGACATTGTGAATGCTATGAATCTAGTAGATATTTCTAAAGGAAGACTTCAAGAAATGAGAGATGATGGATGGAGTGTTTTGATAGAAGATGTGTCCGCATTTTGTATAAATCATGGAGTCGAGGTGTTTGATATGGATGATGTTTATGTGAGTGGAAAAAGGCCAAGGCGGAGAGTTGAAGAAGTGACAAACTCACATCGTTATCGTGTGGAGGTATTTATTACTGTGATAGATACCCAGCTATTAGAGTTAAATGGTCGTTTCAATGAGGTAAATACGGAGTTGCTTCGTTGTGTTGCTTGTTTGAATCCTTCAAACTCTTTCGAAGCTTATGATGATAAGAAATTAGTAAGATTGGCAGAGTTTTATCCAAATGAATTCCAAGGACTCGAGCTTTTGGCATTACCGGACCAACTTACGAATTTTGTTAAAGATGTGCGTGCAAATATTTAGGGGTGAAAACGGATCGAATACGGATAGTGCTCTTCACATATTTGATCCCATTTTTTTTCTCGGATTCGGAGTTGATTACGGGAAGGCCGGATACAAATACGGATTCGGAATATTCGGGATACGAATACAAGGCGGATATATGACGGATTCGGATCAAATTCGAATAACAATAATCAGATAGTATGATTCATAAATAATCATCTATTTGTGATTGCAACACATGAAAAAATCATGTATACAATATTTAATAGAAGTTTTAATGCAAATTATAGTCAATATACTATCCATTATAAATAACATTTTTTAAGATAAAGAAAGTACGAAAAAAATTCAAAATTCAAAATAAAATACCTAGCAATAAGCTAATAACCATAGATGCGCCTAAAATATAAAGTAGTTTACAAAGTTTAAGAACCACATAAGGTTTGACATGACATGATAGCAATCAACAAAAAAAATAACACAAGTGAATTTCAGTCTTCATTCACTATGTAGCTTAGTATCTCAAGCCTCGGCCACAACTCCTCAATCTTCATCACTGACCATTTCTTCTTCATCCTACATTTTTTAATCTACAATTAGTATTTTAAGTTTGCAACTAACTTGGAAGAACATTCTAATTAAAGAAGTAAAAATGATAAACCTGAATCACAATATTGACAAAAAGTATTTCCATGACCTCTAAATCACCAATAATAGATGCAACATTCTTTTGAGAATCTGAAATTTTAAAGAAAACTACGTAATTTAGCACACTTGCACCCTCCCTATATAAGATCCAAAGAAATAAATTAGCAATTTAATTGTTTTAAATAGATGATGATGAAAAAATCGGATATAGAATCTACCTCGTTACTAGGTGATCGACATCGTTTGGGTAGTCTTCGACGGAAAGATCGTGCGAGAACGAAGATTCTCCAGCCATGTTATACTGTATGAAATGACCAATTAAGCACCATTACTTTACAGAATCTGGCTTAAAGTCAATTAACCACTATTTCAGAAAGCAATTAAGCACCATTTCAGAAAGCAATTAAGCACCACTACTTTTCAGAAAGCAATTAAGCACTATTTTACCGAAAATGTGGTTTATGATTATGCTATTTTTCTCATAATTTCCTCATATGCTAGAAAAAGTAGAATTGAAACTCTGAAATCTATTCTGCAGCATAAAGAAGCAAAGAAAGCCTTCTCAAAACCAAAATATTACAATCCAGAGTAAATAGTGTAATAGTTTATGATTATTCCAAATGGAAAAAAAACTCAAATCTTGAGAAACATTAGTATACAGAAACACAGCATAAAGAAGCAAAGAAAAGCCTTCTCAAAACCAAAATATTACAATCCAGAGTAAATAGTGTAATGGTTTATGATTATTCCAAATGGAAAAAAAACTCAAATCTTGAGAAACATTAGTATACAGAAACAGAGCTTACATACAAATAACAACCTCAAGAAAAAAGAATCACTAGCAAGAAGAAGAAGAAGAAGAAAACTTAAAATCGTGTGCAAAGCTCAGATCAGCAAGCACACCCACCTAAATGGTACCTTTGGTTAGGTGGTAGTGGCGCGGCGAGAGCGGTGAGCGAGAGCGGTGAGCGAGAGCTGAGCGGCGCGGCGGGGGAGAGGTGGTATTGGCGTCGGCATGTCGCGGCGGCGAGAGGTGGGACGCCGGCGAGAGGTGGGACGGCGGTTTGAGGGAGTTGATGTCCGAGGGGGAGAATTGGGGCTGGGGTCGGGGAGAGAGAGTAGCCAAGTAGGTTTAAGTTTTGAACTTTTGACTTTAATTTTTTTAATGTATTTCTTAATATTAATTTATTATTATATTATAAAATTAATTATTAAATATTCCGAATATCCGATTTCATAATTCGGGAAATATCCGATTAAATACGGAAAAAATTGGATATGGGCGGATAATGTGAAATCCGAATTCGAATCATTATCCGATTCAAGATATCCGGATTCGAATCCGTATCCGACCGGATACTAGAATTGCTCCCCGAATTTGTATCCGATCGGATACGGCTCCGGATCGGGCGGATATTATCCGATCCGGTTTCACCCCTACAAATATTGATACATTAAGTGTCAAAGGGCTTGGGGATATCAGCAAGAAGATGGTTGAAACTAAGAGGGATGTGGTTTATCCTCTAGTTTACAAACTTATAACTTTAGCATTGGTTTTGCTGGTTGCAACTGCAACGGTGGAAAGAGCATTATCCGCCATGAATATCGTGAAGAATCGACTTCGAAACAGGATGAGTGATGAATGGATGAATGATAACTTAGTAGTTTATATAGAAAAAGATGTATTTACTTCAATACCCGATGAAGCTATTATCAAAAGATATCAAACGATGGCAAACCGTCGTGGCCAGTTGTAAAAAATATATTTTCATATTTATCGAAATTGCTACTTTTTCTTTATATTATGCCACCCCTTCATAATATTCCTGTATACGTCCCTGCTGTAGAGGACTTACTGTCAAGCAAAACCGTGTATGAGTTATTCTATGAAGATCTCCCCTTTTAATTTATTCTATGATACTCTAATTATTGAATTACTACCACTTTTCCCATACCCCACTTACGACAAGGATTGTTGTTAACAACTATCCTTAGTCAAGCTATTCCAAATTTCCCTATGATGTCCTGACACATACGGTTTACAATTAATATATAATTTCTCCCAAACATAATGGATATTTAACTTTTGGTAATCTGTTTACCCAGTAGTAATAGTTATTATCAAGGTATTGGTCTATCTAATACTCCCCTATCTCATTGTGCATTTGTTTATCCATCACCAAGGCAGACAAAACAGAGCATGACTCTCAGTTATTATGACATGCATGCATCTAGGTCCATAGATCCAATTAGAGAGGAGAGGGTGCAACCATCTAGCATGTTCACATCCGGCCGGCGTCAGAAGGAAGGGTATTCCTCTAATTAATGACAAGGTTATGATGTATAAACTAAGAATCATTACAACAAAACAGACTAACTACAAGAATGATAATTGTCCTAAACTTTTAGCTATCCACACATGCATTCTTGTGTTCTAATAAAGACTTCTTGGAAAACACTTTAAGAACAGACTCTAAACTACAACTAGATATGATTGCATGCTTGAAAGGAACATAAGAATCACCTTGGTCAACACCGTCGATCTTGTTTGCTTGGAGACTACGAAGAAGAGTGTTGGCTAGATAAACTTTTGGTGCAGAAGGAAAGTGAAATTAAATAGTATTGTCACCTATATATATATATATTAGACTAATAGCATCTATCTAATCATAACCTATCCCACTAAAGGGACAATATCTTCTAGATTCCCTTGCATGGAGAACACGTGGAGTATGGAAGGGAAAGGAAATCTAAGTACATCCTACTACACTATCATAGATAAGGTGACTCTCTTAGGTGAATCATGATACCAACTACTCCTTCATTAGCAAACGACAAATTTTGAATGTATAAAATATATAGTGTCATGAAATCAATTGGTAAGCTTACATAGAATAATATCTCACTATTCATGACTATCCCATATATTTTGGGTTAAAGATTATTAACTAGACAGTAGGCACAACATACTTAGAGCATCTCCAACAGCTCCTGTTTTGTGGAGTTAAACGCTAATCTACCGGAAGAAATATCTCCAACAGCAAACGCTACTTCACTCCACTCCAGCGTTGCCAGAAATTCACACGGCAACACTACCGTGTTTCTGTTCACACGGTAGTGATGCCATATATTTTTTTTTTCTTTTTCTTTTGTTTGATTAATATTATTTTATTGATATTTCTTTTGTTAATATGTTTAAGGTAATATTAATCAACATTTATATATTCATATATTTAAGATAATTTGTATTTTTTTATTTTAAGAAAATTAATTATTATGTTATATTGAAAAAATACAATAATATAAAAAGACGAAAAAGTTTAACATAAATTGAAGATGCAATAATATTAAAATTACACTAGCATAAAAATACGACAACACTAAATTACGGAGACAAAGCAATCTAGTAAGCTCCAAAACCGCTATCCGAGCCTCCAAAGTCGCTTCCGGATCCTCCGAAGTCACTTCCAGATCCTCCAAGATCTGGAAAATCACCTCCAAGGCTTGACTGTACTTCTCTTTTCATAATTATTTTTTCTTGTTCATTCTTGAAGTAATTTCGCCGAATAGGATCAGAAATGTTGTCGGTGTCTATCATTAAAATCTTATTATCTGATTCCCACCTTTGAAAAGCAAGAGCTCTATTCTTTGCTTCAGTAGCTTTGTTCTTTGCTTCAATCTTTTGCATTTGTAATAGCATAAGATTCTCTCTTCTTGTGGATGAGTTCTCCATTAATTCTCCAATTCTCTTATTTCCTTGTTCGATTGCTTTCAAAACACCCGACATATCTTCATGATTTTTCCTTTTATTTTTTGTTTTTTAACACCATCCGGACGTTGTGATGGTCCGTAACCACTACCACTACCATCACTTAAATTGATACTAAATGAGGAAGGCAGCCCATCGGTGTGAGATAGGAGATTCGGTGGAGTGTCCGATCGGAAGGAAGACCTTTGTTTTCGAGAACTTTGTGGATTGCAATCAAACTTAGCAAAATCTTTCATAATAGGCCACACATGCTCGAACTTAAATCCTTTTGGAAATTTATCATCGTCTGCCATCATTTGTTTTGCACGAGTAAGCCGCATAATTAATAAAAACGTGTTATACTTAGTAAAAGAAATAAAAACAGAAACCAAATAATGACTCGTCCTTACAATATCATGTTCGTAAGCTCCGCTTGGATTGAGAGCTTCTATATGTTGTATACAACATTTGAAAAATTTAACGAGCTCGTAATCGATTGCATGCGAGTTTCAAGTGATCTAGAGCTTCGGTCAGCCATATTTGAAGAAGGTTTTTCTGAATTGTAGAGCTCCGTAATACGAATCCACAATTGAGTTGATTTTTGGTATATTTCCGTTACTGGATCTTGGGATATTTTCAAGTAACAACGACAAAGATGTTTATCTTCATCAGTTGTGTAATTGGGATTTCGAGATGAAGCCATATGTTTATAAAGAGAAGAATTGAAATTGAAAAGAGTGTTTGTGTGTGATTTGATTGTGTTGGAAAAATCTCATATATATAGAAGAAAATATTATTGTAGGTATGGAAGCCTGCAAAGAAATTAATCAACATGGGTCTCTGCACACTATTATTGTAGGGCAAACGATGGGATGTTGATGGGATAAGTCTCTGCAAAGTTTTGGGCAGACGATGGAAGCATGCAAAGAAATTAATCAACATATCTCTCTCTCTCTCTCTCTCTCTCTCTCTCTCTCTCTCTCTGTCTCTCTTGTCAACATCACCTCTCTCTCTCTCTCTCTTTCTCTCTCTCTTTTGTCAACATCATCTTTCTCTCTCTCGAATTCATTTTGCAAAGTTGTACATCAAGTTGCAAAGTGGGATCAAGTGGGATGAAGTTGTCATCTCTATTTAAGATGGTGTATTCTTCAACTCCAAAACATTCATCTCTTCATTTTGCAAAGTTGTAGATCAACTAGCATGACTACATTTTCTTCTTCTAGCTCGAGTTCATCAGATGAGCTTGAACAATTCATCACTGAATGCGATGATGAACATCAAATCATGGGTCAACATATTTTGAATAATAATATCATCGTAGCAAATATTATCGGATCACAAGCTGCAAGACGCCACGGAGGCTCAGTTCCTGGTCACAGGGTAATCCACCGTGATCGAGAAGGAGCAGCACATCGTCTATTCAATGACTATTTTTCTGAAAATCCAACATTCAATGAAGGTATGTTTCGTAGACGTTTTCGAATGTCTCGGAGTTTATTCCTTCGAATTGTTGATGATGTCAAGAATCATAATAATTGGTTCGAGCAACGCCGAGATTGCACTGGAAGATGGGGATTGTCCACACTGCAAAAAATAACTGTGCCTTTCGGATATTGGCGTACGGGATCCCTGCAGATGCTACTGATGAGTACATCAATATCGGTGAGTCCACGGCAATTAAATGTGTCAAGAAATTTTGTCGTTCTATTGTGGAAATATATTCAGATCAGTATCTTAGATCTCCTACTGCTAGTGATGTTGCTAGGCTACTTTATATTGGTCAACAACGTGGCTTTCCAGGAATGTTAGGTAGTCTAGATTGCATGCATTGGAAGTGGAAAAATTGCCCTACTGGTTGGGCAGGCTCGTATGCAGGTCGGAGTGGATCTCCATCAATAATTCTTGAAGTTGTCGCTGATTACGACCTTTGGATATGACATGCATTTTTTGGTATGCCAGGATCCAATAATGATATTAATGTGTTGGAAAGATCTTCTCTTTTCAGGGACCTGGCTAGAGGTATTACTCCACCCGCACATTATGTTATAAAAGGTAAAGAGTATAATGTGGGGTATTATTTAGCTGATGAAATATATCCAAAGTGGTCCACACTTGTGCAAACTCTTCAAGAACCGCGTCTGCAAAAAGAAGCATTTTGCAAAGCAACAAGAATCGTGTAGGAAAGACGTGGAACGGGCATTTGGAGTTCTTCAAAGCCGATTTGCAATTGTTGCAAATCCAGCTCGATATTGGAAGAAGAAACATTTGGATCATATAATGAAAGCATGCATTATAATGCACAATATGATTATTGAAAATGAGCGAGATTTGTCTGCACCAATTGAAGATACAAGAGAAGTGCCAACTCCGGATATTGAAATGATATCATCTGAAACATGTCGTTATCAATCTTATTTTGCACGTTATAAGAAAATGAAAGGCAAAATGGCACATCTTGCTCTTCGTGATGCATTAATTGATCATATGTGGGAGGAGTATTCAAATTCTGAAAATTATGATATGTAATATTAGTTTTTCTATTATATCATGTAATTGTTGGATTTGTGCTTTTAAAAGTGTTGTGTGTTCTTAGTTTTATTATTGTGGAAATAAATTAATTGTTTTATATTTATTTAAATGTATTTTTACTTATTTAATTTTATTTAAAATTTTATTTAGTGAAATTAATACAAAAATAAATATATTTAAATATATATAATATTATATAATTAATAAAATATTAATAAACATATTAAATTAATAAATAAAAGAATCAAAATAGAATATTCCATTGTAGAGTTAAATGTAGAGTTGACGATTGAAGATGAATTCGAAAAAACTCTACATTCAACTCTACAATAGTGTGGAGGGAACTCTACAATAGAGTTCCCTCTTTGGAGATGCTCTTAAGGTATCCTTCTACAAGAAATCAATACACATGTACTATGCTTTTTTTACGAAAACATTCACCTTAAAATGACGTTATATTACACAATATATCAATTTAGTCATGCGTCATGTAATTTCTTCTTCGATAATTGCTCCTAGCTCGTGCAAGAAATTTAATCAAAAATTGATTAATGATTTTATTGGAGTTACGCTTCTATCTCTATATGTAATAAATTTACGGGTCATCACAAGAGATAAATTAATCCCTATAAATCAATCAGTTGTAGGATGTCGTAATTAAATTGACACATCCCCTATTCCCTCTTAATTATTCGGTAATCGTCATGGTGGGCATTGAAACCACTACTTCTCTAAATTAGATGCAACCTACGTTGGTGGGCAATCAATAGATTTAACACCTAATCAGCCTTGAGAACTAAGGGAACTCGATTTAGGAGCCTACTCGTATGGTGGACATCTAATAGTCTCCTGCCAAATTAATCAAATTGTTCTCAGAACAATTGTGCTACTTATTTAGCCTAATCCCACGAGAAACGATGGAAGTACTAAATTAGCTATAGATTAAATTAACCTAGGGTGATCAAGCATAAATGAACTAATCCAATTAATTAACCAAGATTAATTTTGAATCGAAGTAATTAATTATTAAAGCCTAAGTCTCACGAATTCGTTAAAGTGTGTGTTTTACATCTCGTCGGCCCCTTAAATTTAGCTACTAATATGGGTCCGACTGGGCAGGCGAACCGTAAACCTGGGCAGAACCTTAAATATGCTGAACTCAAAAATTAACTGCACAAAAATCAAAGCAATTCTACGAACTGATTTAAAACACGAATGCAAACGAAATTAAAACTAAAAGATTAGAAGATACCAATATGAAGAATCCAAATCATCCAAGTGAGAAGCACAATTCGAAATCTCCAAAGCTAAACTAAGAAACGAGTCTCCAAATCTGAACTAGAACGAAAGAAATAAATCACGACTCTCGGCTACTCTCCTCTCTCTCTCTCTCTCTGATCGCGTCTCCAAGGGTCGTAAAGATGATGATTTTCGTTCGTCTCTCTCATGTATATATATATATATTAATCACGTTTGGCTCATTTTCCTTGTAGAAGTAGGGTTTTTGATTTGATATGGAAAGATATTAATTAGATGAATCATATCAAATTCTTTTCATATCTTTTCTTTTCCTTATCCTCCACATTCCTTCTACAAATTTTTGTCCAAAAATCCATCTTTTGACCCCAAAATCGCGCCTGCCACCTCTGCGTCTCGTCACCGCCACATCAGCAATAAAATCTGTTGGGATTTTGTATACTGGAAGCAAATTTTATGCTTGTATACAATGTGTTTTGTCCCTACCACTATTTTATTCTCCTATCTGATAAATACATACATTTGCACATGTAATTCTTTATCTTGTACAAAAGTTAGATTTGTGTAGTGTGTCGGGTATCACAGAAGACAACACAAATTGGTTGAACTGACAAGATATAAACAGTTATCACAGCTGAGACAACTTCAGGATAAGTTGTCAGTTTAAGCTGCAGTTTAGAAAAGAAGTGGCTTGTCTTAGCTGCTTGTCTTTACTGGTACACTTAAGGTGGTATATTGATGGACCACAGTGAGATGTGTTATCCTAACTGACCTTAGTGGAGAACCAAGATCTCGGTGACTTAGCTGGTCTTAAGCTTGATAAGACTTCAGCTGAGTGCATTTGGCTATCTATCACTTTGACCTACTATGGTGAACGTCATTGCGACCAGATCTACGTATCTTGGGTGCTAGTAGTCATTTGTGGCTCAGGTTGGTTGTCTGTATCTTGCAACTGTATCCTAGTAAAATGGGTTGATAATATCCCCTGAGGAACTCGAAAGAATTAGCACACTAAACTCGGCCGGTTGATTAATAAGGTCGAGTGGTACTACTCAAGAATATAAGAGTTTGTACAAGATAAAGAATTACATGTGCAAATACCCGACATTTTAACTTGATAGGTTTGTGGGACATTTTAAATAGGTTTTGTTGTTTTTGCTTTTTTCCTAAAAAAGAATTTTAAGTATGTGCATGAGGGAGGAGAAAGAGTACAATATTTTTAATTATTTATATTATTCTATAATTTTAATATTATTTATTATTAATAATAATTAAAATTAACTTAAATTATAAGGAAAAAAATCCTAGAACTCAAACAAATTAATATTAATAAAGCATAACAACTATTGAATGAGAAATTAAAACAATGAAGAACTTAAATTATAAATGATGAAGTAGGAAAAAAAACTCATTGTCATTGCCCATTTTGTGTTATATATCTTAATCAAGTCGTTTTGAAGAGTGTTGTGCCACATAGACTCCATTTTGTATTCATAATTGAGTAAAAAGTGAAAATGGTACCCAAACTTTCACTTATTTTGAGTTTTGGTGCCTATTCTTTAAAAATTGTGATTTTGGTGTCTAAACTTTAGAATTCCTCTATGTTTTGGTGCCTCATAAATAGGGGTGAAAACGGATCGAATACGGACGGATAGTGTTATTCCCATATTTTGTCTCATATTTTTTTCTCGAATTCGGAGTCGAATACGGGAAGGCTGAATATGAATACGGATTCGGAATATTCGGAATACGAATACAGGGCGGATATATGATGAATTCGGATCGAATTTGAATAATAATAATCGGATAATATGATTCATAAATAACCATCTATTTGTGATTGCAACACATGAAAAATCACGTATACAATATTTAATAGAAGTTTTAATACAAACTATAGTTAATATACTATCCATTATGAATAGCATAATTTTTAAGATCAAGAAAGTACAAAAAAATTCCAAAACTTTAATATATAATTTTTTAATATATTTTCTTAATCTTAATTTATTATTATATTAAAAAATTAATTATTAAATCATTCGAATATCCGAATTCATAATCCGAGAAATATCCGAATTCAGTATCCGGGAAGAATGGGCACCAAAACAGAAACAATTTGTGAAGTATAGGCACCAAAATCACAATTTTTAAAGAATGGGCACCAAAAATCTAAAAAAGTGAAAGTATAGGCACCAAATTCGCAACTTTCTCTTCATAATTTATGAAATGTTTGGTAATATTGAGATTAGATAGGAATAATTGGAAATTGAGAATTCATACCAAAGTCTTGTATAAATACGTCCTAATTCAAAAAAAAATCGAAGCTGATAATGGTCTTGCGAATAAGAGAAGTTTTGGGAATTATAGCTATTTGGATCTATGGTTAAAGAGAAGGAAAATTATAGAATGAGAATAAAAATAAAGAAAATGATAGAATTTGAGTGTGTGGAAAAGTATGCCAAAAGGAGTCTCTATTTATCGAGAATGAAAAAAAAAAAAATTGGTCCTCGAAAATTTACTTAGCTTAAACACATGAATGCATGTACTTTCATGAAAAACCGTGCATTTTTCAAAATCGTGCAATATATGAATTTTAAAAACGTTTCATGACTTTATATCTTTTTATTTTTTTATTAACATATGCAAAATATATACTTGATTTTATTTATTGATATCAAAATATAACCAACCAATGAGAGAGATTACTTAGTGCCATTCCATTGGCTTGTCAAAGAGCAAACTTGTATTTTGCAAATTGGTTGCCGGGGGCCTAGTTGGCGTATGATCAATTGGTGCTTATGCTTTATGTTTTGATTTTTGGTGCTTATACTAATAAAATTATAAATTTGATGTCCAAACTTAATTAATGGCCGCAACTTTAGTGCCTTTGTTAACTATCCCTTAAGCCACCGTTATCTTAACTTGAAAGAAATGACAAAATAGTAAAAATATGATAATGAGTATATGTTTACTTTGATCTTTAAATTTTATTTTTCCGAATTACTTAAAATATGAAAAAATTATAATTAAACCTCGATAAAGTAATATTCGATAAAGTAATAATCTCGTTAAAATAATAATTTATTCCGGTCGCGATATCGATCAACGAACTAAAATAATGTTCGATAAATTAATAACCTCGTTAAATAAATATTTTTTCTCGGTTCCAAAATTATTACTTTATCGAGGTTTAACTGTAAGTTAAATAGTTCTCATGGTTATTCCTATTTAACATAATAATTTCCATTTTAACCTATTTCGGGTGTAAATAAATAGAAAAAAAATTGAAAGATTAAAAACAAAATATTAATTATCATAATTTAGCAATCCTCAGGATTATTCCTATTTAACATTATATTTTGCATTTCAGACATATTCGGGATTTAAGTAATTTGAAAAATAAAAAAATGAAACTTAAAAATTAAAATATACTATTAATTATCATATTTTTACTATTATACCCTTTTTTAAAGTAAAAATAACGGTTAGTCAGTTACTTAATGGATAGTTAATGGAGGCACCAAAGTTGCCACCATTAATTTAATATAGGCATCAAATTTGCAATTTTGTAAGTATTAACCTGAAAAATTAAAACATACAAAAGTATAGACATCAAACTTGCTTTTTACTCCAAACACTACGGAAAATGAGTATATGGAATATGTTCTCATGAATGACAGGTCCATTTAAAAGTAATGGGTATAAAACAAATAAAGTTGATTGCACTAATTATTTTTGTGAATTTAGTCCCATCGTAATATTTTCTCAATTCAGCTGTTAATTAAAAAATATAAAAAAAAATATTATTATTTAAATAGACTTCTTAATTTTTTATTTAATTTATTTTATAAAAAATTAATAATTTATTATTAATTAATTTTTTAATAATATTTTATAAAAAAAATTCGTACCAAAAAAAAATTATTTAAAAATTGGATGAATTCCCTAAAACTATTACTCTTAGTAATCTAGATATAGGTAAATTTTTTATTTTAATTTAAGTTTTTTAATGAAAATGTTTTTCGTACAAAAATTATTAGAAAAAAAATAAAAATAGAATGATTCAGTTTGGGCTTGATTCTTCGATTTCCCCCAATTCCATCTCGCGCCAATTTTTCAATTATCGCTGTTAGCCATTGGCTCCGTTTGTATATATAACGCTATGAACAAGATATATAACCAAATCTACCGCGAAAGAAAAATGGTTTAAGAAAGGAAATGAAGAAAACTTTGGGATCTCAAATCGCCGTTGTAGGACTCTGCCAGCTGATTGAGAATCAGTTGGCACTCATGGTGGGTCGCTACTGTCCCATGGTAGGATCGTTGACGGCGTCAACGAAATAAATACTGAAAATCGGTAAAGGCTCCGAGTGCCGTTGCGGAATTGTGAATCTTACTCAAACTATCGGTAAAGGCTCCGTTGTCCTGAAAATCGTGAATCTTACTCAAACTTACGGAATTGTGAATCTTACGAAATAAATACTGAAAATCGGTAAAGGCTCCGTTGTCCGCGCGAGGGGAGTTATGGAGGATACTCAAACTATCTTAAATACAAATACAATTAATCTTTCTTAATTCGCATACAAATACAATTAATCTTTCTTAATTCGCAATTCGTTTAAGCTTGCTAGTCAGTCTACCCTCGAACAAACACATTTTTAGAGAGAGAAAGTGGAGAGAAGCTCTTGGAGAACGCTTGTATTTTACTCAAGACTTGGATGATTTACAAATGAATGGAGTTGGATATTTATAGTCTCCTCTCCTACAATGAACGACTTAGATCAATTCGATCTAAGGGCTCCTATCAATCTGTGATCAATCAAATCAATCATCGAATTAATCACCTACCAATTATCTATCAATCAAATCAATCACCTAGATATTTTCATATTGATTTAGATCTTATCTATACTTTCTACATTTCTACAAAGCTCTATAACCTTCTACAAACGTCCAAAGAGAAAAACCTAGAAGCCTAATCCAACACTATCTTCTAGTAAAACCCGACCCACTTGGCCCAACGCTCCGCAGCATGCCCGTTAGCCCCACTCGAACATGCGGCTCGTGACACTTCGTTTAGGCGATCGATATTATCCGGGGAAAGAACTTCTTGATGCTGATGAATTCTTGTTTGGAGGGTCATTTTTCCAACGACGGAACTGAGTTTGTCAGGTTAGCTACGCGTTGTTTGCAGTATGAAGCACGAGAGAGGCCGAACGCTAAATCTCTTGTCACTTCACTTGCATCTCTTCAGAAAGAAACTGAGGTATGATTCCCAGATTTTCTGCTAATTCCCATTAAAAAATGCATATCTCAAGAATCAAATTGTTAGTTAGTAAACTAAGAAGAAATATCTTCTTGCAAATGAAGAACATCAGATTCCATCTTATGCACTACTTGGAGTTCCACAAGGAAATGCAAACACGAATCAACAGCTGCAGTTAAACCCAATACTTGGAGTTCCACAGTGAAGCTGCTTGCAGCTAAACCTGCAAGCAGCTTCACTGTTTGCACTTGGATTAAGCAGTTTTATTATATGTGACATCATTGATCTTGGATTAAGACAGGAAAAACACATAAAAATACTTTGTATTCACTTCAAATTATGTCAAATCACCTCGTTTTTAATTATTTTATTGCAAAAATTATATTGTGTTCTTAGATAATGTTGCATTTGAATCTTTCCTGTCTTTTTTAACACACTCTCAATCTATCATTTAGTTATTTTGCAAACAATTTATATCGAAAAGTACCTAACAATCTTGCCGACTACCTCACGTATGATATGATTAAAGGGTTTTCGTTCAACATTATTCAAGAACACGATTCTTAAAATAAAACATAAACAATGGTTTAACATACATGTCAAATGAAGAGAGTATTTCTTTGTCTTTTTTCCGCCCAATATATGTAAGGAAAGCTGAGAATAATAAAGATGTTTCTGAGAGAGATGCAAGTGAAGTATCTCTTCAGAGAGAGAAAGGGAATTGAGAGAATGAGATGTATCGACAACTCATATTTTGAGTGGAAAAGTCAAAATAATTAATGTGTTAAGTAAATTAATTAACTTCTAATTTTTTGTCAAAAATGGAAGTGAACGGGACACCCTTTTCGGGAAAGTGAGCCACAAATAGCGGGACGGATGGAGTATTAAGTAAGAACATTTATACTATCGTACTGTTGGATAATGTCTATGGAGTATATACTATATAGTGTTGCTTGGGGTATGAGGCTGATGCTCTGTTCCATCTCCCTTCTAAAGAGAAAACTTCATTTCATTTTCCTCTTTGGCACCACATAAGTTTCTTATTTCTTTCATGTAAAGTGTTTTGAAGCGATCACTCATTATTTCAAGACGAAGAGAGCTCTGCAAGCATGGAATCGTTCATGACTACCATTACAAGAGGTAGGTTTCGTGCAGCACGAGAGTGTGAAAGTACGCACTTTCACTAGTAGTCTTTGTAAACATGTATATTCCCATAAGTTGCGCTGATCTTGGTTCATGCCATCAATAATCATCATATCCATCTGAAGTTTACACTGTTGATCTTGTGTTTCTTTCAAGGCTTCCATTTTTTGTCATATTTTTGTTCAATTTACTTTCAATTTGTTCTACTTATAGGTTTTAAGCCCTTGTGAGTTATAACTAAAAATCTTCATTACTCTGTTCTAGACTTCTAGTAGATAATTAACCAACAAATGATACCAGACTGACTATTCATGCATAATTATACTGCATGATTCTAGTTAGTTACAAATGTATTACAAATTAATCTATTCATAATATAAAAAACTAAAAGCAAATTGGTCTAAATAATCCACAATCTTTGCATATTTGCCAAAATTGGTCACTTTTTTTTAAAGATTTTGTCCCCATATTATTAAAATTTGGCAAAATTGGTCATTCCGTTAAATATTTCGTCAATCAACCGTTAGTCAATGATATTTTGAATTAAGTAATAAAATATTTGCAGGACATTTTCGGTATTGAAATTTTCAAGGACCAATTTCGCTAAATTTTATAATACTCCCTCCGTCCCATTAGAATTGAGCATTTGCTTTCGGGCTTGGTAATTAAGAAAGTAAAGTGAATGATAAAGTAAGTGAATGATAAAGTAAGATAGAGAAATTCAAATAATTTAAACTATATAGCACCTTTTCTTTAATTGATGTTTCGAAAAAAAAAGCTGTAAATAACGGGGTGTAAGTATTTTATATATATATATATATATAAAAGAAAACAAAAACTTCCACGAGGGGGTTTGTATTGACATTTGAGAGCAAGTCCAACCCAACTGCAAAACTTAAAATGCAGTTGGGTAATTGATCCTACAAAACTGCAATAAGAACTGCAAAACGCATAATTTTGCTGTCTTTGTACAGTAAATAGGTAGAAATGGGTTTTTACTGTACAAACTGCAAAGATTTATATGCAATTACAAATTTTGCAATTCTACCCCTCAATTCACATAAATCCAAACCAACTGTCTTACCGGAGATCAGCGATTGACGGAGGTGCAGCTTGATGAAATTCTCACTGTCTAATAAACAACACCACGACTTCGCGACGGCGCGGAATCGCTTCACCGATTTCACCGGAAGGCGGCGGAGGATGTCCTCGACAAGCTCGTACGGTAGAGCCGGCATTATATCCGTCCGATGAAACGTCGCAGCGAGCTGGCCCCAGAAAAGTTACAGCGAATTGGGTTTATTCGCTGCAATATTTGTTTTGTTAGTGAAGTTTCGAGAGACTGGTGAGTCACACCTCACAAATGTCATGTAAGTAGGGTTGCTAATTATATAATTTAATATTATATAATTTAATATTATTTTTTATAAAGTTGTGTAAGTAATAATTATTTAATACATAATTTAATTTCTACATTTTTATTTATTAATAATTAAGTTATTTTAGATATATTAAATTTATATTCAATATTTTAGTATTAGGAGTGTACCAATGTGTAATTAAGAAAATTATGTAGGTAGAATTGAAAGATATTTTGTGAAAGGATATAAAGAGAATATTCTTTTGGATTTGGATTTAAATTTAATGGTTAGAGATAAAATATTGTTTGATGTGACAGAAACTGAAAAATGAATATTGATTTTTGGTTTGAGGTTGGAGATGCTCTGACAACGACATACAAACGCAAAAACCAATTCATTTATTAATACTATGTTAATTTCGGATATCCCATCACTTCATTACATCCTATTTTCTGCACACCTAAAAAGCTGCCTCTTAAATTTCTGGCTTACATGTTTCATGCTTTTGCTCAACAGCTTTTCAAACTCAGACCACCTCGACTTCCTATAATCCGATCCAATAAAGGGAAACTCGAAAATTTTGCATCTATTACATAAAATTCGAGCTAAATCTTTAATAATTTATCAATTTAATACATATGAAATTACGAAAATGTATATTTTAATTTTTGGCCTTTATAATCATTAGTATAAAATCTTCAAAAAAAAAAAAGTTAAGGGTTAATAATAAGAGAAGATGAGGCCGGTGAGATTGACCTTACACATACATTCTCTCTCTAGATTGAAAGTTGCAAGAATTTGCTGTAGATACGCTGATCGAGGCATTCCTTTTCTTCCTTGCCTTGTCTCTATCTCCGTGTCTTCTGTTTTGCTCGTGTGTAGAGTGGGGGACTCAGATAAAAAGGGTATACCTCTCACATTCTCAAGCTTCCTAGAGAGAGAGAGAGAGAGATCATCAATGGAGGTCGGAAGGAGAGTTAGACGAGAAATGAGCGTAGAGAAAGAAAAATTATGTGTTGAAGCAAAAATGACGAGGCCCACTTTCAAGAAAGTTCAAATCGTTTACTATCTCTCAAGAAATGGCCACCTCGAGCACCCTCATTACATGGAAGTAACCCATCTTGCTCATCAACACCTCCGCTTAAAAGGTACAATTTCTTACATTAAAATGTGTAAATTAAATTAAATTTGATGTGTTTCATGTTATTTGTTTTTGATTATTTTTTTTGGTTGGCTTAGATGTTTTGGATCGCCTAACTGTCCTAAGGGGTAAAGGCATGCCTTCCCTCTACTCTTGGTCTTGCAAAAGGTATATGCATATTATGTTAATTAATATCCTACAAATTTGCAGAAATAAATATCAAGATTCAATTTTTTTAATATGGGATCATCACAAATTATGTAATTATATGTAGGAGCTACAAGAATGGCTATGTGTGGAATGATTTAGGAGAAAATGACGTCATTTATCCTTCCGAAGGAGATGAATATGTACTCAAAGGATCCGAACTCATTCACGGTTGCACCGGTAATTCAATTCAGCCCTTTATTGCTTCGTTTGTAAAAAAGAAAAAAAAAGTCTATCTCATTTTTTTCTGCTTTTTTACAAGGTTAATGATTTATTTCTAAGTGGTATGTACATGTTTTCTTGAAAAAATTAAATCAGAGAAATTGCATGTCCACCAAGAATCAAGCTTAATTAAGGCTAAGCGCAAGCCTTTTGTCCCTTCGAAGCAGCCGTACGAGGCCGATGTAATGGCCAACAACAAATACAATCACGACCGCGAGGAGGAGGAAGAAGAAGAATACGAAGAGAAAACCTACAAAACCACCACCGCCGCCACCACGCCGCGTTCGCGACGCTCGAGGGGAGTCTCGACCGACGAAATCGAAGAGTTCAAGCAGCCAATAAACTCATTCCCATCCCCTCAGTCAACCACCTCTTCCGAGAAGGCGAATAGCGACGAAAAGAGCGGCGGCGTTTCGAAGAGGTTCGAAGATAGTGTGGTTCGTGAGGCGTTGGTGGGGAGAAACTCCATGCTGCTCAGCCTCATCGCTTGCGGCTGCTCCGCCTCGTTCAGGAAGGCTCCGCCGCCGCGGAATGAGGAGGGGAGGAAGAGCTGCGGACTGCATAGAGGGGTTGTGTGTAAAGCGGCGGAGAAGGTGGTGGATGAGGAGGAGGTGGTGATGATCGGTACGACGTCGGAGAGTCCGAGGATTAATGGGAGAGAGGAGAGGGAGTATTTTAGTGGGAGTATAGTGGAGGGCGCCGCCATGGATAGAGTTGATGATCAAGGATTGAAGAAATCATCCTCCCATAATCAAGAAAGGTGAGTGATTTTATTTTTTTTTTGTCGAAATTTATTTTAATTGCTAATTTGCTATTAATGTCTTGGATTTCTTGTTTTTCGAACATTATGGGATTACTAAAAATCTTGACTTTGGAGGGTGGAACGACAACTCGACACGACAAAGATTAACCCTAGATGTAGAATTGGACAAGCAATAAAACAAAGATTAGTGAGGTGATGAACACAAAAAGTCAACTCGTTTTTAAAGTCAAACTCTAAGTTTTGGACTCTCTAGACAAAATGTCAAAGGAAAAAACAAAAGGACAATACCAAGATGATAAGAACAAGAAGAAAAAGACATGTGCTTATTGTTTTTTTTTGTAATACTAAGTGAAAAGTGAATTTCGTGGGGCCCATATGGGATCTTCAACATAAGTTATGTGATTTTCTTTGAAAGTATTTTTTGCTTTTTATCACGAAGACAATCACAAAGTTCTTACATGACTTATGTTAACGAGCTATGTAACTTGTCTTCTCTCTCTACAATTACTAGTTATTGCAAATTCAAGTACTATAATGAGTGTACGGTCGTTTTGTTTACTTTTTACGTTTTAGTAATTCTGGTATTATTGAATTTGATTTATATTCGATTTATAATAGATGATTCTATGCGCGATGTAACATGTTTTGTTTATCGCTTTGATTTATTAGGAGCTCCACGATTGGGCTAGGAGATGCAGCTCAAGAAGAAGAAGTGCAACAGAAGAAGGGAGTGAAAGGTAAATGCATGCCTATGAAGAGATCATCTTACAAACTTCCCAAGAAGTGAATAAAACTTTCTAACTACCTTGTAATGAACAACTAATTTTTGTACTAATGTTGATTTCTTGGACTTTTCGCGAATTTGTACGTACGCATCGAGATTTCAATCTAGACTTTGATTAGTAATCCACACGACTTCAATTCGGCTCGTGCATCTCGTGAAAGAGGGCCTAATAATTATTTACTCCATCCGTTCCATTGAGCTAGGTTCACTTCCTTTTCGACACGTTTTATTATGGAGAGTTGAAAATCGTGTATAAATTAATGTATTCCACAGAAAAAGAGTTGGTAGTTGTGTATAAATAATTTATTATTTTTGGAATAAAACAAGATGAATGAGAGAATCCAATTAAAAAAGTGAGACAAGATTTCGTAGACAGTATCTCAGAGTCGATTATTAAAATCTATGGACTCATTTGATTGGATCATACTAGTAAAAGCATAAAGGTTTAAGTGTACCAAAATTTTGTACTCTTATGTACCACACAAGGGTATTGACATGTGGCGTTTTTCATTATAAATAGTGGGCCATATATGTCATATATCGATACCCTTATAGTATGATACATACAAGGTACACAATTATGGTACACACAAGTCGCTCTGTAATAAAAACCTTTTTGCGTATTTTCTTGTAATAAATGAAATTGGGCCGATCATGGAAATGGGCCCATCAAACGAGGCCCATATTGCACCAGTGCATGTGCTGTGCACGTGAGAATTAGATCAGAAGACAAAGACATTAAATCGCTAATTAATGTGTTGCTGATAACCATGCAAGATCTAATTGGGTCAAATAAACAGTCATTATCAATTAATCACGGGTCAACCCACTTATGGGTCAACAACCCAGATCTAATCTGGGTACTTAAAACTTGCCCGCCCTTTAAGTTAGCTTCCTCCTCCACATGCCATCTATTTATTACTCGTACCAAAATATTCGATAAATTTATATCATTAAAAACTAATCAAATTGTATGTTTTTATTCCACCAACACTATCATTAGTATTAATATAATTTCATAAAACTTAGCTTTGGAATGGACCTATATTACTCATGGACGATTCTATCCCTTTCAGAATTAGATTTATTGTCCAATTTGTATATATTTATCTAACTAATAGAATGTTAATATGTTTCATTTAACCCCAAATTACTTACAAATAAACTTATTTCTTGGGTTAATAAATTTACACGGATATATTTTGTTCAATATGATCAAATGTTACTATTCTATTACTAAACCGATTAAAACGATTTAGACAGTGAAAAATTGGAAAGGCGATTTACTATCCCATCTTTCAATTGTCGACTCATATCTATGAATAATTGATACGATATGAATAATTTTGAATCTGAACTTGATTCTAGGCTGCAAATTAAATGTCCCTAAAAATTTGTATCTTAGCTTTTTTATGAATTATGCAATATAAATATATAATAACGTACTCTTTAATTTATTCGAGAAATTTATAGATGTCACTCGTGAAGGTCTTCTTATCACAAAATGATATGTTTGTAATATTGAGATTGCATTAAAATATACATTAGATTTTCACAAGTTGAGTCTATTGATCCAAATAATAATGATAGTAACTAACTTTAACTAATCTCCCTCAATTATAGAACTAACTCGATCAATTTTCCATCCTAAAATCCGATTTCACGATAAACCCCACCGACAAACATTTATGGAAGATTTTAATTGTTTGCTATTAAGCCAAAAAAGAATTTAAAAATTAAAAAAATATTAAAAAAATGAAAGAATTGCATGTGAGCAGCTCGCTGTGCGGTAACCCACCCTATATACGCACACCACCACCGCCCAATCCCAACTCAATTTATTCACTCTCTCCTCCACTATCACTATCGCATTTGCAGAAAAGTAAAAAAAAAATTCTTATCTAATTTCAGAAATGGCGAGAATTCTGCTAGCAATCTTCGCTATATGCTTTGTTCCGGCAATCGTTAGCGCTCGTTTCGTGAACCAGCCTTTTCACGTTCAGGGGTGTGTCTACTGCGACACTTGCCGCTGCGGCTACGAGACCGACGCCTCCGTGTATATGGCCGGTAATCCTCTCTCTCTCTCTCTCTCTCTCTCTCTCTCTCTCTCTCTCTCTCTCTCTCTCTCGATCTCGAGATCTCGAGATCTGTGTTTACTGTGTGTTAATTTCTTCGAGCGCATTAGCTTGATCTATACAATTAACGTCGTGAAGGTTTATGATTATGAGGGAATGTCATTAATTAGGGTTTATTGTTTTGATTGAAGATGATTGATTGGGATTTTGTTGAGAATTGTCGAGTTCAGCTGACCCATCATAAATTTAATCCTCTGTTGATTTGGTTTTTCCACCTTCAATTCTGGAAAAATCGATGAAATATCTGAACTGGATTTGGGGCTGATTGTGCCCTAATTTTGGGATGCAGGCGCCACCGTCAGAATCGAGTGCCACAACAAGAACAGCGGCGCGCTGACCTACTCCAAGGAGGCCGTGACTGACGGCAACGGCCGTTACACGGTGGAGGTGGAGAGCGACCGCGGCGAGGACTTCTGCGACGCGGCCCTGGTGAAGAGCGCGAACCCCGAGTGCGCCACCCCGAACGCCGGCCGCGACCGCGCACGCGTCATCCTCACGCGCAACAACGGCATGATATCCAACCTCCGCTACGCCAACAACATGGGGTTCCTCAAGAACACGCCGCTGTCCAACTGCGCGCAGATTCTGAAGAAGTATCAAGAGGAGGAATGAAGTGTTGATGTGGAACAGCTAAGTTTAGCTTCGTAGCTTCGTTATATGTGTTTTTGGTGGTAGGTCACTTAAATGTGGCATAAACGATCTACATTATGTAGGGCTGTTAGTTCGGTTAAATCGAACAGAAAAAGTTGTAGTTCAGTTCGATTTAGTTGGCTAACCGAACATATTGACAGTCCTAATCATCATATTCGCAATAGAACCTCACTGTTGTTGCTTAATTTTACACGTGTCATCTTTTTTTTCAACTTATAATATATTATTATATCTCATTTATCGTGTTGTCCTATTTGGATTGTCGTATTCATTAGATTTCACTTCAAAAAAAAAATACTAATCAATCACTAATATATTGAGACTCACTTATCTATACATCAATTAATTAAAAAATCTCCTTAATCATTATATAAAAAAAATGAGATAAGAGAACTATCACCTTTTTAACTAAAATCGAATTTTAAAACTTTTAAGTTTTTTTTTAAAAAAAATTGGGTAAATCGTATTTTGACCAATTTTGACTAAATAAACTGGGCTAAGGCCTTGTAATTAAGGCCCAAGAACGCTTTGCCGGCAAAGCCCATTACAACACCGTTAACCGCAAAATCAAGAAATTGGACAATACGTCCCACCAACCACCGGCCGGCTGCGGGCTGCCCATCTCCTCCGCTGACTTTTCCGACGAAAGATCTCTCAAGCTAGAAGCCCTTCTCGCCGTTTTTCAGGTAATGTTTCTCACTTCCGGATTCGATCTTCTCTCTCATTTGCAGCTCTTCTATTCCAGATTTCTTAAAGTTTGTTTGTAGAATATGGAAATTGAACTCGTGTTGATCAATCTGAAGTTGAGTTTGTTTGGAGTGATGCAAGAACTTCATTCTGTTCGTGGCATAAATATGCATTTTTTGGAATTATATTTCTTGTTTTCCCTTGCTTTTTTGTCAACGGCTATTCTGTAGTTTAAATTCTTCAGCATTTGGTGTGCTTGAATTGGAAGGATCGCGTGATTTGGAATGGGTACCATTTGATTATAGCCTTGGTCTGTTAGAATAGAGATTGTTAATGATCAGGGGAAAGTCTGGTTTTTGAAAACTTGGGTTTGAAATTGTTAAAAGCCTAGTGCTCCCTCCATCTCACTATTCTCGTCTTAGTTGTGTTCGGCGCAGAGTTTAAGAAATTGGGTGGATGTGTGTTAAAGTGGCGGGATCTACTGTCTAGATTGATTGTAGTCCACACGTTACTTTCCTTTTCTGGACGAAGACAAGAATAGTGGGACGGAGGAAGTATTAGTTAATGATTTGTCTTGCCTTGATTTCAATGATAATTATTTTGCTTGTGTTATATGATTTAGGGGCTTTTGTATAAGGATGACTACTGCTGCTGCTCTTTGTCAATCATTCAACTCCAATTGGTTAGTGAGAGATGATTGCAGTTCTCATTCTTGCAAGAGATTTCAGAAACTTTCCATTGCATCACCTTCCGTTGGTGTTCGGGGCAATAAAAAGGGAAAAGATGACATCTTTAGTCCCTCTAGGTTGTATGTTTTCCGTTCGTCAAATTATCATGCCTTGCGGCTTCATCCAGTTTGTTCAGCTTCCTCTGCAGAGGAAAAGAGTGAGTGAATTGCATTTGAATTGCTTTGTTGATGTTTCTAGCTTGTGCTTTACGATTCTTGTTGATGGTTGAGCAATCCTGCAATTAGCAGAGCAGTCTGTTTTGATACTGATGCGACATGGAGAGTCAATGTGGAACGAAAAGAACCTCTTCACGGGTTGTGTGGATGTTCCCTTGACGAGTAGAGGAGTAGAAGAAGCAATTGAAGCTGGCAAGAGAATTAGTAATCTTCCTTTGGATATCATCTACACATCAGCCTTGATCCGCGCTCAAATGACAACCATGCTTTCCCTAACACAACACCACTGCAAGAAGGTATATCGGAATATTTGCTAGCAACGGTTTTCTTCTAGTTCTTGGATGTTTTGATGCCATCTATTATCTTGTTGGTTTTGGTTGTTAGATGTTATCTAGTTTCATTCCATGAGCACCATCACTTCATGTTATGCTGCATAATACTAAAAAGAATTTAAGTAAAATTAGAGGTAAAAGAAGTTCGTAAAAGTACCCTAAATTGTCACTTAAATTAGGCATTATGTATCAATATATACAGACAAAATCCTTGAAGCGTAGTGAATAAATAAAGAAGGCTCAAAGGAAGTGAAGTAATTGTTTTGGAAAATAATATACTCGGAATTATCAGGTGCCTTTAGTTATGCATCACGATGAGACAGAACAAGCGAGGACTTGGAGTCAGATTTATAGCGAAGGCACCAAGAAGGAGTCGATTCCTGTCATCAAAGCATGGCAACTGAATGAGAGAATGTAACTTTGTGTCTAGTGTTTATCTCTTCACCTTATCTACGGTTCTAACTTTTCTTTATCAGTAACTGATAGTGCGTGTTTCTTCCTCACAGGTACGGAGATTTACAAGGTTTTAATAAGCAGGAAACCGCTGAATTGTATGGGAAGGAGCAAGTCTACAGCTGGCGCAGAAGTTACCATGTTCGGCCTCCAAATGGGGAGAGCCTAGAGATGTGCTTAGGGAGGGCGGTTGCCTTCTTCAAAGATCACGTAAAGCAATATGCCTATAGAATTATCGAAAATCGGTATAATCTTGAATTTTATATGATATTTATACGATCAAACGAATCGTGTTACAGATTGAGCCTCAGCTTTTGAGGGGGAGGCATGTGATGGTTGTGGCTCATGCAAATTCGTTGAGATCTATAATTATGTATCTTGATAAGTTAACTTCGGAAGAGGTAAGTGACTTTCGTCGATTCACTTTTACTGTCGGTTTATGGTGGATAATGAATGATGAATCGAAGATTTACGGATTTTTCATGAAAAGGTGATCAATTTAGAGCTCTCAACTGGTGTGCCAATGCTATACATCTATAAAGAAGGGAATTTCATTAGGAGAGGGAGTCTGCATGGATCTTCTGAGGCTGGTGTTTATGCTTATACAGAGGTAAAAAAAAAAAGTTTTACTACTATTTACTATGGTAATGTGATAAGGTAAATAATGCCTGCTTTTTTTTACCATGTTGTGAAAACTGATACATCAAAAGTAACTGAATTCTTCATAAATCAAAGTTTTACACTGTGATCAGACTATCTTATGGAAAATGTGTATTTCCTTGTTACAGAGCTTGGCTTTGTATCGGCAAGAATTAGTCGAAACGCGCGACGATTCGTGAAGCAGAACCTTCGTGCTTGAAGAAGACTTCATCTGTCATCTCATCTCATGGTAATCTGAGGGAGAAATCATGTGTTGTGAAATGTTTAATTTGCAGAATGTATTGATAGGCAGAAATGGGAAATTCTGGAATTCATGTGTTTTACTTGTCCTATTTTCTTGTCCTAATTCATTCATTATTTATTTATTTTTATTTTTAAATTTGAAATAAATTGCACATCCCACAAAAGACCAGCTAATGTTGAACTGTGTCAATTAACCAATCACACCCACCATAATCCGAAAGAAATGGCGATATAATCTGATCAATTAACAGAAATTAAACACAAAAATATACAAAATAATACTAATAATTATAAATTAAAAAGCATCGAAAAGGAAACAAAAAGCCAAGACTCAGAATCCCAAAACCATACATTGGAAATCCAAGAATAAATTCTTGCATTCATGAAGGCATAAAAAAGGCCTTCCACTTTTCCCAAGATTTTTATGAACGCATGCACCCAACGCCGGCACGGCGGCGTATCATCCCATGACGACGGCTGTCGGCACCACCTCCGCTAGCCCCACCTCCACCCCTGAGAATTCTGTCAAAACTGAAAAGAAAAAGATTAAGGTATGTATTTATTATTTTTCAATTTATTCATCTCTTCCCTATTAAATTAATTAATATATATAATTCATATTTATCTAATATTTCAATTGGATCGTTTCATAGTCCATCATTCCACGAATCTTTAGTTCCAAGAGATCAAACAGCAGAGAAAGTTCCCCAGAAGAAGAACTTCAATCAGATGGAAATTGTAATGAAAATGGTTCGTTTATTTTATTTATTTTGTTTGACTCATAATTTTTTTAATGAACATTAGAATTTTAATTTCTGTTACCATAATTTTTTTTTTAATTATGTTGTTGGGTTGGAGACAGAATCAGATAATATTACGTCAAGAACAAAATCATTTTTGGAGGAGTCAACCTTCATCAAAAGAGGTTTCTCAGGTAGCAATCTTCACTCTATTTTGTCCCCCAATAATTCATGCATTAATTTAATATAATGATATCCTAGACATCAATCTTGATCATACCCTTCATTAATCATATTTTAATTCACAGACTTATCGTGTTTCATCTCGTATTCTAAAATCCATATTATTTTATTTTTATTTTTATTTTTTTATGTTATCCTAGTAATCCAAAGGATGTAGTATCTCAAGAGTATGCCAGCGCTTGATACTACTACCTATGCATGCCACGTATGTAAATGTAATAATCAAAGGTTGTATTATCTGTGCAGTATTTTGGTAGCTTACCTAACAGAAGACTAATATGCATGTACAGCATGAATTTCTTGCAGAGATAGATATATTCATTGCACGTCAATCAAAAAAAAAAAATTGTGGCAAATTTGTGCATGTTATTTGTGTGGAATTGACCCTTTCATAATCTTGAAAATGGAAGTTCAAATTTGAGAGGTAGAATTAACTTAAGTATAAGAACTCATGGTGATGTTCTATTGATCTTCTCTATCAGAAAGGCACAGCATCGCCGGAGTCGAAACCCTAACCCTACCGAGGCTCAATCAATCTATGGCCCCAGAAACAGTAGTTCAAAACATAAGGTATGAGCTAAGGTAACAGTTTTAGACTTGAAGTTTAATCTTTGTGTTGATTAAGGTTGTAAGAAGAAGGTTTTCTTGAAATAAAAAAAATTAGGATTTTTGCGGGTACGTGGAATGTAGGAGGAAACACCCCTAACCATGGCATGAATCTTGAAGATTTCTTGCAGGTGGAGGGATCTGCAGACTTATATGTCTTAGGGTAATTTCAAGAAACCATTAAAGAATATGAGTTTTTACCAAAAAAAAAAAAAGATTGTTTTTTTAACACATAGTTGGTGTGAATTGTGTGACTAGGTTTCAAGAAATTGTCCCACTCAGTGCTGGGAATGTGTTGGGGAGTGAAGACAATGAGCCAGCATCAAAATGGCTAGCACTAATAAGGCAAGCACTAAACAAACCCTTCCATGATTCAAACACATCAACAGAATCCAAGTGTAATAACAACATCTTCCGAAAGCAATGTCTGAAAGCTCTTAGCAAGAATTTGAGGGGTGATAGGGAACTCTTCAAGGCCTGCAATTGCCCTAGTGATGCCTCGATTTCGAGTAGGGCTTCTAAACTCGCGGACCCTAGTACCGACCCCTTTAGTTCTACCGATTCAAGCTCGGATGAATGTGTTTCAATGGCTGAGATTTCATTTCCTCCAAGGCTAAACTATCAACTAGTTGCAAGCAAGCAAATGGTAGGCCTCTTTCTCTCGGTTTGGGCGAGGCGGGAGCTCGTTAAGAACATAGGCCACTTGAGGATTTCTTGCTTAGGAAGGGGGATCATGGGATATCTAGGAAATAAGGTATATATGTTCTAACCCTTGTGACTCATGATTAATGTTAATATACTAATCATGGGCTTGATTATTGATATGCATATGCAGGGATGCATATCAATAAGCATGACTGTACACGAAACGAGTTTTTGTTTCGTGTGCAGCCACTTAGCCTCCGGGGAGAAGGAAGGAGATGAGTTGAGAAGAAACTCGGATGTGGCCGAAATCCTTAAGGGTATTTTCTTCCCTAGGGTTTGCAAGAACCCGAGTGGTCGGATCCCTGAAAGAATCGTCGATCATAAGTAGGTTTTAACGTGTTTCACTTCATCAATACAGTTCCATTCTATATTATGAGTACTAACATATTCAATTTCCCTCGTCATAAAAATAAAAAATAAAAAGCCGCGTAATTTGGCTAGGTGACTTGAATTATCGAATCGGATTGAGCTACGAAGAGGCATGGGTTCTAGTAGAGGACAACAATTGGAAGTCCCTATTGGAAAGAGATCAGGTTTGTTAGCTCATTAATATTGTCTTGACGTTTCTAGATTATAGTAGAAATTAATCAAATAATAAGTCAAAGAATACACCTAATACACCCCAGAATCTGCTTGATCATATCCCATACAATTGTCAAATGTCAGCATTCATTTAGTTGATAAGATAACTGATTTTTTTTCTTACATCACAAATTATTACATCAATGAAGCTTATCTTCAATCTCATGTCATCTATTACATAATTAACATAAGTTAATTAATTTATGAATTTTACATAATATATTGATTTAGTTGTGTTTTGGTGATTAATTAACAACAGCTAATTAATGAGAGAGAAGCTGGGAGGGTGTTTAGCGGATGGAATGAAGGGAAGATCTCATTTGCTCCCACATACAAATATTCCCAAAATTCAGATTCATATGCAGGAGAGAACACCAAATCCAAGAGGAAAAGAAGAACCCCTGCATGGTGTGAAACTAACAAAATCCTAGACAAAATTGGTCTACATGAAATTCATGTCTTATTCAATTTCGAATTCTTTTTGCTATTTTTAAGGTGTGATAGAATTTTATGGCGAGGCGAGGGCGTGGAGCAGTTATCGTACGTACGAGGCGAATCAAGATTTTCAGATCATAGGCCGGTGTGTGCCGTGTTTGCGATAGAGGTGGAGATGAGGAACAAAAACCCTAAATTTAGAAAGGGTTACTCATGTGCAGCCACCAAGTTAGAAATTGAAGAATGCTTGTCTCAAGCCCAAAGTTTTTGCTAGTTTTAGACATATATAAGCATAATTTTAGATTCTACTCGACAAGCTAATGTAATTTTTGACCTAGTTCTTCCAATGGGCCTATTTAATTTGGACCAAAAAGTCCAATAGATTTTGGGCATTTTGGTCCAGCCCATTAACTTACATATCTTTAACAAAAAATTATGCAAATGTTATACCCTCCGTCCCGCTATTCCTGACTTAATATTTTTCAATACGGAGTTTAAGAAAATGGGCAAATGTGTATTAGTGATGGAGTCCATAATTTTTTTTTATAAAGATAAGAATAACGAGACAATTGAAAAAAAAAAAAAAAAAACTAAAACAACATTAGCGGGAGGGAGAGAATAGTTCAGTAAGAGGATTAAATCCCACTATTTTTTTTTTTTTTGTTGACGAGGAACCCGCAGCCGCTACCTTTGGTGCGCACAGGGTAAACCTCGCTCCTGTGCAATAGCCTGCAAACCACACAGAATAGTTAAACCACCCTTAATGTGACAGGATGACAGACTCACACATAGCGTGTCCAGTGAGAATTGAACTCATGACCTATCGATCCCGGGCCACCCACCTTCACCGCTATGCCATCCCAAGAGGACTAAATCCCACTATTATTATACTTATACCAAACGGTCCAAGACTCTTATAGTAATATTTTATATAGTAAAATATGAAAACTTCTAAAACATACAAAAATAGGAAAATATATAATTTAGTATGTAGATTGGTTTGGCGAAATGGCCCGTAAAAGATAGTGCTAGATTTTCATAAACCCGATCCATTTATGACCCGATCCAAAAAAATGAGATTGGCCCGGTGGCCCGGCCCGGCCCTTACTAGTACATAATCAAACTGGTTGTTTGCTCTCCATTATCATTTTCTTATGTCTTAAGAAGACAAAATCTGAGGAAATGGAAAGGGAAATTAAAAAAATGCAACTTTAATTGCATAATATTTTCCTAAAGCTGCAGAAAAGGGCTTTATTTGAGATGCTTAGGAATCTAAAGACTGCTAAATAATGTTGTTGAAGATATACTTTGAATATTCATTACCAATAGATTGAAATTAATATTCTCCACTCAGAAATACAAAAGTGGAATAGTTGGGCAGGTCTGATTTCATCTGCAACATAAATGCAGGGATGGGGACACTAATTGCTATTTATGCATTCAAATTAAATAGGATTTGAAAAAATACTCCCTCCTCCCATTCATATATCCCGACTCCGTCCACTCTATTGTTCTTATTTTTTTTTTTTTATTTGTCACATTTCATTGGTTTAATTTTTTTCCAACTTAAATATTCGTTTAACATATCTAGGGGTACCTACAATGTTATTTTACTCCCACCGTCCCAAATATATATGTCTACTTTCCTTTTTCGCCTGTCCCAAATTTATATGTCTATCAACATTTTTTTTGTATCTAACTAAATATTTCACCAACTTTAATAGATCTAATTAAAATGATAATATAGAAAAAGACTATTTATCCAACTTTTATAATAGCAAACACAATTATGACATTAACTTTTTAGTAATTTACTTTAATTTAATCAAATTCTAATACCAACATTTATCTAACTTTCATATCATTAAATTTTTTCTTAATTTATGTGAAAAAGCAAATGGGCATATAAAATAGGAACGGAGGGAATATTTTACATACAAAAAATAATTTTTTTAATCTCCGTATCGAAAAGACACAGAACAAATGGAGTGAAACGAATGGAGTATTATATTGAGTTTTCCACATATAAAATGAAATAAAACAATACTACTAATAAAAAAATAAAATTACGGGGACATGCATTATTTACATACAAGAGACAAGTTTTTTAAACTCGCTACTGAAATCCTATAAGATAGTATGAATGAACGGAGGGAGTATACACGTTCTAAAATCACATTATTCCCTATCGAGTGAATTGTTATTTTGGTATCTAAACTTCCAACTTTTTTTAGTTTTGGTGCCTTCACTTTAAAATTTTCAAATTTGGTTCCCAAACTTAAGAAATGATTGTTATTTTGGTGTCTTTTATTAATTTAATACTAATAAATAATACCAATAATGATTTTGAGAATTAAATATTTTTTTTTTATGATTTATTAGTAAATACAATTAGTAAATAAATACTCTTAAGAATTAAAAACTAAATATCATTAAAAATTTTGTAATATAGTTTTTTTTACCTAGAACAAAATATTTATGTATATGGTTCAATTTTATAAAAAGACGTAATTCTTAGACCTCATTTTGGTATTGTAATATTTGTATAATATAAGAAAATATTATTTACCAAAATTAAACATAAATTAAAATAAGCTATTAAGTTATTTTAATAGTTGAAAATAAAAACATAACTTATTCAATCATTAAATAAATTAACATAAACTATTAAACTATTATAGCCTGTTATTTTAATAGTTTAAAATCATTATTAAATATATAAAAAATATTTTCTAAAAAATTATATAATCTTACAATTTTACCTTTCTTTAAATTTCCATTAATATTATTTAATCATTAAAATAATAAAAGACACCAAAATTGCAAGTATTTATTAAATTTAGGAACCAAATTTATAATTGTTAAAGTAAAGACACAAAAACTAAAAAAAGTTGAAAGTATAGACACCAAAATGACTATTCACTCTTCTTTATCTGACCATTTAGCATGACCCCACCCGATGAAAGCTTGATCCCACTCCATAAATTAACACTAACAGAAAAAAGAAAAAGAAAATAGAAAACAGAGAGAGAAAAGGAGCCGTTATAGAGTTTGTGGAAAGGGAAGACCTAGGGGTAGTTTTGGAACATGCACAATTTTCAAGTAGAATTAATGATTAATGCTGGTAATAACTCTGGCCTCTTCTTGCTTACTCTGTTTAATATGCAATTATTTTAATGATCACTTCAATCTGTAATGAATTCAAAGCAAAGGTGCCTCTTTTATTTTCCAAGATTATCTTGAATCTGATTTTCTGCCACAAAATGTTTAAAACTAATATCAAGAATATTCCCACCAAAAAATATAGGAAAAGAATCCATCCCACTCAAAGAGGAAGAAAGGAAAAGGTTTGTGCTTTTCACATGAAGAAAAGAAAAAGAGCCCATTTTGCTGACTCTCTCTCTCTCTCCCCCTAATTTTAGTATTATTGTTGTTGTTATTCAATAAATTTTGAGTATTATTGTTGTTGTTATTCAATAAATAAAGAGAATTAGTGTTGGAATGAATAGGGGATTAGTAGGACTCGCACGCATTCCCATGCGCATCTCCTCTTTGTGTCTCTCTAGCGGGACTTGTACTACTCTCCTCTTTCTCTCTCGTCACTTCACCACCAATGCCCTCCTCTTTCTCTCTCTGAAACAAGGTGAAGTTGTGTGCATGATTCGAGCCCCACGTTGATTTGCCCCAATCTACTCAGGTTTACCTTCTCAAGACTTTATGCCTTCTTTCATTTACTTGTGTGTCTGCATTCCCCCCCCTCCTCCCCCCCACTTTTTACCTCTTTCATGAAATAGCATATGATGGGTCGCTGTTCTTCAATTGATTTTGCAGAAAGGAACCATAAAGATTAAATTTTTGATCTTAGTATATGCTTGATCTTTCATTTTTCTTATTTCAATTTATATTTTTGGCATTTCAAAGAGTTCTCACTATATTTTCTCATTGTTTTTAGGTAAAGGGAGTTTGGTGTTCTGCATTCTCCTTTTTTTCGCATCTTTTTATCACTCCCACTTAAGGGCTTTGCTCATTTAGAGATTCTTGAAGAAGGGTTTGTTGAAGGGCTTCTTGAAATGGTGAGAAATCGAAATGTGGTGAATTATATTGAGGTTTAGAGTGTGATTGCTATCAAATTAGGTTAAATTAGGGTAGGTTATTTGATTTTGAAGGATGGGCCTAACGAATTCAAAAGGTGAGAGGAGCACTGCTTTGAAGTTGTGTAGGGAAAGGAAGAGATTCATCAAACAAGCCATTGATTCTAGATATGCTTTAGCAGCTGCACATGTATCTTATGTTCAGTCTCTTAGAAACATAGGCATTGCCCTTAGGAGATATGCAGAGGCTGAGGTTTTAGTAGAGACCTCTCTTTCTGCTTCGGCCACCGAGCTTGATAAAACCCCTTCACCCTCGTCCTATCCGTCCCCCTCACCGTCTCACCTTGGTGGTGTTTCGGATTCACCCGTGCTTAACGGGAGCCCCCTCCCTATGGCTACGGCTAGGGTTAGTTACATGAGGGCGGGTGGGGCTAGTGCATTGACCGTTAGGTTGAATCCGAGGAATGCGTATGTGGAAGAAAGCGAATTCTCGATGCCTCCCCCTCCTCCTCCGCCTCCTGATGAGTCGGGTTGGGATTACTTCGACCCTGCTGATCAGAGCTTTAGGTTTGAAAATGGGAATGTAGACACGGATGACGATAGAACGAATGAGTTCGATTTTAGTAAGACGAATGTGGTTCATGAATCTGAAGAAGGGTCAATGACTCCCAAATTGGAGACTCGTACACATGGAAACAACAAATTGGCTGCTGAAAAAAATGAAAATCGAAGAGTTGAGGGTGGAGTAAAGGATACGGCTAATGAAAAAGAGGTGAATGGATCGAGAGTGAAAATGGGTGGTAAGGCATCTGCAGGACAATCTAATTTGAGGACAAGCAAGTCTATGGCAGAGAATGATATAAGTGGTGAAAGGGAGGATCCTTCTGAGTTTATAACACATAGGGCGAAAGATTTTCTCTCTAGCATAAAGGACATCGATAGTCGCTTCTTTAGAGCTTCTGAATCGGGAAGGGAAGTCTCAAGAATGCTCGAGGCCAACAAGATCCATGTTGGGTATGGTGAGGCCAGAGGTAATGAATCTTCTTTTTGCCAAAATGGGATGTTTTAATATGGAAATTTGGTCTTGTTTTCGTGCTTTTCGTGTGATGATTAGTTTTCTTGGATTTTTACTTGTGGTTAATAGTACTTATGCTAATCTGTGCTTATAGGTGCATCATCAGCCTCACTTTATTTGACCTCTTTTCGAGCAGGATGTTGCCAAGGCAGAAGTACTAATATATCTGATGGTATGTTGCGTTTTAGACGTTTTTGTATTGTGTTGCTTCTTGATGTTGTGAGTCTTGTTCATACTCATGATCTGTAGATTTTAAGTGGTGATTTGAATTAAGGGTTAGTTCTAGCAGATTCTTTAATCTCATGTAGAATGTTATGGATTCAAGTTAGGATTCTGATTTCATTTTGATTGAAAAAGTTGTCTTCTGAGTTTTAATGTATGCTACAATATCAGATCAAATTGTTACCAAGGTAATCACTTGGAAGAGGACGACGTCGTCAAAATCCTCGTCTTCTAGGAATCCTCTAGCAATGAAGGATGATGATGATAGTGGAAGTGAATACATTGATGAGTTCTGCATGATTTCTGGAAGCCATTCTTCCACGCTCGATAGGCTCTACGCATGGGAGAGAAAGCTATACGACGAAGTGAAGGTACATGAAATGATCTTTGTTTTGAGTTTACATTATGAAGAATGTGAAAAGAGAAACATTATGAATTGCTTTTGGTTACTTGATTTGTGAAGTATTCTTGCCATCATTATGATTCAAAGTCAAGCTAAAGCCTTGGATCTAAGCATCCTCCTGCTAATGTGATGGCTTCTTGGGTTCTTCTTTTCTTTTTTTTTTGGAATACCATTCTTGAATTTGATGTTTGTAGGCAAGTGAGTCGATACAGAGAGAATATGACCGCAAATGTAACCACCTCCGGCACCAATTCGCCAAGGATCACAGCGCTCAAGTAATCGACAAAACTCGAGCGGCTGTGAAAGACCTCCACTCAAGAATCACAGTCGCTCTTCATGCTGTCGATTCCATATCGAAACGGATAGAGAAAATGCGCGATGAAGAGCTCCTCCCGCAGATCCGCGAACTCATTCAAGGGTAAACTAAGTTAGTTTTGATTTACAACCCCTAAAAAATTCATTCTTTAACTACAATCTTGAATTCCATAAAAATCCATTCTTTAACTGCAATCTTGAATTCCATAAAAATCCAGTCTTTAACTCCAATCTTGAACTCCACCTGCAGACTAACAACAATGTGGAAAGCCATGCTTGAATGCCACCATTCCCAGTATATCACCATCTCCTTAGCCTACCACACGAAGAGCTCGGCCGTGGCCCCACTCGGAGAAACGCAACGCCAGATCATCAACCAGCTCCAAGATGAGGTAGAATACTTCGGCCTAAGCTTTGCTGACTGGATCAACAGCTACACATCCTATGTAGAGTCCCTCAACAGCTGGCTCCAGAACTGCATCCTCCAGCCGCGCGAACGACAAAAGGGCCGACGGGCCTTCTCCCCACGACGTGTGCTTGCACCCCCTATCTTCGTCCTCTGTCGGGACTGGTCGAACGGGATCAAATCCCTACCGTCCCAAGAAGTAAGCGACGTGATCAAAGCCTTCTTGTGCGACTTACGCCGCTCCGTCCGACACCATTCGGAAGACTCGCGCAAAATTGAGAACACAGGCGAGTTGCCGAGCAACGAAGGAGGCGATAGGAACGAAGAGAGGAACGATGATGGAGACGGGCCATCGCCGGTGAGCTGCGTACAGCCGAGTCTGACGAAGGTTCTTGATAGGCTGACTAAGTTCTCTGAGGCTTCAGTGAAGATGTGTGAATACATTTGGGGGAAATGCGAGTCGGCTCGGAATGCTTATGAGAATTACAGAGTTCCTCCGAGATCTTACAGCATTTGAGAGTGTTTTGATGGAGTAGATAAAGTGTAAATCAGAAGAGGTTCTTTCAAGAAATAGGCAAGTTTCTGGGATTTTCATATACTCTTATTAAATCTCTTTCTAGTTTTTTTGGTGGTGGAATGGTTTGAATTATGAAATTATTTATTCTTGGTTGGAGTTTATTTTTATATATACTTGTCATGTTACTACTTAACACATTTTTTTATGACGAGAGTAATTTGCATATGCAATGTTTTTTATCATAACTTTAAACAATGTTCGTTTTATATCCTATAACTTTATAAAATGTTCGAGTTTAGCCATTTGACGAAAAATGTAAGTAGTTCATGCTCCCGTTCGCCAATTTCCCTCGAGATCAAAATTGGATACTTAGTAAAATATGAAATTATAGAGCAAAATCGAACACGATCGTATTAAAAGACAAAAAACGAATAAAGGTGAAATTAAAGGACTAAAATCAAAATTTTCATTTTTTTTCCAAAAACCAGCGCCGCTAACTTGCGCGCTCGAATTTCACATTTCAAAAGATGAAGGCGGGGAGACCTTTTTCCCACTGCTCCTCTTTCTTCTCCTCCGCCATTCTGCTTTCTAGATCGGGAACTTGCTGCAGAAAAATGACAAGATAAATCCTCCACAAGGTAAGTCAATTATTACCGACGCAACGTTTTTAGCTCTACTCGATTTTTTAAAAGTTTTAATCTCTTTCTTTCGGCAGTTTAAGTGGTCTAAACCTAATGATGATGGGTATGGCATTTTCTAAAAATCCCTCTTCTTTAAGTGATAATGATTTCGGATCCTCGTCTTTCTATTTGTGAATCAGGATATTGCGAATTCGTTGGGAAGATTTGGTTCGGTAAGCGCGTGGGTTTTAGGCTAAATCGTAAGATTTTAGGTATGGCTGAAGGGGATGATGCATCTGGTGGGCAAACTAGATCCAGGTCCGTCCTCGGTGACGTTACGAACCGGATTGGTAAAAGGGGATTTTCAGTGAGGGAAAAAGATAGCGTCAAGAGTTTTGATTTCAATGATGAAAATGCAGTCAAGCGTGCTTGTGTTTCTCCTCTTCCGTCTTCAGAGATTAATTCTTTGAAAGGCAATGTTATATCTAGTCTCTCCAAAACACCCAATTTACATGATGATTCCGATGGTGTTGATTGCTTAAAGGGGAAAATTAATGTAAATAGCGAAGTGGAATTTCAAGGTGGTTGTGATGAGGGCAAGATTTTGGATCTTAAGGGAGGGAATGTCGTTTCTTTGAGTCTTAACGAGTCGGATGTTAATGATATTAACTCGGGCGATGGATGTGGAAAGATGGAGCTTTCCAAGAATAGTCTTGCAAAGGTTGATGAAGTAGCTAAGGTTTTGGATTCTATTGTCAATGAAGCTGATGGTTGCAGCCAGTTAGACTTGATAAAGGATAACAAAATCTCAGAATCTGCCTTAGTAGTTAGAGAAAAGAAGTGCTCAAGTCTAGATTTTGGAGTGTTTGGCTCTACTCATTCTGCTGAAGCTCAAGCTAAGAATGAGCTGGATGGTGATTCTTCCGACACTTTGCTTACTGTTAGCCGTGATTTTCCTCAAGTTGGACAAAGTTGTGATGTTGGAGAAGATATCACAAGTCATGAACACACTCAAAGTGACATCAATGACCACCTTAATGAATTGGAGCATCATAATGCTGACAATTTTGTCATGAGTCAATCGGGTTCCATGGATTGCGTGTTCCTGCCTCAGTCACAGGAATCTAGAGTGTTTGGAGTAGATAAATCCACTGAAGTGAAGGAGGTCGAATGTGCTCAGAAGACTACCGGAACTGATGCAATCAAGGACTGTTCTTGTTCTTTTTGCACAAAAGGTATGGCACTATATAATTTGCTCTGTGGTTATCTATGGCTAAGTTGAAGTTTCAATAATCATGAAGCATTTTTGTAGGATTATAACTTTGTTTGGTGTGGATCTTTAATTTTAGCTTCAATAAATTACTATATAAGGTGGTCTATAGCTAAGTTTCAACAATCATGAAGCATTCTTATAGGATTTTGAACTTTGCTTGATGTGATCTTTTAATCTTAGCTTAAGTGAATTACTATCTAACATTGTGGATTTTGTTTTGACAACCAGCTGCATATATATGGTTGGACCTCAATCAGAGGGATATTAAGGCTCGATTAACCGGTGAGTTTGAGTACGAACTTAGTTTCACTTAACACTATCTTTGAGGTTCTTAAGAATTATAAATGGTTAGACAGCAATCTCATAAGTGGCTTACCGGTTGGTTAATTATCTTGCATTTCGTGTTTTCGAAGAGTAATTTGTTTTGAACTTCTTTAGCATTGAAGAAGAGCCAGAAAGAAGCTAGCATACTGGCTGAAAAGAGTTGCAGGATCAAGGTCAATGAGAAGCACGGCGCCGAAAGCTTCACCAGAGGTTCTAAGCTGGAATCTCATTTGAAGCATCAATGGAGATCTCTCTTTCAGCATATGTCAGACAGATGGGAAGCAGAGAGTAGTCAGCTTGTAAGTATTTCTTACTTATCTTGTTTTTACTAAGAGCCATTTCATCAATCTATAACCGGAGAAGGCATACTTGGTTCCAAAGTAATAGGATGAAACGGTTACTCAAGTATTTATTGATGGTTAGGATTATGATATTTGAGTTTTTTATGCTCCATTTTCCATCATATCTTTATAAAATCACATCATATATAATAAAGAAATGTGAATCCTAAATTGCCTCTGTTTAGCATGAATCAGAACAACCATATTCTTTCTCTGATCAGACTTACCTATTGAAAGAGAGAAAATAATGTCTCAATGAATTATCCATTGCTTGTTGCAGGAAGCTAGTCTGCTGCCACTAAACAATCTAAGAGAGAGATACAAAGCTGAGATGGAATTAGGTAATGCTAATCAGCCAGAAAAGCATTAAGGCTGTTATGGGACTTAAAAGTCCAACATTCCATTGTGGTACTATTACAAATAGATATGTAATAATATTCTACACTTTATTGCTTATTGTTTCTGTCTTTATTCAGAAATTTTGATCTTGAAGACACATTATGGTTGATAAGTTCTGTGAATTCTCTTCTTAATGTTATTTCTATTTGGTTAAAACATGATCTTTTAACCATGGTGAAGCAAAACCAACCTTAACTTCTCTGCAGTTTGATTCTTGATTTACAAAATTGTGACAAAGAGGGGCTCATCTGTAGCAGAGGAGGCAAGGTATCACCTCAACTTCTTCATTTATTTGGATGATTGCTTGAATATTGACTGATATTTCATAGGGGTATCTAGACTTATAGAGGGGGGCCATAGAGATTTTATAACTTGGTTGAATTTCTCTCTCAAGATTGTGTTGATCATCTTGTGTTTTGATGAGGACGAATGATAGAGAGGGACTATCAATTAAAAAAGTTTCTATATCCCACAATTCGTATCTTTATGTATCACAATCATAATAATTTTGCAACTGGAATATATCGTTGATATAATTTGAGATGCAGAAACCCACATGATTGAATAGTAGTATCATATTGGAAAGGTCAAATTGCAACACTAAAAGATTGCCAGCATAAAATATGAGCATAATCAAACTGCATTATTTGTGATTGTTTAAGTGTTGACTTTAATGCCAGCAGTAGAAGCTCCACTAGATGCACATAGTTTAATCTTTTGACTTTTGGGGTGATAAAGCAGATGTACATGAGATAAAATACAACAGTTTGTCCCTTGACGTAGTGATAAAGGTGGGTGGTCTGGGACCGATAGGTCATAAGTTTAAATCTCACTGGAAGTGCTATGTGTGTGACTGTCATCCTGTCACATTAAGGGTGGTTTAACACTCTTGTATGGTTTGCAGTCTATTGCACATGAGCGAGATTTACCCTGTGCGCACCAATGATAGCGGCTGCGGGTTTTTCGTCATAAAAAATAAAAAAATACCATAGTTTATATCATTTGAAATAATGGTGATTATTTCTGTGGAGGTCTGATGCAGCATTATGAATGACCAAACTCCATGCTAATCTGCTACCAATAATTTAGTATATTAAAAAATTGGTAATATGGACATTACAAATATGTCAACTTTAATATAAGTGGTTGATGGTTTGTTGGATACGAAAAAGAGGGATGTATGTAAATGTCAAATGGATATATCCCACTGGACTTGGCCATCATCGTTATCATGAGATTATTTAAACTTTTAAAAGTTTTTAGAGATTGTTTAATAAGCGGGTTTTAGAATTAGAAATTGGTGTGTATTTAAAATTTGGTACTCTCTCCCTCTCAATCTTAGGAGGTGTTTGGTTCATGGGTATACTGCCCTACTATGAGAATCATCCGGGTTTGATATCCATATATCGTATTTGGTACGTGGGTATCGGTACCCTACTATGGGTATCAAACCCATGTGGGTATAAAATTTTTGATACCCAAGTGAGTGGTGGGTATGAGTTTTGATACCATATATCAAAATTATACTTTATGTATTATTTTTTAAAATTGAAATTTATTTTTTATAATATTATTTAATAAGAATAATGATATAAATATATATTTCCAATTTTATAAATAACAAGTATCATTAGTTAGAAATATTTTAGCATGAATATAAAAATATTTTTTATAAAAAAATATATACACTTATGTTTGAAATAAATAACTTTATAAAAACGTAACTTTATAATTATTTTTAAAAATATTTATTTATTTTTTGTAATTACTCAAATAAGAGATATTGTATTTTTTATTAAAATATGTTTGTATTAAATTTCACAAAATAAAAAAAAATCATATTATTATTATTTAAAATATTAAAATATTCACAAGATTATACATTCCTATTGAGGTCTAAGTACAACCAAACATCATATTTGGTTATCAAACTCATTCACTAGTAAATGTCAAACACCATTAAAGGAATCAATCATATTCATACCCAATCATCTAACTATCATACCCATTTCCATTGTTATACTCGAATTCTTACCAAACGGCCCATTAATATTTCCTTACTTTTAAGTACGGAAATTAAGAAAATTAGTAGAAAGGAATAAACTACGGTGTAGATGTATACAATGGTGGGTCAACTTAATTATATTGATTGTGCCCAAACATTTCTTTCCTTTTTAAGAAAGAACATTAATAATGGATTGACCAAAACAGTTTAAGAGACATTAATATTGGGACGGATGGAGTATTCTCAAATTTGAATAACTTGGTTTGTGTATTCGAACATTGATTCTCATTCCAAAATCTGATTTAATGATCTCAAATCCAATTCCAAACTACAAATCAAACACTCCTAAGTTGTAGGGTCTTTATATTAAAAATATTTTATCTCATATGTTATTAGACTCTTCAATTGTACTCTTGTCACGCAATTCTTGTTCCAAAACTTTTCGGCACCGTATTTTAAGAGAGTGGTTAGTTGTGTTTAAAAATATGAGGCCCTCAAGTAAAGCGTTGGTAATACTTTACTATTTTAGGAAATTGAGTAACAATTATGAGGTAACCCGAAAAGAAAAGTGGAGCAAGAATTGTGAGACGGATAAAGTATTTATTATACTCCGTCAATTTTATAGAATGTGTCTCATATTCTTTTCGGTTGTCTCATAGAACATGTATCTTTTCAAAATCGGTAAAATATTTCAAACACTTTACTTGTAGAACTCGCCCATTTATAAAACATTATATATAACTTTTAATTTTTTTTAATAACTATACCAAAAGAAAACACATTTTATGAGACGATTAGAGTAATTAATAACTTCATAAGTCCGCCAACCATTTTCTTATTTTAATTTTCTTGATTATATTGGCAAGAGGCAATGTGCCTATTTGGTTATTTTCACTTCCCAAAAAACTTAATTGGTAGTCTTTTAGTAAAAGGTTTCTTGATTAAAAAAAATGTAGTTATAAATATTAGGCCAATTAGAAAGAAAGGTATCCACTTTTAATATTAAATGAACCATTAACCACCAAACATAGGATGGAGGTTGTGCAACAAATGTCTCATTGGGACGGCATAGCGGTTAAGGTGGATATCCGGTGGCCGGAAGGTCATTGATTCAAAACCCACCAAGACCGTTATGTATGAGTCTGTCATCTATGATTAGTCTAGAATGGTTGAACTCTCATGTGTTGTTTGCAGACTATAGCACATGAATGAGTTTTACCCAGTGCGCACTTCAGTAGCATGTTTGCAACAAATTTAGACTGCAAAAAATATAAGAAAGTCAATAAATACACATGAAAATAGCAAAATGCATGTGAATCAAAACGACAAAACTATGTGTGAAGTCACATGGATAATTCACATGGATGCTCAACAACATCACTACCAAAAAAATTGTTTATGTTGTTTGATACTAATTTCAAAATACTTGCACATGATCCTCACTTTTTTAATTATTACAAGCACAACATTTTAGGTCTCTCCTCAATATTTATTCTAACTATTTGATCGTACTATGAATCTTATTCTTTTTGTTGCTTGTTACGATGCGGTTAATAACATGCATTGTCGACTCGAAAAGTGTCCATAATTTTTTAGATCGAGTTTTCAAAAATGTTAAATTTCATAAAAAGAAAAAGAAAACCTCGGCGGAGGGGCATCCTATTGAGCAACGAAATAACGGCGGCGGCGGCCCTCTTTGCTTGGCTTCTAAGTGACCTCCACGTAGACTCGGTTAAGTGGGACCCTTTTGCTTAATCATACTTTGTTCTTACTAATTTCGATTGTAATTAATTCTATTCGGAGTAATTGAAAAAAAAATGATAAAATAAAAACCAATGTTTGATGGGCCCACCTCGTTTGTCTGTATTCGGAGTAATTCTTTTCGGAGTAACTGTTAAAAAAGAGGTAACCACGTTTGATTGGCCCACCTCGTTTGTCTGTATTCTAACTAGAAACATCGAATCTACCTATGTTCATGGTAATTAAATTAGTTAAATTAGTGTGTAATGACGGATTAGATCAGGCAAACAACAAGAAAATGATGGGAGTTGGTATGGATAAGAATTAAGTTTAAGGAAATGATCCTATGTTGGTCCGACCATGCTTGCTCCATGAGCCACCAATCTTTGATTACACTCCTCATATTTTTCCTAAAATGGAAAAAGCCTAATGTTAATAGCCAAAGTTTTTAAATGAAATATTACTACAGTTAAACCTCGATAAAGTAATATTCGATAAAATAATAATTTCGTTAAAATAATAATTTATTTCGGTCTCAATATGAGTCAATACACTAAAATAATGTTCCATAAAGTGATAACCTTGTTAAATGAATATTTTTTCTCGATCCCAACGTTATTACTTTATCGAGGTTTAACTGTAAAATAAACATCTAAGAGTTTGAAGCCTTTGAAGAAAAACTAATGGAATATAAATAATTCACATAGTGTTCCATTACAAATTAAGGGTGAATCTTAAATTATGAATAAAACAGATCAACAATTGAAGGCGATTTTTTTGAATTTCAAGAATAATTCACATTAAAAATCGAATTTCGACACCATCTTAATCGTAAGTATCACAATAGATGAGACAAAAACGTTTATGCCTACAAACAGGCTATTACCGGTTAAATATATTTTGGACCCAATCATGATCCGACACGTGTCATATCAGCAACACCTGGTAGTCTAAGCTGATCTCAATCCGACGTGTCGCTCACTAACTAGATATTCACAAACCTAGGGTGGCTTGAGAGAGAGAATCGTTAGAATGGGAACAAAATGTTGTGTAGTGAGAGAAGATCCAAGATTAGGAAAGTGGAGAGGAGAGAGAAAGCCAAGGGCGAGGCCTTTATAAGCAGACAAGGTGGCACCTCATTTTGCCGAAAGAGAGAAAATAATCTGCAAGGCTAGTCTCAATTTAGAGCGTTGAACTAATTTTCATCTCAAAGTTCTAATCTTTTCCTCCTATTGAATCCCTAATTCGATCGTGTTTTTTCTGTGTTTTTGTTTCTTGATTTTCCGAACAACGGATTGAAATCATTTGTTTTAAGTGTAAAGTTTTGAAAAAATGTTTTGTTTTTGAAAAAAAAAATCGAAGTTCAGTTGTGATCACAAGATGTTCGATCAATTGCCTCTGTGAAAAGTCTGAAACTTTTGATCTGTTTCTTGATCGGAAAATCATGGCAGCGGCTATAGACATGTATAACTCCGGCGATACTCGAGAGGAGCTTCTGCAAGCACTTCAACCTTTTATGAAAAGTGCTGCTGCTTCTGCAAATAGCTTCTCTCTCTCTTCACCCTCCACTTCTCTCTCTTCTTCCTGCTCATCCAACCTCTACCCCTCTGATTCCTCATCTTTCTCTTCGCAATACAACACTGGTTTCAACTCATTCCCATCAACAATCCAAATGTTTCCTCCTCTGTTTTCGACCCAACTCCATGATTATCAAATCCATTCCCAAATCCTGCAAATCCAAGCTCAATCCCAGCTGCATCACAAACTGAGTCAACTCAATCACCAACAAAGCTTATTCATGGGCTTTCTCGGCCCGAAACCCGCTATAATGAAGCAGCCCGGAACTCCCTCAAAACCCGCCAAACTCTATAGAGGAGTGAGGCAGAGGCATTGGGGGAAATGGGTTGCTGAGATCAGGCTACCCAAGAACAGAACAAGGCTCTGGCTTGGAACCTTCGACACGGCCGAGGAAGCCGCCTTGGCTTACGACAAGGCAGCTTATAAGCTCCGGGGAGACTTCGCAAGGATGAACTTCCCACACCTCAAGCATCATTTGTGCCAAGAGTTCACCAACTTCAAGCCCCTGCATTCCTCCGTGGATGCTAAGCTTAATGCAATTTGTGAGAGCTTGGCCCTTTCTCAAAAACAGGGGAATTCAGGGGAGCCCTGTTCTTCTCATAATCAAAGCTCCGATCTTTCAACCGATGTTCGCCTCCCGGAGAACGCACCCCACGAGCTGCTGAGTGTGAAAATGGAGGCCTCATTGTCATCATCAGCATCTCCTTCTCCATCTGAGGAGGTTTCATCATCAGCATCGGATGCCGATTTCCTGGATTTCTTGGAGCCTTCTTTTGGTGAATGTGATAACTTGTTACTGGAGAAGTACCCTTCGGTTGAGATAGACTGGGCTGCTCTGTGATGTGTTTAAATTTGCTTCTGTTGTTGCAGTAGATTTTAGTATGGAGTCAAGTCAGTTTGTGGCATTCTGCAATGAGTTTTTTGGCATGTGCAGAAATGCTCAATAGTTTGTGTAATAATATGTGATGTAAGATCTCCAAGTCTTGGTCTGCTGGTAGTTTTTGTCCATGTGTGGCCATTGGAGATCTGGTTGTAAAATCTCATGTTCATTACTTAATGAAAAACCCCTTTGTAAAATTTTGTGTTCTTGATTCTACTATCTTCACTTATCGATAGATCATCATCATCATCTGCCCTTGCTTTCGACCGGTATAGACCTAATCGCGGGAAGTTCCACGCTACCTTTCGCGATCTAATGTAGGTTTAGAGGGCCCGTCTTGTCCCTTATCTGGATGTGAAATACAAGATGTAACACGACAATACAGGTAAAGATCAAAATCTTACAAGGCACCTTATCATCACTTGTGAAAAAAGGTGAAAGATAAGGAATTTGGAGGCCACCCCTTTTCATCTTCAAAGTCTTATCAATTTCAAGTATTCTCATCTTATCAACCATGCAACCACAAATTCATTCACATTGATCGTGAAGAAGAAATAGAGAGAAAAAGCAATTCTTGGGTCATCAAGAATCATTCGAAGATGAGATCTTTTACCTTCTTTATACCCCAAGAAGATTCTTCTACAAAATGTTAAGCAAAACCATTTTTTCTAGCGTAGGAGATTTTTGTATTCTTAATGTTAAAGGGCTTTGATTTGAAGCCTAAAGATGTGTGAAATGGTGTTTGGAAAGATAAAAGAATATGTTGTGGGGTAAAGTGATTCTTTAGAATTGATGGAAGAAAGGGCAAAAACCAACTTGATCATCCCAACTTTTATGGCTTTTCTGAGGTGGATGACTCTTTCCTACATAAGCCAAGAATCTTACTTTTTCACAAAATTATCAATAGCAAGTAAAAATATACTCCCTCCGTCCCATTATTTATATCCCATTGGGACTGGGCACGGTAATTAAGATAGTGGATGTAAAGGTGTAAAGTTGTAGTGTAAAAGTATAAAGTGGTGGGTCCACTTGCTTAGATTGATTGTGCTCCACTCATTTATTTTCTTATTTGGTATGGGACATAAATAATAGGACAATCAAAAAAGGCAAGTGGGACATTAATAATGGGACGGAGGGACTACACATTAAGTAAGTATTTCATCTCATCATTTTTTATAAGCATAAACTTCAGTATTACATCCACACGTACGAATTTAACCGTTGAAAAACTCACAAATACGGGTGACACTTCTCCTCAAGTCTACATAACTTCAAACATTAAAATTATCTTCATGTAATGGAAAAGTATTCCTAACCCATTATTCCAAAATTGAAATTTTTAGGCTCCAACTTGGATAGTAAAGAATGTATTCATGGTAAAATTAGTTATGTTTGATATTGAATATCTACCATATGTCAATGTGCCATCATAAACTACCACTACTTTGAATATATGAATCCTTGCAAGTTGGTGGTTGGAGCAAGGCATCAAACACTAGCCATTTTCAACATCATCTTTATATAAGATGGAAAAAGTTAGCTTGGATATACCTTTGAAATAGGAATTAGAAATTTAGAGTTGGGAAAAATTATTGCTTGTCCATGTTGTGTTTCTTTATTTCTTTGTCATGGTTTTTTCGGTCTCTATGTCCCAATTAGGAAGATGCTCCAATTGATAACACGAATTGAACACGAATCAACAAAATGTATAGTGTATATTGTTTGATTTTTTGACAATTGACTTATGTACTTACATTCCTTCATTTTTTTAATAAAGATGACATTTTCAATGTGACAATCCAGTTAAGAAATGATGACATTTTTAATGGGACGGAGGTTATATTTTGTATTTAATTGTATCCACACTTAGAAATAAAGTAAAGATTCAATTTTGTTGAGTTTCTTCAAGTTCATATTGTCAATGAGTACAAGAAATCGATATAATTTAAAATAGATTATGATGTAATTAATATTTGCTTCGAGTTAGTTTCGATTTAAAATTTTAATGTCTAACTCTTTCAACGTATTAGAATTAACCATTATGGACTTAGCCCATAAACGGAAATCAAGCTTCCGGGCCTTTGATTTAAAGCCCGAAGTTTAGATTTGGGCTCAAATGTTTTCGCCTATTATTAGATTTAGGCCCGTTTGAAATTGGCAAAATTGAAGATTATGAATTGGGAATTTTCTATCCCCACTCCATTTTTCTCTCTTTATAATTTCTCAAAAATTAAATAAATACAAATCTTTTGTCATATTGTCTAATCTGAATCTAAAGAGTCCAAATATTGCGTATGCCAAGATGGTCGGATTCAAGATTGAGAAATGTGGAATTTCAAGAGCGAACTAAAAAAATTCAAAAATTACACATGAAAATTGGATTTATGGAATAATAGTTCTTTATGTAGTTTTTGCACATCCGATCAACAACCTTAAATAATTATATAACCGAGTTAGTGAAAAAGTCATCTTCTTCCATGTTTTAATTTGCTTTCTTTTTGGTTGATACATGTGACTCAGTATTGAGTATTCTATATTGTCTTATTTATTGATGAGTACTCCCTCCGTCCCTCCTGACTTGTCTTGTTTCTTTTCAGCACGGAGATTAAGATGAGTGGGTGGTTGTGTGTAGGTAAGTGGATGATTGTGTGTAGAAAGGTAGGTCCCACAAAGAAAAAGTGAGAGTTTATGTAGTAGTAATTATTTTCTTTTTTAGAAAACAAAACAAATCGAGTGGAACAGCTTCAAAAGGAATACAAGACTAGTCGGGCGGGATGGATGGAGTAGTTGTATATAACGGTGAACCTTAAAAAAATGTTAAAATTAAAAAGCGCAAAAAGTATTTTTTTTTTAAAGAAAAAGATCAAAAGTGACTAATAAAGAATACAGAAGATCCCACAAATTCACTGGTAATACGCGATCAAATATACAAATTAACTGTCCGATTTCATTTTCAAGAATGTCAGTTGAATGATATGAATGTAATAAAATAATACATATCTTAATATTATCTCATCATCGTATTACGATTACCACTTTATATCAAGACCATACGTTCATCTTCTCCATATCTCTCTCTCTCTAGGTGGAGAATTGTTTGTAGACGAAGAACCAACCCTTTTTGAAAAAAAATTCTAGTTTTCTTGGTTTACATCGTTTATGCCACGCATGATTTTATCAATCTTTTTTCACTTTCTCTAATTCTTTTGACTAGTGAGTGATCTGTCATGAGAATAATGTAGCACGAATTTAATTTAATTTATTTTTACTACCATACATTATAGAACCGAATATTTACAATCGACCTACATTTTTCGAATCAAGTCCAATCAAATTATATGTACGAAAAATAAAATTTTATTAAATAATTGATTTATGATTACTGTAGAAGATTACGTGGGTCCCACTTGCAGGAATTCAAAATGGAATACTTTGAAGAAGAGAAATATGTAGAAGAAAAAAAATAGTGGTTGGTCGTGTGTAGAGGAGTGAGTCCCATGAAGAAAAAGTAAGAATTGATGTAGTAATTATTCTTCTTTTTAGGAAATGAGACAAATCAAGTGTGACAATCTAAAAAGAAAAGTGAGACAAGTCAAGCGAGACGGATGGAGTAGTATTTATAATAAATTACAAATTGCACTATACAAATCACGTTTGATAAATCCAATTTTTTTAATTTGGAACTCACGACCCACCAACTTGGCGACTCAGTGTGACTCATTATCGAATGTATGTTGAATCTAAAACGGCTCTTCAATAAAGCTTCCCTTGTTTGATTATTAACTGACTTTATTATCTTAATCCAATAATATTAATTTTAAATGTCTCTTCGGTCGTGGAATGCCATAATGCCGACCTGGAACCTTGTAGGAAGGCCCCATTTGCTTCCCATTATCAACTGTTACAGTTGGGGAAAAATAAAGTGCTTTTTTCATATTGCAAAAAGGTTTTAATTTATTACTACTATATATTTTTAATAATCTTGATGTATACCAACTTTCTTTTTCTTTAATAGTACATTTTTTTCCTATAATATCTGTGATGAATTTGAGCATTTTGAGATTTTTCATATATTTATCAGTACCACACTAAAAATTAGCTTAATTGCTTTAAAAAAAAAAAGATTTGATGTGAGTTTGACTTCTGACTGTTTATTTTTCGTCTAATTAATGGAGTGGACAATTTCGTGATCGGGATATCACATGTAGTAAAATCGTCTAATTAATTGGGGACATGTGATATATCTGAGGCTTCAAAAAGCCATTATCGACATTAAGATAAAAAGGGAAAGCACAAGGATATGACTAATGATCAAGATGTGACAAAAAAACTCTAATTTCAAATTGGGCACACTATACATATATTTATGACAAGATATTGTTCAAACTTTTTTCTATTGTTGCCCAGAATTTGATGGATATGCCAACCTGATCACAAACTGTTTGGATAACGGAATGTGATATTACAAAGATTGATCTTTTTTTTCTTTTTTTTTTGTTGGCCCAAAGGTGGATGACTCGGGATCGATAAATCATGGGTTCAATTCTCCAATGTGGTTTGCAAAGGTTTACCATGTTCGCAGTAAAAATAGCGGCTGCGGGTTCCTCGTCATAAAAAAAAACAAATGATTTTTTGGGTTATGATATCATGTTATGGTTGTGTTCTTATGTTTATGGCTATCATGAGTCATTATTAGCGCAAAAATCATGCAGATATTACTAGATGGATAAGGAAGGATAATAGTTCGTCTCTATCTTGTTCTTTAAAATTATTTCAAAGTAAAATTAAATTAATGGGAATATATATTAGTTAGTATTGTATGAATATAGCAATTAGCAACTATAGTAAACTTTTGGTGTAAGATTTAGCTCTCTTGTGTGCTTAGAAGACTATTACATGTCAATTGGTAATGATGTTTGTTCCAGAGAGAATGTTCGGATAGTGTATACGGATTTTCCTCTTTAAAAAAATAACGTGCGTCATAATTTCTTTCTTTATTGATAATCGTACTTGTAACACTTGATTATCATGAATTTTTTTTTTCAAGACTGATGTTTATGGGGTTCGGTTATTTGAGGTGTAAGATTTATATACTTAGGTGATAATCAATTTATAAGAATAAAAACACTTGGTGAAAGAAAAACAAAATCTAATTAATTGAAGACTATATAAAGTGGGTCCATTAAAAGGCTAAAGTATGATTAAGAAAGATTAGTACTGTGGTAAAAAGGGGTCGTATTAATTACTCATTCCGTTGTGTCTGACTTGTTTTATTTCTTTTCGACACGGAAATTAAGATGATTAATTAGTTGTGTGTAGAGAGGTAAACCCACCAAGTTAAAGTGGGAGTTCAAGTAGTATTTATTTTTAATTTTAAGAAACAAAACAAGTTAAATAGGACAATAAAAAAAAAAAAAAAAAAACAAGTCAAGCGGGACGGAGCGATTATTTTCTAAGATTGTCCAAGAAATTTGCTAATTATAATTAGGATATAAAATTTTATGTCAACTCACGATTTTTATACGATCTAAGATTAGTACAATGAGAAAATTGCTATTAGGTTAAAGTTTAGTTGTCTGCGTAGTGTGTACTGTGTATATAACAACTATATTCATGCATATATTTATATAAATTCATTTTTTATCTTTTCTACTTTAATATCCAAACTTATGTAAGCTGGCAAATAACTCTCTTTTGTCTTTGTGACTATTCTATTAAAAAAATACTAATATTTTAAAAATAAACCAATTAACTACTGATCGAAAAATGTAGAAACTAATATGCTTATTTTGTGATTGAAAATTATGAATTCAAAATCCATAGAAAAAATTTATTATATATTTCAGATAAAGGTTACGAATTTTCTTTCTCATAAAAAAAATTAGCTGTTGAGGATTTCGATTTTCGAGTCAAGATTTCACTATTCAGTTACTGCAGTACCGACATGTGTATACTTGTCTTTATTAAATTTATTTTACTATACAATATACTTTATGAGCTATATGACAAAATAAATTAAAAGCAGCAAGCAGGTTACGTTGAGACAAAACTAGACATTCTAGCACAAGTGGAATAAAATCAATTGTTTCTAAACACTCCCTCCGTCCCGCTAGAAACGATACATTTTTTTTGGACGCCGGAATCAAGAAAGTGTTGTTATGTGGTGTAGATTGTTTAACTTTTTAGTAGTTAAATGTGGTCCACACAATTTTTACTATTTTAGGAAATACGTCGTTTCTAGTGTGACGGTTCAATAAGGGAAACGCGTCGTTTCTAGTGGGACGGATGGAGTATTATATAAAAATTAAACTAAACCAAAATATAGTGGGAAATAAAGTCGTTAGCTAGCTCGTGACTTATTTTGGGACACGGATACAGAATATCTTCTATCATGACTGAAAATTACAGATTTAAATTCCATAACATTTTTTACTTTTGTCATAATCATTACGTAAAGTAGATTCTGATTTGGGCTAATTATGAAAATTTATGAGCAAGTTAAAAAAAAAAATTAAAAATTTAAACACGTAAAATGAATTTACGTAGAAGACCCGCGCCGCGTGGGGTGGGGTAGAGGGCGATTAGGGCGGTGGGACGAGAGTGAAAGTTGTCATCGAATGGTTGATAGAAAATGAGTATGAAGACCGAAAGAGTCCATCTTGGACCGGCAGTTATTTTCGTTATTTGTCGCATTCTTGATATATCTCATTTTCCCACTATTTTTCTTTTTTGCAAAATAAAAGATATTATATGCATTCTGAAAGCTACATATTTATAGCCAACAATTCAAGATTTTAAAAATAAATAAATTCGAGCTTATAGAATAATGTCATACTTTCTAATTTGTATTATTTCTATAAATAATAATTTATTATAAATATTTTATTTGTGGGACCTATCACTTTACATTAACTTTTAACTCTCCTTATAATCGTGCCTAAAAGAAATAAGATACTTCCTCCGTCCCATAGAAAGTGTCTTGTTTCTGTGGGGCACAGAGTTTTAGTAGAGTTGATTTTAGTGGGTAAAGATGTGGGATTCATACAATTAATTAATTATTTAGAATTGATTTGTGAGTAAAAAAGGTGAGACTAATGTAATTAATTAATGATTTTGAATTGATTTGAGTTGGTAAAAGGGTGGGACCTACTTTTTTAAAAAAAAAACAGAACACTCTTTATTGGACATCCCGAAAAGTAAAACATGATACTTTCTGTGGGACGTAGGGAATACATTTTTTGGATCGGAGGGAGTATAAATTTTGAAAACCTTACTCATAACAAACATGCTTTGCAGCCACAATTATTGGTCCAACAAACTATGTAAATTAATTTAAAATACCACGACTCTCATATTATTAATTTTTTGTCATAACTGGCAGTTGGTTGTCAACAAATACTTATTCTAATCATTATAACAGAACATAATCATAAATATTAGACTTCAATTTTCATTACCAATTTTGATTTAACCGTTAAATCCAAATAAGCTTGGGCCCGACTTGAAAAGTGGGCCCATATCCTTGTCATAAACCCACGTTTCGCACTGTGGGCCGACTACCATAAATTTCTCTCACTCAGTTTGCACGCGTAGCCTCTCTCTCTCTCTCTCTCAAATAAATCAAATAATTCTAAATTCTAAAGAATTAATTTCAAAATTAAATTCAATTTAAAGCTGGGAATCAACAAATCAAGACTCTTAATTGTATATGTGACAATCCAAACATGCATGCATCTCGTCAATTGCTTTCGAAGAAAAGATTTCAACAAATTAATAACTTTATTTCCCCACTAAAACACTTGTCAAACTTTAATTCAACATGCCACGTTTAAAAGTAGATAGACAAAGGATTGGCAATTCGCAAAAGAGAAAGAATTTTGAATCGTCCAAGTTGCATAAGTTAACTTCAAAGAAAAATCATAAAAACGCTTGCAAAGTCGACTTCACTTAAGATCATGTGTTTCTAAATTAGGAACGGATTCAAATAAATGGATCGGATTAAAGTATTGATACACGATTCTACCCGACTTCACATGAGATCGGTTGAAGAAAAACACGTCACCTTCCATCATTCAAATTCCAAACTAAATTGATTCACAAATTAGGGCACCAATTATTTTCCGAATTACACGTGGATTTGTTCCTTTAAATTCTTTGTATAAAAAAAAAAAAAAAAGAATCAAACCGACCAAAAAGTCATTTTATTTTTTGATTAACATGTGGCTTGCTTTGGCCCCACGTATCTCCCACGAACCTCACTAAAAACTAGCCACGTTTGCGAAATAATATTCTCGAATTTCACCACAAAAAAGATTGGAAAATAGATTTTTTAAATTAAAAAAATTAAATATTATTGGGAGAAGAGCACACGTGTGATGTCGGGCTTTAAGGCAAAAAAAACTGGTTGCATGGTTATGGCGTAGGTTGTCGTAGGTTTCTGCTCTCGCCGTCGTCGATGTTTTTTGTTGGCCTGCAGGCCAACACTGCGTATAATATTATTTTCCAAATTTATTATTTGAGATTTTTAAAATTAAATATTTAAAATGATATTGCAGAACTCGGATCTGATGGTCTGATGGTCGGTTTGAGTGATAATTAATTCAGACATTTATTGATTTATATCTTAATATGCATATATATAACGATTTATTAAATAAATTCACTTTCAAATATGTGTAAACGAAAAAAAATCTACCCTTGCTGTCTAAAATACTCATTAGATATACGAAGAACAAATTCACCCTCATTGTTTAATTTTTTTAAAAAAAAAAAAGCTATATAGTGGGAGCTGATATGCGTGCTATTAGTAAATTATTTATAAATCTAATTTTATTGTTAAATTGGTGACACAAAACAACCAATCGGGATCTTCTGGCCCAAATTGCAAAGACCACTTTGTGGGCCACCAATTAGGTGGTGCCACATGTGTTCTTTAAATAAAATTCACAATATAATATTAACTACATGGTACACCAATACACGCGTAGTACCGCGTGATTGGTGGGTCACTGAGTGATTCTCTGCCTTTTGGGCCAGATGATCCTCAGTGCAAAACAACCACGTTGTTTGACACATTGTTGCTGTATACATCAAAATATTTATATATTCTATATATAAAAATGTGGGCGTGAATCAAATTCACAATTATATTTATTTTATTATTTCTAAAGAGTAGTTCGACATCTTTATCATAATATTTGTGCTCAATGTATCTTGAGCTTGTACTCCACCTCACGCAATTCTTTTGTTTTCTACACTTCTTACGATGTATCTCTGACAACGCATTGACAACAAATGACAATTCTATTGTTTGTATGGAAAAAAACTTGAGTGAGGCCAATTTCATTAAAGATCGGACGATTTTTAAATTAGGATTTAATCATGAGTAAGATTAATGCTTCAACGGTGTTATATATATGGGTTTGATCAAAGTGTTTATAAATCTTTTTACCCGATTTTAAATAAGGTTTTCTATACTTTTACGTACTATATGAACATATAAGAAAACACAATACTAGGAAGGTAGCATAAATGGAATATGATTCTAACATTTGATTGAACATATATAATTATTAATTATTCAGTTTCTTTCCTTTTCGATTGAGAGAATTAGGCAAATGGCTATTTTTACTCGAATTCTTCAATATGCTTTTTTTTTTTCAAAAGAAGAAGAAAGAGAAAAAGGAGAAATAAATCACGATTTTTTTATGTTTCTTGCAAGTAATTATTAAGATTTTGGATGTTGTCTTAATTTCACATTTTAGGCAAAATAATGATGCATAATGTTACCATCTCCATAAAATACCTAACATACTATATATACATATATATACTTATTTATTTATGCATACCTCATGCAACTAGCTTTCTTTCATTTTTCTGGTGGTGGGAATCATCAATTAATCATGTTAAAGTCGACCAATAAGTCTTAGTCAAGAAGAAAAGATTATTATTATTATTAAATCACACTAGATCAATTACTAAAGTAAAAGTAGAAATATTAACTAAGTTACACGATGTGGTTAGTCAAAAAGGAAAGATAACATATACATGAAGTTTCAATTTTAGTTAAAAAAATTCATCAAACTTTGCTCCGTTATAATAATCCACAAATCACGAAGAAAAATCACAAGGGTAGATTTTTATTTTTTTTTATGACGAGAAAACTCGCAGCCGCTATTTTTTCTGGTGGTGAGAATCATCAATTAATCATGTAAGTCGACCAATAAGTCTTAGTCAAGAAGTAAAGAGTATTATTATTATTAAATCACACTATATCAATTACTAAAGTAAAAGTAGAAATATTAACTAAGTTACACGATGTGGTTAGTCAAAAAGAAAGATAACATATACATGAAGTTTCAATTTTAGTTAAAAAAAATTCATCAAACTTTGCTCCGTTATAATAATCCACAAATCATGAAGAAGAATCACAAGAGTAGATTTTTTTTTTTATGACGAGGAACACACAGCCGCTATTTTTGGTGCGCACAGGGTAAACTTTGCTCCTGTGCAATAGTCCGCAAACCACATAGGAGAGTTAAATCACCCTTAATGTGACATGATGACAGACACACACGTAGCATTTCTAATGAGATTTGAACACATGACCTATCGGTCTCGGGCCACCCACCTTCACCGCTACGCCATCCCAAGGAGACAATGGTTGATTTATTATTGTTTGGTGAGCTAGGTCTTCCTTTTAGGAACCTCCACGTTAATTAATCACATTTTGAATATGAATATAAAATTAGCGAACCGCGTTAAATACGTCAAACATTTTCCCCTTTTCCGATTCTTCATTTTTTGATCGACATAATTATTTCCAAATTTTTCTTACGCGTGATCAAGAATTCAAGATGCTCGTTTTCTTTAAGGTTCTTGAAGCACAATTATTTGCTTGGTTTGAATATGAATTCATGAATTTTAATAAGAATCTAGAACGAAATCACTGCCATGACATTTGCAATCTTCCCTTTTCTTCTCCCTTTCTCTCTCTAAATTTTTTGCTTCCATGCATGCATATATACTCAAAGAATAATCTACTTAGGAATAAAAAAACAAACAGGATAATTAATGAGAATTATACTATTCCTCCTTTCATTTTACTTATTCATCTTTTACTTGGAACAATATAAGGCTACTCCCTTCGTCGTCCCGCTTGACTTGTCCAATTTGAGTTGTCTTATTTTTTAAAATGAAAAATAATTACAACACAAACTTTCACTTTTTTTTGTGTGACCTATACACAACCACCCCTAATTTTAATATCCATACCAAAAAGAAACAAACCAAGTCGGATGAGACGGAGGGAGTCTTTGTTAAATTATTTCTTTCACCCTCAAACATTTTTTTTCGAGAAATATGCAAGAATTTGTCGCCCTTTTATTTTCTAATAACAGAAAAAATAAATACTAGCTATTATAGCTATTATTCAAAATGTATATCGAGTAAATTTCGCTTTATAATAGTTTGTAAACTATGTAGAAAGATGAAAGAAGTTTAATTTTTTTTTATTAATGACGAGGAAGTCACAGCCGCTACATTTGGTGTGCATATGGCACATGGTAAACCTCACTTCAGTGCAACCACCCTAAGGGGATAGACACACATAGTATTTTTAATGGAATTTGAACCCATGACCTTTCGATCTCGAGCTACCCACCTTCACCGCTACGTCGTCCCATGGGGACAATAGAAGTTTAATTTGTTCGATGATGCGTGGGTCTACTAGAGGTGCCACTTGGATCAATTAGCCAAGATATTGAATTCTTTTATGTTAAATTTGACCAGCAATAAGTAGATCTCAGATACGGACAAAAGAGTTTTGCATTAAAATAGAAAAGAAATCAAGCGTAGGCGTAGAGGCATGTGATATAAGTAAACAAGATTCTCGTACTTTTGTGTGGTGTGAGGAAATTATGGTACGAATAATTGGGGCTTGCAGAATAATACTTAAGTAGTTTCAAAAGTTAGATTCACGTTGTAATAACAATCTTCCGATTATAACCATCGCGTGGACAATACGAACTTAAATCCTATTAATAATAAGTTCGAATCACATGAATTTATGTACTATCTTTTTTTATATTGAATATAAAATTAGATAGAAACATTTATTTTCCGACCGTCACATGATGATATATAAAAATATATTGTGATGAACCATAAAATACTTATACGTGGCGTTAGTTAATGACATGTTACTATTATTATAATCTCGTATTCATATTCATATAATTCGCTCACATGATTTAAAAAACAAAATCAACCATTCCAAATTAAATTAAAATATAATGAAAGTAGAGGATCTAGGTTGCTACAAAGTATCCATCAATTAAGAATCATGATGTCATAAAAGAAATATTCTTGATTATGCAATTATTTAGGAGAAGTTTATAGGGGATCCTATTCATATAAGGGGACGTTTCCACAAATTATGTCTAAGCTCGTTTTTTTGTATAAAAATTTTAAAAATTTTGTACGGCAATCCTGAAAATCTATACTCTTCATTTCTTATTATACTAGTTCAGTATTTCTTTTCGATCTATTTGATCTCATTTGTCTTGTTTATTAATAAATCTAAATAATTAAAAAAATTATATGGGTCACACTCACATTCACACACACTTTTACCACAAAAATTAATTCCAAATAATTAATTAATTAAACGGATCCCTTATTTTTATTATATAAAACGAACTCGCTTAAATAACCACGCCGAAAATAAAAAGAACAGGAGAAATAGAACGTAATAAGTATTATGCTTAATTAATTTTGTAATGAAATTTCAAATAGCATTTCATTTCTCGTAATCTTGAATCAGTCATACCACTAATATGATTCTTCCACATAATTGCTACCAAATTTTTTTATGACCGTATTAAAATACATTGTAAAAGTAAGCATAAAGTAATACTATACTCAATGATTAACATGCCAACAATATTGAATCGGGCAGCCGGTTTTGCCCTACAATTAAGGTACTAGTTTTGATAACTCGAAACCATACCGGTCTCAATTACAAACCCCCAAAAGTTTAGGGACCATTTACTAATTTCGGAAAGTTCCCCTTCTCTCCAAATTGTATCAAGCAGAGTTTCCCCCTCGAGGTTTCTGGTTTTGGTCCATTTTAGGAAACTCAAAATCCAGTAAGCAATTCAGTGGGTGGGCATGATCCCAACTTGCCACGTAGCACTAGCCCCACCCACCCCCTTTCCACGCGGCCGCCGGTAGTGGCGCGTCGCTGTATTGACGGTGGCGGATAGATAAATAGATTAAATAGATTAGAATCCATTAGATAAATAGTCAAATAGATAACAACCACATAAAAGGTAGAGATAATAAGTTAGTTAAATCCACTCATAGCCGTTACCGTTAAGGTCTAACGGCGGGACAAACTTGCCGTTAAGTGGACTTATCCGATTAACGGTTAAAGTCACGGTGGCGGTGGCGGGTGGTTATGTGTCGCGAGTATCGGAAAGTGGGCCCCTCCCTTGAAGACTAGGATGGGTCTCTGGTTACAACTATATAACAAGCAAACTACCACAAATCTTACACACACTACTTTCGCTCTCCTCTCTCTCTCTCGCTTTCTCTCTCTTGTTGCAGCTTTCTGGCAGATCTTTTGTTTCTGCGAGTGGCCAAAAAAAGACCCTCGAAATTGAATCCTTTTCTTGACCTTCTGCCCACATTTCCCAAGAGGAAAACAGAGTCCTCTGTTTTTGACCCTCCGACAAAAATCCGGCAATCGACATTAAATCCCAACGCGCCAAGGTAGCCCACAAACTCCATTCTCCTCCTTCCTCAATTGGGTCTCTACACAATCACTTCTTTTGTTCTTTGCCCAACAAGAAATTAATAAAAAAACGATTTTTATTTCTTTTTTTGCCGTGATCAAGAATGACGAAGCAGAACATGGCAGTGGCCGACGCCTCCCTCTTCAACACGGCGGCGCAGTGGCCGCCGGCGGTCCCGGGGACCTACTTCACCATCTCGCAGAAGCAGATGTTGCAGAACCTCGAGATCAACAATGGCGCGAGAGTCAACACGTGGGTCGAATCCATGAGGGCTTCTTCTCCCACTCACGTCAAAGCGCCGCCGCTCTCCGACGGCCGGGATTCTTGGATGGTAAGACCCCGCCGCCACAAAAATGAAACTTTAAAAAAAATTAAAAAAATAATCATTTCTTGGAAAATGACAATTTTGGAAATTCTCGTGTGAAACAGCTCCGCCATCCATCAGCACTCGACGTGTTCGACGAAATTAAAACCGCTTCAAAAGGGAAGCAAATAGTCATGTTTCTCGACTACGACGGCACTCTCTCTCCGATCGTCGACGACCCAGATCTAGCCTTCATGTCCGAAGCAGTAAGTATTAACAAAAAAATAAAATAAAAAAGAAATCACATTTATTTAATATAAAATTCTTGGGTTATTGCAGATGAGAGCAACTGTAAGAAAACTGGCGAGATATTTTCCTACAGCAATAGTGAGTGGAAGGTGCAGAGACAAGGTGTATAGCTTTGTCCGTTTGACAGAGCTGTATTATGCTGGAAGCCATGGCATGGACATAAAAGGCCCATCAAAAGGTTATAAGAAAGTAAGCATTCTCTCTCTTTCCCTCTCTCTCTCTCTCTCTCTAGTAATTATTTTTGTCCCTTTTTGATCTTCATGCAATTTTTATTTTTATTTACTAAAATGTTGTGTGGAAATAATTATTAGGAAGCTGAAGCTGTTCTTTTCCAACCAGCTAGTGAGTTTCTTCCTGTGATTGATGAGGTGAGGATTAATTTTATTTTATTTTATTTACAATAAATCATTAGTCTTGTGTATTAAATATTTATATATTTGCAATTTTTTTAATTGAAAATTTTAGGTTTATAAAGCCCTTTTGGAGGTGACAAAATCTACCCCTGGTGCAAGAGTAGAAAACAACAAATTCTGTTGCTCTGTTCATTTTCGCTGTGTTGATGAGAAGGTACACCTTCCTCTCTCTCTCTCCCTCCCTCTCTCTCTCTTTAAATAATAGATTGATTTTGATTCAATTTTGCAGAAATGGATTGAACTGGCTAAGGAAGTTGGGGCAGTTTTGGAAGGGTATCCCAACCTTAGATTGACTCAAGGAAGAAAGGTAAATTTTATTAAAATATATTTTCTATAGTTGTACCAAGATGAAAATTCCTCCATTTGGAATGCTTTAATGGGTTGTACATTAATTTTACAAAACATTTGGTGACTCGCTTTGACTTATTCATGCAAAATTAATTCGCAGGTATTCGAGATTCGTCCCACTATTAAATGGGACAAGGGGAAGGCCCTTGAGTTCCTTCTAGAGTCGCTTGGTAATTAATTTGCCATTTTTTCATTCTTTCTATTTATAACGGTCCCAAAACTTATTGAACCAATTAATGATCGATGTGGGACTCTTGATCATTCCACAGGCTACGCCAATTGCGCCGATGTCTTCCCTGTTTACATCGGCGATGATCGGAGCGATGAAGACGCTTTTAAGGTAATACCGAAATTAAACACTATTGGTCCCGAAACGAGATATTAGAAAACTGATTTCTAATAATTTGTTTGTTACGGTTTAGGTCTTGAGAAAGAGAGGCCAAGGGTTCGGAATCCTCGTGTCTAAGATTCCGAAGGAGACGAACGCGTCGTATTCGTTGCAAGAACCGTCCGAGGTTATGGCGTTCTTGAGGCGATTGGTGGGGTGGAAGAAGATGTCGCTAAGGCGCCAGTTTAGGATGAGAAGAAGAGTCAATGAGATCAAAATGTCTCTACCAAATTAACTTGTATTTTTGTAATTTAATTATGTTATAGCATATATATATATATATATATATATATATATATATATATATATATAAAGGGGTTTTTATGTTCTAACTAGAGAAAATTAGGACAAGTTGGGGAAATATGACTCCACTTATTTTCATCTTTGCCCTTGTACACCTTTTTATTATTTTGTACTGCTTGTATAGGGGTAAAGTTGTAATTTCCGGCCTTATTTCAAGTAAATACACTGTTTCCCTAATTTCTGATCGAGTTTCAAATATCATTTTATTTATTAAGAATATCGTATTGAGTATTTTCGAAAATATTGAACACTAATATTTTTAGGTCGAGTCCTCGTATTAATTAAGTGGATTTATATTAAAGTCGTGTTCGAATTGCATTCGAGATTCCTAGAATTTTTAGCATGGGATCCTGTCATGTCCTTCAAGCATCTTCGTAGTGTTTTAGCAATCATGTGCCTTGCTTTAAACTCGTATCTTAACTAAATCTTTGTTTTAATATCCCGTCACAAATCCTGATACTTCTTTTGATTGATCATGATCCCAATTAATCGTGTAGTATTTTAATTAGATACTTATATCATAAATCTATATTTTAATTGGCCAGATAATCCACCACATCTTATGCTACACTTCAATGGAGTTTTTAGATTTTTTTTATTATTATTTTTAAGTGGGCATGAATTTAATTTTGTCTTTAGAAAAACCAATTAAGCTTTGATCCGACAACTATGTCCACCTCCTTCATTGTAGCTGACATTGAATTCTAGTACACTGGTCAACGGCTGCAACCTCTCTAATATAGTGAAACTTTAATAAAATAATGTTTCGTTTAAATAATAATTTCTTCGATCTTGATTTGGATCAGTGTATTAAAGTAATAATTTTGATAAATACATTAACTAATAAAAAAGTTTAAATCCTTAAGGTCCCGATTAAAATATAAAGTAATAATTATTAATTTAAAAAAATATATATATATATATATAATTATAATACTATAGTAGTACAATAATCATTTCTTATGAATATAAGTTTCATAGTTATTATTTTTTCTTCTTACCTAAACAAAAATTATCATCCTTAACTTTCTGCAAAGTATAGACAACTTCTGAATATTTTACTCGTGTTATAACAAGTAAGTATTTAATATGGTCAATATTTGGATAAACCTTTTAATAACACAATTGGAATAAATGTACTATCATCTTGTTTAGGATCATCATCTTCATCATTATTACCGTTCATAAGTGTTTTAATAATCTCTTCATTCACGGAAATTTCATAGCTGCATCATTCTCGATAGCTAAAAGATCTTGAACATTTATAGCATTTTTGTAGCGTAAATTAGAGATGAAATTACCTAATGTATGAGATCTTTCGATAGAACAATTTCTGTTGAATGAATCTTGTAATACCGGAAACATTCTTCTAGGATAGTTTATTTAAACAAAAATAAAAAAATTATTTTTTTTATGTATATGCGCTTTGTTTTCTTTATAAAACTATTGGGGTTTTTTTTTAAAATTGAATAATTTACAACATGATTTTACTAATTTTTTTTGTTTTTTAATATTTATACGAACTAAGTTATTAAAAGTATTAAGACATTTAACTTGTTTTATATCGTAAATTTCTCTATAAAGTAATAAATATTTATTTATCAATAAATGAATAATTTCGCTAAATGAATTTTTTTTCCGGTTTAAATGTATTATTTTAAAGAGGTTTAACTGTACAATAGAAATTAAACTCGAAGGGTGATTAAGGTAGAGGTGGATTCAAAAATTCGATTTAGAAAGCGAAGTTTATAGTCAGAGAGTATAATAATTTGTTTATTTTTGTAAAATCAATTATTAGGGTACGACGGCCTCCATGTACCCTTCTTACATCCATTTTATGATTACGGGTTTCATTCGTCGCATTTATTTTAACTAGTAAAAATGGACCCACTGGTCTTTTTTATCGTTTTATGATCACTGCGACCCATGCTGAGTCAAAAGGCATGCCTTATGAGTCTTATGCCCATTAAATTCAATTTCTCAAAAGAAGGTTCTTCAACCATTAACCACGATTTTTTTATCGTAAGTATTTATTTATTCACTCAATTTTATTTCCTATTATAACAAATCCACTCTTCTTCACGCGTGGGATATTCTTTTTATCGACTATGAATATCCACATTTTAGGTTTAATCTCGTGTTGAGTGACAAACAAAAAAAAAATGACTACTTCTAATTTAACATTTTATTTCGTATTTTGATATCAAAATGTAGTATGGATTTTCATGTGGGTATTTGTAAATAGGGGATGTTAGATAAGAGGATTTGAAAATCAAGAATTAGTATAAAAGGTGTTTCATTAGGTATATCAAAATAAAAATTTTGTAATTATACCCCAAAATTTAGAAATTCACAAAGCCACCACAAATAATGGCTTAATTTGTCTAAAATATACATCTGATTCTCATTATAAATCCTAATGAACAATCACAAACTCGAACTTAATTTAAGCTGCAAACCGGACGCCCGTTACATTCTCGTAAAAGATTGTGAACGCCCATGATTAATTCCATGAACCTAGCTATATAGCTCGATAGGCAACTTATTGAAAGAAGTAGCTAGAAAGGATTAATTAGTATTGTACTAAAGAATAATTAACGACTATATGTGGAGATCATGGGAGATTTCTAATAATGCAACACCTAGGGATACTCCCTATAAACAAATAATAATCGGGATTCAACTTTTAATTGATTGGATTAATATAATTGGGTATTATTTATTCCATTTAAGCTGTCCCCTTGTACACATACGATAATTGTATTTGCACCCTCTTCCGAGACAAAACAAGTTGTGGCATTACTTATTAAAAGTAATCACATTCCTACGAGTAAATCACGGCGGCCATGTTATTTTAAACACCAAGTTTAATATTTAAATGTTTGTGTTTATTGATGTGTGTGTAATGACTAATGAATGATGCATGCTAATGATGTTACCACTAACAAACTTAGACTAATGCAATTTGATTTTCTAATAAAATAAAGCGCGATTTTAACAAGATCTGACTTTCAATATCTCGTGCATGTTATATACATAATTGCAAAGACTATATTCGATTATGAATCTATCCCACCTTTAAACTCCAAAATGAAATACAGTTAAATCTCAATAAAGTAGTATTCGATAAAGTAATAATTTCGCTAAGATAATAATTTCTTTCAGTCCCGATATGGATCAATGTACTAAAATAATGTTTGATAAAGTAATAATCTCGTTAAATGAATATTTTTTCTCGGTCCCAAAGTTATTACTTTATCGAGGTTTAACTGTATAGCCCTAATCACTTAAACCTCTTTTAAACAACATCACATATTAATTAATGATACCTCAAAAAGAGATTTCAAGTTTGATTTGCCCCTTCTTTTATGGTTAGGTTTTGAAAGGGAAACCCACTCACATGATTGTAGGGGAATCTAATACAAAATTGGTTGAATGAGGAGTTGGAATCCACTCAACGTTTTGCAAGTGTGTGTTCTTGATGTGAAGAGAACACATGGATTTATTGGAATGTGACACTAACATGCCTCCAATTTATTTGACAACCTTAAGATCCCTTTTGGGCGTGGAGAAATGGGTCCACTAGGGTTTAACCCCTCATCATTGGTAATCTTGATTTTAATCATATGAATTTAGAAAAGAAAATACAGCTTCCAAGCTTCAATTATTGACATCAAACTAGGTAGCTAGAACAAGAGAAAAAAAATCACCATGCGACTTCATTGTCGATATACGTAACGTAATAGACTAATCATGCATGCAAATCCTATGCATGAATATCGTTACACTATAAAAGACTAATTTCTACATTTTCTTAGATGGAGCATTAATTAGGTACTAAATTATCTATGTGTAATATGAATATGATAGTGATTGCCCGATTAACCCGCATTACATACGGGAGATTTTATTGACAAAACGATGTTTACTAGTTGAAATAATAATGATGGGATTTAATAAATTGATGGGGCCATGATCGAAACCCTATGAATCTTAGAAATAATGCATGTTTTGATTATTAGGTCTAATTATTTTATTACGAAATATTTAACCAATAGTGTATGTACGTTTTCAAGCGGAGCGATTTGTATGTATCACTTTTGTATACCCTTATATGTACCAGACCACAAAAGTATTGATATGCGGCATTTCTCATTAAATTAAGTGGGTCATATTTAACATATGTCAATACCCTTATAATTTTGTATACACAAGGATATACGAAAGTAGTACACACAAGCTTTTGTGGTTTTTAAAGCTATGTCGGTTAAGAATTCTTGGGATTTTTTATATTATTACAAAACTTATAAAATACTAGTAATTTTGAAGTAAAACAAAATTCTGTTTTTCCTCTAAATTCGAGAATATGTAATTAATGCAACAAATGGTACGTAACACGACAGTCTCTATGCCAATATCCCCTGCATAGAGGGCCGAGCCACGTGGATAATGTACCAACTCCGATACCATGCAGTGTTACATTCACGGTCATTAAATATTTTACTCCATCCTCCCCATAGAAAGGGACGTCTTTTTATTGGGCATGAAAATTAAAATAATAAAATTGTATGGTGTATATTATTTGACTTCTTAGTTTGTCAATTTTGGTTCACATATTGTTTGTCTTTTTAATAAACAAGACATATTTTATGGGACGACTTAAAAAGAAAAATAAGACACTTTCTATGGGACGGAGGGAGTACGATTTATAAAATTGGTCCCGTCATTAATTTGCTAGAAAGGAAAATGAAAAAAAGCGAAAGTGCCTAAATTCTCCTTTGATCTTTTAAAGAAATTGTTGATTATATATATGACCGAAATTAATTTCACACACTGTAAAATGTTTGATGATCGATTAAGGACGTTCGATTCCTATTAATAAATCGGGTTTAAGGACATTTAATTACGAGAATCAAATTTAAATTTTGGACGAAATTTTGCCCTGTGAAATTATTGTTTTAGTGAAATTGATGGTGTGGGAGTTCACGAGGGGGTCACGTGGTACAGCATGTGACCCCATTGGCCAGCCAGTGTGATGTAGTATGTGGTTGAGAATCATTGGTTGGGTGCATTCTGACAATCTTTTGCAAAAATAGACAATTCAATTTTGGCCAATAATTGGTAACTACCAATGCCCAACTTCATCATCCACAAATAAAATGTCTGCATTTTTTTTTTCAGGTTCTGTACTTCTCCTTTCGTCCCATTCTGTGCTGTAGGATTTCAACTTTTGTCTGTAAATGATGCACACCCCATTTAATATTTTTATAATTTGTAATTTTTTTTTTTTTATGAAACGAGAACAATTTTAATAATACAATCAAGGATTTCGACTTTTGTGTGTAAATGATGCATCCCATTTAACATTTTTATAATTTGTAATGTTATTTTTTTTTTATGAAAAGAGAACAATTTTAATAATACAATCGCAGCTGCTATCGAAGTGTGCACTAGGTAAACTACGCTCATGTGCAATAACCTACAAACCATAAAAAAGAATTCAACCACCTTAGGCTAACCATAGGTGACGCACTAGGTAAACTCCGCTCATGTGCAATAACCTTCAAACCACCTTAGGCTAACCATAGGTGACAGGCAACACATAACGGTTCCAGTGAGATTTGAACCCAAGACCTATTGGTCTCAGACCATCCACTTTCACCACTACGCCATCCCAAGGGGACGGACATTACTTTTTTTTTTGTGTTAGGAAAAGAGTACATAGAAGATCCTACCCCAACAATTACAATTGCTTGTATAATATGGGCGGATGGGCGGATCCACATTCATAATTAAAATGGTGAATTATGATTTTAAGGGATAAATCTACAATTTAAGAAATCTAAAGGATTGGGGGTAGTGTCCTCCACACGTCCCCTAAATCGACATATGAGTTTATCGTTGGTATTTTTTGGATTACTATTTGTATCATTTTGGCTATTCGTTATCTTATAGAAGTTTTTGCATTATATAATGATATAAATTGAAATTAATAGTATAAAGAATTTAAATGCTCAAAGCTACTTCTTTCAATCAATAGTGGCAATTAAGGTGCTTTGTTCTTTTTAAAGTAACCACTCAAAAAAGCTTCATACCTTTGGCATAGCCATGATTATTCCCAATTTAAGGAACTAGCTTTTGTATAATCATGGTCATTAAAATTGCTATATTTAATTGAATTTTTTTTACTTGCAAAATATAAAAATGGTAGTGGTTTATTGCATAAAGCCGCCAGCCTGTTACTTGGGAGCTGGGACAATTACAAAGTACCACCACACTAGTATCAAAAGGAAAGTAGAAGGGTCAATTTGCAAATATTATATGTCGAAGCAATCATATATTGTAACCTTAACTCAACACCTACATAGTTGCAACTACTACGTATAATCATGATAATGAGCAAATTGATCGAATGAAAGGACGTATTCTTTTCCTAAGTAATACTCCCTCCGTCCCACCTTGTCTTATTTCTTTTCGACGCAAAAATTAAGATGAATTTCATGAATTTGTGTAGTAATCATGAATTGTATTGAATTTTCTTTTAACTATATTGATTTTCCATTCACTTCCAAGAGTTGGCAAAATGCAAAATTAACCCAAATTTTCTTACATATTCTTTTTAAAAAACCATTATTCTACCCCTAAATTTTAGGGATATGTTATTCCTTCCTCAAATTATATACTCCTTCATTCCCATAAAAAGTGTCTTGTTTTCCTTTTTAGACTGTCTCATAAAAAATGTCGTGTTTCTAAAAAAAGCAAAGAATATGTGGACCAAAATTATCAAGCCAAAAGTCACACAACATACACCACACAATACAAGTTTCTTAATCTCCGAAAAAAAGACACTTTCTATGAAATGGATGGAGTATATCAAATTCACCACTGTTAACAATCCAGTGTTGCACCATATAGGCTCAAACATATTATTGCTTGGGCCCAATATAATTGGGCCAGACCAATTATGTGATTGTAGTACGAAGTTCTGAAATTGCTATGATGGGCCTCGGCCCATAAAAGAAATGGGTTAAACCCATATACACGCGCCCTCTAAATCTGTATGAATGCATTGAATCAAAAAAGACACAAATTGGGATAAAATGAATATTACTACCTCCGTCCCATAGAAAGTGTCTCCTTCTATGAGGCACGGAGTTTTAGGAGAGTTGATTTTAGTTGATAAAGACGTGGGACCCATACAATTAATAAATTATTTAGAATTGGTTTGTGAGGTAGAGAGGTGAGACCCATGCAATTAATTAATTGTTTTGAATTGATTTGAGTTGGTAAAGGTGTAGGGCCCACTTACTTTTTAGGAAAGGAGACACTTTCTATGGGACACTCCGAAAAAGAAAGGGAGACACTTTCTATGGGACGGAGGGAGTATTAGAAAATACATGGGTGTTTACAAATTGCAAATCCAGAATAATGGAGAAATTAAACATAATCGAAGGGGAAAGTTACTAAATAAACTCGGTTGGAATATCTCTATTACAAAAATGTCTAATCTTCTATTGCAGTAATTAATTCGAAAAATATAAGAAAAACAGCATTTAAAATAGAGAATCTGGTGCGGCGAATCCGAGACCAATATCGCGAACAAATAAATTTTTCTTCGAAATATAAATATTATTATTTCAAGAAATCCGTTTGGCATTCCTGAAACGAAATCTGCGAGTTCTTCATCAACGAATTGCGAACCCAAACATCGCAGTAGATCTTCATGTTCATTCGTTCGTTCCTCAGCAAGCTCTTCACCTCCATCGGTAAATCTAACGTCAATTCAATCAGTTTCTCCTTATCGTCGTCTTGGTCGAGCTTCTTCTTAATCTCCGACGACAGCGCCGCCCAATTGACGGCCAATTCGACGGCGAAATCGGCGGCGCCGTCCTTCCCGTCGCTAATCGTCGTCGGGATCTTCCCCTGCATGATCTGCTTATCGTCGAAGACTAGGGTTGCGCCGCCGCCGCCGAGGTAGGAAACACTCATCCGCGGGTTCTTATTCTCCGCCCTAATTCCGACGTCCACGTCCGGCGTGAGGAGCGTGGCGTTCGATTTCTGGAGGCGCGTGACGGAGAATTGCGGCGGAGTGGGGCGGTAGACGGTGGATCGGATGGCGAGGACCGTCATCGTGCCGACGACGGCAGCGATTAGGATTATTGGGATTGTGTAGGGGACGTAGCAACGACGCCGTTTGGACTTCCTATTGGGGGCATTGCGTGTGTGCGCCTCCACGATACTAGCGTGGTCCGAGGGCGGGGCACGGCACACCTGGTCGCGGGGGATCTGAACGACGTAGGCGGCTGCACCGGGCGGCGGCGGCATCTTGTCCGGCTGCTCGCTCATGGCGCCGTCGCTCGGTGGAAGCCTCTCCTCCATTTGGAGATGAAGAGCAGCGGATTGTTGGGCGGATTATTGGGGCGGAGAAGGTAGAAACGATGAAGGGAATTTGGTATGTGCATGGGGTACTAATACTCACATTTCGGAGGAACGTTTTATTTTTGGTAGCGGAAATTTTAAACGGCCCGTAAAATTCCAACATGTAATCTTTAAGTAGTGAAAGACATTATTCTTAATTTATGCCATCCATTTTATGGTATAGTAATACTTAATGGTAATATGGTCTAAATTCAAGTCCAACAATGAGTCAATAACCATTCAATTCTTTTTAACAACAATCATGTAATGTAATCGGATCTCCCTCTCTCTCATCCGTTTCTCTCTCCTAATAATATTAATAATTATCATCGTCCAACTTTCATTACTATTAATAATAATAGTAATGATGATGATGATAATAATATAATAAATAAATAAACCATGTCGGCAGTACACATCCAAAACATCTCTTCCTTTTCTTGTAAAAAATTTCATCTAATTTCTAACCTTTTTACCTCCCCTTAGATTCATATACAATTAAACATCACTGACAACATTTAGTGTAGTATTCCCACTTCTATATAAATAATTAATTTAAAATTGATTTAATATTTAATTCTCATTAAAATTGATTTAAATTAATAATAATATATAACTTTATTTAAATAATAATTTCTATCTATTTTTATTTAAATTAATGAATTAAAATAATATTCAATAATAGCATAATAGCTTAATCAAATGATTATTTTCTTCAATTCTCGTATTATTATTTTAAAGAAATTTAATGATATAACATAATAATAATAATAATAATAATAATAATAATAATAATAATAATAATAATAATAATAATAATAATAATAATAATAGTATATAAATACTAGATCAAACTGCACACCAACTCGACAACAAGTTTCCAGATCAGCCATGGCTCGCATCATCCACTTCTTCCATCTCTTCGTCTTCCTCTCAATCTTTACCATCTGCAGATCCGTAATTCTCTCTCTCTCTCTATATATATATATCCCTCTCCAGTCTCCACATTATGCTTCCTGCTTAATAATTTGCTCTTATAAAAGTTGCAACAGTAAATAATCTCTATTTTTTCCGATTAGATCGCCGAAGAACAATCAATTCGGATCCAATTTTTGCTTTTCCGTGTAGATTGTATTTAAATTAAAAAATGTGGATAAATGCAGGACGATCCGGATTGCGTGTACACGGCGTACGTGAGAACCGGGTCGATCATAAAGGGCGGCACGGATTCCATCATCACTCTCTCTCTCTACGACGCCAAAGGCTACGGGATCCGGATCAACAATCTGGAGGCGTGGGGCGGGTTGATGGGCCCGGGTTACAACTACTTCGAGAGGGGCAATCTCGACATCTTCAGCGGCAGAGGCCCGTGCCTGACCGGGCCGGCCTGCGAGATGAACCTCACGTCCGACGGGTCGGGTTCGGGTCACGGATGGTACGTCAATTACGTGGAGGTCACCACCACTGGGGTCCACCAGCAGTGCGCCCAGCAGCAGTTCACCGTGGAGCAGTGGCTGGCTACTGATACGTCGCCGTATGAGCTCACTGCTGTTAGGAACTATTGTTCGTCCGATCAGAAGAAGAGTGCGGTGGACGGCGCGGATTTGACGCTGGTTTCTGTCATGTAGAAGTGCGGAGTTTGTGTTTGGGCCGGGTTTACGGGCTTTTTCCGATCCGGGTTGAGTTTGATTTTTTGTGTAATCGAAATTGTGTGGTCGTGTCGGGCCTGTCGGCAAGGGCTGGTGGATGAAATAAATGTGTGAAAGGACAGGAGTGACCTTTTGTGATCAATTGTTATTTGTCTAATATTCATATTTTAAAATTTATTTAATCAAAATAATATTATTATTAAATCGATCTTAATATGGATTGAAGATTACATCAACCACTTTTGCAATGCAGAAGTGACAATACAAATTAAACTACACATAGTCGGTTAATTATCAATGAAATATACAATGAAATATATCATGCTCGGTAAGAAAAAACATCTTTTGTAAATTCATACTTTTTAATCTTCAGAAAATTAATAATATTAATTTCTTTAACTGGACCACTCGGAAACGATTTATTGAATACGGCTGATGTGTCGTTGTCCAAAATGGTTATCATGTCCACGCACTAAAGAAACATGGAATAAAGCACATATAAGTTTTATTTTATATAATAATATAATTCGTATATTTTATTTGCAAAATTTTCAATATGTATCTTAATCGGCTCCATACAAGAAGTCTGTTTTGCATGCATTTATAATTGTGTTTATATCAAAAGTTCTTTACTTCGGATTTGAGATTTATTCATTTTTTTTATGACGCCACAATGGAAAGTTAAACCACCCTTATTGGCATAGGGTGACATTTTCAATAGGATTTGAACTTATAACCTATTGGTCTCAGACCATCCACCTTCACCGCTACACATCCATAAGGACATAGATTTACTCATTTTGATACTTACTCTATATTTAGCACGTGTGATTTTTTCAGGTTACCCATATAATATCTATAAATAGAACACGTTTCTCAACCATGTCCACATCTATATAGGAAAATAGTAAAAATAATAACAAAAATTTACAGCATTTTGTATTTATATAAAGGGGGAAGATTAGCATTATCACACCTCAACAATAGACAAAGAAAGAATTCTAAGATAGCCATGGTGGTGAAATTTCTTAGCTTCAATCTCCTCATCTTATTCTCCTTCTTCATGCACACAAATGTAAGTTATTATTTTCCTTCACTATTTTTATTTGTTATTTTTTCTCAACACATTTCATTACTATGATTTGTTTAAGGTTATCTTCGATTATGTCACATTTAGAATCTCGAAGTTACAAAAAGAAAATATTATTTCGAGTATTGAAATATTACGAGTTTGAATTCCATTAACGTTTCCAGCCTCGAGCTAAGATTATCGTTGTACTTATCCATAATTCTTAAATTCGAGATTTTCATTTGCAAAGTGTTGTTATACAGGCTGAAGGAGAATGTGTGTACGGCATCTACGTGCAAACGGGCTCGGTCAGTAAGGCCGGAACTCACTCCACGATAGGGCTCACCCTATCCGATGCCTCCGGGTCTCAACTCGTGCTGCCGAATCTCGAAGACTGGGGCCTAATGGGCCCGGGCTTCAACTACTTCGAGACCGGAGAACTCAACATCTTCGGCGGCAAAGGCCCGTGTCTCAGCGGCCCGATTTGCGGGCTGAACCTCACTTCAGATGGGTCCGGCCCGTATGCGGGCTGGTACTGCGAGTTCGTCGAAGTGAGCGCTTTCGGGCTCGGAAGCCCGTGTAACCAGCAGAAGTTCGCGGTGGAGCAGTGGCTGGCCAAGGACGAGCCGCCGTACGAGCTTACCGCTGCCATGGATTTATGCTCGGCCGGGTCGGCCCGTGGAGGTCCGCGGGCGGACCCCGGTTTGCGTTTATCCATGGTCACCTCTAAGTAGAAATTGAATTATGTGATGTGTGTTGCTTTATTTTAAATGCGGGACTGTCTTTTCTGCGATGAAAATCTGCAGTCGCTACTATTTACATGGGTGGGTGAATAAATAAAAGGTTATCTATGTTTTCTAAAATGCATTTAATTCTTGATTATTTTCGTTGATTTTTTAATTTTATAATGATTTTCAATAATGTAAAAAGTTTGGTATCTCCTCACAAATTAGTGAATTAGGCCGAGAAGGTATTCGTTCTTCATCCCAAAAAATTTTTTTCTCAAAATTTTATAATGTGAAGGAAAGGTAAAACTAGGGATTTTTAGTCCTAAAATAATAATACGAGTACGATACAAAGACTTTTTAATTTTCAGATTAATTTAAATGTAATATTATAGATAATATACACATGTAATGTAACACCTTGAAACGTGCTAGAAAGCAACAATTAATCAAAATTCATTATTTTCCCCAATATATATACTATTTATTCACGTGGACTATAATACCGACCACCGAGTAAGTACGTTGCTATATATGTGTACTAGCATTCACAATTTAAAATCAACATTATCTTTAGAATTCTGTGTCTCATAAAAGTTATATCTATTCCATATGGTAAAAAAAAAAATTAACTATACATATATTTTTTTTTATACAACCTCCCTAAGTACGACTAGGTAAATCCCTTTTTAATATAATAGTGTGTAGACCGCATATTATAAGATGTTAATTGTACGTACTATGCTAACTATATGCAATATATGACACTTAATTATATCAGTGAAATTAGAACTTATAACAATCGGTCGTAAAATCGAAACTATATCGATTATATGTAGGGGCAAACAAATAATATACCCAAAAATTGACACAAGAGAAGAGGGACCAAGAAAGGAATATATGGAAGTGAAGCACCACCTTCAATCTCCTTCTATTCTCCTTCCACGTCTACACAAATGTAAGTCAATCTACTCCTCTTACATCTTTCTTAATTTCTCCAAAAATAACCCTACATTTCATTAATCTTGTAAATACTAATTCATGAAAATGCAATTAAAAAATAAAAACATTCACATTCTTCCTTTCTCAAAGTAGGCTAACTACACCGAATGCATCTGCAACATCTACGTCCAAACCGGCGAGTTTCCGTTCGCCGGCCAAAATAAGCGTCTTCGTCGGTGATGGCTCCAATTTTGAGCCCCCGATCGTGAACCTCCGTAATTGGGGGGCTAATGTCCTCCACCCAAGCCTACTTCCACGACGGAGGGCTCGACCTCTTTGCCGGAAAAGGGCCGTGCTTGTGCAGCCCCGTGTGCCGGTTAACGGTCGTCGTTAACGATTTTGATAATTGGTATTGCGAGTTCGTCGAAGTGACTGCGGTCGGGCTTGAGAAGGCGTGTTCTAGAAAGTTCTTCACGGTGAAGAAGTGGCTTGGGGTTAGCAAGGGTTCTGCCGCGGTGCTGCAAGATGAGTGTTTGGAGCCGAACGGAGGGCACGATGCGTCGTTTGAGTGATCTAGTTGGTGGAGTGGACGATATGAGATTGAAGAATTCGATACAAACTACTTTAGCGTGCTAGATCGTGAAATAATTATGTTGTGTTTTGTTTAGTTCTTGAAAATAAATAAGGATGGTTGTGATTGAGATGCGTATCAATAAAATGTACTCCCTCTACTCTATTAGTAACTGTCATTCATTCTTAATTAGGAATGTCACATTAGAAATGTCATATTTCAAAAATAGATGGAATGCGAAATACGACGTGGTCGGCATTCTTATCTGCTTATCCAATTTTCCCTTATCATCCACACAAATATGTAAATCTCCCCACCACACCATATTTTCTTCTACGTAAATCCTTTACTCAAATGAATTGTCACGTTTTAACTCAATGGGGGAAATAATGTCATCTAGATGTTTTCTTCATAGTTCTATATATCAATCATAAACTTAGAAGACATTATTGTGACATATATGGAAAATATATTATGGTTAATTTGGAAGGATATCAAAATATATCTGAAAAGATATTATGGTTAATTTGGGAAGATATCGGAATATATATGGAAAATATATTATGGTTAATTTGGAAGGATATCTCCCGATATATTTGATGTGATTTGGTCATGATTCCGATATCCCTGATTTATCTTACTATTTATTTGTAATTGATATTTTCCTTTTTTAAGGTTTCTTAGTATGTATATATAGGCGTTGGATTTCTTTGTAGACAGACAGAGAATACATTAAAGAATATTTTCTCTACTTCTTCTTTGTTTAAATTCTTGACATGGTATCAGAGCCGTGAGCTCGATCCAATTTTTGTTTACCGTCACGAGAGTTCATGACGGACTGGACCGGTGATTCCTCCACCAAGAAGGTGGATATGGCTTATTTTCTAGGTTCAAGCGATGGACCTGGAAACATTATCACACCCATTCAACTTCGTGGTGATAATTATAATGAATGGGCTCGCGCGATTCGCACATTCGGAACTATTCCGAAGCCTACCACCGCCGATAAACTGGACGATTGGGTTGCAATCCACTCCATGCTGGTTTCATGGTTGATGAATACCATAGAAGCCTCGGTTCGTTCTACTCTCGGTGAATATGAAGACGCGCAATTATTGTGGAACAACCTTAAGTCGAGGTTTTGCGTGGTAAATGGCACGAGAATTTGCCAACTGAAAATGGCTCTCGGTGAATGCAGACAAAGTCCAACTGAATCTGTATCTATGTACTTTGGTCGATTATCGAAGATCTGGGAAGAGCTCAACACTTATATGAAGAATCCCACTTGTAATTGTGGAAAGTGTACCTGTAATATTGCTCACCAAGTTGAGACTTTGAAGCTTGAAGACCAATTACACTACTTTCTTCTTGGTCTTGATGGCGCGTATGCCGCGACTCGGGAAAATCTTCTAGGCCAAGATCCTTTGCCCACATTGGATAGAGCTTATCAGCAAATCGTTCAGGCGGAACGTCTTCGTGGGGCTGGTTCGATTGTGAATGAATCACGTGAAGGGGTCGTCGCCTTTGTGGTTCAATCTGAAGCTCGCAATGCTTCTCGATCAAATAATATGGCGGAACAATTTTGTACTCATTGTAATCGTGAAGGACACGAGAAATCCTCGTGTTTCCAGCTTCATGGGTTTCCCGAGTGGTGGGGCGATCGCCCGAAAGGTGGTCGCGGATCTGGACGTGGTGCAGCTGGATGTACGGGCCGTGGTGGAGGCCGTAGTGGACGCAGACGGTCTGCTGGTGTACGAACGAATAATACAGTTGCAGGGATAACAGCTAGTGGAGCAACTGCTACGGTTAGTGGGATGAATGCAACAACAGGACTTGTTGGGATTAATGCCACACAACTCAAACAACTTTTAGAGTTGTTAAATACGCCGAAGAATCAAGTTCATGAGCGCCTACATGGTAAGAAGGATACAAATAGTTGGATAATTGATACGGGAGCTACTAATCATGTGGTATATGATTCAACTATTTTATTTAATGCTCGTCGAGTTCCTTCTTGCCCCGTGGAGTTGCCCGATGGTACAGTTGTTGAAGCACAAAGAGAAGAGGATGTGGCGTTGCATGGAGGGTTACTACTTAAGAACGTGTTATGCGTTCCTAGCCTATCTTGCAATTTAATCTCCGTCACACAATTAATTGATGACACAAGTTGTGTTTTGCAGTTTGCTAAGTATTTATGTGTTATACAGGACCTGCTGACGAGGAAGGTGATTGGAGTGGGTGAAAGGCGAGATGGACTTTATTTCTTTCGAAGTATTCCGCAAGTGGCTCTACATAAAACAGATAGCGGCGGTTCTTTGGATTTATGGCACCAACGTATGGGACATGCTTCAGAAAAGGTGTTAAAGCTACTTCCTCATGTGAGTGGGTTAATTAAGAAAAGTTGTCGTGCATGTGATGTTTGTCATAGGGTTAAACATCCTCGGTCTAGTTTTCCAATTAGTTTGAGTCGTGCTAGTCGATCTTTTGAACTTATTCATATTGATTTGTGGGGACCTTATAAACAAACATCCTCTATTGGAGCTACGTATTTTTTAACATTTGTGGATGATTATTCTCGTGGTGTGTGGGTTTATTTGCTAAAAACTAAAGTGGAAGTACGTGATGTGTTTTTTGAATTTGTGGCTATGGTCAAACGACAATTTGACAGAGTAATTAAAAGGGTAAGAAGTGATAATGGGACGGAGTTCCGTTGTTTGGATCCATATTTTCGAAATGAGGGGATTATTTTCGAGACCTCATGTGTTGGAACACCCCAACAAAATGGACGAGTAGAACGTAAACATCGACACATTCTTAATGTTGCGCGGGCGTTGCGATTTCAGGGGGGGTTGCCAATTTCTTTTTGGGGAGAATGTATTTTGACTGCTTGCTACTTAATTAATCGTACTCCCTCTACAGTTCTCAAGGGGCATACTCCTTATGAATTATTGTTTGGTACCATGCCTTCTTATGATATTATACGGGTTTTTGGTTGTTTATGTTATGCATACGATCCTCGTCATAAGGGAGATAAGTTCTCTAGTCGAAGTCGAAAGTGTGTGTTTGTAGGATACCCATTTGGAAAGAAGGGTTGGCGCGTATACGACTTAGACACCGGTGAATTTTTTTGTCTCTCGAGATGTACGTTTCTTCGAGCGGGAATTTCCTCTTGGATCGAAAATTCCTTCTTTGGATATATCTCTGAACCCCGTTCCAAATACACTTGAGGGATGTTGGAGTGATGAAGAACATGAGGTGCATGAACACGAAAAGGTTGACAACGGAATTGATCTTCAGCTACCTAGTGATACAACTACCCTGCATGATGACGTGTCAACTATGCATGAATCTGGTAATAATAACGTCATGCATGATGACAGAAATTTGGCAGAAGGGGAAGTACTTGAACATAGATCTAGTGACAATGTGGTGGAGGAAGATTTGGGACGTGGCAAACGTAGAAAGATTCCCAACACAAGATATCAAGACTATGTTACAAATATGATCAAGAAAAAAAGTCCATCTCCGCCCATATCCATTCCAACACCGACCTCGGGTACTCCTTACTCTCTTGATCAATTCATGACTTATAATCGTTTTTCTTCTCGTCATTGAACCTTTGTAGCAGCTCTCACTTCTGGGCATGAACCCAAGAATTTCAAAGAAGCTCTACAGGATCCGGGTTGGCGTGAAGCGATGGATAAAGAAATTCGTGCCCTTGAGGATAACGAGACATGGGAATTGATTGATCTTCCTCCAGGAAAGAAGGCGTTAGGAAGCCAGTGGATTTATAAAATTAAATACAAATCCGACGGAAGTGTGGAGAGACTCAAAGCTCGACTGGTTGTGTTTGGAAACCGACAATTAGAGGGTATCGACTACAATGAAACTTTTGCTCCTGTAGCAAAAATGGTGACTGTCCGGGCTTTCCTTACAATTGCTGCGACTTACGATTGGGAAGTACACCAAATGGACGTACAAAATGCTTTCCTTCATGGGGATTTGGATGAAGAGGTATACATGAAGATGCCACCGGGTTTTCATACTACTAATTCTTCTCAAGTGTGTCGACTCAAGAAATCGTTGTACGGACTAAAGCAGGCTCCACGATGCTGGTTTGCGAAGTTGTCCACCGCTTTAAAAAGTTATGGCTTCGTTCAATCCTGCGCCGATTACTCCTTGTTTGTTTTCCACAAAGGGGTTGTTCAACTAACTCTTTTGGTGTACGTAGATGACATGATTATTGCAGGGAATGATACGAGTGAGCTCTCGACATTCAAGACCTATTTGGGCCAGTGTTTTCACATGAAAGATTTGGGAGTTCTTAAGTATTTTTTGGGATTGGAGGTTGCTCGGAACCGTGATGGTTTTTCTTTGTGTCAAAGAAAGTATGCCCTTGAAATCATTACTGAAACAGGCCTCTTGGGTGCGAAGCCAGCTGTATTTCCATTGGAGCAACATCATAATCTTGCTCTTGCTACCAGTAATTATCTTCCGGATCCGGGTCCTTATCGTTGGTTGGTTGGGCGTTTGATTTACTTATCGGTTACTAGGCCAGATCTCGCCTACTCTGTTCATGTATTGTCCCAGTTTATGCAGCAACCACGAGAGGACCATTGGACTGCTGCATTGCGAGTGGTACGGTATCTCAAACGTAATCCCGGGCAAGGTATTTTTCTTGGTCGTGCATCCTCTCTCACATTCGTCGGATGGTGTGATTCAGATTGGGCTAGTTGTCGTCTCACTCGGCGTTCTTTGACAGGATGGTTTGTCACTCTTGGTGGGTATCCTGTGTCGTGGAAGACAAAGAAACAACACACTGTTTCTCGCTCATCGGCTGAAGCTGAGTATAGGGCAATGGCTGCTGTTGTGTGTGAATTAAATTAGTTAAAACAATTGTTGTTTGAATTTGGGGTGTCGCATTCTTCAAATATGCCACTTTACTGTGATAGTCAGTCGGCATTACAAATTGCCCAAAACCCTGTTTTTCATGAACGCACCAAGCATATTGAGGTCGATTGCCACTTTGTTCGTGATGCGGTTTCCGAAGGTTTGGTCAGTCCTTCTTACGTTCCTACAACCACCCAGTTGGCGGACATATTCACCAAAGCCTTAGGGAAACAACAATTTGAAGCATTGTTAAGCAAGTTGGGCGTTTGTGACCTCCACGCTCCCACTTGAGGGGGGGGTATTGTGACATATATGGAAAATATACTATGGTTAATTTGGAAGGATATCAGAATATATCTGAAAAGATATTATGGTTAATTTGGGAAGATATCGGAATATATATGGAAAATATATTATGGTTAATTTGGAAGGATATCTCCCGATATATTTGATGTGATTTGGTCATGATTCCGATATCCCTGATTTATCTTACTATTTATTTGTAATTGATATTTTCCTTTTTTAAGATTTCGTAGTATGTATATATAAGCGTTGGATTTCTTTGTAGACAGACAGAGAATACATTAAAGAATATTTTCTCTACTTCTTCTTTGTTTAAATTCTTGACACAAATTCTTTTTATATAAAAAGAAATATAAAAAGTTATTATTGACAAAATTCAAAGTATCTTAGAATACAACCACTAGACATATAATCAAAAATTAAAATAATGGTCTCCATGGGATGGCGTAGTGGTGAAGGTGGGTGGCTCGGGACCGATAGGTCATGGGTTCAATTCCCACCAACACCATCCAGTGCGCACCGAAAGTAGCGGTTGCGCGGGTTCCACGAATAAAAAAAAATTGAAATAATGAAAAAAAAAAACTCTTAAAATATTATAATAGCGATTTCAAAAGGGCTCCAAAAGGGCTCCAAAAGGTACGAATTATATGCTGCGTCTTGCATGAATCTTTGTCTCGATCATGACTTAATTAATCACACTTAACCTTCGCCACCTCCATCATCTTCCTAATCTCCTCATCATCCGGACGTTCTTCCAACAATAATTCGCAATCTTCAACACAAGCCCTCCATTTCCCCATCTATTATAATAACAATCAACCATCAAAACTCCATTCATTAAACCCTAATCAATCAACTTATCAACACAGGAAAAAGAAAAAAAAAAACTAATAAAGGATCATGTATATGCAAACCTTGGCATAACTATGAGCTCGTCTCAACCTCGCCTTGCTATAATCGGGCCATACTCGAATCGCGCCGTTGCAGTCCTCCACCGCCTTCTCCCATTGCCCTAGCTTTGATCTGCATGCGCCTCTGTTGCACAACAGAACGGCATTGTACGGATCATGGCCGAGCCCCTCGCCGTACGCAATGCAAGCCTCCGAGTATCTTCCGGCCTTAAAAAGTTCGTTCCCGTAAGCTCTCGCTGCTGCTACCGCCCTTGCCTTCTTCTTCATCACGCCGGCCTCCTTGCTGCTCGGATCGAGCTTATTTGCTCGTTCGGCCGCTGCAACGGCTTCGTCGAATCTACGTATCGTTGCATTAGTCCCGCATCGAAAAAATTCTTGTGATGATGAAAAAGATGAGTTAGAGTTAAGTTCTAATTACCTCCCGGAAGCTAAGTCTAGCTGAGATTGAAATAGCAAGAAACTCGAACCAGCGACATTGCCGAAGAATTTGATGGAAAGATCGATGTCGAAATTAGGGTTTTTCTTCATTGCTTCAATAGCTGATTGCTGGCGGTTCATCTTCAACAAGGCTTCTGCTTTCAAGCCATTTATCTTCACGAACCCAAGAAAGGACCAAATTAACATTAAGAAATCTAATCTAAACACTAAAAGATTCTAAAAATTTACCGATGAATGATTCCACAAACATCTGTCGCTATATTTAATGTAAAAATCGAGAAACAACGATGAAGCCAAACGAATGGATAGTTCGTCGGTATATTGTCTGCAAACCTTAATTACAGTATTGGACGGAATGTGTGCGTTGCAATTATTTAATGCAAAAAAAAATCTTAAAAATTAGTAATCGACGATGGATTGAACCCGGTCGGTGAATATACCGACGGTCATTCTTTTGTCGATCAATCGCAGATCAATCGATCGGTAAACATACCATCACTCATTCAATTTATTGGTCCGTCGCAAATCAACAACGAAATAATATTAATGAATAATCCGTCGCTAATGTTGCGATTTCTCCAAATTATTGATGATTTCAAAGTCTTACCGATGATGAAGAATCTGCTCCTGCATTTATAGCGAGAGTCGCCTCTTTCACCACACTAATCCAATCTTTCTCCCTCTTCGCCTCTCTGCATTTCCTCAAATGAATCCGAATTTCCTTAGCTCTGATCATGCCGTCCGGATCAGCATCCGAACCCCCTTGTTTGAAATGATACAATGCCTTCTCAGCCTCTCCAAATCTGCTCAAAATAATCAAGAACCAAGATTTACTAATTAAACCATTAATTATGTAAGAAATCAAGAATCATGCATGTTATAACCTGACATAGATGAGAGCCAATCTATTATGAGCTCGTTGGTAAAATGGATCAACCCTAATGGCCTCCGTACACTCCATCGCTGCTTCTAGAAGCTTCCCGAGCGAGACTAAGGCCGCGCTCTTGTTGCTTCTGTAAGAGGCCTTGTTTGGGTCGATGGAGATGGCGGCGTCGTAGAGAGACAGAGCTTCTGCAAATCTATCGTTTCTGTAATCTTCGTTGCCCAAAATCTTCAACTTTTCTGGGTCCATCCTCGTCGAGAGCGCGCGGCAGAGAGACACCGGAGATGGCGGCTCGTGGGTCTTCTTCACGACGTTACCCATCACGCTCGTCGGATATTTTCCGTTAACGTTAGTGGGAGTTTTTGGAGTGGCGCTGCTATTAACGTCAGCGGGGCTCTTCGGAGTGGTACTGCCGTTAACGTGAGTGGGGCTCTTTGGAGTAGTACTGCCTTTAACGCGAACGGCGCCGTTCGGAGTAGTATAGCCGTTACCGTGAGTCCTCTTTGGAGTAGTACTGCCATTAACGCGAAGGGCGCCGTTAGGGGTAGTATTGCCGTTAACGTGAGTGGGGCTCTTTGGAGTAGTACTGCCGTTAACGTGGACGGCGCTGTTTGAAGTGGTATCGCCGTTTACCGGCTGCTTCAGGTTGCCTTGGTTCCGGAAAACTGGTAAATTTCGTTTCGACTGTTGATAGCCGGTAATCATGCTGTCCAGTTCGCCGGAGAGACGGAGTCCATTCTCAGGGGACTTTCTCGCGGCGGAGACGGCGGACTTTCTGGGTTTGCCTTGGTGAAGCTTGTGAGGGGATTTAGTTCTGCGACGTTCGATGATCCTATCGGGCTTTTTTCGGGCTTTTGGGGAGTCCGAGGTTGTTACGGGATCGTCGAGGTTTTTACTTTGGGTGGTGGCGGTGACGCGGTTGGCGGCGGAGGATGGGAGAGAGGCGGTGGAGGGCGATCGGCCTTCGGCCGGCGGGCGTATACACCGCGGCCGTGCGAAGACGAAATTGAAGAGGCCGCATCGGGCCCGTTTCTTAGTTAGAGCGGCGGCGTCTTCCATAATAGATTGAAAATTCAAATTTTTTATGAATTGGAAGTTGGGAAGTGGGGAGATTTATTATGCATGGGGAAAAAGGAGTCAAATTAATGTGGTTAATCCCATCTTACCAAATGGAGAGTTGGAAAGGCATGTAGAGAGAGAGGGAGAGAGGGAATGTTTTCATTACAAAAGAGAAGGTGAATGAGGAGTTAATGCTCTCTTTGTTCATTGAATCAAATGATATGAAATCTTTAACTACGTTATTATTAATATGTTAAATCTTTTATTACATACACCTCTTAATCTAGAAAATTGGTTACATAGAAGAAAATGTAACGTATTAAATGTATGATGCATTAAGGAAAGTAGGAAACTCATCCGAATTCAAAAATCCTAATTTGAATCTTTATTTATTATATACTTCAAAAGTAGTATGTAGTCTTATTTTACATTTTGATGGTATAAAAATTAATACTCCCTCCATTCCATTACGATTCTCCAGTATTCTTTCCGGGTTGTCTTATCTTACTTGTGCAGTTTTTAAATAAGAAAATACGTCACATACTTTTACCGACTCAAATCAACTATAAACATGAGCAACCCACGTATGTCTTTATTACAACTTCGACTTCATCATGTTCACTCTTCTTTTCTTCCCGTTATAAAATTATATTAATAATTTTCTTCATATTTATCATCACTAAAGTATATAATTTAATAAACATTAGAGACCAATTATGCTAAAATAAAAATAAGAAATTGATAAGAAATGTATCACTCTCTAGCTAGTTTTTTTCACTAAGCTAATAACTAACAAGCCGATGTGGGAGAATCTCTTCAAGAATTGTCTAAAAATATAGCCCCTACATAAAGGAATCACAGAGCAGATCAGTTCCAGATTACTTGACCTCTTTGGCTATGGCCTCATTTTCAGTTTTCTTGATCTCTTTGGCTATGGCTTCCGTCAGTTCGTCAGTGCTGTACTCAATGCCAAAGGATCGTGCGACCTCCATGTTCGGGTTGATCAAGTACCTGTTAGTGATTTCAATAGGCAATAGCAAGTACTTTAGCAGGACAAAGTAAAGTAGCCACTGAAGAATTTGAGAAAACAGAGTGCGTAGATTTGCAGTTACATGTTGTGGGAAGACTCGACGAGATAATCATCCCCTTCTTCATCAACTTTTCTGAAGAACACTCTGTATTCTTGTGCCATTTGCCTTATGGAAGCAACTGGTCCGGTCAATCCCATTATTCTTGAGTCGAATTCTGAAGTCCACGCGCGAATAGAATCCATAGGATTTCACAAGAAAATGCCAGTTACATCAGAAAGTAAAATGTATGAGGAAGCTTAAAGCATGGACAACAGAGAAGCACTTGCTCAAGGAACAAGAAAACAAAATCGACTAAAAATTTGTAGTTGTTTCTACATGAACTTAGAGTGTCAACCAAAAAATAAGGGTTAAATCCTTGCTAACATATGAAGAAGTGATGTGTTATGTATTCATCTGATAAGTAAATAAACGCACGAAAGCACCTCATTCATTCAAAAGATAGAACACAAAGATTCACACCTCAGACATTGAGTAATTAAAAAGCTTTATATGCAACTCTTGCATAGTCCTTTAAGGTGATTTTCAATGATATGATTTTCAACATTATAATATGAGTCCCTTTTCAGAGAAATGTTACTGTGATGTTTCCAGCTGCCATGTAATCCAAATGTATGTGATAGTTTAAGAACAAAACATCAAGAACAACTGACCTTGAAGATAAGCACGAAGATGTGAGGGGGTGTCCCGCTGAGGGTCAATTGTGACAAATATGGGCTTGACCTTGATATTCTGCTTTGATTCTTATTTTTCAGTCAAGTTAAACATTTCAGTGGAAAAACTTACACAAAGAGATGGTTTATTATGAGACGAAGTAGAAGAGTAGAACCTAATGCATTAATACTGTTGGCCATCTTTCGAACTTCTGCTGGCCCAACATCAGGGGATGAAGTATAACCAAAATATACAAGAACCCAATTTCCCAGAAGATTCTTTTCGGTCACAACCCGTGCTTCTGTGTCAATTAAACTGAATGGGCCACCAATTATTGGCCCTTGAATGGCACTTCGCTCAAACTTTTCACCCTTACCTATCACAAGTTTAACAGTAAATAACTTTTAGATAATGCCCACCAATAACTTGTCTTTTTTTCGACAAAAAATATGACTTCAGCAAAAAGTCCGGTAATTACTCCCTCCGTCCCGCTATTTGTGGCCACGTTCTTTTCGGCACGGGAATTAAGAGAGTAGATGATAAAGTATGAGAGAGAGAGTAGATGATAAAATATGAGAGAGAAGATGAGTAAGATAATGAGAGAGTATGAGAGAAATGATTATAAAGTAGGAGAGAGAATGTAATAACAATTACAATTATGACTTCAGCAAAAAGTCCGGTAATTACAATTATTAGCAAACAGATGACAGAGACAAGACCAACACAGACTATAATTAGTGAGCTTATATCTGCTCTATATTTTCCATAGAGCCGCCGAGCCGGTCATAGACTTGTAGCTACATATTTCAATATTTTGCATGATAGCGTTCATCGTACCTTGGTCACTTCGGTGTACATGTTACCTTATAGCCAATAGGTAACATGTAATGGGAAACTCATTCATAAACTAGTTCAATACAACCTATTGAAAGCATTACCAGGTAAGAACGAACAAGTGCATTTTATAGCTAACAAACATAATTATTCAGGTAAAGAAGCCAATCACCTTTAGCCACAGCTCTCCTTTCATCGTTGTAGTGAATGAGGAAAAACAACCCCCCAATTCCAGTTAGAGCAAAACCAGGCTGCAATAATAAATCTGATATGAAGGGATTAACGAAAGGAAAACCGAATAAAAATGAAAGAAATTGCATTAAGAGGTTGAACATGATGCAATATATGAGCATCTTGAAAGACATAGGAGGACGTGATATCATACAATTAGAAACGATCCCCATGTTCGACGTCCATCTTGAGTTCCAGCTTGAGGCTTTTCTCTGGTCATGGGCCTATCGTTGGAAGAGTAGTATCTCTTAGATAAACCATGACTGCACAGAAACATCACAAAAATGCGGCAAAATGTAAGTGATTAAATACAGAGACATAGACTCAGAGATAGACAACAGACACAACCGGAAATTGCAACATGTGAGTGGACTTATCATGTGATGAGATGAGAAATAATAAAACCATGTATCACCCTATACACGAATAAATAGAAGATCATTCAACAACCAAAATGTCTTTTTGAACCCCCTGACCTTATAAAGTAAATGTAAACCTGCTTGTCTATTTTTACAACAAAATTTTCACTTAGATCACCCAATATATGTCAAAATAGCAAACTTCACCACAACAGAAGATAGGTTTGTGCTGACTGCTGAGCACCGCATTTGATACATTGCAGTTGCATATAGTGATCAATACAACAGGTTCTCAAATCATTGTTCTTCCTAATATATCGAAATCAAAAAATCTGTCACTACATACCACCATTGTAATCCATTTATACTTTATCTCCTCAACTAACCAAAGTAAAATACAGAACCAAACATCTAAGCAAACAATATAACCAGCTAAATCCTGATCCAACATATTCCACCATTTTAATCCATTTGTACTTTTCTCCTCAACTAACCAAAGCAAAATGCAGCACCAAACATTAAACAAGAACCAGCAAAATCTTGATATTCCGATCAGTAACACAAAATTTACAACTCCAAAAGCATCGCTCAAAATGCAGTTCCCTTTCCGATCAAACAAGAGTAATAATGCTAAATAGCATTTCAACTTCTGAGAATCCAAACTGAAATTCTAAACACGCACAACCAACGTATTCTAGAAATACCAAAAATAATAACAAAAATTTACCGCCTGAATATCAAAGGAGATGATTACACACGTGTTTTCGAGGCGGCGAAGAAAGCTCTCGCTAGCAATCTCATTTTTCAGCTTCGTCTTCCGCTTTTCTTCCTTCAACTTCAGATGATTAACCTACTGACAACTACAACCTCAGCATAAAATCAAAAACGTTGCTCATTCAATTTCCGTTCAATTGATAACAACGCGAAATTCATGACTACATGCGTGTGCGATATTATACAAATCCACAAACTCCGAGAAATTGAAATGTAGAGGGAGCTGGCGCCGTCTAAGAGAGCGCCTTCTTTTTCTTCAAGCACAAGACGAAGTCACGAAAACGACGCCGTGCGATTTAATGGGCTTGTATTGGGCCCGACTTTATAATGGGCAATGTTAAGCCCATTATCAGTTTGTGGGCTTTGATAAATGGGAAAGTAAACGAGTTTTGGATTCATAGTACGCAATTGAGTTTGGGTTCGAGCTCATTCACGAAAATTTAAATGAAATTAAATGCGGGTTTGAGAATCTCAAATTTAAAATACTCCCTCCGTCCTTTTATTAATGTCTTTGTAGATATATAAAATAGTATGATCCACTTGTTTGGATCGGTGGTACACTCATTTATTACTTTATTTAGTATGAACATAAATAGTGGGACAATTCGGAAAAAAAAGTGAGGATCAGAGGCGGACCCACCCTATGGACTAGGGTAGCTCCACCCCGAATAATTTATTATTTATTATATTTTTATATTTTTAGTAGTGGTAATTTAGTATTCCTTTTTTAAATAAAAAAATAGGCTAAAACAATAAAACTACAAGCACAGCCCAGTATATTTTAGTGGGTCGAATCCGCCGTAAAATACTAATAATGGCATGAATGAAGTATAATGTTTAAATCTCGATTTTGGAATATTATTATAAACACTTTATATAAGGTTTATAATAATTTCTGATTCCGAAACTCTCTTACTAGACGTCATAAAATTGCAGGAAGGAGTCGTATAATGTCAAAAAGGTAGAATGGTAAGTGATGTCTTATCATAGTCTAAATACAATTTATTATTTTCATTATTTGGGTTAGGTAAAGGTCTTCAAGTATATTTCTTAACTTTTACGGCATAAAATTCCACTATAAATCCTCTATAAACATTTAATTTAGTATGATATTAAATCTTTAGTCTAGTCTCAATTATACGTCGGATCACGACTTGTAAACTCTTTGGGGTTTTTGTAAACAATTATCAAAGCAAATTTTGTTTTTAAACGATAAATATATTTTACACTACAACGATAAAATACATTGTATATCTCTCAAGATTCAAAATTTTATTAGCAAATGCGTAACATGTAGCACTTATATCGTAGTTGTGTAAAATATATTTATCGTTTCTAAATAAAATAAAATAAAAATCGAACTAATAGACTGAAGTAGTTAAATAAAAATTATACACACGCAAATGATGAATAAATAAATAAAATAAATAAATAATCATTTTTTCTTTACATATATATCATTATGTTTTTTTGGTTCGTGGGATAAATGATGAAATAATTCGTTAACAAATGATGTTCACACAGATCATATCCCAATTAATTACTGAAATAATTATGTTTATCTCAGAATAATTCCATAATGAGTAATGACAGGTGTAGGCCACATCTTAAGTAGTAATTAAGCAACCTTGAGACCGATGGTTAGGATTAGAACTGCAACTCAATGAGGAATTAATGGGTCAAAAATATGAAAAGATTTTTCCACGGGTCTAACTTTACAAATTACTAAAGTTGAAAATTGATTATTTTTTCATGACAAGAAAAATTCGCAGTCGTTATTCGAGAGATGTAATAAGATGTTTTTATGCAATAACTTACAAACCACACATCAGAATTTTGATAATATAATCTCTTCAATCGTAAAATAAATACCTTAATCGTTATTTCGTTTCGAGGATACGGTTTTGTTTTTTCTTCCACGGTTACCCCACTTGTTGAAGAGGTAGACAGAGAAAGGCATAATGATATATATGAGCTGGAATTATGACCCATCCAAAAGGGTAATATCATGATCGAATCCAACGGCCGAGATCATGATTGGTGTTGAGGAACAGAACCAATGAATAAATGATGCCAAGGCCAATCAATCCACGCACACGCATGCACACACATACACAAAGTATACGTACATAATTATTTTTTTCCGACACATAATTAAAAAAATAAATGATAAAATATAAAAAAAAGTAAATAATAAATTAAATAAGAAAAAAATGAATAAGATAATGAGAGTAGATGAATGAGATAGTGAGAGAAAAAATGAATGAGATAATGATAATAGATGATAAAATAACAGAAAGAAATGATAAGATATAAGAAAATATAGTAGTAATTTTTTTTAAACTATTTTATTTTTCGAAAAATGGGTCACTTCAAATAGAATGTTCCGAATAGAAAAACGGATCGCTTTAAATAGGCGAATGGAGTATTTGTTTAAGGGAGCAAGCAAATTTAAATAACGAGAATAATTCATGGTCAATATTGCTTTTACGAATCTAATTAGTGGCCACCCAAATTATTTTAATATCAATTTAAGCATTGTTGGTCATCAAATTCAGACAAATCAATACTATGTCCCAATCATACAATCAAAATTAAATTAATTAAATAAATTTTTATGTGCGGATTGTGTATTTCTTGCTATCTAGGATAGTGCTTTAGCTGAGCCACTTGCTACCTGCTTTTACAACATAACGTGTAGAATTGGTGGAATTATAATATGTGGGGTTTTGAAAATTATTTATTTATTTATTTATGCTCTGAAAAATCTTTACACTTCGCATGTTTGTTGTATCGTCGACAAGCTGCATCATTAATTTATTGTTATTTTTTAGGCAATTTGTGTGTGTGAATGTATGGGACATACCGTCTCTCTCTGTCTTGCATTGCATTGGGCAGTATCACCTCACAACCAACTATAATTTTAAAACCGGCCCGAAAATTGATTCGAAAAAGTAAATTTAGTAGTTCAAGTGATTGAATTATTGGGTCGATCAAGATTGTGGCGAAGCCAAGTTAGTGTTAGCGAGTGGGGATCTTCTGCCCCACTTAGTGGACCACTACATGTCCCATCAATAAGGTGAGGACATGTGTCGACTTATGATAACTTTATGGCCCACAAATGCACGCGTGACAATGCGTGATTGGTGGGTCACCAAGTGGTCCACCAATAAATGGGGCAGGTGATCCCCTGCCAGTGTTAGCGCCAGAAGATCATCTGGCCCAAAAATGGTGGCCCATTCGGTGGGCCACCAATCACGCCCCGCCATGCGTGCATTGGTGACCCACCTTTTTAAAATTAAAATATTTTTTTAATGCTAACATGGCCCACCAATGCACGCGTGGCATGACGTGATTGGTGGACCACCGAATGGGACACCAATTTTGAGCCAGAAGATCCGGATTGAGTGTTAGCACCCTTTGAACTTTTATAAACACTTTTTACTCATGTATAAGATTTTTAAAGGTCTCGGCCTAGAGCTTTTATGGAACTTTAGTTTGGAGGTGAGGTGTTCGAGTTTCCTTAAAGTTATGTACTACCTTCGTCCTGTTCGGTTTGTCTTGTTTCTTTTTTGCATGGACATTAAGAAGAGTGTTGATGAGCTTGTAGTATTTCTATTTTAAAAAATAGGACAAGTAAGTCAAACAGGACTGAAGAAATATTATATTTCACAAAATTGTCAAAACCGGACTAACCAAGTCCCGATTGATCCGGTCGGGTCACACCAGAGTTTGATAAGTATGGATTTTTCTCTGATATTGGATTTACCGCTGGATCCTAAGTTTGAGCCGCTCGGGCCGGGTTTGAAAATAATGGTCCTAACTACCCAATATATTAAATTATTACATGAATAAATATAAATATAAGGTAGAAAGATTCTTGTGTGTGTGTGTGTTCAAGAATCTAAGGGAATAAAATTTGTTTTGATATTTAATTTAGTTCGGATGGTTGCAGCGAACTAAAGTGTGTTGTTGAACTGATCCATCCATCTCAGAATAACATCTACTGAACTATCATTTTCCATCATTTATAAACGGCAAAGTATATGAGATCAAAATATAATCAATTTTAACCAAAAATAGGAAAAATATCTGTTGAAAATTAGAAGCCAAAGTAGAATATTAGTCCGATGAATTATTAGACTTTGGTCAAGATTATGGAAAGATTCATGTGGTACTGAATTATTGGAGTCTGTAGAAAGCGTGATTTTTGATTTTTTGTCAGGAATATGATGTCACAAGTTGAAATTTCTTCTCCAAATTAAACTCATTAAATTGTGATAATTAAATTTGTGGCTGCAGGCCCATTTTTAGAGGAGAAGAACTAACATTCATTAAATTTGTGTCTTATTTAATTAGAAATTATTTAAAATTATTCATTTTTATAATTGGATGAATATATGTGTTATCGTTCTATTAGTGAACATAAATTAGATCGACCATGTTTCAGAAAAGAAATAAAAAGAAAGCTATTATATATTTAAATATCGAAATTATATAGGGGATTCTTGTTTCTGTCATACCTTTCAACAACCATCTTCCATAATTAGGCAGTTTGTACTCTACCTATTTAATTAATTTATCCATAGAATTATGTTATTACAGATATTGTTATTAATTCATTTTCTCCTTATCTTAAGTTCTTATTCACATTGCAAAATCTTACAAACCACATATGTGCAACTCTCTTTCCTCTCTCCTCTCTCTCTCATATCGTAGCAAAGCATCCCTTCATGGAGACCCCACTCTCCTTTTTCTAGTGCAAAAGATTGAACTGAAGCCTTCTCCCTCTCTCTCTCTCTCTCTGGAAAAGCTCAAAAACTCTCATTTTATTCTCTCTCTCTCTTCACTTCTTTCTTGGTGAAACCCTAGTTCATACACAATATTGAAGAAAAAAGAGAAGCAGATCGTTTCTACTTTGATTTTTCCGAGGAGATGGTTTATTGAATCATGGGCTGGCTGTCTGAAAATTCTCTCGATCTGCGGTGGGTGGTTGCGGCAGCAGCTTCTGATTTTGTGTTTTTCTGGAAATTTTAATTAAGTGAGAGAAAATCTTAGTTAGAGAGAGAATAGATGGATTCTGGCAACAGCGGGAGCTTGCAATCATCGAGCGGCGGCGACGAGGAGTACGACTCACGCGCCGCCGATTCCGTCTCCGCTTTCGTGAGCGGCGGCGGCATCCCCAATCCGCCGCCCTTCTTCGACCCGCTATCCACTTATCTGCACCAAAACCCGAATTCGTCTCTCCTCAATTCGAGTATCTCTTGGCCCCGGATATACGCCCAGTCGCTAACATCCGACCCGAATCCGATTAGTCACGAGATCGTACACTCCATGCTGCCCGATACTACCCCCTTCATGCCGTGTTTCCAACCGAACAGCGCCGCCGCCGCTCCGCCGATGAATCACCACCAAGCGGCGGCGCGCAATCCGAAGAAGAGATCGAGAGCCTCGCGGCGCGCGCCGACGACTGTGCTGACTACAGACACCACCAATTTCAGAGCCATGGTGCAGGAATTTACCGGAATACCCGCGCCGCCGTTCAACAGCTCGGCTTATCCGAGAAGCCGGCTCGATCTATTTGGCTCGAGATCCGCCGCCTCAGTCGACGCCGCCCAGCTTCCGCCGTACCTCCGCCGTCCTTTCGCACAGAAAATCCAGCCGCCGCATCCGTTTCTATCTTCCTCCTCACTCCTCAGCTCCTCCGCCCTAGACGCCGCCGCAGCTTCTAACTCCCCTAGTAACAACAACACCACCACCGCGGCGGCGTCGAGCTCGATCAACTACCAATTGCCGATCACGCAGAGCTCCAACCTCTTCAACATCCCCAATCAAAACCTCCTCGCCTCTCTCCTCCAATCAAACCCCAAATTCCCCTTCCCCAGCTCCAATCCCCACACAATCACCTCAAAACCCCAAAATCCCTTCCAAATCGAACCAAGCAATCACCACCAAACAAAGATCGGCGATATGCACAATCAATTCGGCCTAGAACACAACAACCACATCTCCGAAACCCTAGCCGGCCTCCCCAACCTCATCCCCTCCGATCAAATCAACAACAACGCCGCCGATACCACCAATGCGGCGAGGTACGGCTTCGAGATGAACGCGATGAGCGGGAAGATGAGCTTCTCCGCCTCCTCGACGTCGGAGTGTCACGGAGGGAAGGCGGCGGAGGGCGGCGGCGCGAGAGAAGGTATGGAGTCGTGGATATGCTCTTCAGATTAGGCATGATTGTAGTATAGTAAGTATGCTGCTGATCAGCTGTGATGATTCAAACATTGAAAAGAAGAAGAATTGAAATCTTTCATGATCATATATACAGTAATAGTGCTTAAATTATGTGTAATAATAGTCATCTTTTTGGATCTTCTTCCAGATATTCATCATATCTATACATACATATTTCTTCTCTCTAATCATGAATAATTCATATCATCAACATATTCATATTCCCAGAAGAAAGAATCATAAACTTTTCTAGAACTTTCTGCAATTCCTCGTACCTTTTTTATCGTTAACATGTAGTATAGTAGGTATTCTTACTTCATCATAAGTGATTGATTAATGTTTAATCTTTGTTAGATACGATTTCAATTAGTAATTTTTTTTCAGACAAATGATTATTTTATTTTATTTTTGCGTGGTTTTCATTATGATCATTGAAATATATTGTTTATAGATCTTTTATTTTTTAGGAGGTATTCTTAATTTATTTAATAAGTTATTTTGCTAATTCTATTTACAATTTTGAGTTTTGTCTGATTTTATCCAGGCTCTTTTCTACATAGATAACGACACTAAATGATGTTATCACTTTCCACTTGAAAAAATCTCAATTCAGATCATGTAACATACAGTTAAACCTCGGTAAAGTAAAATTTAATAAATTAATAATTTCGTTAAGTTTTATTTCGGTTTTGATATGGGTCAATGCACTAAAATAATGATCGATAAAGTAATAATCTGATTAAATGAATATTTTTTCTCGGTCCAAAGATTATTACTTTATCGAGGTTCAAATATAATTTGTACTCATTTTTAATCTTGTTATATGATCGTATCCTTTTTTTTTTACTCCGATAAAGAATGTACTTTGCCCACGAATTCAAGCGTGTTTATCCCTCCAAAATCATAATGATCACTTTCCAAATTCCTTTTCCGAAAAAAAAATGCACTATTTTTTAAAAAATTGAGCAATTTTGTAATTATTTTCAATGAATAAATAATCAAATATTTGTATAATCTTACTTTTTCCAAACACCTGATGTAAATAAAATGAGCATTATTAACGTGTCACATTAATTGCACACGTCAAACCCTCTTAATAGCGTGATGTAATATTAAACATTTTTATTTGTTTTTTTCAAATTCCCAATAAATTATATATTTATCGCATTTAATACAAAACAGGGTCAGGGGAAATTAATAGTCTTATCAAACTAGCTAGGAACGATAGATAAGGTTTGGACAAATATGGCTTAACTGCCTAATTAGGGTTTAGGGGAGTACGATTAGTTTACCATGTCCATTTCTAATATCTATATATACATATACATAGACATTTATTTATATAATCAATTTAAAACGTGTTTGGTGTAACCCATCACTTCATTCATAGGCTTAGTTCCTTAAATTAATTAATCAACCATTAATGTTTCATCTTTCAATTTTTGTGGCTGCATCCATTTTCAAGTAATAGCTACATCGAGACTTATGATTCAATCGTGTAACTATGATTTGACTTTAATAAATGGTTTGGATGTTAGTAATTCCTAACATCTCACACTATTTAATAGTGGTTCCATTTTGTTTAATATCGTCGTAGTGGGGTTGCAATTGGTTTGTTGAACTCAAAAACTTCATTTGTTCTGTAAATATTGTCTTATTTTTAATTGGGTTGTTCTGCTATTATGATTATGATCATACTTACTAAAAATAGAAAAACTTAACTCATAATTTTAAAATAAAGTGAATCCTCCTTACTCACCACCCACCCAACATTCTTTCAAATCTCACACACTCTGAATTCAAAGATTTGTGATTCTTAATTTTATAGAAACTAAAAAAATAGAAAAAATAAATCAATTGTCTCAACTATGTTTTAATAGAATCTAGATGAACTTTCATTCATTTCCATCAACAATTACTTAAAAACTATGTTCATTTCTTTACACAATTAAAACTCTTTTCTTAATCTCGATATCGAAAAGAAATATGACAGTAATAGGGAGTACTTTGTAGTTTGCCTCTTTTTTTTTTTTTTTTTTTTGATTTGAGGAACCCGCAGCCGCTACCTTCGGTGCCTGCAAACCACACAGGAGATTAAACCACCCTCAGGTGACATGCTCACACAGAATGACTTCAGTAAGGATTGAACCCATGACATGTCGGTCCCGAGAAACCTTACCTCAACCACTCTGCCATCCCCTCTACGTAGCGGGACTTGTAGTTTGCCTCTTTATTCCAGAATTGCATAGTTGGTAAAATTATAACCGTACATGTTTATGCAGTGTGTTCCTTGCGATTAGCGGCAGATCTAGGAGAGATTCATGTCGCTCCTACATCGTGTCAAAATACCGAATTTTCTTTTTAATTTTTTAAATTTTAGCTCCCTAAATTTCACAATTCACAACTTTTCTCAAAATTATTAATTTTTGCTCGTATATTTGAATATCCACCCTTAATGGCGATGAATTATATTTGGCTATGGGTGGTAGAATGATGGGCAGAAGCTGTGGGTTTGATTTTCTCCCGACAACAAAATTATGGCTGCGTAGGTATGGCGCGGAGTGGTGATTGGATCGCATTTAAATGCTTCCCACATCGAATTCCTTTTCTCCATAATCATATATAACTATATATAAATCCGATAACCAGAATTGGATTTTATCTTTTGCTTACATTTGTAATTAATAAAATAAGTAAATTTATGATACAACTAATATAAATTGAGTAATATATTTGTGATGGGAAAGTAAAAGGGGAGTGGGTAAAAAAGCCAACTAGGCAGTGAAAAGATGCAAATCTTTAAATTATATATTGTGAAAGGTTGTCATCTTTTTCCATAACATTGATTGATGTATGATAATTATAAAATTTGTAATCTCATCATCCACTAGATATGATATGTTCTATTTATCGCGACATTCCACTGCAAATAATATATTTTTTAAATAATAAAAATTGTGTGGAATGTATTTAATTATTAAAAATTAAATAATTTACATTATATAAATACCACTTTATTAATTCCCGCAACAACAAAAAACATAATATTTCTAGTGGGATAGAGGAAGTATTTATTTTGGAGTTTATAATTATTTATATATGTTCCCTCCCTAAGTTTTTGAATTTAAATGTGATGATTGATATGAAAAAGATGCAAAAGATGGATACCTTTATGATCAATATTTTTATGCCATGATTACCATTGGGAAACCTTTTCTTTTATCCACGCCAAAAGGAGTTATTTTCTTGTCTTTTCTGTTTATAGTTCATCTTTTTTCACTCGTGGAATATAGTTTGATTACTCACATGAAAATCACTATTTTCACTCCATATAATCGTGAAGATATTATTTTATTACTTTGTCTTGCTGCATCCCTTTTATTTAGTGATAATTTTGAAATTGTACAAAAAAAAAAAAATTGATTCGTGGAACCCGCATACACTGTTAAACCCATTCCTTGTGCGGTGCGGTAGCCTACAAACTACACAGAAGGTTCAACCACCCTTAATGTGACAGGTTGACAGGCAAATCACATAGTGGTGTTGGTGGGAATTGAACAGGTTCAACCACCCTTAATGTGACAGAATGACAGACAAATCACATAATGGTGTTGATGAGAATTGAACCCACATGACCTATCGGTGCCGAACCACCCACCTTCACCACTAGGCCGTCACATAGGGACACTAAATTTAGATCATAATTTAAAATGTCGTTTGGTATAAAACAACTTGTGTGACACATCAATGATGGCGATGCCACTCTGCAATCCCTCACTAAACTTTTAGGCCCCTCCTACACCATTACTCTAATTGGCGGATGAAAGGACCGGGTGACTACACTCTTCGCGAATCACGCGTAAAATCGAGATTTCATGTTTAATCTTTTTAAAAAGAATTAATTTGCCTCTTAAATTGCGCGTAAAGCCAAGATTTCATTTATACTTCTTTTAAAAAAGAAATACTTTATTTTTCAAAATTTCACATTTCGTCCCCTATTCAAAAATTTAAAATTTCTACGAGTTTTAGAAATGTGAAATTTGTAGAATATACATAAGAGAGGTTAGGTGACCCTTTTTAGACCTAATTAACAAATAATTAGACGAGTCTAACTCTATACACTAACCAAAAAAAAATTCTTGAGCTTATGCGCCATTAAATGCAATTTGTGATCCAATTTGGCCATTTTTAATGTATTGACTCTCTTATATGTTATGATTCCTGCAACATTTAGTATAGTTGGTATTCTCACTTCTACGTAAGCGGTTGATATAGAGCGAATCTAGTGTTCGATTCTCGATAGGATCGATTTAAAATTAATAATATCTCTTATATGTTATTATAAAAATATAATAATGTTAATAATATGTTGTAATATAAAAGGGGAAGTTCGGAGCACATGTAGATTCTGGACCAACCCCAACATTAGATATTTAGAGCTGATGTAGTGACGTCACTTGCTGACGCACTTCCCATCCCATGCCTAGTAAAAATATATATCCTACTAAGTACAAGTTCTTTTTTTATACTCCCTCCGTTCCTATTATTTTTGCTCATTTTTATAATTTGGTAAAAATTTACTTCTACTCTATCTTCTTCTCTCTCCTATTTTATTATGTTTTCTCTCCTACTTTATCATCTTTCTCTCATACTCTCTCATTATCTTACTCATCTTCTTTCTCATACTTTATCATCTACTCTCTTAATTCCCGTGCCGAAATCAATTGAGCCACAAATAACGGGACGGAAGGAATACTCATTTATTTTCAAAACATCTAGAAGAAGTAAACAACTAGAGAAATCATAAATGCATACAATTATAGTTATCATTTTGATTTTGATTTTGATTTTGATTTTTAATTCGAACTCGTGAAATTGGATCAACGTGTGCTAAAGCTATATTAGTGGGGGGCGGAGGCTCTACCTAAATTCACCCTCTCCACATGTGTTAAGAGGGCGGTGCTGCTCTACAAGGAACAATCCTTTCAGTGGTGGGACCCTGCAGGCCTGCACTACTCACTATGTCTCACTACATGTCCTACTAAAGTAACTCCGTACGAAATTACTAGTCAACTTTAGAAATGAGACATGTAGTGGGACACACAATGGGATAGAAGATCCCTTCCTTTTTTATTACCACATTCTTGCTCTCAGTTTCTTGCAAGTTGAGGCATGGTGGATTTGGATTCGGATCTTAATCATACTAGTTCAGGATCGCTGGGGATATTTCCCCACCCGTTTAAAATTAGAGTAGCGACTGCGAATTGTTAATTAACGAAAAAAAAATCCCAAGATGGATGCTAACCAGTGGCCCACTTCATTTTGCTATCTTGGGCCTACTTCATTTGGGCCCATTAATATTAGTAGTTGGGTTATGTTGATAAGCTGCAGGGAAAAAAAATTGTTGCTCAGTTTACAATAATTGTACACCTTTTTGTCTATGATAAGTTTCATCTTTCTTTTTTCACAAAAATCAAGAAAATAATATTTTATGATGTCGGACACTTCAAAAACATCAACGTATTGTGTCGGACACGTGTCAGACACTCGAACACGACACAACACTTCAATTGTTATGTCCAATAGATTTATACACATAACATCTAATAGTATTAAAAATATACAAAATTAGTTTATTTTACACTTGATTTTATATTTTTAAATAAATTAGCTCCCGTATCGTGTCCTAAATTTTTTAAAAATATTGTGTCCCGCGTCTCGTATCCGTGTCGAATCGTGTCACATGTCCCGCATACGTGCAACCTTTCTAATATATATACATCCATGTATTCTTGTTTTAAAAAAATAACCCTTCTAATGAGACAACTCAGTTACGAAATAAAGACGATAATAGAAAGAAGAGAGTATTTTATTATGGCTATGGAAGCCGTGTAACAGTTCGCAAAATTGCAACACAAAGGGTGCAATAGTTGATACATAAAGATACAAATTGTGGGATATAATTTTTTTCGATGCTATGGAAACAGAACCAAATACAACTGCACACTCTATACCTATTTCTAGTTAATCAATGATAATTAATTACTCATAATTAAATGACACTTCATTTAATTCCATGCTATTCAATTTCAACCAGAAAAATTAAATGCCAAACCCAATAATATCCTATGATCTCAGCTTCACTAACTTGTATAATCGTGCTTAGTCCAAGGAAAATGCACCATTGCAGTACCTGCAAAGCAACAGTAGGTACAAGTGTAAGCAAAACAAGTGAAAATATCAGTCAATTATCTTAACCCAGAAGAACAAATGTTACCTTTCACTAAACTTCTCAGTGGCATCAGAGGCATAGAGAAGGGTCTCACTGGCTTTCTCCAGAACCATATAAAGCTCCTTCCCTTTAATAATCCGAGCGATGAGCCATGCGTTGTTTTTCGCTCTAATGCATATCTCTAGATCTTTTCGCAACCTGAACTGTCCAATTTTGCTTTGCTTTTTTCTGAGTCAACCTCTTCACGGAGCTTACTCAGGGAGATTAAGGATTCCTGGTCCACCACGATGAAGAAACACTCAAATAATTGGAAAAATAGTTGAAGATGGGAAGTGAAACTGAAAGTGGCTAAAACAACATATGTAGCAGTTGAAGTATTTGCATGAATTCGATAGGAAAATGTAGTGATGAAGCAGGTCTAACCTTTGTCAAAGTAGTTACTTTTCCAGGTGGTGATGCCCGAGATACATATCTATCACCATCCACCAATAGATAACGATACCCACTCACATGGTACGCATTCTCACCACCCCACCCTCTTGATAGCTTCTCTTCAACTTTAAGAATCTTTAGTGATCCCTAGGATCAACAAGAAACAGCAAATTATCTCACCAAGTGATAATAACACCAACATCCGAATATAATTTCCTACTACATCACGAAGTAAAATCTTTAACAGAAGTAGAATTAAAACTTATAAATAATCGACAAACTGATTAATCATGGTGATGTAACCATACATCCAAGACAGAATAACTTCTTGCAAAAGTTTAATTGGTTGAGCATTAGAAGCAAAGCTCACATTTTCGATAATTTGCTGTTTTAGCATAGCAATTCCTGGCTCTCCACTGACCGATGAGACTGGAACTAGAAGTATAACAGTGAGGCCCCTATGTTGATAAGCTAACAGAAACATTTTCTCCTCTGTGTGATGAAGCCAAACTGTGGGGCAAGTAGGCACCAAAGAATTAACTTCTGTACCCCAGATATCAGTGGTAAGAAAACCGTCCTTCCCCTTGGACCACTTCGAATGCTGCAAAGGCCTCACTAAAGGATAATTGTGCCTTCTAACTGGGGATGTATCCCGTGTATTGTGGTATTGATCCACAGCAGAACCAGAATTAACTATTAAAGCTCCAGCATAAGTATCAAATGTAGTGTATGTTATACGTGAATAGGACCATGAACTTGCTTCGTGGAATAGGGCACGAGGAGTTAGCCTTAGGACAGCATAACTAAATAGGTTGAGAGTATCGATCTGAAAAAAAGAGAGACAACATAAGAATATACAAATATGAAATTTGATTCTTCGCGCTGGGAGAGAAAAATTGCAGCACATATACACCTTAAATGCAACAACTGACGTATTTATTTCAAGTTTTTAAACTCACATACCAAAAGGGGACAACAGAGATAATAAATGAAAACCCAAACTAGGGTAGAAAGATCAAACCATACAGGAGAAAGATTAGTTGAGACAAGTAGATCCTGGAACATGGTCATTGAGTAGCAACGATTGTTCCCCACACAAGATTCCAACACTGTCACGAGAGACTGATAGAAACCAGATGTAAGGTGACATTTCATTTACAAGCATACACTGATATTAGCACAAAAATGGAGAAAACTTAAGACATTTATGTATTGAAATACTATCAGGACACAATGGATAAATGAACAGACATAAATATGAAAGAATGAAGCTTATTTAACACTAGTACTAACAAAGTTGCCATGAAGTTGAAACCTTACCTAGACACATATTTATGAGTGACCTTTGCTTACCAATGATCCACTCATCCACACAAAACAGTAACATAATATACATCATTTACTATGGTGTTAAAGCATAACCAATAAACTACTTTTAAACAATAAAATAGAGCAGAACAATAGTGAGCAACTGCCAACAGCTCTGAAATAACTTAAGAGTATATAATTCACAAGGATATGAATACATGAGTGTGAACGATGAGTCGGTAAAATACATTTAAGGAACATAAAAAATAAATATTTATAAACTAAGAAGTCATCAAATAGCCAGAATTTCTTGATTAGGTCCACCAACGGGCAATAAATCACCTCGGAACTAACCTGAACTTCTATAGCAGCCTCACGCCCAACAGTTAACATCTGCAGTGTACCCTGCTCTTTGAGGGAGTCGCGAAAATTTGGCAACTGAGGTTTCTTCGCAATGGAGAAATCTGACCCAAAGAGAAAATTCAAGGTGTGAAATTATCAACTTCTGATTGCCCCAAGATCAAATGAAATGTCAATCATTGATACAGCAACTGCAGCATTACCCCAGCAGCAATATTCCAATGGCGAATGCTTTTCAAATGCTGGCAATTAGTAATTTAAGTTGAAATAATATAAAATACAAGAAATGCATTATTCTAGTGCATCTTCAAGGATAATCATACAAGAACCACTCACCACTTAAGAAGTCCATGATGAAATAGTAGAAATGGGTTCTAACAAGTCCTCCACTCGGTTCTTTATCGACTAGAGCCCTAACATATCCATGAAACATCACAAAAAGGGAATGAACTTCTTTAAGAACATTTCGTAAAGCCTCAACTCTCCAGATGGCTTCTGAATCCTTTTTCTCTACTACCTACTCAAGAAGAAGACAGAAACAACAAGAATATATTAGGAACAATAAAAGAGGAATGCGATTGTCAAGGTATACAGCATCAGAATTTTGTTGATATTATTATTGTATGTTCTCATATGTACTCCAATATCCCAGTTTCATGAAGCCTACAGCTATGATTACGCAATTAAAAAAATTCTTCATAAGACTGCATCGTATTATCATTTTTACTCTTCTTTCCAGAAGTTTGGGCAATAGTTCGGACTCCTGAACAAAGGCTCAAAATTTCAACCCATGTATACCTGAGACATCTCAAGAAAAGGCTTCACTTTCAAAAAAATTCAGCTGCCCTCTTAATCATAGCAACAATAACTCTAGATCTTTTTTTCAACTGCCCTCTTAATCATAGCAACAATAACTCTAGATCTTACTTCTGACTCTCACATCCACAATGCCACACACAGGTAACGAACAAAAACTACAGTTAAACCTCGATAAAGTAATATTCGATAAAGTAATAATCTCGCTAAAATAATAATTTCTTTCGGTCCCGATATGGGTCAATGCACTAAAATAATGTTCGATAAAGTAAAAACCTCGTTAAATGAATATTTTTTCTCGGTCCCAAGGTTATTACTTTATCGAGGTTTAACTGTAACATATGTTGTTCTTGTTAGTAATTTAGTATATTAGCTAATACAGCATGCTTATCGACTGAAAAATACGAAAGGTAGAAATTCATAAGATAACAAATCGCACCAGCATCATCCATATATCTGGCTCTGCTTCATAAAAAACATGAGAATGCTTCTCGGCCTCAATCAACTCACAAGGAGCATCTGGAGAGAACATTCTGTGGATACAAAATGTTAGGAGCCTAATAACTAGACAGCATAAAAATTACTATAAGCCACAATTACTTGCTCCAATTCAAACTGAAGGTGAAACATTAGAAATTGCCATCGTCACAAAACAAGAAGAACCACGATCAAGCAAAACAGCAACAATCAACCTGGTAAAAGTAATCAGTCCTTCGCTCAGGCCGATAACTGACAGCTGTTCCGGAAGGGGCAAATCGGTAGGATAAAAGAACAGAATCTTGTCCAACTCCTGCCCTTCAGTTTGGCCCCTCCTCAAATCAAACACACATAATTTCATCGCTTCTGTTGCATCACTCTCAGATGTCAGCCCCATTTAGACCTTTACCCTCAATATTCACCTAGCAATACCTTTATGGATATCAATACACATGCACAGAGAGTAGTGACCAAGATAATTCAGTTATGCAAACCAAAATGATCGTATCCTAACAAAACTGGTCATTCTCTTTCCCCAAATAATCTCAATTAATTCAATTAGGAGAATAATAGATCGTCCTCTGCAATGTGCAATTCGGTTAAATTCTATCACCTAATGCTATAATTAGCATGTACATAATAAAAAATTTCTCCGTAGTGACTAAGTAATTAGCTAATGAAGCGCCATTCCACCGTTACAACCGGAGAAGACTAATCAGCAGTGAAACCGGCAACAAATAAAAAATTAAAATACAACTTTCACCTGCCTGAGGTAGTGGCGAAATGTTTCAGATCGGGAGCCGCCGCCGCCTTGGTTCCGCCAACGGCCGAGTGATTGATGCAAATTGGTGTGGGTCGCGGTGGCAGTTGGGGTAACAAAAATCCTTCTGCGGTCTGCTGTAGTGGAGAAAACACAGCAACCGTAATGTTTAATACTACTACTATCTAGTGAATCATATTGATAAATATTTAATACATCCATAAGGCGCATAGCAAGTCTTTTGTGACATAAATAGATTAATCAAATTCTAAATACAATGGCGTATGGGAGAGTAAATAATTAATTCCCGGTCTTTGAGAAAAATATTATGTTACGAGTATTGCCCTATATCTCGTAATTTTTTATTTCTCTTTGTAACAAAGACACATTTGTATCCTTCGGGGATATACTTTTCGGATTTTGGAACTACATGTCCAAATATTTTCGATTTTCTAGGGACTATTAATTCACCTTATATGATTTCGTTCCTCTTTGACCAATTATTTCAATCTTGACAATCTCTTATAGATCGTCATTGAGGATCCTCTATTTTCATTTCACGAGTCATATTAAAGGCGAATATATCGTCATGCGTCCACAACGATATTTGATCTCTCCAATATATTGAGATCTCATAATTTTCAGACGCTTGTAGTTCTTGAGGAACTTCATTTGATTGATTAATCATTATCTTCATTATTTGGTTCATATGTTGTGCCCCTTTTCTTAGACACAAAATTTCTTTTAGAACCAATTGGTCGACCATATTTTTGACAAATTTTAAATGCATTTGCTGTCATTTATGCTTGTCCTTCAGGGACATGAATTCTTGTTAGGGGTTTTTGCAGCAAATGTATGACATTGTCACTTCTTTTATATACATACTAAAGCATCAAGAAGTTGATTCGCAATCTTTTGCAAATGAACCTTTCGACTTCTTGTTCACATTGATTACTTCTAGAATCCAAATGTGACTAGTTTGTTCTTGTGCTTTTTGTTGGATGTAGATTTCACATTGATTACTTCAGGAATCCAATGTGACATATGTTCCTCCTAATGTTGGGAATGTTATTTCATCATAATAACAATTTTAATGTGAGATCATTTTTATACGGGCAAATACCATTTTGAGTATGGATATGAGCAACTAATTATTCGATCTCAATTCCAAAACCATATAATATAAATCCTCTTCAGGAAGAACTTGGAGTTTAATAAACTCACTCGCTTTATCAAGACAAATATTCTTGATGGAATTGAGCTCTTTATGTTTGAAAATTATAGTTTTACCAAGTGCTACATTTCTTATAGAAATCGACCGTTCATGGAAATTAAGAGATTCTTCAGGATCTCTCTGCATCACCTATATGAATTTTCAATTATGTTTGCGCATCATAGTTGCTTGCAGATGTCCAAACTTATCATGTCAAAGCATAAAGCTCTTTTGAACTTCCGGTTCCTGACATGTTTTATCTCACTTGTTTTCAGAAATGTGTAACGCATTTAAAATGGTAGTGTGATAACTTTTCTTTTGTTAGCTTCTAGCTAAATACAAAACAATCACTACCTTTGTATATTATTTCAATATGGTATCCATTGCAGCGGATATCCTTAAAACTTAGTAAGTTCCTTCTAGACTTACTAGAGTAAAGGACAAACTCAATAGTTGATTTCGTATCGTTTGATAGAATGACACATCCTCTTCTGGAGCCTTTAATAATTTCGATGCACTACATTTGAAAATCTCGCAATTTAGGATGCATATACTCGTATCGAGCTTTAGGGAGGACAATCAATTATATCTTTAAGCAATCCTACTGGGATGCTTCATTTTTATTGTATTATTATCTCCCTATACCTCTTATTGACACATGAGCATCGATATCAAGATTTTATTAATGTCAACAAGACATAAATACTGTTTTCATTCAGGAATAACATATATCATCGAAAGTACGAGTTGCTCGTTAAGAGCATTTAATATTCTTCTAGAATATAAATGATGCTACTTCAGGAGCAAAAGTTAAATAGTATATAAAAATACTATATCTGAGGCATTTCCACAAACACGTGATATGTTGGAAATGCAGTTGTCAAGCATAGAGGAGCTCTTGCTACCACTCCATGTAATTAGATAATACTTTAAATATATATTGTTCTTTAGGAACATGTAATATTTTTCAAGATTATTAATTGTGCTACTTCATGAGCAATAGTTAAAATATGGTTGTGATATATGATTTCAAAATGATAAGTTTTAGTTGTTCCAAGAACATGTAAAGTTAATTGTGCTACTTCAAGAGCAACAATTAAAGTTATGAACATAGAGCATTTGCCAAAATCAAGAGCTTAAATTGTTCTTCAAGAACATATAGTATTATTCAGGAATACAAATTGTGCTACTTCAGGAGTAATAATTTTAGTCTATATTAAACTTCTTCAGTTGAAAGACTAATATTTTTTTTAGAAACCCAATGACTCTTTAGGAACATATAGTGTTCTTTGGGGATATCAATTGTGCTATTTCGGAAGCAAAAACAATAACAATTCAAGAATCAAGATTCGTCTATCAATAACACATATTGTATGAATTGCTCATCAAAAGTACGTAATATTCTTCAGGAATATTAATTGCGTGCTACTTCAAGAGCACCAAATTAAGATTATATATATATATATATATATATATATTATACAATATGCAAGAAAAAAAACTTAAGTATATAGTAAATACATAGATAATATTAGTAACTCTTCAAGAGTGAAATATTCTTCAAGAATATTAAATTGTGATACTTCTGGAGCAACAATTAAGTTATTTCAATAAGTTTGAATTGCTCTTTAAGAGCTTATGATATTCTTCAGGAATATGAATTGTGCTACTTTAGGAGCAACAATCTAGATTCAACATTAAATAAATAAACAAATAAATAAATAAGCAAGTATAAGCGTACATATATGTATAAATATTAATTGTAAATGTTCTTCAAGAGCATTTAATATTCTTCAGGAATATTGATTGTGCTATTTCTGGAGCAACAATTAAATTATTGCAATAAGTAAGATTGAATTGCTCTTTAAGAACATGTGATATTCTTCAGAAATATCAATTGTTCTACCTTTGGAGCAACAAAAAGTCAAGTAACATTCTTTAGAAATATTAATATATTATGCTACTTCATGAGCAACAATATAATAAGAGTAATCAACGAATATTATAATATAATAGCTTCTTCATCTTTCCAACGTGATTTTATTTTTTGGTGGAAGACCGACGTGATTTTCTTTTGCGGGGAAAGAACTTTTTCGTGCTGATAACGTATTATAAACTAAATAGAATGAGAGAATAATAGAGAAAGCGAAAAATAGATGTGTATTATTATGAGGGTGAAGACCTCTATTTATAGAGTACAAGATAGACTGCTAGGGTTTAGATATGATTATCATATATAGTAAATCTTATCTACAACAAATTTAAGATTTTTGTTGATTAATTGCATAGACGTGGCTGGTGGGTGGTTTAATTCCTACGGATAAAAAATAAATTCAAGGTCCCGAAAACCGCAATAAAGTGTGGCTACTAACTTATTCGATTCGAAATAATTATAATTCCCAATTCCGTCAACTTTCACCAAACTCCTTCATCATTCATTTGTTTTATTCAATTACACGGACCACATTTTAGTCATATCACCTTCATTCAAGCAACTACACAAACAAATTATGTAACACCACTTAAATTGTGGGGTTCATCAAATGTATACAGACCGATCGATTTTTTTAATATATATAGTCACTTCGTTCCCTTAATAGTGTCCTATTTTTTTTTCCAGTATAGTTATTAAGAAAAAAAAGGTGTTTTGATATGTGTATTGTTTGAGTTTTTTGAGTAGTTGATTCCTGACCACATATTTTTTTTACATTGTTTATAAATGAGACATTATTAATGAGACGAAAAGAGTATTTTACACTAAGATCATTTTTGAATTGACCTAAATAGATACTCCCTTCATCTTGCTATTGTTGTTCTGCTTTCATAATCAGGTTGTCTCTCTATTATTGTCTTGTTTTGTAATATGGAAAAAATTAACTCTTAATTCTAAAATAAAGTGGATTCTCCTTACCACTACCACACCACATTCTTATACTTCCTCTCACGCAATTCTATTTCACTCCAAACTCAAAAATTTTTAATTTTTAATTTTTTTGAAATTTCTTAAATTTTTTAATTATTTATTCAATTACAACACGAAAAAAATTCAGTTATTTAATTTTGCCTTACTAAAATATGAATAACTTCTCATTCTTTCCCACCAATCATTCATAAAAAATTATGTCAATATCTTAATACAATTAAAACTAATAAAATAAACACCTATTCATAATCTTTTAATCTTCGTGAAAAAAAAAATAAACCCATTAGTATTGTTTGATTTCTCTTTTGAGTGTCCATTAAAACTGTCTCATTAATTTTTTTTTTCATAAGAATCAACTATTCAAAAATTAAATAATACCCATCATAAAACACCATTTTTTTAATAATCGTGCAAAAAAAATTAATACTACTTAATGGAAGTGATACTATTTTAACGGCAAAAGATCATCTGACCCAGAAGATCACTCAGTGGCCCACCAATCACGCGGTGCCACGCGTGTATTGGTGGGCCATGTATTTAATATTAAAATATTTGTTTATCAGTAAAAACACACGTATGGTCCTCACAAAATCGGCCAGAAGATCCGGATTGTATTTTAACTATTCAACTATTAGAGGGTTGAATGTGTGGATGGATAAAGTAGCGTCACGTGGGGGCTAACTTTAACCAAACAACCTTAAAAAAAGTCGAGCCGCGAATTATGCATTGCCGCATGCATAAATATCTTACCCCAATCCATCTAGATACTTGGTGCTGCCACGTGGCGTTGAGTATGAAAAAAGGACAAAAAAAACTACTATCATTTTCAAATTCTGAGGGTGAATAGGTAAAATCACGTGAAGAACCCAAAATTAAAACAAGTCGGCACTTTCGAGTTTCGAGCTTCGAGTTCCAACTTCAGAAAACGAGCGCACCAGAGAAATGTCGAGAGCTACACCTGTTCGGAAGACTCACACTTCCACTTCAGATCTACTCACATGGTCGGAAGCTCCGCCGCCTGCAGTTTCCTCCTCCCCTAGCGCCGCTCGTACCGCGCCGCGTTCTACCCAGGTACGCCTAATTTAACTCTATCTTCCCTACGCTTTGCATCGAAGATTTGCAATGTCTTATTGTTTCTCAATAATTTGTGGAGCATTTTCTTCTTCTTTCGTGGTAGCCGGCGGATGGTGTTGGTAAGGTGCTCTTCGGCGGTCAGATTACGGAGGAGGAAGCTGAGAGCCTCAACAAAAGGTATTCGACCAATAAATTAACTTTTATTCATTAGCCTGAAGCGATTTTTTGCGCTGCCAATTTTTTTTGGTAATTTCAACAACTTTCTTTATGATTTGATTACTGTTGCCTTCAAGTAATCCTTAATATTTGAAGAAGAGGAAACTGCTTTGATTAATCTGGTTTGCTACTAGCTAAAGTTATTATTGAATTAATTTGTATTTTTCGAAGTTAACTTGCTTTTTGAGTGATTGTGTTTTATTAGATCCTTATTAAGCAAAAGGTAATATACTGAAAAATGTTGTAAATCTTCTGAGATTTAGATATTGATGAAAATGAATGACTATATAGTCTATATGAGTTTGAGTAATGGTGATTTGAGATATGCAAGAAGTCCTTTGTTCACCACTTGCATCTAGCAAACACAAGGAACTCATAATCCACAACTATCAATGGCAATATCTTGAGGAACCTCACTGACTTTTATGTTTAACCTTGCCATCAGTAATTGAAGTTTATGTTTATTTCTGCTATGGTCGAACTCTTTAGTTAAAATATCTCCTCCGATCTCTGGAATTCCGAAGACGGAGTTTACTTTTGCTAATGTAAAGCTACAATAAGAGAAGTGGTTGACTAATTAAAGTTCCTATATTTGTTGTTGATGAGCAAATATGAAATATTACTGTCTTCTTGCTGCTTCCAGGAAGCCTTGCTCTGGCTATAAACTGAAGGAGATGAGTGGCAGCAAAATATTTGCAGGTGATAGTGAAGGTGGTTCAACAGAATCTGGGACAACTGATGGTAATTTCAACAACCGAACATCAGTTCGAATCGTGCAGGTACTATTCATATAGGTACTTCAGCATTTTTTAAAGTCCGAATTGACTTAGCTTTTGTTGTTCTGTTTCCTTCGTACGTGCTAGCAAGCTGCCATAGGAATAAGTCAGATTTCCTTCAGCACCGAAGAAAGGGTTTCTCCTAAAAAGCCCAGCACTATCACTGAGGTTGCAAAACAACGTGAACTGAGTGGAACGTTAGAGAGTGAGTCAGATAGCCGAGCTAGGAAGCAGATTTCGGATGCTAAGTCCAAGGAACTCAGTGGCACAGACATCTTCGGCCCTCCTGCTGAAATCCCTGCTCGGTCAACTATGCGAGCTATGGGAGTGAAAGAGACCAAAGATATGGACCAACCTGCACCACGAGCTCTACGCACTTCTGTCAGAGTTTCTAATGTGAGTTGACTAATACTCCCTCCGTCCCGTTATTTGTGGCTCTTTTCCCCATTGCGACGTCCAATATAAGTGGCTCATTCTAAAAACGACAAAGATTGTGTAGACCAAACTTAAGTACCAAGAAGTTGAACAATTTACACCACATAACATTGTTTTCTTAATTCCCGTGTCGAAAAAGAATGAGCCACAAATACCGGGACGGAGGAAGTAACACATTGTCATTTACTCATTCCATTTACAACTTTGCTCTAAATTTTCATATCCTTTTGCAGCCTGCAGGAGGTCAGAGCAACATACTGTTTGGAGATGAGCCTGTGGTTAAGACTTCAAAGAAGATACACGACCAGAAGTTTGCGGAGCTGACAGGCAACGACATTTTCAAGGGAGACGTTCCTCCGGGGTCAGCTGAGAAGCCGTTGAGCGTGGCTAAACTGAAAGAGATGAGCGGCAATGACATATTCTCAGACGGCAAGGCTGAATCCAGAGACTACTTTGGTGGCGTCCGCAAGCCACCGGGTGGTGAGAGCAGCATTTCCTTGGTCTGATCTTGTGCCGTATAACGTGCTAGTTATCGTTTCTGCTGCTCGTTCGCCTCGGCCCCGACGGATGTCTTGAGGTCAGTTTCAGGTAGCTGGATGCAGTGTAGTGAGTGTTTGTATTAGGATGGTGCTTCTTGTGTCTGTCTGATACTGGGATGATGTTCATGATCCATGAACAATGAAATCGTTAGACTATTAATCTATTTGGATATTGGGTCTCCCAATTTGTTAATTATGCTTGAAAAGAGGATGCTTTGAGAAATTTCAGGTGAGAAGTGAAAGTAATGAAAGGTTAAAAGGTGATTTAAGGGGAAGATTAATCTGCTCTTTCTATTACAGTGATTGTCTTATAATTATGGGGACAAGATTTTACTCCCTACCCCGTCCACTTGGCCTCTGTTTCGGACATTGTTATTAAGAATAATGTAGGTACTTGTGTATAAAGTTGTGGGACAAAAAAAAAAAAAAAAAAGTGGACAGATGATTTAAACCTTAATTGTGACAACAGATGAATGAAATTAAACAAAATAAATAAAAAAAACAACGACTCTGCTGGGGATCGAACCCAGAGTCTCTGGTTTCGTAGACCAGCGCCTTATCCATTGGGCCACAGAGTCATTTGTTTATTACATATGAACCGAACTTATTTGAATGGATGCTTAATGTATGCTACAATATTAATCTCTTATTAACAACTTGTGTTCGCTAAAAAAATGTCATCTTATTTCTACTTCGATTTTTCGCTCGGTCATATCGATGAAGACATTGGGCGTCATCGTCATGCATTGTGTCGCCTCCTTCTCCTATACACTAAACTCGTGATGGGACAAGCTGGTCTTGATCTTTCGGAGAAGGGTTTCAAATGAGCATACATATCATAACTCGAACAATGATGGATCTGTATCTGAACCGGCGTAATTAGTGAAAATTCTGGTGAAATATTATATTAAACGATAGAAAAATATCCAAATAATAAATGTGAGCTATTTTCCATTGGCGGAACTAGAGGGGGGTCGGGAGGGTCGACTGAATGCCCGGCCGACGGAACTTCGACTAAATAGGGTATATGATTCGTATTGCTTATAGATAATTTTAGTGAAAAATATAATTAATTATTTACTTGTAGTGCAGTTGATTTAATGACTTTATCTTTTTTAAGAGAGGTATCATGTTCGAAACTCAATGCACACATTTGATTTCTATTTTTAGACTTTTGAATTATTTATTTTCTAATTTTCTTTAATTTTATTGCAAGTATAATTAATTCAATATATATGTATAACTCTCTCACCTGTTATAAATATTTTTCTCTCTTTTTTCTACTAGTTATATAAGTATCTTTCTCAGCGTAACAAATACAAGAAATAATATATATTATATCTTTCATATCGTGTTTGTGTTCGAACCATTTAAAATTATATTTAGCAACTCTCGATTTTTTCTCTTCCTTCGGCCATCGTTGTTCCTCTATTTCGACTTCCCAACTTCATAGCTCTAGTTTCGCCGCTGCTATTTTCTATTTATCTTTATTGTAGTAGTACTAGTTTGTAACTAAATAAATTCTTGTAAATTCTCTTACATTATGTTTTTATTTTCCTTTTTAAAATATGAAATAACGAAAACTTATATATAAAGCAAAAAAATTAAAGAAGAAAGAGTCCTTAAAGGTTTTTTTCAGTTAGAATTGTTCAATTGTTTAATTTCCAGTCCTCAGTCCTCACCCACCATCATTTCAATAGTCTTCCAAAAAGAAAAAGAAAAAAAAAAAGTACACCAATTTATCCGTTCTTCAATGGTGATTTAAGTTCTTCAATGGTGATTTAAAGCGTACATATTTTGCATGGAGCAGCATATGCCGTTAAGATAGTGGAAGAAGAATAGATTCAAGACAAAAAGAAGCCGCTGATAATGGGGAGAAAGCAGAAGCAGGAAGACCTACAAAAGCCGCAATCAAAGTCGTTGAGGAGTAAAGCAGCCCACTTTGTCTCTGATCTCACCACCGGTCTGCTCAACCCCATCTCCGATAAACCCTCCAGACCTCCGCCGCGCCCATCTTCTCAAGTAATTTGTTTATTTTTATTCGTGGTTTTGGATAAGATTTTGGTGATCGGTTGTTAGAGTTCCTTTTTTCGCCTAATTTCTGATGACCTAATTGGAAGTAGCAGCTGCTTGATCAAAATTCGTGGTATTTTAGTTCTGGATATCCCGTTTCGCTTGAATTCGGTGTTGATTGTTGAAGATGAGGGTTAGGGTTTTTGAAGTGTTTCTTCTAATTTGTGTAATTGGTTTTGTTTTAGATGAAAACCTAATATGTAATCATCACTTGTTCTGCTTCAGTAATACTCCTCTGTTCAACGCATATAGAATGCTAATTTAGACCTTATTGCTTCTCTTGTGAAGAGAAAGATCAATCTAATCTCATTGAGGTTGAAACTTGGTTGAAGAAGCATGTACAAGTAGAGAGAGGGTGAGGGAGTAGGGAATTGGATAAAGAACAGGGCATTTCAGCATGGTTTGAATTTGTTATGTTGTTGATTACATTGGATTGCTTTTGAATATTGATTCAAGCTAATGAACAAAGTATGGCTTAGTTTATGGTTTGGAGTCTTATACTCTATTTATGTTTAAGATACCACGTTCACTAATCGTTGTTTAGCTTGTGGTTTCGATAGGATGATTTGAGTAACTCTGAGAACAAACAGACAGTGGAGGAGGACTCCAAGGAGCGTGTCGATGGTCCCGACACGTCTTCATTTACTGCTTTTATGTATTCACTTTTAGCATCCTCAGAATCACAATCTCAGAGTACTCCCACCTTTGATGAAAAAGTCAGTTCCCCCGAGGATGATTTCAAACCACCGTCCGAACCAATGACTGCAAAAGAGAATGACAAGAAGAAAGGTTTGTTTTCAAAAGGGAAACAATCCCTTGGCAAAGCATTCTATCAAGCTGCTAAAATAGGCGGTTTCAGAAGTCAATCCCCAAAAGCCAGTTCTGATACGGCAGTTGGGAATGGAGGCGACTCCAAGGATGAGGGCATAGCCATGAAAACATTGAACGAGTCGAATCCTTCACAAAATCTTCCTGAAATATCTGAACCGTCATTGCTTCTGACTGAAAAGATTCGGAGCGTTCTTTATGCAGAGCTCCCCGTGATTGTCCAGGGACGAAAATGGATGCTATTATACAGGTTCGGTATATTTATTGAACTCGTCATGTGTATATATGTTTCATTTCGTTTCGTTAAAATGTTTGCTCAACAGTTGAATTACTTTATTACTCATCTTTCAGCACTTGGAGGCATGGGATATCACTTTCGACGTTATACAGAAGAAGCATGATTTGGCCTGGGCTCAGTCTTCTGGTAATCCTTTGGTTCACCGTAATTCTTACTCGTGCACTTTCATTTTGCTTGTACTTGATACTGTTTGGCTGTGAAAACTAAATACTTCAATTAGTCTTTAAGATGGTTGGCTTTTCGCATCAACACCTGAACAATTACAGTTTTTTATTTTTCCTTGAATCAGCATTATACTTCTCCTTACTTTGTAGAAATGTTCTCAACCTAGCGTTAACATAAAATCTGCAATAACGGGATGGAGGGAGTATGATGCAAAATATGTATTTCGAATTTCAGTTCTTGGTCTTGTCCTCTATATGACAATGAATTTTGGACTCCTACAAAAATTCTCTCATATATACACGATTTTGGGTAATTCGTATGTAACGTTTAACGTCGCAATTTTCTTTTAATTGTTTTTTGTTTTAAGTAGTGTATTACCTTACACTAGTAGTAGCCATTGCTTCATCACTTCAGCTCATTCTGCATACTTTGAATTACTGCTGGACTGCATATCTTCAGTACTCATTCTGCATATTTCGAATTACATTCCTATTTTCAACTTTTAGGTTGTCGGGGATCGCCAAGGTGCGGTATTCGGTGGCTTGGTCGAGGCACCTTTGAGACCATCAAATAAAAGGTACCAGGTAATGCTGAAACTTACCTTTCTTCTTCATGCTAGAGCAACAATCTTACGCTCCTCCGATAGTAATGCCTCAGTTTGTTACAGGGTACAATAGACTCGTTCGTCTTCACCAACACGTCCGGACATCCTCGTGTTTTCCGCCCTTCAGGTACATCTTGCAAGAACTCCAATCACCACTACCTCTAGATATCCTCTTGTGTGACTTGCACCATAAAATCGTTTTAATAGGGATGAATCGCTATTTCACTTTGTGCTCGACGGATTATATAGCCATGGGCGGAGGCGGCCATTTCGCTCTTTATTTGGACTCGGAGCTGTAAGTTTTTTATATGCTTAGTTAAACAAGAATGCTTGCATACACACACACACTTGATTGCATCTCCCCCTCTCCTCTTGCTAGATTGAGTGGATCGAGCTCGTCCTCAGATACCTACCGAAACCCTTGTTTGGCACGATCGGAGGAGTTCGATGTCAAGGAAGTCGAGGTATCAAATCGAAAATCTTTCTTCTACTGAATTGGTTTGTGATTCTTTATGTTTTTGCTTTGTGTAGCTATGGGGTTTTGTGTACACTTCGAAATATGAAGAGATGATCGCGTTATCGCGAACCGAGACACCGGGGATTTGCCACTTGTAAATGAATTCTAGGCTGCAAGGTTTTCATCTTATTAGTTATTATGCATCTTGCTTCTTGATCCCTAACTGAAGATTACACAGTTGTTTGTATGTATCGTGTGTATCACAGACCGTGTTATCGTGCAAAATCGTGTTATCGTGCAATTTTGCACGTAAAACTGCAGGTTTTGGCTGTATATAATAGATGCTGTGTTTCTCCTTTACAACCGTCGAAGACATCGCATAACTTCATATATTTTTTTATGACGAGGAAACATCGTTTCTATTCTCGAAAAACGGAGAAACGAACATGTGCGGAGAAGCTATTGCTTTATCTTACGAAGGAATTCTTTCATCTGCGTAAAGATTTCGGCTTTCACCACAAGACGCATCCTTTTCGAGTTCTCCCACAACAAGCCTCCGTACTCTCGAGCGAAATCGCAGGCAGCCTCGAACACATCCTGCAAGATCGAGCCCGGGTTATACTACACTACGACAAAGTGTACGAAGATATAGCTCGAGCTCGAGAATGCATACCCGTGATGGGAATTCGTCAAAAAGATGAGCAGGTGCCACCTCTACTCTATTCAGATCTGCTTCCCATAATCTAATCTGGTTCCAAATTCCAAACACCAATCATCATGTATATGATTTTCTATTGAAAAAAAATAAATACGGCCGGAATGTCGAAAAATACCTGATCGGTGACGTTTTCCGGTACAGATGGAGTCTTCTCAGCAACCCTAGGATGAGCATTCTGCTGCAGAAAGGATACTATCTGCATTCAAGCAAAATCTTGAAAGATCGAGTAACCGATACTGATCGAAAGTCGTGCGAACGAACATAGAGGTGCAAATTCAAACTAAAATGATCAACATAATAGGCAAGCAAGACATGTCTGAATGTAAAACAATTCAAATGTAAGAAAAAAGAACCAACATATGACAACATAAGATATAGCTTGCCTGGTCGGAAGTAATGCCGTTTAGAAACGCCTTATACAAGCTCTCTTTATTGATCGCGCCAACAATAAGGTTCGGAAGCTGGTACTCGACCCTTTAAACAGTGAATCGAGAGCGAATTTGAGTGAACAGTATTAGGATTATAAAAAAAAGACTCGAATTTAAATATCGTTTGGTACTAAAATATCCTTCAAATAAGGATAACTAGCAAGTTTTATCGATAGGAGAGAACGATAAGCGATGCGGCATACCTTGCAAACAAGCGCAAGATCTCGCAATGCAATTTAGATGTTGAATACGCGTACATCCGAAAGTTCGTTTCCACAACAACAAAGCCCTGTTTTCTGGCTGTTGTATCGGCTAAGCTAACGGAGAGATTGGTAGCTAATTTAGTAGGAATGAACCAACCGTCCTTCATCCCCTGCACAAGCAGAATCACTGAAGGTCAGCACAAGATAAATTCCGACAAAGATCATAGAATACGTCGGAGCTACAACCTGCTGGAGCTTCACCAATCCCAAATCGACAAGATCCCTTACTATCGTCTTCTGTATATCCGACAAAGTGTTCAAGTTATATGCCTACAAAATTTACTCAGAATCATCAAAGGCTGAAACTTCCTGCATCTTAGAAGTTAGACCGCTGATTGATCTCGAAAATATGCTACGGAATCTTGAAAGAAGAAGGGTAGCAATAAACTAGTATAACTATTAAATCAAAGACGAAACTATCTCAACATAATACCTTGCCCATAACATGAAAGCTGAGCTCCAACAAGAATGATATGAGATCAGCTGTATCCACACCTTGCTCCTACGAGAATAAACAACATTCAAGACAATTTATATTGGAGTTCCCCACATGATAATTTAACTAACCCAATCCGTAAAGAAACAATTTTCCATTGCCAATAGAAATGCAAGAAAGGAGCATCGAAAGAATACTACGACTCTAGTAAGAACCCGCATAAGTTTAGCTATCCTAATATTACAACATGAGAACACTAACTCAATCTGCAATTCTCTGGCCTAATGTTTATTAACTTGGCCAAAAATAATGCTTGAAAGAAAACACGAGAGGGGGGGAGAGTTAATGATAAGTTAAACGTACAATACCTCACAGTTAGTTATGTATTCTCTAATTATGTACCAAAGTTGAGCGTTCGTGTCCATCAGCTGTTACAAGCATTTGTCAGTTATAGCTTCACCAAGCAATGCACGAGCCAATACTATTAACCTCATACCAGAAACTGAAATCCGCTCTCGGTCAGTTTTGGAGGTTCCTTATCATCTCTGAAAGGCAAAGCTAATGTATCATATGATATGAAGCAGAATATAAAGACTGCAAGGACGAGAGTATTGGGGCCGGAGAATTACTTTTGACTCAGAAGACCGCGCTGGAATACTTTCATCATCGAAGATTTTATGTTCATTGACCTTTCAGCTTCAGTAGAGTTTATCAGGTGCAGCAAAAACAACTGTTTTTCGACAATTTTGTAAGTCATACGAAGAATGGCCAACATAATTACACAAATACTGTCAATATATAAACAAAAAACTCGCACCTCCCACTGTTCGATAGCATAGGCATCTAATTCTTCAGCACTAGGAAGCCTCACAGTAACGTTTGAAGGCATCGGTTCCCTAGGCGAAACTCCACTGTAGATTCAAAAGTTGTGTCACATGCATTATTCAGAGGATAACTGAAAAATAGTAAGCAAAAAACAAGGCAGAATGTTTAGACAATGCCTCACCCATGCACTATGTGCTTCTGGAGATTTCGCTGAAACGTTGGGTTAAATAGGTAAGTAGCTTCTTTCTTCCTGCAACAAAAAAAGAAAACGTAAACCACGAGTTTTGCTCAAGGACAATATAAGCAAAGCTATAGATTAAAATGGCATTTGATGTAGAGGCATGGCAATGACAGGATATAATAGTGAAGTATAAAATTGGAAATGAGAATGAGAATATATGTACAGTACCGATCGACTGTCTCAGTCAGGACTCTCAGCTGAATCAATCTGTCTATAGCTACTCTATGCTTTGAGACACCATCAGGAAGAACCCATTCTTCCAGCCACTTTGCTGATACTGGCCCATCTATGAACAAAAGCTGAAGCGCATACTTCTTTGCCAATGGAGGCAAAGATCTGAGGGACAATCGGGAAAAATCAATATTAACCTCAGAACTATTAAAACTTATAAACAGACGAGCAAGTCGCGACAAAATTAAAACAAATGCCTCTAACAAAGTAAATATTTTTAAGAAAATCCGGGGAAAATGAAAATTCACATCTTTAGCATCAATACTTCTAAACAAAATTAGAAGTCAGAATTGTTAACCTATGACCCCAAACATAAAATGCTACATTAAGCTGAGCAGTCACAAATTGTTCCGGTGAAACGTGTGCAAGTTGCACATGCATGTAGCGAGGTTAAGAAACAAATAAATAACATCGAGACTTGGAGAAAGGTGAGAGACGTGCCACATGGGGATAAGAGTCTTTGAAAATGATCATAAAACTTCTAACAATATTTGGACCCGCTAAGCAAGATTGTTTGTTTTTAAGGCCTATTAGGGTTTTAGAAAATAATTGAAAGCAAAATGTTTCGTAAAAAGATTGATTAAACGTATCTGCATAGCACAAGGATTCTAGTGTATAGAAGCTCAACTAATATATTAAAGATTTAATAAGAAAAAAACTGTACATTTACTCAAATTGTGCCTAAAAGCATTACCTCAAGACGGCTTCACATATGAACGAGTTTTCGTATAGCTTGTCAAGTTTCACTGCAGGCAATGATGCCACCATATCCATAAAGTTTCTAGCCACGATTCTCACTTGCGGCATCTTATCTGGCTGATAGATATAGATGGGCAGATGCCAAAGAGATTCACTTACCAAATCTTGTTGCCTCTAATTTCTTGAAATGTTTTCCTTAGTTACTTCATCAAGTTGAATCGAGCAATCTCGCAATAACTTGTAGGACTATCACTGTCAACGTCCAATCACATAATTTGAAGCAAAAGCTGCACAACCATGGAACCACTCAAGCTTCAAGACCAGCACATAACATTCTATTCTGATTAAAGATCCATTAAATAAAATGTTATAAGCCCAAAGATAATAATGAACTCAAAATCGAACTCAATTGAGTGAGACAATCACATTCAAACATCCACAAAATTTATCACTTTAGAAACTATCCTTATACTTTTATGGATATTCATTTCACATACATTAAGTAAAAACCAATGCCTCCAAACATGATAATTTTTCCAGATTCGGGAAAACTTGATACATTCAGCATTCGGGAAACACATAGTCATATCAAACCCTCAAACTAACAGCCCATACAGTAAATCCTTAACATACACATAATTATACTCATCAATCTGAAAAGTAGTGCAGAAACGACATGATAATACTCTCTAAACTTGAAGGGAAATGCTAAGAAACCCTAGAATCTACTTGCCCACAACGAAGGAAGACGAATTCGTTCTAACAAAGATGATTGATTTGAGATTTTTTGCCCGATAAAACATGGGAGATGAAGAATGAGAAATTAAAATAAGCAGATAAATTGGGAGTACCGTGGGTTCTGAAATTTGTTTGATGAAGCTGAACTGATTCACGCCGGCGACGGCGATACGGTGCCCGCGGTGAATTGGGAAGAAAAATTCTATTTCTGGGAGTAATTTATTACAAAAAATATTATATATAATTTTCCTTTATTATTAATATTACCACATATTTTCACACTGTCGGGCTGATGCTAGATAGCCCAATTTCATAAACCGCGAAATAGAAGAAAAGCCCAAGGTTAAACCCTTCCACTCGGTCCCAATTCGATCGCCAGGCAGAATCCGCCATTGTTGAGAAATCTAAGCTGAGAAAATGGGAAGCAGACTGGGAAAGAGAGTGGTGAATTTCGCAAATCTACCGATCAAGCTCCTCATGCCCTCATCTTTTTCCAACATCACCGAAATCGCGCTCAAGACTATCCCCTCCGCTTCCAAGGCGAGGCATTCGAATCCTCCAAAAGCCCGAAAATCGATTTTTTTTTTCTAATTTCTATCGATTTTGCAGATCGAGATAAAGAGGGTTTTGGAGTCTCTGTACGGCTTCGAGGTGGAGAAAGTTGAAACCCTAAATATGGACGGCAAGAGGAAGAAATACGGCGGGATATTGATTAAGAAGGCCGATTACAAGAAAGCTTACGTCACGCTTAGGAGGCCTCTATCGATAAATCCGGAGCTTTTTCCGGTTCAGGTGATCGAGGAAGAGAAGAGGAGGACGAACAAGGAGTCGAAATCGAGCATCGTTGAGGATCCGGATGCTGTGAAGAAGTCGCATTGGCTCGATACTGGCCGGGATAATCGAAGATTTAAGAAGCCGGAGGGACAGACTTTTGGGAGGCGTAGTAGCGGCGGTGCTCAGAAGGCGGCCGCCGGAGCTCAGGCGACGTTTCCCTGGAGCAGCATGACCTCTTTTTCGAGGTAATAATGCGTTTTTAGAGGTTTAGTTTATGGATAATGCAATGTAGGATGCTCAGAATTTTCTGATTCCAATTGCTCGGCAAGATAATCCACTTTTGTTTTAGTTCATTTTGGATAAATTATGAAGTTTGGTATTATAAGTTGATATGAAATAGTGTTCTTGTTTCCTCTTTGCTGCATATTTTCCCAAATCGAACACACAATCATAATTGCACTCAATCAAGATATAGATAATTCTTCAAAGAACAAAAAAAGCATTAATTCCCACAAAAAATTCCGGTTTCTGATCTATTCCTCAAAAAAGACTCAAAAGCAGCGATTCGTTCTTGGCCGCTGATTCGATCTTGGCTGCTGATTCTTAGCATCAGTATTAGGAGTAGACTTTATGTATATATTTCTTAGAAATTCTATGTATTGTATGAATTTGGTTGAATTCTTTTACCCGTTAATATCGCCTTTTTTGCGACTAAGCTATGATGTATAAGGAAGTAGGTGTATTGTTTAGTGCATGAACTTTAATAGCGGTTACTTTTAGTGTTGTCCAAGAAAGTAGGTGGATGATATAGTGAGTCAAACTTTAATTGCTAATTACTTTTGGATTGGGTAGTGGCTCATCAGTACTTACATATTGATCCGTAGCGATTCTTACAAATCACTGTACCATAGAAGAAAGAATCACTTCTCGAACTAGAATTTCAAAAACATTGATAACATATGCAGGGAAGGAAGGTCTTGGATTAAACATATGTGAGTCAGAACACGAAAAACCCAAAGTGTCGATGTACTGTTTAAAAATATACTGTAGGTATTCTTTCTCCGAACTTTCTATCCAACACTTTTGTACCAAGGGAATTCGAAAAATACATTATCACTGTTGGAATCACAGAAAACACTTAACTACAATATCTGGTGAAGCTAACTAACCCCTGTTGCTATATGTGGAATCAGCACTTTTAGTACTGGGTTATTTTGAGGTGTTGGGAGAATATATATTTAATAGTTCTCGCGCTGACTGCCGGCGGGGAAAGTTTCTTATGTGGATTGGGTTTGGTCTGTTATGACTCTCATCAGTTTCTTCCTCATCTGTTTTTAAATTGAAAAGAGAAGATTTTCTTATTTTCCACCATCCACCTGTCCAACCTGATGGCTTCCTTTGCTTCCTTTTTTGCTTTTGATGTTCTTGTTGCAACTCCGAGTAGTCTCTTTGCAGCTCATCCATTTGCACTTTTACTTTCTCGAGTTCTATCTTGAGGGCGTTGACTTCTTTGTTTGTTGATGACCGGCTACTTTCGTGATCCGATTTATCTGCAGTTTCCGCTTGAACATTTCCTTGTATTGCAGCTCTTATTTTCATTTGCTCTGTGAATAAGACCTGAAATACGAATGATTAACTGAAATTAAGATGCAACTTTATGCATACTTCCTGCCTTTTTTGCTGCAATTAATATAGCTGAAATAATGAAACTTGAATGTCTAAATACTTGTCTTCTCATGTATATTATTATTACCTAGTTTGTTGTTCTACTACTCCTAATGGCTAGTTGGTATGTTTTATTTATTAGCTGGTCTTATTCAGTATTAACTTGAATTCAGTTTACATAAATTACCTGAATCATGGTTCTTAGTGGCAGCCTCTCATTTTGTGCTGCATGTGCACATGCATCTAGTGAAAGTTTCCCGGGATTCATGACTTTGCATAGCCTCCTCCTTTCATAATCTAGTAGTGATGAATGAGTCTATTAAGAAAAATCGCCTATCAGGTTATTTGATGAAAGCAGAACGAGAGGTATGAGCAGTGATAGATAACCTTGAGAAAGGTGTCAATTGCTCTGTAGAGGCCGTCATCACTCGTCCGAGCATTTTCAGGCAAGGATTGAGCTAAAAATTGAAACTTTGTTACTGAGAGTTTAGGGTCTCTTGCTATTTCTGCTAGGTAGCTGTCTAGTAGTTTACTTATAGCCAATGGTCCGGCTTGCTGCTGCTGCTGCTGCTCAGAGAGCAGAAAATACTCCAAAATTCTTTGCACTACCTCTATGTTGTGCATAGTTTGCTCTTCACTAGAACTGTACCGACCCAATCCGTTAGGCAAGATGTTAGTGAAAATAATCATTATTAGGGTGTGTTTGCAAGAGTTTATTTTAAGCACTTATCTGCTTTTGACCGCAAAGCAATTTATAAGGGTTTGCAAAACCTGCTTTGCAAAACCCTTTGTGCATAAGCTCTAAAATTAAGCAGCTAAACTGCTTGATCAATTAAGAAGTTTTTGGGGCTTAAAGCACATTTTTTTCCGGAACGTAACATAAATATCTGCTTTTTAATATTGATACCAAAATCCCACTATTATTTTCAAATTTAAGCAAAAGCGAATAAGAAGTGCTTATGATAAACATTTGCAAGCACATCCTTAATCTGTTTAGGCCCTGTTTGGGAAAACAACTTAAATAAGTGCTTATAATATAAGTGCTTATGGTAAGTACTTATAACCCATTTAGGCTTTGAAAGGTGTAGAGAAATAGAGAATAGGGTGACTTACTTTAGCATCCTCCCTTGATCACCTGCTTCATAACTAGGTATAAGAAGATCATTCACATCTGCACTTTCTAGTACAAAACCAGCTCTCTTTTCAAGCTCCGATACTATGGCCGGGGAGGCCGAGTAGAGCAATGCCATCTTCAACATTTTCAATAGAAACCGACAAGGAACCGCTTCTTTCTCGGAAGGCAGTAGGCTCACTAGGCTCTCTACAATCATCCGGTTTTCCTTTTTCGGTTCGATGTCCTCTTCATGCTTTCTTCCACTTATAATCTTCCACTGCATCTCATGTCTTCCATTACTATTACTGCTCCCTTCTCCTTCCCCCGTGGAATCTATGCTGGGCAGCCATTTCTTCTCATATTGGATGATGCAGGAACCTATAATCTCCGGTTTGATCCCTTTTGCCTTGAGTATTGTTATAATCCTCGTGAAATAGTCGATCCGCAGAATGCTCACATCGTTGAACCACCACTTTTCGCCGTTCACTATCCCTCCTATCGTTGAAGTGTCTCTGCAAATCTTCCAAGCTACTGCATCACAACACCTCCTCACAATCTGAAGGTTCTCGGTCCACGGAGATAGCGTCTCGCACGACTTGAGCACGGTGATGGAGTCCCTCCTTGTAGAGAGGACCACGAACGTGAAGAAAGCTTCGGTTTTGGAGATCAAGTTCCCGTCTTCCAATGCTTCCATCATTTCAAGAAACTCCGATGCGCATCTTAGGGTGCTACGTTACTCACGTTCACGTTTATGGAGAGACCGTAGCAGAACTTCAATACAACTTCAAATGTTTCGGCTCCACCCGGAAAGTTGTCAAGCTTGAGGTCGCAAGACGTAGTATCCGATTCTTGAGGCTGAAGCTCTATTCTGCTGAAGTAGCCACGCTTGGAAATCATTGGATACTGTTTGAGGAAGGCATTTATAAGGTATAACACTATCATCCCAATCAAGAATCTTAATTCCTTAGTAGTCTATTACTATTACTTGCATTTACCATATTTGCTTTAGTGTTATAATGAGAAGCATGAACTTTCTTGAATACCCTTTTAAATGTGTTATAAAACCATATGTTTTCTATTATTTCCTTCTCTAGCTGCAGATATATGCTCTCTATATTAAGTACCTTATGAACATAGAATGTGATTTCTTGAACTTGAATTGACAGATCTGTTGGAATCTGAGACAGCAAACCTGCCCAACATGAAGACACTCATTTTCTGCTGTTTCTTTGTCTAGTTGGAATAATGGATGTTAAGAGTTATTATTACCATGAATCTTCTCTCTTCTCAAAGCCCTCTGCTTCTGCTGCAAAGAATTTCGACCGAACTATTATCCGTTGACCTGAACCGATGCCATCAGATTTGTCGCTGGGCTCTGTGAAAACTTCATCTTCTCCATCTCTTCCTCCTCTTGCTGCATGCTGGCAGTGATGCTGCGTGAGTTGTATTCTCTCTCCTGGTGAGAGAGAGAGAGGGGGACTTAGTGAGTTAATGTGTGAGAATGGAGTCTGTGTGGATGGAGGCAGTGTTAGTAGTTTGTTCTCTTTCAGGTTCAGTATCAGTCTGATTCTGGACCAGGAGGAATAATTTTTTGTGTTTGGGTGGACAAAAGGAATGTTGTTTGTGACTAGTCTTATTCATGTTTGACCAAAGTCTTGAGAAAAATAAGCGTTATCGTGTCGTGTTTCGTATTGTGTTGCGAAGATTTCATTTTGACACATGGCGTGTTAGGAATACAATAAAATAACACTAATATTCATGGGGTATCATTTTTACTACAAATTAAAATTATATTAGATGGTAAAAAAAACAAGATATACATATATAGTACTATAATACCATAATTTTTTAAAAAATATATTAATATTTCAACATGCTAGTGTGTACTGTTCAACCTAATCACGGGAGGATAATATTTCGAGTTTTTGTCGATTTTCTTTGTAATTTATTAAAAATTTGTGATTTTACTCTCTTAAAATTGTATTTTATCCGCCTTTTTTATTTAGATTTTACTCCCTCGGTCTTGCTTGTTGTATTTTGTTTTTTTCGGCATGCAGATTAAGATAAGTGGTCGGTTGTGCGTAGATAAATAAGCACTACAAATAAAAAGTGGGAGTTTGTATAGTAATTTATTTTTATTTTTAATTTCATGACAAAACTGAAGAGTATTGTTCAAATATTAAACTAAATAAATATTGTGGCGAAATATAAATAATTGTACAAAATGAGGCGTATATATGCATCCCTACGTTCTTTCTTCGTCGTCTTTCCTTAAAATTCTCGATCTTAATCCAAATCCGTTACTCGTCGTCACCGCTCTCATCAAACAAGACATGCATATCGGTACATTTTAGAGAGAGAAAAGAGAGAGAGAGAGAATGGCGGCCGCGGTGTCACCATTGGCAAAATACAAGCTGGTGTTTCTCGGCGATCAGTCCGTCGGAAAAACCAGCATCATCACCCGATTCATGTACGACAAATTCGACACCACCTATCAGGTATTCCTTTTCCTTCCCCCAAATTCTAGGTTTTCACCACATTACCGTTATTCAATCGAGATTTTGTCGAAATTTTGTAAAATCGTTGTGTTCTTGTTTAACTCGATCCAGAATCATTGTTTCACAATGGATCATTCTTCAATTTGTTGCCGATTCGTGTTTAACTCGATCCAGAATCATTGTTTCACAATGGATCATTCTTCAATTTGTTGCCGATTATGGATATGCAGGCTACGATTGGGATAGATTTCTTGTCGAAAACGATGTATCTAGAAGATCGAACAGTTCGCTTGCAGCTCTGGTAGCATTTCCCCCCTTTTTCTTCATGAAGAACTCAAATGAGGTCATCGAGGATAGTTCTGTGAAATTACCAAAATACTCTGTATGTGCAGGGATACTGCTGGGCAAGAGAGATTCCGAAGTCTAATTCCGAGCTACATTAGAGATTCATCTGTTGCAGTAATCGCCTACGATGTTGCTAGTGAGTAATTCATGAATCTCTTTGTATTTGTGAAGACTTTCATCGTCTTTGTTCAAGTAATTGTGATGCAGATAGGCAGTCATTTTTGAACACTTCAAAGTGGATTGAGGAAGTAAGAACAGAGCGTGGTGGTGACGTTATTATCGTTCTCGTCGGAAACAAAACTGATCTTGTCGATAAACGGTTAGTCAACGATCATGTAAAACATACACCGAGGAGATTTTTTTTTTTGTTGACGAGGAATCCGCAGCCGCTACCTTTGGTGCGCACAGGGTAAACCTCGCTCCTGTGCAATAGCCTGCAAACCACACAAATGTGACAGGGTGACAGGCTCACACATAGGAATTGAACCCATGACCTATCGGTCCCGGGCCACCCACCTTCACCGCTATGCCATCCCATGGGGACTCACCGAGGAGATTTTGATATGCTAATGTGTTTGTGCAGGCAAGTTTCGATCGAAGAAGGAGACATCAAGGCTCGTGAATTCGGAGTCATGTTTGTAGAAACCAGCGCTAAAGCCGGTTTCAATATAAAGGCAAGGCCGGTTCTTGTTTCAGTCTCGTATTTCATTGCGTACTTAGAATGGATTTGTATTTGCAGCCGCTATTCCGGAAGATAGCGGCAGCGCTGCCCGGGATGGAGGCGCTTTCGTCTGCAAAGCACGACGATATGGTGGACGTGAACTTGAAGGCGAACGACGCGAACGATCAGCAAGGCGGAGGGTGTGCTTGCTAGGGAAGATGGAGAGAGAGTTGTGTAACTTTGGTGAATTCTCATTCATGTACAAATTCAATTCAAATATCTGGAAATAGCTAGAGAATTATATACCTTGTTTTTAGAGACCCCTCTCACTCATAAGGTTGATTATCTCCTCCTCTAGTTGTAGAGGCTATCAAACGAGGCCCGAAAAGCCGGGCCTAATTTGCCGATTAGTTTTGGATGGAAAGCCCAATGGACTAAATTAGTCCGGCCTTAACATTTTGACAACCCAACTATTTTTAGTTAAAGATTCGACGCGCATGAATTAAGAAAGTAAATTCAGCTCACATGTAATAATAGATGTAAGGCTACAATGATGAAATTCGAATATGTGGCCTTTAGCCACAATTCAAGCACATCAAAAGGCTACAATGATGATTATTCAAATCTATGACCTTCTACCACAATTCAAAAACCTCAATTGATAATACAAAATTAAACAATATTACAAAAAGAATTAAACATAACACTGAAAATACATTTATTTATATATGAGAAAATCACTTATGGTTAATAGCAGCTTGCGTTGTTTACAAACTATTGCACAAGAATAGAGTTTACTTTAATAGCGGCTGCAATCATGTTACACTCATCACTAGACAAAACTTGGACCTAAAGATATATTTTTTCTAGATCATATCCTAATCCAATTCAAATCATGATACATTTGGCAAACTTCTGCAAACAAGAACTCCATACTTGCCCTGAAAAAGAAACAAGACATAATACAAAAAGGAAAGAAGCAAGATAAACTGAGAAAATGTAAAGTTTAGAAATAAAAGAAAATTCCACTTCAAAATTCCTGAATAAAGAGAAACAAATAGGAGAGTGTTATATAGTCACCATATCTCAGATGGGAAATGAACAGACAACACTTGCTCTCTCTGTAGGTAGTTCAAATGCAGACAGATTTACCATTCAGAATACATAGTATACAAGCATATACACTACATCTTCCCTCATTATTGTCAAGAAAATAACAGACGGCGCACGTTAGCCCTGTCTACTATACAATGAGACAACCAACACCCAAGTATAAATACTCTCCAAATTTCATCTCAACCATCGAGACATATCAGAAAAATTTCCCATCAAATTCCAGCAAGGGAAGGGTAAGTAAGCATCATGAAAGAACATAAATAAAAGAACCCAAATGCAATGGGATTCGAAAGGCAAAATCAACCTCCTGCAAAAATTTAGAACTCCTCTCAGCTTGTGGTGCTACTGCTACCGGCATCAAGTCTTTCGTAGAATAAGATGTATCCATGGTCTGTATTACTAGAGTACTCTTGTGCTGATCCGAAGAAGGTCTGGACAAAAGACTCGTCTATCATCTCCACGTTTTCATCGTCGAAGAATAACCAATGGTTGTGACTTTTCACAAGGCTGACGTAGTGGCCGTGGTTGGGTCCACTTCCCACATGGACAACTACAGCAAATAAGGAATACTCGGCATCTGCATCCTCAACTGTGTTGCTGAGTTTTAGCTCGAGGGGGAAGACAACGCGGTATGACAACTTTTTGTACCGCCCCAGTTGTTCGATGTACTTGAATCTTTTCAAATGTATCACTAAGATCTGAGGTGGCCTTTTGATCTTCATTCTCTTTTGAGCTTCCTGTAAGCTGTATATTGCCACAATATTTTTATACAAACAGAAAAGCGATAAACAAGTGAAAGAGCAGTTAAATAAACCGTGGCACATCATGTTCTAAATAAGAGTGCAATGCTATATTGCATAGAGATAGCAGAACAATCAAACAGATCTCAAATAAGACTGATTAAACTTGCAAGCCTATAACCCATTAAGATACACCAGTAGTTCTCCCTAATTAATAATCCTACAAAGGGAACTTTTAAAGCCATTAAACAAGCTTGCCTAGGGGATCCGACGAAACTTATGAGATAAACATCCAAATCAGTTGAGCTTAAATAGAGTTCATAAGAAACATTTCTTAAGAAATTTCTTTGTTACAACTTCAGAAACAGTTTAGACTCATATCAGCAGTTTGCGAGTTCACTTTGGAATGGAACTCCAGCAATGCAGAGCTTGACCCAGAACTAAATTGCAGTTCCTAAATTAATTCCACCAGCGAAAGATCAGCATGACAAATAAGCGAAACCATAACAAGTATTAGAGAGTTTAACACTTCCCATGGTATATAAAACTGACAAACTAACCTGCAGCATTTATCACAAAAAAATTTGTCCTCGGCATTTAAGGTTTCAGTTGAGCTAAAGTTTTTCAAACAGCTTGTAATTGAACTGTTTTGTTCTATATCAAGGCTCAAGTCGAGAAATGTTTCATCCCTTGCTGTTACTGTCTCACAACGCAAACACCTGGTTTCATTTGTCAATAAACCCTGAAACGTATGAAGTAGCAAAGAAAAGTAAGTTAATATATAAATGGCAAATAATTTGAAATTCAAGGCCTAGAATCATTATTATTCTCTTGGATCCACAATTAAACCTACACACACACACACACACACATACACACAAAAGATGATGAAAATAAGGCAGAGCTACAAAAGTAAATCAGTTATTTCTTGGTTAGGATAAATAAGGATGTAATAAAATCAAAGAGGAGAAGAATGCACAGAGCCCAACTTTGCTAAATACCAATATGAGGTACAACAGAATGCGGACAAATGGTAGCCTACCTGAAAATTCTTGTGCACCCAGGTAATAACTGGTTCCTTTAGGGGACCATTGGGAAATATATTTGTAGGCCCATTTGCAATTTTTGGGGGAATCTCTTGATAACTCTTAGCCGCTCGAGCCTCTTTCTCCAGAATATCAACCAGTTCATTTAGCAAATAGTTTAAGAATTCATGGGCATCCTGCAAATAGTTACAGAAGTAGTAGATACAATTTAAACGGAAAGTACTGCACTTCATTCTCCAAATATGTAATTTGATCCTGTCTCTTTTAACAAAAAAGTAAGCATCTTAACATTTTATATTTTCTCCCTTTTTTCGGGTGTTTTTGTGTGGTGATGAGGGGAGGGAATATGAAATGACATAAGGAAGCAGGGGTGACTATTACCATACCTGGTGCATGTAACTGCGAAATATTTCATTTTGTTTCTTCAGTCGCTGTACAAAACGCTTGGGAGCAAGAACACCAGTTTTTTTCTTTTGTGAGCTTATCTGCATGCAAGATCAAGTGGCACTAGTAAGAGGGAAGGTTAAAGAAATAATTGTATGGCTTGGCATCTAGGTCCAAAGTTGCAGCATCATGGATTAACTGTAACTTATAAACAACAACTTCATTATGTTCACATATTGCACTGAAGAGATGTACAAGAATTCACAATCACATGATGATCACCAGAAGGTCAGGAGCATAGTAAATCTTTTACAAGAATCATATTCCCACCCACTCTTTTCCTAGATAAAATGCATGTAAGCTGATAATACAATTTTCAATACACATAATCAAGTGGAATGATTTAAACTTATCCAAAATTAAATGTTCACATTTCTTTCTGCAAAGTAATCACCTAATTTAGCAATTCAAATCACATATACAACCAAAATAAAGTAGAAACTGACGAGAAATTCAGGCCATTTTGATTCGGATTGCAGATCATGCGGCATACTGTCAAATTAAAGATAATAGAGCAAAGTAAAAAAATTAGATTGCTTCTCAAAAACTATTTAATAGCTAATGCAATATCAGACTAGGAACTGAAAATTCAAATTGGAAAATGACAAAATTAAATTGGTGGCCCAAGTTCATATGGAAATAATCATCAAGTTTATAAATATAATCATAGCGTTAATGTGAGTTTCAACATGAGAGCCATCGTGTATTCCTGTAAGCATCATTCTACAACATTGGGATTTGTTAAGACTTCCAAGAACAGATTTGGATTAAATGAGGCAATTCCTGCAATTGAAAACAGCCAAAGTATCCGCACAAGAAACCTATCTTCTAAGAATTATCTAGTCAAAGTGATCACTTAAAATTTAAGAAAGATACGATTCTATAAGAGCATCAAAATGTAATCTAAGAGCATCAAAATGTAATCATTCCAATCAATTCATTTTGTTGGGGCACAATTGTCTCGAAAAGCAGTTGGATGAATCTGTTACAAAAAGTTCACTCAATGAAAATATATTTGATATTCATACAAACTAGAAACTCACCTGCAAAAACAAGTCTGCTAGGCATGTGAGGAGATTTTCTTCAGCATCAGCAGGATTTTTGTTATTGGAATAATATTCTATCAACTGCTCACGAAATGGAACACAAAAATAAAGAGCCTGCAAAACAATAGCAGGTAGAGTAAGTGGAAAAAAATTAACAATGGTCATCTCACTCCTACCTACATAACCAAGATGGATACAAGAAATACTACGAATGAACAGTCACTCAAAATTAGCCACATTTAAGAAAGAAAGATACAAGAGAAATTAACAGTTGCGGTCTAATACAGAATGAATAAATAAAAGTGGCAGTTAATCAGCAAAGAATTACAAGAGGAAGAACTACATTGAAGATTAATTAACGAACCAAATGTCATCTTAGAGATGATCATAAACTGCAAGCATAGACGCTTGTGAAACATATAATTCAGTTTTCTGCATTTTGATAATTAGATAATGTAAAAAGGATAGCCCCATTATTCATCATATGGTACCCCACCTCAACAATTTAATCTTCACTATATCCACCAACATACACAGATACACTATCTGAGAATGCACAAGAAACTTAACACATTCAGCCTAAAGAGTAAGAGAATGCAAATGCACTAAGCAAAAGTGTTTTGATCAAATCCAATAGCGAATGGCAACACCATGATTGTGTCGATCTATGGATCCTAAAAAACAAACTTTCAATACCATCAACTGTTTGACTTATCTGCAGAAAGAAAACAATCTAAATTACAATAATTATTCCATCCTAATAAGAATTTCAATCTTTTCAACAGTTCAATTCAACAACCGAAAGCAAATTTAATCTCCGTAAGTTGTTAAATTGATCACGATTCACGAACAAACAATCCACATCTCATAAAATCATGATCTGCATTGATCTGACAAGTCAATATGAGCAACAACCTGAAGCACGCTGTTGCAGTAGCAAGTATTGCCGAAGTTCTCGAGTCCAAAATACCGCTCGCCCTCAGGAAATTGGTCCCCTAATGCTTTCTCTAGCTTCGAACCCGCTGTCCCCATTCTTCCCTCACTTCATCCAATCCTCCGTCTCTCTCTCTCTGCCTCCTCTCTCTTTCTCTCTCAATACCGTATCCACAACTTAGCTATCTCCGCGTGCGTGATTCGGTTGCGCTTTGTGATACCTAGGGTTCGATTAACGGTGTGAAATAGAGTCTAATCGAATTGAAGATTGGGGAGAATGGTGAAAACCGATTGAAATTAAGGGTTACGGAGATGGGGAGGTGAAAAAAGGAGAACAAAATCGGAATATCTGTATTTGTGATGAAGATCGGGAGAAGGAAAAATATAAATAAAAGCGTGGAAAATGTGATTATAATGGAAAGCCACTATCTCCACTCCAATATTTGCTATCTGCGCTCCTAATCAGTCTCCATCATCATCTTTCACTCGATATAGTTGGATTAGACCGCCATTATTCTTTATTCATGGATTATTTATTATCGAAAAAATGTCCACTCATCTTAAATGAATGAAATATATTTAAAATTATTATACTTCCTCGATCACGCTCAATTTATTTTGTATTCATTTTCAGATCATCTCATCCAACTTGTCTTATTTTCTTAAAAGGAAAATAATTACTATACTTCTACACATAACCACTTACTAATTTATACACAATCACCTACTCACCAAAATATATGTGCGAAAACCAAACAAAACAAATCGACTGGGATGGAGAGACTAATAATTTAATTACATGTATACTTTTATATTCTCATCTATATCATTCAATAAATATTTACACATTCAACACATATTTAATGCATGTAAAAAAATCAAAATATATACTACTACAATATTTTATTTTGTTTGGGAATTTGTTAACTCTATATAGATGAGGATAATTTTATATATTTTGAGTTAATACTTTTTTATTTAAGTCAATTCAATGACATATTTCAATTGACTGTGAAGGTAACAAAGATTGTCATTTAATTATTACTTTTTTTTTATCAGAATGGACATTTAAAAAAATTATTAATTGTCTATTTTATAAATTTTAATTGTATTAAGAAACGAACAGAGTTTTTGAGTAATGATTGGTGGGAAGAAATTAGAATTCATTCAATTTTTTGCAAGTCATAGTTGAGGCTACCGATTTAGTGTTTTTTCCTATTTTTTTCATGTTGTAATTGAAGAAATAATATAAAATTTCCAAAAAAGTTAAAAATTATGATTTTATGAGTTCGGAGTGGAACAGAATCGTGTGAGATAATTTTTTTTGGAGAGAGTGTAAGAATGTGTGGGTGAATACGAAGTAATGAGGGACTCACTTCATTTTTACGTTTAAGAGTTAATCTTTACCCTTTTAGGAAAGAGGGGTAGTAATAACAAAATAACTCGATTATGAAATGAGGATAATAATAGCGGGACGAAAGGAGTATCTTTTATGATAAGAAAATCTGCAGCTGCTACCTTTGGTGCACACAGGGTAAATCTCTTACTCACACATAGTAGCCTTGGTTTGTTTTGAACTCATAACCTCCGACCACAAGTTAAACACCTTAACTGCTATGTCATCCAACTAGATATATTTTTTTTCGGAATCTTAATAGCAAGGAAATAATGAATGCAAAATGTAGATCAATTAAAAAAATACTAAGATAGCGCAATGTAAACTAAATGTCTTCATAATTGTTGGGTTATGAGTCAGTAGATGGTATTCAACTGATTAGCGGTTAAAATAATATTGGGGGAAATCATAGTAGTACTATGAAATTGAAGATCCCAAAACCCAGCTGATATCAGTAGTGTAGTGTCTCGATAGGATTAGATTATGTATAGGTTAGACTTTTTTTGATAGTTTATCTTTTTGTCTAAGTCCTGTACGGGGTAAACTGTTGGACTGATCTTCTGACGAAGTTACTTTCCAGAACCCCACGTCATCAGTGTAATCGCTTGCATTCTTCTGTCTTCAGCTGAATCTGTCCTCAGTAGAAGATTCTTCATCAACCGGTAGACATAAGCAGAAGAACTTAATGCAAAGCTCAGTACCTTCGAAGTCATCAACTGACCTACCAAAGCCTTATCAGCTTGTCAGCCGACTTAGTCGAAGAAGACAGAGATTGTCCTAAGTCTACTGTGTCCGACAGAAAACGACCCAGTCGCTCAAGTCATTTCGAAGTTCAGCAGAAGATCATACGAGGTTGAAGAATAGTCAACTCTGAACACTGACACATTCTCACCTACCACAAACCTCGACCAATGAGAAGCCGACAACGCTTTACCTGCTCTGACCAACTAAAGCTGCTCTCATGTACAGTGTCAACTGCCCTGCTGCAACAATTCGAAAAATATGGCCGTTTTCTTTGGAAGCTTGTGACACGTGGCATCGTCTTCTCCAACGGACATATGCCTGCTCACAACTATAAATAGAGAAGAAAACCGAGCTCCACGCACGGGATAAACAAGGGAAAAACGCTCAAGCTCAAGAACAAACTCTAGCAAACTTAAAGATCATCCAGCGAAGAACTTGCCTTCATAGAATATCATTAGTTCTTCTCTCTAGAGTTCTTTAGATCCCTTCTTCTCTAGCTAAGCTCATTGCCAAATTTATAGCTTAGAAATTTCGAAGGAGTTCACTTTCTGTGAATTGTTCTTATTGTAAGAACTCCTTCTTAGTTGGAGATCATCCCCTCCCTTTCGAACTTAGGTTTGAATTGTAAAGTCGCTAAGGACTATAACTTAGAAGGGTCATCCGTCCGGCATGCGATTCCTTGTTGAGGCTTGCTCGATAAATCAACAAGTTATCCCGCCTTGTCAGGGCCGTGGACGTAGGATCTTGCGTATCCGAACCACGTTAAATTGCTTGTGTTATTTACTGTTTTATTGCATTGCATACAACTGATTAAAAATCATATCTTTGCATAAAACGTATTTTCAAAGCGCACCAGCCAAAAGACTTTAATTTGCGAAAATGCGTTTTCAAACTAAGACGAATCTCCGGGCCCTACACTCTTATCCGCACAACGTCTCCGACTGAGTTTCAAGTACTGACAAAAGTCAGTAGGAGAGCTCAGTAGTTGGCACACTCTGACCCGTGATCGAAGGTTACTATCTGGCACTGTTCATCAGTTGCAACCTACAGCTCAGCTGTCCTTCACGTTCTGAGAAAAGAAACTGTGATCAGGTGTATTCCCCCCCTCTACACCTGACTATCGTCTCCGGACCAACAATAATAAACAAATATTAGAACAAAAAAGATTCGGTAAAGTGCAACATATTGATCAAAGTCTGAAGGCAAAATGCCAAAATCATAACATATTGTGAATAAAACAATATTATTATTGAAATGAAGAGAATTTTGTGCAAAATTATGTATAGGGGTGTTAGGTTCGGTTAAAAACATCAATCCACCTATATATAAACGGGTTTAGGGATGAACACCGCTGGTATAAGTAAAAAAATATATTGTTGCTGATTATTGTACTATTTATGAGTGATAAACAATCTTTTTATCGTTTATTGCACCAGAAATTATGGTTATCATTACTATTTGTAACGGTTAAAAGTTTACTGTTCCGATGGTAAATACTCCCTCCGTCCCATTGGAAGCGTCTTGTTTCCAATGGGCACGGATTTTAAGAAAATGATAATGTGTGGTGTATATTATTTGACTTTTGGATAGTTAAATCTTGTCCACATATTCTTGCCTTTTTTAAAAACAAGACGCTTCCATAGGACGCCCAAAATAAAAAACAAGACGCTTCCAATGGGACGGAGGGAGTATAATTTACTGTTTACGTATCTCTAGCATAGTTTCACAACAAGAAGGAACAAAGTATTACCACATTTCGAGTAATGATCTTACTTAATACATATTAAAATTTTCAAGTAATTAAATCATTTGAACTTAAAAATGAGCAAAAGAATGTCAGAACACCAACACAAAACTATAGAGAATGAACTTAAGAGTCAAACATCGTCGATGAATAGAAGATTAGAGATTATTATTTAAAGGTAAAGTGTGCTGATAGGAAAATTATGGCTTTTTACTAATTTGATAATTTATATATTCAAAATAAAATTAACATTTTATAATATTGCATACCATCGGTATTAATGGTACCGATAATTGCGGTGTTTTCAAACTCATTAATATTTACCGCTGGCTTATGTACGATTACGTTACCGATGGTAAAAAGTACCGTTGTTAATGGTAAGTTTGCGCTCATCCCTAGACGGGTTAGTAAAATAGCAAAGATAGCTAGTTATTTTTGCCATTAAATCATGCGGATCAATAACTTACTTATGGAGGAATGAGAGAGTTTAGTTGGGCCAAGGTATACATGAAGTCCATTTGTTCAATATGAGTATGACTGCATTTTATTTAGCATATGAATTGAAGATTTAAATCAGATAAGCTCATAATTAGGTATGATTATTTATTTAACAATTATAAGAATTATGGGCTTTGTTTAACAATTGGCCCAATCTAAAATTTAGTTTCTTTCTTAAGGCCCATTGGAGACATAAATCAATATATGTGTGTATAAATACCATAATTAGTCTTCTTTTCTCAAGTCATTTAAATATATAATTTCTTTTATATATATATTTATTTATATATATATATATATATATATATATATATATATATATATATATAACCTGACCTCACTTGATGCTTATTTCTTACCAATATAACCACATGGATCTCATTTTTTTGACAAAATCTTTTCTCTATCAATACAATAAATCAACTTGTACAAATAAACTTTTAATCATGACTTTGCAATCTAACAACCTGCCCTAGCTGTAGAGTCTTACTATATAATCATATTGTTAAAGAATAAGACTTCAGATTATCTCCTTATAAAATGATACGCACAATGCCATATGTAGTGCTCACATTCTTCTATAAATGCAGCTTGTACTGAGACATGAATACGACATAGTTTCATACAATCCTTAAGTGCGTAGGCGTATCCAATGGAGGAGAGATTAACCCTAGCTCCGTCAAATTATGCAGACTCCCGATTTTTTTTGAATTTGTTAGACAATTACTTCATCCGTCCCGCTATTACTATCTCCTTTGGTTTCGGCACTGGGATTAAGAAATTTTGTTTAAGAGAATTTATCAAAAAATTTGCAGGGCATAGTTGAGGCAGTCGATTTTTTTCTGTTTTTTTTTTCATATTCTATTTTAAAAAATAATCTTAAGTTTACAAAAAGTTAAAAATCATAATTTTTGAAGTACGGAGTGAAACAAAATCGTGTGAGATTAAATTTTGGAGAGAGAATATGATAATGTGGGATAAGTATTAAGTAAGAGGGGTCCACTTCATTTTTTTTGTTTAAGAGTTGTTTTTGCTATTTTAAGAAAGAGGACAGTAATCGCAAGACAATCCGATTAGAAAAGTAAGACAATAATAGCGGGACAGAGTGAATATTATTTTTCTATCTCGTCCAAAATGTTTGGTAATTACTGATATAAAATGAATAGGCTAAAAGTTGTGTAAAGATTAAGCATGCATTGGTTTAATTAAGACATATAATATGGAGTTAGTGTTTACTAAGAAAGTAATTGAAATTCTTAATCCACAACAGTCATAACAGTTGGGAATTTTTGATATAAAGCAAGTATTCTTACTCAACTTAGGAGTCTTGAACAAGACTTAACCAACAAGCATTGTGAATTTGTGATCCAAATTAATTACCAGTTAATTACTATGATTATTTAATCTTAATTATGTCCTCTCTTTCCACTTCAGGAGACAATAAGTCCTGTAATAAAAACCACGTTGCCATCGTTGAATGAGCAAAGATACGAAGACGATGTTACCAGAGATCTAAATGGCCCTACACGGTTGCTTAACGGCTTTAATTAATATGGTTGGTCTATTGTTTTTTTCTCTTTAGAGAAATTTATATTTAAATTCTTTACTCTACAAGATTTATCCGTCTGTAAAGCCTAAATATCCATCGTTAATTTACATTAGCGAGGGTTTCCCGCCATAATATTTTATCGCTAAATCTGTTAGTAATTCTGAAAATATGAAATTATGTCATTAAATTCGTCGATAAATTTAAAATGTGAATTTCTATCGGTGTCCCTCGCTAACCCGTCGATACTTTTAGGATAATTTTATTGTCGGCAATTCGTTGCTAATGAAGGGTTAGTTATGAATACCATCTCTCTTAGTCATATATGAGATTCAAAGTGAAATAATATATTTAATTAAATAATATCTTGTTGTGTATATATATTGGATTTATAAATTGCATGCATGCATTTGTCTAATATATATGGAAGGCCAAAAACGACGTTTAATAATTCACTGTCAACGTCGCAGTTTGATTACATAGAAATCTCACCATAAGTGTAACGAAAATTTGTTTTTTTTCACGTTGTCTTTTTCTGATAAAATTACATATTCGATATTCGTTCACGACAATATAATTAAAGAGCACAGACATTTCTCAACATTAATTCTATTGGTCTTTAGCTGTCGAGCTTTTTTAGTTTAACAGAGGTAGCACGTATTTTCCTTGATTTCAACTCCATCCCTTGTCTTCATGTTCGGAGCGGATCCAAAATTTAAATTCATCGGTGTATATAATCTACAAATTTAAAGAGTACATCCGTATACCCTTGTGAGTAAAGAGTACTTTACCCATCTCCCGTATCCCCCCCCCTCCTAACTATCTATCCGGAGCCAGGGGCTGATCCAGCCAAATAAAATACCTTGGGCTGAGCATGGATCGGAAGAAATACCTTGGACTGAACTAATAATTTTAACCTATATTATTAAAAAAAATCTAAAACTACTATTAATAAAAAAGGAAATTTTTTTTTACCAGAGCTGGAGCCCACCCCAGCCCATAGGGTGGGTCCACCCCTGTCCGTAGCGGCTTGTATGTACCACATTCGTATACCCTTGTGTGTACCACACCATAAGGGGTAATGACATGTGTCATTTTTTATTAAAATAGGTGGACCACATTTACCACATGTCAATACCCTTGTGGTGTGATACACACAAGGGTATACAAATGTGGTACACACAAACCTTTGTGCTATCCTCACTCACGGGTACAGAATTTTATCATTTTATGCCTCGAGAACTTTGTATACTTCTTTAGAAAGAATAATACATAACCGTTATTCAATGGCTCGTGTTTAATAAATATAAATAGATACAAATAGATCAATAATATTGCATCGAAAACTGAAGGGAGAGAGGTACGCCGTACGTACATGGCGTGTATCACAGAGATAAAAGTCATGAGGTTTAGATAAGTTGGTTAGAAAACCATGGCAACAAGCAAATTAGTTGTTTAGCTGACACTAACACAATTCCTTTTTTAATTAATTTTATTTAAATAAAAATGTTTATATTTAATTAATTAATTATTATTTTATTTGTTTGATGATATCATCTTCCCTTTTAACTAACCCATCTTCCTTTTATATTGTTGGGCTCCATCCGACAAGGTATCTTAGTTGAAGAAGTAATATTTCAATCTCCATCGATCGACTTCAACAATATTATTTTTATCAAATAAAACCCAATTAATTTGGGAGATATGTCGAAATACTAAAGGTGCTCGAGATAAAACTTATATAAATTCTCTTAAAAAATAATGCTCCGAAGTATTTTATGTTATTATAGACTTTTGCCTATTGTGTATCACGATATCATTATTATATCATACAATGATCGTGATAGTAAATTATCAAATGTATTGAAACTCAATTACAGTTAAACCTCCTTCCTACATTTTGGAACGGAAAAAAAATATTTATTTAGTAAAATTACTTAATTATCGATAAAATCAGTAAATGAATATTTATTACTTTAAAGAAAAATTTAATAAATAAGTTAAATATGTATGTTAAAGTAATTTTTTTAAATAATTTAGTGCCTGTAAATGTTAAAAAATAAAAAGTTTTAGTATTCACTTTAGTAAAAACATGTTAAAAATGTACATTGAATATGCATTAATTATAAAGCAAGTCAAATTATTCAATTTTACAAAAACTAGTTTTATAAAAGAATATATTGAAACTCAGTTAAAGTTCGTAATCTAGACTAATTAATGGCATTATTTTGAGTTAATGTAGTTTCGTATAACCCGTGCCCGTAGGGATGAAAGTTTTGCGAGTCGGGTCCGAGAAGGACCCGGATCCTCCCACATTCTAGACCCGGACCCATACTTACATGGGTCCAAAAATTCAAATCCGGTCCCAAACCCGCACGGGGCGGGTCCACTAGGCCTAGACCTGTTGGTGGAATTTGAATTGCTTTAACTTGAATCGTTTTTATTTTTATTTTTTATTAGTATTATTTATTGGGGAGAGCCTTTTATTTGAATTTTCTTATTAAAATTGTCATCTATTATTATCTTGGAGTATGAAGAGGAAAATAAGAAAATTAAAATAACATAAAATAAATTTAAATAAAAATAAAGTAATAATGCAGGTATGGGGTGGTGCTGGATGGGGTGGGCCACTAAGGAAATTGGAATCATACCTGTCCTGAACCCGCCCCGTGCTTCTGTAGGGTTGGGTATTACCCGCCCCATCGCGGGGTGGACAAGGATGAGTCCATCGGATCCGATTCGGATGGCCATCTCTACATGCGCGTAAACAGATGCAAGGGGCATGCGGGTATCTTCCCCCCTCGAAATCGATTGAGAATCCCTTTTTCATGTGTATTTTTGAATTTTTTATTTCACCCCTAAAATTTTAGGTACAATTCGTCCATTTCTTTGTCGAAATTCTACAGTTTGTCATCTTTATCAAATTCTTAAATCCAATCCTACATACATATGTGACAATACATAATTAATTATTGTTCAACGAATATATAATATAGTTAGTTAATAAGTTTTTAACAAGTAGTACATCATAATCATGAAAACAACTTTTGCTAAACTCAAGCATAGGCGCTTGACAACCAACTTACATAATTAAACTTCTAGCCTCCGGTTTCGCGTTTTTCTCGTCACACCTTAAAAAATATCGTGATTGGATCCGCATATGTTTGATTATGTTACTTCTTATGCAAGGTAGAACGATATAATTAAACTCAATATTGCTATATGATTATATATATGGTCGAATTCATTTAATGACGCATGTATATGTAGACTTGTAGGGTTCAATTTGTAAAAGGAAATTATCTTATCGGGAGGAAGGGTTGTTAAATTAGTTGATCTTTATATTCACCAAATTATTACCATAAAAGCGATTACTGACTTGATGATGCATCGTGTTTCGATTTAACACGCCTTCATTGAAACCATCTTCTTTTGATTAAATTACAAACTGTCCAAAAACTAGATGGATAACAAAATATTTCCACTATCTCATGATTGACGACAAGAAATGATAAGACATCACAAAATTCGACTCTTAATTAGAGATTAAAAACAATAATTAATTAATATTTGAATTATAGAGATTAATATTGAAGTCATCGTGACTTCATATATAATGTGCCTTTTTTTAAAAAAAAAAGTAGACCGTAATTTCATCAATAATGTTCGATTTGAACGCACAATTTATCCACTTTTTTCTGGACTTAGGATCCTATTTTGGAAAAAACAACTCATATTAAATAAATTGATTGTATTTAGATGCACGCATTAAAAGTAATTTATATATATTTATAAAAAAAAGAAACAGTGTGAAAAATTGGAGTATTCATGATTCTGTCATTCCGTGGGAAGATCAGTAATAAATTACAGTTAAACCTCGATAAAGTAATAACCTTGGGACCGAGAAAAAATATTCATTTAACGAAGTTATTACTTTATCGAACATTATTTTAGTGCATTGACCAATATTCGGGATCGAAAGAAATTATTATCTTAGCGAGATTATTACTTTATCGAATATTACTTTATTGAGGTTTAAGTGTATCACTATTTGTGAAAATAAACAAAATATTGAACTTATATATGTTATTTCAAATGAACATATAAGCATTTATTTTTAGCATAAGCTCTCATACTATTTAGGGATAATTGTTTTAAAAAAATGAGATAAAAATAACCTAGGTGCATTAACTCTCCCTAATTATAATGTACGAATTTCTACATATTTTTAAAATAATTGGTTAGCTTTTTCCTAAGTGTGAATACAATCCTAAAATAAAAGAGAGAAAGCAACTATGCAAGACTAATTAATCGAACCAGTGTGTGTTTTACTCAAAAATAAAGGAGGTGAAAAATTAGACAGTCGAAAGTTTGATGCACCAACTTCTCTAACTATCTCTATCTCCAACGCGGATCTTCTGTCCCAAAATGGTAGGAACACTTGGTGGCCCACCAATCACGCAGCGCTACGCGTGCATTGGTAGCCCCCACTCAATTAAATTAATATTTGATTTTAAAAAAGGTGGTCCATCAATGCACGCGTGGCGGGAAGTATTAAATAATTAACAAAAAAAAAAAGAAGTCAATATGTGCAAGGATGGTGATGTGTCATAGAGAGATAGAGGCCAGAAGATCATCTGACCCATTTTTGGTGTCCCCTTCGGTGGCCCACCAATGCACGCGTGGCGGGGCGTGATTGGTGGGCCACCGAATGGGTCACCAAAAATGGGTCAGATGATCTTCTGGCCTCTATCTCTCTATGACACATCACCATCCTTGCACATATTGACTTCTTTTTTTTTTTTTGTTAATTATTTAATACTTCTATATACCCACCAAAAATTATTACTCCTATATATATATATATATATAACTTTTGTGTATGCACTAGTACTCTCTCCGTTCCATTAATTTTATATTATTGGGTTTCGACACCGAGTTGAAGATAATTAGTGTAAATGTGTAAAATAGTGATTTAAATTATAAAATAGTGGAATTGATTTGTTTAGATGATTATGATCTACTCCTTTATTTTCATTTTAGAAAATAGTGCAAGATAAGTGGACACCCTGAAAAGAAATTAAATAACACAAGTAGTACTCAATCCAACTTTAAGAAAAAACTTCGAAAATTTTCAGCCCACTCCACTATTAAATTTTAGATTCATATATCACTGATCGACTGAATCACTAAATTTTCGATTTGGTGTTAAGCTTATTTGGTGAACGAGAGATACTATATAGTAAACAACAATTAATTTGACATTGGATAAATGATAAATGTGTAATCATTTCCGTGTAAAATATAAGCTATAACCTATAGTGACAAAAGGTTGGATCTCTTAATTAGAACAGCTCGATCATAAGTTACGGTCAAAGGTGGCAAGAACTTTTGATGAAAAGTAAGAGAATCATTAATATAATTTAGTATTTTATAAAATATATATGTTTCGATCCATAAATAATGTTACTAATAATAACCATATCTATAAATAATCGATACGCAAAATACTTAACTGCCATGCAAAATATGCAATCAGTGACGAAAATTGCGTGCATGGCGAGTGTTCCTCCGACCACACAGCCGCCGCCACCTGTTCCTGACTACGACTCCTTTGTCGACATTGCCTTTGTAAATACTCCCTCCGTCCCATTATTAATGTCCCCCTTTTTTGGTTGTCTCATTATTTATGTCTCATATCAAATAAGAAAATAAATGAGTGGACCACAATCACTTTAAGCAAGTGGATTCCACCCCTTTATACTTTTACACCACAACTTTAGACCTTTATCTTTACTATCTTAATTACCGTGCCCAGTCCTAATGGGACATAAATAATGGGACTGAGGGAGTATAATATTCATGATTGACCACGTCAAAATTAAGTTCTAAAATAATAATAATATCCAAATTAGCAATAAGTAATTTTTTTATACAATTGAATTATATATATTTTTTGTATAATAATAATAATAATAAAACTAAAAGAAAAAAAAGTATGATGTAATTAATTAATGAAGTAAGTAATCACGGAAATTCACAAGTTCGAAATTCAAATCCTCTATGAACCGAGCACATTACGATAGACTTAGTTTAATATGAGTCGTTGTCGTAAATAGAAAAAGGGAGGTACAATATTTTGTGATATGTCTCTCTTTTTTTTTGTTGACGAGGAACCCGCAGCCGCTATCTTTGGTGCGTACAGGGTAAACCTCGCTCCTGTGCAATAACCTGCAAACCACACAGAAGAGTTAAACCACCCTTAATGTGACAGGGTGACAGACTCACACATAGCGTGTCCAGTGGGAATTGAACCCATGACCTATCGGTCCCGGGCCACCCACCTTCACCGCTATGCCATCCCAAGGGGACTGTGATGTGTCTCTCTATATATACGCAAAATGTGGTTAGATGAATTTGGTAGGATTTGAGGCAAGAAAAACCAAAATCTTATCTCTCTCACTACACTTTCCTCACAAACATCATGGGACGATCTCCCTGCTGTGATGAAAGTGGTCTGAAGAAAGGCCCTTGGACTCCTGAAGAAGACGATAAACTCGTCAAGTTTATCCAGAAGCACGGCCATGGCAGCTGGAGAGCCCTCCCTAAACTTGCAGGTACACTTCTCCATCATTCATTTACATATTCGGAGGCGGAGCTACGTGGTGGCCGGCCGCTATATTCGACTCACGACCTTATACAACTCATTTCATTTTAAATTAAATTTATTATTCATCAAATTTTGGCTCCGCCACTGTCCGCCTCCGTGGTGGCCGGCCGCTATATTCGACTCACGACCTTATACAACTCATTCCATTTTAAATTAAATTTATTATTCATCAAATTCTGGCTCCGCCACTGTGCACACCAGTGGAAATAGGTGGTGGCGTTAGTGGGAGGCCGTCACCCGCCGCCACCAATTTTTTTTAAATTATTATAATTATGCGTAAATTTTTTAAGACATAATTCCATTATCCCCATTTTCGAAACTTTTCGAATGCTGGTTCTGTCACTGATTGTTCATGATGAATTTCAACTAATCGAAAGTTCTAATTTAGGTTTAAATCGATGTGGGAAGAGCTGCAGACTGAGATGGACTAACTATCTACGCCCCGATATCAAGAGGGGCAAATTCTCTCAAGAAGAGGAGCAAACGATTCTCAATCTCCACGCCATTTTAGGCAACAAGTACGTCTCTATAAATCGAGTTTGTCGTGTCGAAAGCATTCAAATACTAAACTATTTTGGGGTTGTTTAAAATTAAGGTGGTCGGCGATCGCGACGCACTTGCCGGGGCGTACGGACAACGAGATCAAGAACTTCTGGAACACCCACATGAAGAAGAAGTTGATCCAAATGGGTTACGACCCGATGACCCACCAACCCAGAACCGACATTTTCTCGACCCTCCCGCATCTAATAGCCTTAGCCAACCTAATCCAAGAAGACCAAGCCATGCGCCTCCAAAACGAGACGGCTCGGCTCAACAACTACCTACACTACATTCTCCAGCCGCCGCAGCAGAACAGCCAACTCACGAGTCAGCTCAGCCTTCTCAACTCGTTCGACCCGCAAACGCCGAGTTATCTCGACTCGGTCCCGTTCTCCCATCTTCCCGACCTGCAGCCGCCCGCTGCCGTCGGTAATTGTTCGGCTGTAGTCGCCGCGGATAACTCGCCGGACGGGTCTTCTTCGCCGTGGATAGCGGCGGCGCCGATGACGGATACTTCGATTACGAACACGGGAGATGCTTGCAGCACGTCGAGCTACGGCGGATCTCAGTTGTGGTCGGAGCTTCTGGATGATCCTTTCTTTCAAGAGATCGCTTAGTTGTTCGATGAAATGCCAGATCAGATTGTAAGTATATGATGATGGTGGATACAGAGGTGTGGAATTTTCTCTCTTGATTTTCTGTTTGGATTTAATTACTGATTTTTCCCTCATTTTCTTTTTTTCTTTTTTTTAATTTAGGTATTAAAAAGTTATAAATTTGACAGACCTACACAATGTTCATATATAATTTTTAATTTATATAGACACTATATATATTGAGATTTTAATTAGCTCCCTATATTTTTTTTTCTTGTTGATTCTAGTGATGATATTAATGTATGATTGAGCGATCTTCTTGAATTTACGAGCACTCAATTTCTCGTAGACCTGACAATCTATTCCGTATTTCAGTAATACTCCCACCGTCTAGCTTGATTTGTCTTGTATTCTTTTCCGGACCTTCCCACCCGATTCTTCTTGTTTTTTAAAAAAAGAAAATAATTACTACACAAATTCTCACTTTCTACACATTATCACCTACTGCTCTACACACAATAACCCATTCACCAAAATATCCGTGCCGAAATCAAGTAAGACAAGTCTGCTGGGACGGAGGGATTATCATTTATCGTATAATATGCGAAGAAGATTGGAACATGATTAGAAATAGATGGTTGGGTGGAGTTGTTGCCTTGCTAGTTTTCATGTTTTTCCTTGTCTACAATGTGAAGTACATTGTGTTGTTCCTTTTCTTTCCAAACTAATGGAGGCAGGTGGAAATATATTAAATTTTGTAATTTATTAGAATTCATACTCAATTATTAAATTTTAATTTATTTTCAATATGGGTTTTTTTTAAATGTAAATTTATTTAAAATATGAAATATTTACGTGGCTTCTGGTAAAAAAATCGTCAGAATTATTGACCAAACAATGGGACATCCTCTAGCTAACCACACTGCCCACTTCACATCAAATTTAAATATATGCTTCCTGATGATTGGTCGTTGCATTGAAAAGTTTATTTAATTTAGATTTATTATATTAGTCCTATGAGATTTTAGCTTAGGGTTTGGAATCCGTTGACTACTCCCTCCGTCCCGCTATTTGTGACTCAATTGGTTTTGGCACGGGAATTAAGAGAGTAGATGATAAAGTATGAGAGAGAAGATGAATAAGATAATGAGAGAGTATGAGAGAAAGAATGATAAAGTAGGAGAGAGAATGTAATAAAGTAGGAGAGAGAAGATGATAGAGTAGAAGATATAATAATAATTTTTTATCAAATTAGGAAAGTGGCCACAAAAAACGGGACACCCCTTTCGGGAAAGTGAGCCACAAATAGCGGGACGGAGGGAGTATGAAATAATGCAAAAAACGTGACGTACAAAAGATTCTCAATGATAAGAGGGACCCAAGTAGTTAGCAAACAATAGGTTTAAGTATTAATAATATACTTCCTCCGTCCCATAGAAAGTGTCATCTTTCTTTGGGGCACGGAGATTAAGAAACTTATATTTTGTGATGGATGTTGTTTGACTTTTGAATTGTTAATTTTGGTCCATATATTGTTTGTTTTTTTAGAAACATAACACTTTATATGAGACAGTCAAAAAAGGAAAATAAGACACTTTTTTTTTTGATACGTGGAACCCGCAGCCGCTACCTTCGGTGCGCACTGGGTAAACCCCGCTTCTTGTGCAGTAGCCTGCAAACCACACAGGAGAGTTCAACCACCCTAGGCTAACCATAGGTGACAGGCTCCACAAAGTTGTTTCCAGTGGGATTCGAACCCAGGACCTATCGGTCCCGGGCCAACCACCTTCACCAACTTTGTCATCCCAAGGGGACTAAATAAGACACTTTATGGGACAGAAGGAGTGTCATTAGCAAGGATGATGAAGTTGATAGATCACCCGCAACCATTTTCAAACTTCACTCCACGTGATGGGAATAACTATTCCACTCTCGTATTTTATCGTATTGTTATCGAATACTCGTATCTTTTAAAACTCAAATATATACTATAATTAGTTGTAATATTAAAAAATAGCCTCTTTAATAAGTAAAGAAGCAAAATAATTATTTAAACATAGTAGTACCATTTTTCTATAATTATTAGTATGTGTTATCTTATTTTAAAGTCATTATCTATAACTATTTAGTGGATACTTATTCTCACAAACTACCAAACTCCAAATTCAAATTAGAAATTCCTAGATTATAATCAACCGTTACATCTATTATTAGACTCGTAGACATGGGAGGTGACTAGAAACTTCTGGCCAAAAAAAGTAACATTTCTTGACAATATGATTAGGAAATAGATTGTGTCACGCATTGAAATGTAATTTCTACCGTGCAAAAACGATGCATCTCAAGTATACTTATTTAAATTGAATTCTTAATCTTGCAAATTCAAAAGGGCAGGTGGGATATTGCTTGGTTGAATAAGAGAACTATGCATAGCTAGTGATCTAATTTTACTTCCATATTGAGGAAATAATTAAAACCTAGTTTTTTACAATCATGACATTTTTCGAAAGTGGGGGGATGCACATTGTGTCTTGATCCTACGATGTAATATCAGAAGAAGTGATATTTATTTGATTTGATTTGATTCAATTCAAGTTATTATAGTACTAGCTAGTGATGGCTTATTACAAAAATTGGTAAGAATTATATATAAGCTGGCAAATCCCTTACCGAACAATTAATACGGGGTTCGGGAATTTACACGAGATTTTATATTAATATATATCGACATATATAACACTCCCTCCTTTTTACTCTATTAGTCCAGTTTCTTTTCAGCACAGAAATTAAAAAGTTGTTTCTTGTGTGTAAAGTGATGGGGTCCACTAGAATATATTAGAGTATTATTTTATGTTAAAAAATAAAAATTAACGGCACAAAAAAGAAAATTGGACTAATGGAGCGGGACGAATGAAGTATTATTATTATATGATTTAATTCTACCTATACGTATAACCCATTATAACGACAGTGCATAACGGATTACGTGTAGAAGTAAGGACGTTTGAACAAATCATGACCTAAATAACAACTTAGCTTATAAAGTAAGTCCCAATTTAATTAAGAAAAAAATAATTATAATAATACCATTAGTAAACACAAAGATGAGTGCCCATTTCCTCAGTGAGTAGGTGGACTTAGTAACTTTTCTTACAAGGGATTGACTATTGGTATGTCCACCAAAAAATAATAGAATAAATTTATTTTGATATCATTATTAGTTTCCTTTAATGTTCTAGAATAAATTTGATGTGTTTAGTTGATAGTATGTACGGATCTAGAATTTTGATCAATAAGATTATCTTTTTACAAATCTCAAGTTAGTATACTATAGAGATGAAAAATCGAGGCTTTTTAGCTTTGTGGTAAAAATTGAGATGAAAAATTAAGGGTGTCTAAACGAGATCGGTATTCGGGATTCCGAAAAAGTCGGTATTGGGATACTGAAATACCCTGCTTCGGGATATGGTATTGGTATCAGGATTATTTTTCTCATATATATTGGTATTTGGTATAACCGATATCGAATACGGGATTTACTGAAATACCGAATAAATTATTTAGGCATGATTATTAGTCATGATTCACAATTTCACACTCAGAATTATATTTTACTGTCTTTTAACTTAGTAACTTGCAAATAGGAACTTGTTTGCAGGAATGGCTTGTGTTCGAAATCAAGAAAGAGCAGATTTTAATTTATTTATTTTTTTAAAAAAAATAATCATTTAGGATTTCTGATATTACCGAATATCAATCCCTAAATACCGCGCCAAATCCCGACTTACCGAATCCTGAAATGAAATCGATTTTGAGATGGAATTTATTACCGATCGGGATCAGGATCTCGAAATTTGGTATTGATATTACCGATCCCGTCCCGATCGACAACCCTAATTAAAATAGTTAAAGGTTGCTTGTAATGGCAGCACATATATAGAAGTATAATCTAAATTTTGTGGAAAAATCGATGTGGGGGATGGGTTGAGTTAGTTCTTACAAGTAATCTATGTTTCTAAGATTTTGGAGAAGGATTAACGTTTGCTCCCAAGTCAAAGACATTATTGATTTCTTGTCAAACCAAAACGTAAACTAAATTTGTCTCGATGTGATATCTTTTTAATTTGTTCACATCGACTTGTGAATTTTGAGTTGGGTTACCTACCAATTAGTGATTAAAGGTGTATTTGTAACTATTTATTATATAAGTAAGCACTTCTTATTTGCTTTTACTTAGAGTTGAAAATAATTATTTTTAACAGAATTAGAGAGTTTTTGGTATTGCTTTTAAAAAGCATATATTTTTAGTAAATAAAAAGTTATAGTTCTTTATGCACCAAAAGTATCTCAATAGGTGCTCAAAAAAAATTGCTTAATTAAGCAATTTAGTTGCTCAGGATGTGTTTGCAATTTGCTTATCATAAGCACTTCTTATTTGTTTTTTCTTAAAGTTGGAAATAATTGCTTTCAAGCAAAATCGAAGAGTTTTTTAAATTGATTTTAAAAACAAATATTTTTTTGTAAATCCGAAAATTATGGTGTTTTAAGCACCAAAAACATCTCAATAGATGATTAAAATAAACTGCTTAATTAAGCTGTTTAACTGCTTAATTTTAGAGAATCAAACGCAGAAAGCAGGTTTTGCAAATATTAAAAAACTACTTAAGCGGTCAAAAAATAAATAAGTGCTTAAAATAAGCTCCTGCAAATAAATCCTAAATTTTAGAGAAACAAATGCAGAAAGTAGATTTTGCAAAATATTGAAAAACTATTTATACGGTCAAAAAAACAGATAAATACTTAAAATAAGCTCTGCAATAATGACTAGTGTATTCATATGAGTGATTAATTAGTAGTTCTAAAAGTGCTTAATTATATTGTATTTTAATCATCGAGAGGTTTTAATTTTGAGGCATTTCTACTATTAGCCAAATAGTAGAAATGAAGATCATATCTAACCGAAAACTTAAAAAATATATAAAAGTAGTCATTTTGACTTCATTCAATGGAGAGCCGATGGAGGGCCGATGAGGGGCCGAAGGGGGTGTCTCATCGGCCCTCCATAGGCCGAGAGAAAAAAAAAGGCCGACCAAGTTCATCGGCCGAGCCACTTAATTCTGCAGAGACAATTACCGAGTCCGAGGGCCGATGGAGGGCCGATCTCCATCGGCCCTCAACATGTTAATGAAGAAAAAAAAATTAATGAAGGCATCGGCCCTCAATTTGAAGAGAAAAAAAAAATTAATGAAGGCATCGGCCATCAACTTGAAAAAAAAATGAATATAGGGCATCGGCCCTCAACATGAAAAAAAAATTGTTGAGGGCCTATGCATCAGTTATGAGATTGATGACTCCATCGGCCCCCATAGGCCTATTAATTAATTTATTTATTTTTAAATAAAACATGTTGAGGGCCGATGGACCCTCCCACATGATTGGTTGCAGAGATCCTAATAAAACAAAATGACTATATATATATTTTAGGATAGTATAAGGCTAGATTTGTATTTTTTACCCATTTTTGCTAATAGTGCATATTTCCACTATTATCAAGAGTCAAAAGTATTATTGTAATTGCAGAAGTGTGTATTAAAAGTGTCTGGTTGGTGTCATTTTTCTTCTAGATGAAGTCTTCTCTCTCTCACAACTCTTGCTAAACTGATGATTGTATTCGTTTTCCTTAGAAAGGCTAACAAATTAACCATTGAATAAAATTTACAATTGAAAGTAATGAATGCAGAAATCAGAATCACAATCGACTATAACCTTCTCTTTAACACAAAACAGTATTGCCCCAACTTGTGCTCACGGTTCAACAAACTGTCTTAAAAACGAAACAACTTCGTCCTTCTAGTAGCAATACTGCAGACCACCAAGACACCTTCGAACTGAACAAGACTCGAACTAGGAAGCCATGAACTTATGAAGAGAATAGAGGAGCTAGGAGACCCGAAACTTGTGTCGTTCGTTCGTTTTTCTCACATCAACGAGATTCGCAGACAAAATCGCCACTTCAAAATGTTCAATTCTCCAGTAAACTTCACCTGGGAATTTCAAATACAGCTTAATTTTGTTAAGGAGAGAATAAATGCGCAATTATATCCATCTATAACTCGAACAAACCTGCAACAACGACCATAAGAATGATAGCAAATAGGCCAGCAACAATCCCTATTATCATGCCAGTCTTAGATAGAAGGCCTTAAACTTGCTTACAAAAATGCGAATTTGCCAAATTTCCGAACTCTTCAGGGATCTTACCAGTTATGCGATTTCCTTGTAACTGGCTGCATTTCAGAGCGTATATTCATACTCTGGCGATCAACTTGTAGATGTATCATAGTTTCATATAAAAGATAGGTTACAATAGCAAAGAGGTATCCAATCATATTATTTGCAGGGAGAGAAAAACATGCATATCGACCTTAGCAAGTGAATCCATCATAACAGAAGCAGTAAGCATTCTCCTAAGAGCGAATCATTATTCATGAAACGAGACGAACATTACATGATCCACGAATTAGATTAGACGACTTTAAAGGAAGTGGAAACCTTTCTTTTAACATCACCGAAACATAGCATGTGGTTCTAGTCTAAGTGAATAAGTATCCAGAAACGGAAACAACCCTCCAGAAAGTTCCATGAACAAAATTAACATTACAACTTTTCTGGCCCGTAGAGTTTTAACAACATAAACGAATGAACAAACAGAAGAATAAAGACAAGTTTTCAAACAAATAGGTGCGATTTTTTATGCAATAAGCAAAAGTTCTTACAGGAAGAAATATAATCTGATAAATCATATGAATCTTCATACAATAAAATGCAGAAACCTCTTCAAAGTCCCATCATCATCCAGTTAATTTCACAATGCGATCTTCCGGGAATATAAACGCGTTTATGGCTATTCAAAATGCGAAAACCGCACAATTCAAGCACAATAACAAGTCATATTAATGACATACATACTTTCAAGCAAGCATAAACAAGGGCCACAACAGTTTCTGATTCATTTTTTTTAATGAATTAGGGTAACCCGCAACTGCTACCGAAGTGCGTACTAGGTAAACTCCCTCACGTGCTCTAGCATGCAAACAACACGGGAGGGGCTAAATCACCCTAGACTAACCATAGACAAGAGGCTCACACATAACAAACTTGGTAGGTTAAACCCATGACCTTCCGACCGCAAGCTAGCTATTTTAACACCTATGTCATACCAAGGGGACTTCTGATTCAATTCTTGCCACAAGAAATCCAAGCATTACAAGTTCTAACAGTGAGTAACAAAAATAAACAACAAGCAAGAATAATGAAGAACAAAAAAACGATAAAACCATTTGCAATAAATTAACCAGATAAACATAAAATTAATCAGTTTCCCTCCAAATTTCACCAATTAATAACTCATCCGCCCAACTTTATCAGATGTAAATTAGCAAAATCTTTATTCACATTAAAAAGCACAAATCTTGAGATGAAGATAGAAGTGAAAGCGGTGCGTCAGATCTTCATCGAATTCGAGGGCATGAAGTGCAAACTATAATTCGACATTATACAATAATTTCTTAAGAAATGTTCAAGATTTAAAGGAGAATATCTGACCATCGAGTAAGAAAAGCAGCTAAGTGAAGGATCAGAGATGAATCTGTTTTTCCTTTGACGCATAATTGAAACTACCGCAAATCTCAAGCACAAGGAGAAACGGCACTTCAACTAGCAAAAATCAAGAAAAAATATATGTATATAAAAAAAGAAATTAAAATTGTTGGATGTGGTGGGCTTCGCATCTTCATCCTTGATTCTGGATATTTCTTTGTAAGACTTCAATAATATTCTTTTTTAACCTACTCTTAGAGAGAACTCTAATGTTGTCCCTAATTAATTTTGGACTTGTAATGTGTCTTCAATCGATTTTGGTCATGTAATTCCACAAAATGCCCATTTCTAGTCCTAATGCCGGAAGGTGAGCTGCACTCTCCGTTCTCCGTCGCCGGATTGATTTCCGACTACTCACAAATTTTCGCTTTTGGTCCTGTAATGTGGCATGTTTTCATTTTTGGTCCTATAATGTAGTCCGCAATCGATTTTAGTCCTATATTGTCGTATGCAATCAAATTTGGTCCCCTCTAATGTTGCATGTATCAATTTTGGTCCTACAAGTTATTAATGCAAAATTACCATATTCGAATAGTAAAAATGCTACGTGTATAGTATATTATATCATTAGTTTGGATTCCTATATGTTCATCTTAGTTTGTTTACTGCCTTCTTAGTATATATTATGTAAAATATATGAAATCTGGATTCGTGTATGTCATCATATTTACATAATTCTTGGTCTAAACATTTGTTACTATTTTCTTTTTAAATTGAAACTACAAAACTTAAACTTAACCAATTATCCAAAAACAGACATACTAATTTATATAATGTAATAATATCAGTCAATTCACATAATTAAAATATTCATCTGCTGGACAAAACAAATAAGTCTACATAAGTTCCCAATCAAAATCACAGAATTAAGAGTTGAGACTCTTCACCCCTGCAACGTCATTCTTCTATCATATGTATCAACCTCACAAAATTGTTTTGATTTGAACTTGGATTTTTCCAAGTCTGCTTCAGAGTCTGAATTCTCACTGCTAAACAAATCATCACTGTCCCAAACTGTTGCTTCATCACAATCAGCATCAGAAGGATAAAAATCATCCCTAGTTTGATTATCAATACCACTTTTACTCCCTTCTTCACCACTATCTGAACTACTACCATCATCACCATTATTCTTATTCACTTCTTCATCAGTGTCAAGTTCATAGCCACTATCAAAAAAATCAAACAATTCAATGTCACCATCTCTGCTAAGCCCCTTTTGTCCTGCCTCAAGATCCTCTATCTCTAACTCATCCCAATTAATTCCATTCTCATCATCTACTTGAGGTTGTGTTTGGGATTCATGATGAGACTCAAATGGCCTACTATCATCTCCATCCATGAATTCACCTTGAGATGAATTAAAAGAAAGTTTCTTGTTACTTGCAGTAAAAGAAATCGATAACAATAAACAATGTTGGTTAACTTGAAACACATCTCACAACTTAATAATCATTAAAAAAATTCACATAAGGAAACAGTTCCCTATCATCCACATTGAATGTTGTTTGCGTGATTTTTATTTTTTGGAAAGACAACACAAGAGACTAGAACTATGTAAACTTTTGGGGCATTAAAAAACAGTAGGCGTGATCAACATCCCCACAATAAACTTCTTAATTACATAATAAAATAATAGAAAATCACACAAATGCTCACTATATGCTTACTTTTATAATTGCTTCAATGTTTGACTGTCAGCTTGGTCTTGAGAGAAAAATTCCAACAAAGACAAGAAGAAGTTGTCAGATTAAAGAAGTAATCGAGAAGAAGTGCATTCAAAGTGGAGAGGATATGGGCCATGCGGAGGGGCAGAGACCAGAGCACTTTTCTGTGTTCAAATGGGTGGGGACTGGTTAGGTTAAATAAATGAAATTTACCGCAAGATTCTCGTTTTTAATATATATTTTTTAACATATTAGTAAAGTAAATCCAGCGCGCGGTGGAAAAGGAGAGTGCAGCTCACCTTCCGGCATAAGAATTAAAAATGGGCGTTTTACGGAATTACAGGACCAAAATCGATTGAAGCCACATTGCAGGACCAAACTTGATTAAGGGCAACATTATAGGACCAAAATCGATTTTTTCTCTACTCTTAGACCTCTTTAAAAATAACAATTAGGAGAGGTAAAAAAAAATATTTTTTTAAACGAAATTATTATTTTATCAAATATTATTTAATTCATTAACTCAAATTCAAATCAAAAGTATTATCCTTTAAATAAAATTATTATTCTATCAAACATTACTTTTTATCAAAAATTAATATTTTTAATCACATCCAATTTAAAGTATGATGGTTTATAATCTATTAATTTAAAGAGACACACCCTCAACTTTACTAATACTTGGTTCTTACTTTATTAAAAGAAAAAATGTTCAAATCCAATCAAATTGGGGAGAAAGTCGAAATAAATATTTTTAGTTTCTAAAAGAATAATACAAAAAAAAAAAACAATAACATTTGCATCTTATTTAAGATATGCGGCTCCTCTAATCTATAGACATAAACAATAGCATTTCCATTAATATGCGGCTCCTCTTATTTTTGTCCTCATGGGATGGCCTAGCGGTCAAGGTGGGTGGCCCGGAACCGATAGGTCCTGAGTTCAATTCACACCAAGACCGCTAGGTGTTGTCTGTCACCCTGTCACATTAAGGGTGATTGAACCCTCCTGTGTGGTTTGCGGCCCTCTTGTACAAGGAAGACTTGGTTTACCCAGGTCACAGACCGTAGCAAAGATCTGCGTTCCATGAATCAAAAAAAAAAAATGAAAGTAACCACATATACTTAAATATTGTACCACGTTTTTTTTAGTTTTCTTTCCCTTAAAAAATCACAAACTTTTAGGATCTTCTTACTTAAAATCTCAAACTTTTTTGGGTTTTTTTTACTAAACTAACCAAATTAGTATTAATATTTAAAATTAATATTAACTTTCGTAATATATTCAAGATTACTAAAATATCACTCGTATTGTACATATAATAAACTCACAAAGACAATGACCTTCCGGACTTTCCACTATCAAACTCATGTCTCACTCGTCCACATTAATATTGTGTTTGGTTGGAGAGAATTGAGAGAAATGCTAATTTTTCTCTCGTTTGGTGGAGGGGAGAAATATGAGAGATTTTTTTTCCCTCTCCAAACATGAGAAGAAAGAGGAGATAAAATAAAGTTGAATACAAAACGGACAATTACGCCCTCATAGAAACCTCTATAATTTTCTCTTTTTTTAGTAGGATATTTATGACTTTTTAAAATAAATACTCTCTTCGTCCCAAATATATATGTCTACTTTCCTTTTTCGTCTGTCCCAAATCTATATGTCTATTAGCAATTTTTTGTATCTAACTAAATTTTCACAAACTTCAATAGATTTAATTAATATGATAACATAGAAAAAGACTATTTTATCCAACTTTTATAATAGCAAACACAATTATGATATTAACTTTTTAGTAATTTACTTTAATTTACTCAAATTCCAATACCAACATTTATCTAACTTTCGTATCATTAATTTTTTTTCTTAATCTATGTGAAAAAGCAAATGTGCATATAAAATAGGGATGGAGGGAATATTATTTATCTCTTCTCGTTTTTTGCACAACCAACTTTCATCTCTATTTTTTTCAAACCAAACAATCTTTAAAATCTATTATATTTCTCACAATTTTCTTTTCTTTCTCTTTATTTTATTTTTCTCATATTTCTTTCCTCTCATTTTTTTCGTACAACCAAACAACAGATAAATTATCGACCGAATAGTTCTATGATATTCTCCAATCAGGTGTTTAATTTATTTTGCTATGATAAAATTACATTTTATGTAGTACATATACTTCCTCCATTTCATAAAAAAATAACTTATTTTTTTTTCACGGTCATTTAAAAGAAGTATTAGTTTTAAATTGTGGATACCTCAAAATAAAGTGTATTTATCAAAATATGTAAAATGATATTTTTATGAAACAGATTTGAAAATGAAAAGAACTTTGTATAGGAGGGAAATATTATAGGAGTGAGAGCATGCCATTTGAATTTAATAATCTAATGTCGTTGAACTACCATGTCCTATTGCAACAAAAGCATTGAAAATATGATTGGTGTTTATTAATTTTGCATAAATCATGATGCAATCAATTCGTCAAAATCAAAGACTACGTCTTCCAACCAAATATAAATTAATGCTAGTATTTCTAACGTGGCCTCAATTCAAATAATATATTCAAATAATTAAATTACTATCTGCGGTATATGGCAAGTGGATCTACCAAAATGTATAAAGAATTCAAATATGATATATAATTTATGTGTAATAGTTTGTAAATTAGTAAATTCGAGCAATACACGAAATTTAAATTTCTTTATGTTTTAAAAAATATACTCATAAACTTTTATGGCGCATTTGCAGCAGTAGCCGCACAGTAGTACCGAAAATACAAATATAGCCGTCCACTAAAACAAAACACAAATATAGTCATTTTGTCTTTATACGGCGCAGGGCCGATGGGGGGCCGACTGGTAGTGTCCATCGGCCCTCACCCACATCGGCCGAGAGGAGAAAGGCCGAAGGCCGAACATCCCATAAGCCGAGCCATTTTTGTGATGGCCGAAGGAGGGACGAATATGGTTATCCGTCGGCCCTTCATCGGCCCTCAATCGGCCCTGTATCCCTTTCTTCGAGACGTGATTCGACACAGTATTCGACACGACACATGCATGGCTTTTCCTGCAATCGTACAGAAGGGCCGAAGGGTGGCCGATGGTGGGCCAATGGAGGGCCGATCGAAGGCATGTGGGAGATGCAGTTTCAATTCAGTTTTATCTGTTGAAATGACTAGTCGGATATGACAGTCACATGTATGTTAATGAGGGCCGATGGGGGGCCGATGGTGAAATGACTACACGAATCCGATTATCACGTGAAAATTGACTGGAAAATTTCTTATAAGACGTAGAATGGCTGATTTGGTTTAATCAACGAAAAATTTCCTCATTTCACTTCCACTCTTCTCAATTCTTCACATCAACTTGATAGAAATGGCCGATTATCTATCAATTATTGTGAAATTGAACGGTCAATTCGATGCAGAGTCGAATTATATCGGTGACAATGAGTTCATGGTTTACATTCCTTCAAACAATATTTCGCTCGAATATCTTCGACAAAGTATTGATCGGTGGCTCAGTGTTGATTCCCTTCCGTTCAACTACTTCATTTACTATACTGATGCTTCCCGACGAACCGACAGGATGATGAAGGCCATTCTGGGTCATGATACTGATCTTATGCGACTGTGCTCTATCAACGTAGAGCCGGTTGTGTTTGTTGTGTATCCTGAAGTGCAAAATCATGAATTTGGTGTCCCGAACCAGAATCAATTTCCCGAAGATAATTGTAATTTCGGGGGTCCTAGTTGGTTTACGGGACAAAGTAGTAGAAGTAATGATGGCGGACGGGCTCCCGAAAGGAATGTTCTTGTGGAGTCGGATTCAGATGATGAGGCGGATTTGGACTCATCATCTGATGATGAAGAGGATGAAGATATACCTTCTGCCTTGATTAATTGTTCGTTACAAGATTTTGCTGCATGGATTCGGAGGGAGGGTGGCGTAAGTCAACTTATGTCTTTGCTAGTTCCAGTCAATCGTTCTCGAACAAATGAGGAGACTGTATACGACAACATAGAAGCAGCAAACAACTGGCTACTTCCTATTGTTCCACTTGATGTTGCCGATTCATTAGCGGCGCGGAACTTGAATACTGTTGTAGATGGAAGTTTGCGGGCAGGATTGATGTTCAGCTCGAAAGACGAACTTTATGCTGCTGTCGCTCTATTCCATTTGGAAAAAGGTGCGGATTTCAGGGTGCAACGTTCGAGTAGTTCCCGCTTGGAATATTTGTGCAGAAGAAGTGTTGATTGTCCATTCGAGCTACGGGCATACTGTCTGTAGAGGTCAGACGTGTTGGGAGATTAGTAAATGGGTTGCGGACCACAATTGTACAACTGATTTATCCGGGCTAGGCGAACGAAATGTGAGGTCGAAGGCTGTAGCTGCTTATATAGCCCGTAAAATGCGCCGTCAAAGCAAGTTAATGAAACCGGCCGATATTCGGGCGATCTGCTGGATAAATTTGGAATACAAGCAACGTACGGGGTGGCCCTCCGAGCGCAACGCAGCTATTTCGATGATTTACGGTGGGCATGCTGATTCGTTCAGCAAACTGCCTAAATATCTGCATTTGTTGGAACTAACTAATCCGGGAACGTATACGGATCTTGATGTTGGTGAGGATGGTCGTTTCCGACATTTATTTATGGCGCTTGGTGTATCACGTGCCCCTTGGTTAACCCGCCCCCAGGAAGGTTATTGTGGTGGACGGTACCCATTTGAAAGGGAGAAACAAGGGAATATTATTCGTCGCAGCTACTTTTGATGCGAACGAGCAAATATTCCCACTCGCTTTTGGTGTAGGTCCCATTGAAAATGATGTTTCATGGACGTGGTTTATGATGCGACTGAGAGCCGCATTTCCAACGGATGATAGTTTAGTCATTGTTTCAGACCAACATAAAAGCATAGCGAATGCGGTAAGTGTGGTTTTCCCAGACGCACAACACGGACTTTGTTACTACCATCTTTCGAATAAGCTTGCGAGACACGGTGAGTGGGTAATCCGGTCGTTCTATCGAGCAGCTTATGCTTATCGGTCGACAGAGTTCCATGACGTAATGAATGCCATCCGTCGGGGGAAACCGAGAATTTACGAAAAGTTGATGGAAATCGGATCGGAGAAGTGGTCGAGACTTTTCAGTAAAGGCCATCGTTATAGTCTACTGACATCGAATGCTGCAGAATCAATAAATTCTCGATTGTTGGAGGTTAGACGACTTCCAATTATTGCTATGCTCGAGGCAATTCGTCATATGATAGAGTCATGGTTCGATCAACGACGAGTAAAAGCAAACTGCAGAAACAATCCGTTGTCTGAGGCTTGTGAGTTGAGGATGCGGAGTGAAGTTGAGTTGGCACGGAGGTTTACGGTTACCCAGGTGACTTCTAATAAATACAAGGTCGACGAAGGTGACCGACAGTGGAGGGTAAATCTTGAAGATGAAATGTGTGAATGTGGCGTCTGGCAAATCGACCTATTGTCGTGTAGTCTTGTTGTTGCCGTTTTGTATCATCGCCGGGAGAATTTGTATAATCATATTAATGATTATTATCCGACGGCGACATGGAAAGCAATATATGCTGGTGTAGTTAATCCGTTACCTCCTCGGAATGAGTGGGGTGTCCCACCGGAGATAGACGACATTGTTGTTCTTCCACCAATGATTATGTATCAAGCAGGACGTCCGAGAAATACCCGTCGACCATCCGGAACTGAAGGCAGTACTTCAAAACTCGTAGTCGAAAAAAATGTGGTAATTGTGGAGATGAAGGTCACACAAGGAGAAGATGCCCCAATGTTGGAACGAGAAATAACGAGTGAAGCGGCCTTGTTCTCTGTTTTCCTATATTATAGACTTTTTTAATTTTTGACATCGTAATATGTTTACTTTTTCGTATAGGGCCTCGGCCCTCGCCCATTCGCGTATAGGGCCTCGGCCCTCGGCCATTCGGCCATTCTGCGCTTCGGCCCTCGACCCTTCGGCTCTCGGCCATTCGGCTGTCGGGCCCTCGGCCCTTCGGCTCTCGGCCATTCGGCCCTCGGCCATTCGACTATCGGGTCCTCGGCCCTTCGGCTCTCGGCCATTCGGCTGTCGGCCCCATGGTTTGATCAAGCAGGACGTCCGAGAAATACCCGTCGGCCATTCGGCCCTTCGGCTCTCGGCCATTCGGCCATTCGGAGTAGCCAACACGTCCCGATTCTTGTACACCTCAAGCCGTTGACGAAGGTAGGACATGTACAAATCAACCTCCGCTGCCCCATGTCCGACTTAACGTTGAGGATGCTATTGAAAAAATCATGCGAGAGGTCATGGTGCGACACCGTAATCTTTGCAGAAACACCATTGGCCATGAACCCCTCAAAATTTCTCCTCAGAACGTCACCGGCATCTACCATGTATGGAGCTCCAGAAGGATTCTCTCGTGGAGTCACTAAGGGCTGTAAAATGCAAATATGATTTATTAATAAAATAATTAAAAATAAATCTTAAAATAAAGTTCGTACCGGATCTTGGTTTTCTTCAATTCTCTGTTCCGGAGCTTCACTTTCATACATTTGTCGTACATCCTCCGTATCAAAGAAGTCGGAACCGATAAACTGTTGTTGCTGCATATATGACAAACACACATAAACAAATGAAAAAAATAAAAATTATTTAACAATCGTCAAATACCTGTACAGGCGGTGGCTCAACTCGAGGAAGTGGCTCCCAACGTCTAGGGACCCAAACATCTCTCTCCTCGTACATGCTATGTCGGCCTTCGTCAAATCCCCGATGAACCATTCGAGCCGCCACATCCCAGGGATTTGCATCGCCAAGCACCGTGCAATCCTCATCTTCCTGCGGCTGATCTTCTCTTTCATTCCAGCTCGGCCACTGATGTAATGTGACAACCCTCCCCTGCGGTGCGGATGTTTCCTCCACCGGATTGTCCTCACTCCTCAACATCCTCCCCTTCCCAATCCTCCAAACTAAAGGATGTGGATCCTCTGCTCGTACCCTTGCTCTTAAGGGTGCCGAACACTTTTTCGATCAGTTTTCCAACTTTACCGAAATTTTTTTTCTCCCGCAACTTCCACCGCTCATCCACTTTCGCTAACAGTTCTTCCTCGCGCTTTTTGAAGCGTTCTTCTAATGCCCGCAAAGCTCGGTCGTAAGTAGGAACAGACGAATCTTGATCCGGACGATGACGGGATGACTCTACCTCAACCGATGCGCGTTTCTTCTTTGATTTTTTCTTTTGTGCAGGGGGCACCGGAGTTTCTACACTGGCAGCTTCATCGACTCGCCTACGGGGTACGGGGACGGGTCTCGGAAACGTCACAGCAATCGGATCATCTTCATTCACCCTTCTCCAATATTCTGTAAGCTGCTCCTCCGGAGTATGCATCAGAGTCTCAAGGGGAGGTGTCTGCATCTGTTAAAAAAAATGTAATCATAAGTTACAATACACTCTTCTACTTGTAAAATAAAAATAAATTTATTTAAAATTTTATTTACCGGTGTGGCGAAGAAACTAATCCACTCCGTATCTGGTGGCGTAGTGTAAACCCACTTAATACAACGGGGCATACCTCCGGTGTTGACTAGGCGGACACACAGCTCGCCCAAATCTGGTATCGCCTCATATGCCCAAATCTAAAATACAAGAACACCATTAAACATCATGACTACTATAAAATTGTCGAAAAATAATTAAATATTTTATTCGTATCTGAAGGGCCCAAACTGGCCCATAAATATTATATTTAGATTTCAACGTCTCCATTCGCTTCGGTACGATGCTCATGTAGTGGAGAAGGGCATTGTAGGTGTAGGATCCCCATGGAAACGCGTTCCACGCGTCTAAATCATCTGCCAGGACCCACATCCAGGTGTCCACCTTCTTCGTCTCGGCAGGAGCGAAGAAAAAACACATTAGTGTCAGGACATTGGCCACCTTCAAATGCTCATCTTCGGAGAGCTCACGGAGCTTATCACTTTTCCACATTTTCAGTAGCTCGCATCCGGTTATTGGATTTCCACCTGTGAGGCTCATGTATACCGTCGACTCTCCCGGCTCGCGAGGTGCATTCGTATCAAATTCAGAGGGACCGAAAAATAATCCTGTCACCAATGCATATTTCAACTGGGAAAATCGAAGCTCTCGCCCGGATATGTGAAAACGAGCCTCCCAGGCCGGTGCCTGCACCTCGTAGCATATCAACTGGTGCAATGCTATTACCGAGCTTTTTCCTTTCCTCCAGCTCAAAAGGTGCCCAAACTGTCCCTCTTTAAACCGCCGGACTAAGTTATTACCCCCCGCCTCGAAACTGCAGTCTTAATCAGTTCCGGTAATGAATCTCTCCAGTATGTAGTCACTTTTAATGTCTTCTCTCTAATCGGGAGTCGGATGTAAGCGGGTTGTCAGTCGAAAAAAATACATTTTTTAGGGCCGAAAAAGCCGAGTTAAGGGCTGAAGGTAGGGCCAAAGGAAGGGCCGAAAGAATGGCCGAAGGAAGGGCCGAAGGCAGGGCCAAAGAAGGGCCGAAGTCAGGGCCGATGGAGCTTAACCGCCATCGGCCCCCCTTCGGCCCTTCATCGACCTTGGTTGCAAAACGCCATTATCGAATCGAATCCAATACAAAAGCCAAATTAAACGAACTACAAACCAATTCTATTCACAATACTCAATTTCCACACAATTCAACCAAAAAAACGACATCAATTCGACAAATTTCACAAAATTTCGACAGTAATTGGACTCAAATTTCTACCCAAAAATTCGACAAAAAACGCTCATAATTGGACATATCAATACCAAATTTCACAGCAATGGCATACAATAGCAAACAATTCGACACCCAAATCGATAAATTTCGATGACAATTCATGAAAATAAAATTAAGAAGGGACGAGATCTGGAACCTGATCGACGTCCATGGCTGTTCGGCGAGCGTTGCTCGGCGTTGGTGGCTCGGCCCTCGGCCCTCGGCGATGGTGGATCGGCGGCAGCGCTGGATCGGCGGTGGTTCTTGGCTGGGAAACAAAACACGTCGGCCCTCCTCTCTTTCTTTTCTGATAACGGCCGAAGGGAAAAAAAAACAGGCAGTAAATACGTGCCTTCAATTCTTTTCGGGGCCGATGGGGGGCGATGGGGAGAAATTCTTTTCGGCCCTAAGAAAATCGGCCGTTATAATCGGGGCCGAAAAGAATACTGACAGGAGGGCCGATGGACAATTTAGCACGAGGACCCATCGGCCCCCCATCGGCCCTCGCTCGGTCTATGCGCCTAATAAGACAAAATGATTAGATTTATATTTTTTTTTTAATAGGATGGCTAAAATTTTTTTTTTTCCTATTTTAAGGGATTTCCTCAATTTTTATTACCGTATATATAAATATAATAAATGACTGATGGGCTACTGTCTTAACTCCTCCGACTCAACAAACATTCAGCGTTCCGCCAAAATCTCGCCCTCAGATTTTTTCACTACAATCCGAAGAAAAAAATCCATTCCCAGATTTTGTGATAAATTCTTAGTGTTTTCAAGAATCTGGAAAGGAGAAAAAAGCCCAATTCGGAAGGTGAAAAAATGAAGTGTTTCAGCTTCATAACATCAAGAGACCGATGCTACCGGTGGTCGTTCTCCGCCGCCGGATTGCGGTCCACCACCACCGACCTCGGCGACGGCACCGTCGTCCACTTTTGGGGCCCGAGAACCCAGAAGCCCGGGAAGCCCGCGGTGGTCCTCATTCACGGGATTGGCGCCAACGCAATGTGGCAGTGGAACGATTTCGTTTCGCCGCTGGCGGCGAAGTTCAACGTCTACGTGCCGGACCTCCTCTTCTTCGGCGAGTCGTACACGTCTCGGCCGGAGCGGAGCGAGTCGTTCCAGGCGGAGTGCCTGATGAGGGCGATGGAGGCGGCGGGGGTGCGGCGGATGAGTTTGGTGGGGCTGAGCTACGGCGGGTTCGTGGCGTACAGCATGGCGGCGAAGTTCCCGGAGGCGGTGGATAGGGTGGTGATCGTCTGCGCCGGGGTTTGCTTGGAGGAGAAGGATATGGAGGATGGGATGTTTAAGGTGAAGAGTGTGGATGAGGCGATTGAGATTTTGCTGGCTCAGTCGCCGGCCAAGTTGAGGGAGTTGTTGAGGCTTTCGTTTTATAAGCCGGCCAAGAATGTTCCTTCTTGCTTTCTCTCCGATTTCATCGATGTAAGTTTCGATTTTTATGTTTATATTTTTGTATTAATCAAGAGTTATATATATATATATATATATATATATATATATATAGAGAGAGAGAGAGAGAGAGCAATTAGTGTGATTGAGTTGATATTGAGTTTATTCAATAATGAATGCATAGTTCTATTAGATGTAGGGGCTAGATATGGAGGGCCATATTAGTACATTCTTTGTGTTGGATTGACTCTTGTCGTAATCGATGCAAAATTCGATTTTTATGTTCATATTTTGGTATTGAGTAATAGCTGTGTAGGGTTTACTGTGATTGAGTTGTTACTTCTATTAGATGAAGGGGTTGGATATGGAGGGATTATCCTTATCCTTCTATGTTACTACATTTTTGTGTTGATTGAGTGTTATCAAATTTATGTAGGATTGATTGGTTTTGATTGTGGTTATATTGGCCTTATTCGAGATTGGATGTCGAGGGGTGATCCTTCTATATAAGTATACTTTTGCAATTGATTGAGGGTTAATAAGTTTGATTTGGTAATGATTGTGATCCTGTCAATAATAGCAACTTTAGTTCATTTTTGGTGTTGATCTAGTGTTTTCTTGATTTATTCTTGATATGTTGCTAATGATCTATGATCAATTGTTGTTGGTGTTACATCATATGAGATCTTTAGTACATTTCTTGTGTTGATGAAGTCTTGTCTTGAGAGTGTTTTTGTTATTGGATTGGGCAAATGGTTGTGACTCTGTTGGATACTATAGCCTTGGATACTATAGCCTCATTCAACATGAATGTATCGCGATTTTGGTGGAAAAATCTGGACAGTTTTCGACCTTCGATATGCAAAACCCGAATCCTTATAAGAGCTAGATCATCCAAATGTGAAGCAATGGTTACCCTTCTTGGTCACTCTTTGGCCTAACTTCAGTTAAACCTGTTTTCAGTTGATGATTGCAGTTGATATTCTGATTAGTTTTATTTGTGGAAATCTGCTACTAAGTTGAAGCCAAAAATCTGCAGAATTGCATGCTTTTTTTTGTCTAAAGCCGACTGTTTCTTGATGTTTCTTGATTTGTAGGTAATGTGTACGGAAAATCTCCAAGAGCGAAAAGAGTTGATCTACGCGTTGCACAAGGATAGGAAGCTACCCGATCTACCTAAAATCACTCAAGTATTCTTCGTATCTCTCACATTTTCCTCCCATCATTTCTTGTTACGCCATTGCTAAAGAGTCGTACGCGTCTCTTGTTGCAGCCCACGTTGATAATCTGGGGCGAACACGACCAGGTCTTCCCTCTAGAACTGGCTCATAGGCTAGTAAGGTGAAGTTTCAACAATGCCCTTCTCATCCCTTCATGCTCAATTGCTCATATGCATAAATCTGATCACATGTTTAATGAAGTAGTATGATTTTGAATACAGACATTTGGATAACAAGGCAGAGCTGGTGGTCCTGAAGAAAGCAGGGCACGCGATCAATATGGAGAAGACGAAGGAGCTGTACAAGAACTTGAAGGCGTTCCTCGCGGTGCCTGCTGATCCTAAGCAGGCTAAGATGGAGAGCAATGGCAATGGCTGCAAGGTTGACTGAAAGAGACAACAGTGTATGCATTTGTAACATTATTCATAAGCTATTGGGCAATATATATAGGAAGTATATAGAATGAGAATATATGGTTGGAATATATTCTTGTTTTTGAATATATATCTTGGCTCTTGAATTGATTTGCCTTCATTCTTCTACCATATATGAGATCTTAGAAAAATGGCGATTTCGGTCCCGTATCTTTCCTTTACTTGCGGTTTTAGTTTTGGGATCATGTTCAAATGATTTGCTGTTATCATTTAACTCATAATAATCCATTAAATTATTTGTTTCATTCCGACTCAATTATGAAAGTAGGATGTCAAAATTGGCATAAACAATCTGGCCCGATCTATCCGTACTTTAGGTTAGATTGGGTTCAAAAATTGAAACCCAAAAAAATTGGATCAAAATAGTTCGGGATGACTGAGCATTTATATATAGCTCAAACAACACTAGCTTATATTTACCCTATATAATAAAAAGAGTAAAGTGCAAAACTTGTAAATCAACATTCTAAATTGGAAAAATAGACAAATTAGGTGTAAATTACACCGAATAGATTGACAATTTTCTCCTTCATATTCAATTAGGTTTTGAATTCCTTTGTCATTTACAAAAGGGTGCTAAACTCAAGTTACTCAAACTAGGGTATGTTATTTATAACATGGCTCGAGTCGGTATCTTTTTCTACTTGTTGATATTCAAGTTACTTATCTCTGTATAAGCTTTTGGCGTTTTATTTAGAATCTTTTTACTAATTGCAGTTTTTCTATCCTTGTCAAGCCATTTTTGACATACTTGCTCAGGATTTATTCAAATGCTAGTAGCATAGGTGAGGTTTCATTTTTCTTCTTCTTCAATCTCTGTTCTTTTCTTTTCTTTCTATGTGTATGTGTTTTTTGAGCAAATGGTTTTTTTTTCCACATTAGTTAGGTTGCTTTTGCTATTACAAAATTATCTTTGAATAAATAAGATAAATTATTATAAAAAATATGTATAGTCTTTTTTTAAAAAAAAATGATTTTTTATAGTGGAACAGAAGTTTAAAATATTATTTTTGAAATCTCTTAGAAACTTTTATACTGTAATGCAAACAGTAGATTTAGTTGTTAATGCATGCAACAATTAGCAGTTTAGTGGGATTTGCATATCTCCACCTACTCTATTTATTGTTGCCAATTTGGGTATTTTAACCTTCTTTTTCCTACTTCTACTTGAGAAGAGTATTTTGAGGCTTTAGGCTGGCTAGACTTTCATCGGAAGTCTAGCATTCGATTTTCTTGATAGAATTGAGTTTTGAGACTTCTTGAATGATTGTTTAAAATTTTGTCAGACCAATTAAGTAGGAGTTGGAGAAAAAGGGGAAGGTAGAGGTCAGGCAACATACTAGAGGAAGAAGCAATTGACAAAATATTGCAGGAAAGAACTCCACGTTATTGCTCCAATCAAGTAATTAGGTAAGTATTATAATACAAATAATTATATCAAATTCGTCTGGGTGGTGTAGTCGGTTATCACGCTAGTCTCACACACTAGAGGTCCCCGGTTCGAACCCGGGCTCAGACATTATTTTTGTTTTATTATTAGTTTAAAAAATATAATAAAATGCATTTTAAACTGAAAATAAATTATTAAAAATGATGGGGTGAGAGAGGCTCGAACTCTCGACCTCAGGATTACTCAGAAGCTATGAGACCTACGCGCTAGCCAACTGCGCCAACACCCCTGTGATGTAATTCCAGAATAAATCCATTTCTTGTTACGGATCTTTTTGGTTCAAACAAATGACTTGAATTCTGGACTTCCATCTTTATAAAGTGAAGAACTGTAGGCTAAACAACTCAAATATTTGGTCTGCTGTACTCATGTCCATTGTTGCTTATCAACACTTATGTTGCAGTAACGACGACGTCCGTAAGCAACGCCTCCAAGTCCGCCAATCTGCAAGGCCAAAACAAACAGCTTCAGCCAAATGATTTGAGTTTAAGACTTTGGGTAGCTAGTACATCACCTGACATTGCTCAAGTCGGGGTAGACTGCTGCTGCTGCTTTGAAATCCTGGTAACAAAACAAATCATCATTTCTAGTCATGTCACTTCTTGAAACGGGATGCTCACCTGGCTAGCAGTGGACGACGTATAAGAAATCACACACGACATTCCTGCTCCAGTTGCTGCCTGCAAATTGTGGAGATTTTTGTTTATGCATCATGTAGGCCAATTGAAGGGAAAAGTGCATGGAGGAATGAATACGAGTGTAAGTTGTCGGTGTGAACCTGCAGTCCGATTACACTATCTTCTACGACCAAGCAGTCCTTCTCTGATACGCCCAGTTTCTGAGGAAGCATGAGATTTTCATGCAGCCAAACTAATGAGGAGCTGATGGCAAGAATGAGATTATTGCAGTGACAAACTAACTGGTTACCTTTGCAGCTGTCACGTAAATCAATGGATCAGGCTTTTTTCCTTCACATCATCAACTACAGAAGCAACAAGACAAGAAAGCAATGATTTTCATTCTATATAGAGCCATTGGCATTACGGCATGCATGCTAGATTTCCAGCTCTAGCACGGATAGTTCTGAGACACAACAAAAGGTATATATTTCAATTTCTGAGAGTACCTGCAAGGAAGCAATCGAGGCTGTTGAAGCGCTCCTGCAACAATAGAAGAATAGAATACCATTACCTAATTATGAATTTCATAAGATTGAACATGGACATAGCAACTTCATGTTGATGTTGGTTTTTGTAGAAATACAAAGTAAATCTTAAAGACAAAAGTTGAATCACTTAAAAAGGGGTTTAGCATAATCATGTAATTAGTCCAACATAAACTTTATTCTTTTAGCTAGATGAAGTTTAGCTCATGCTTAGTTTAGTTATGGTAAAATATTTAAGTGAAACCAGTTGAAAAGTTATGGCCTCAAATGAGAAATAAACATAAAGTTTTACCAATCCAATTAGATTTTCTAAGCAGAGGACAACTGAACTTTTAGTTCCAGCGGAGCAAACAGCTAGCTTCTTCCCCTACAACAGAGGAGAGAAATGTGAAAGAAAATAAGGTTAGCATGAAAAGGCAAGAAATGGCCAATCGTTACAGCCAACAAAAATCGAGGATCATAATAATGTGATGTATCTTACAGAAGCTTTTGCCTCATCCATCAATCTCAACACTCCGGGTCTAGGCTCTACCTGCTCAACATAGAGAGACAATCTGGTTGGACATTGGGAAATCAGGAGAAAAGAAAGCAATAAAACTTTCTTAAAAAAGAATCTGATGATCTTACTGTTCCAGATTTGATTATTTCTTTGTATCTCTCTGTCTTCCAGTCCTGCAGCACGATCAGTTCTTTAGCTATCGGAACACATAACTTAAGACAAAAATAACACAAGGCCCCTTAACTGAAAAACCAGACCACAAGATTAGGGCAAAATAACACTAAGTTTAAAGCTCTTGAAGCAGGATTAAGCATTTTCTCCACTTCAAATTGAGTTTCTTTAAGCCAATTCTTCAATGATTGAACTCTTCAATCAGATGCATTATGAACACAATCGAATGAGTTGCTTAAGAATTCGATACACGCCTTCAACATAAATAACTTAACACAAGGTAAGCAGACTACCAACCACTTCTTCAATGATTGAACTCTTCAATCAGATGCATTATGAACACAATCGAATGAATTGCTTAAGAATTCGATAAACGCCTTCAACATAAATAACTTAACACAAGGTAAGCAGACTACCAACCACTTCTTCAGTGATTGAACTCTTCAATCAGATGCATTATGAACACAATCGAATGAATTGCTTAAGAATTCGATACACGCCTTCAACATAAATAACTTAACACAAGGTAAGCAGACTACCAACCACCTCAACGAAACTAAACTCATAACACTAACAATGCAGCCTTGAAGCAAAATCAAGCATTGTTTCTCCATTTCAAATTGGGTTTCCCCCTTAAAGGACTAGCCAATTCTTCAAGAATTGAACTCTTTAATCAGATGGATCATGAAATTGCAAATCAAAACCATCAATACTTCATCAGTCATCAAGCACATTAAACCTAATAAAAGACTAAAACAATTAACTTCAAAAAAAGAAAAAAGGAAAAAGTTGGCACCTGAAGAATGTCAATCAACTTGGCTCTATCTTCATCACTCTCGGGGACTGCTTCGAATAATGTCGAAGTCGGCCAACCGTGCTCCTTAAAATACCTTCAATCAGAAAACCCCCAAATAAACTACACACACAAAAAAGCCAAAATTGCAATCCAATTTCTCAGACACAATTACAAGCAAAAATTGAAAATCCAAACTGCATCAATTAGGGCACGAAAGAGCGGAGACTTCACCATCGCATTTTAGGTTTCCCGCCGCCGATCTGATTTTGCAACACATCATAAAATTCTACGCTCCAATCGAGCGGCCCGGGGGAAGACGACGACGGGCAGCGGACGCTGAAATGCGCGAAGGCGTCGTTGTAAGCTTGGCGGTGGAGATGCTCGGACTTGAGAATCACGCCGTCGCAGTCGAAAATCAGAGCCTCAAGCGCCCGAGCTGAGGCTGAGGAGAGAAATGGCGGGGTGGAGAGGTTAGGCGGGAAGAGGAACACGGCGGAAGTAGCCATGGATAGTGTGTGTTTTGTGTGTGGTGGTGGGAAAGTTTAGGCTCTTTCAGTTCAGTTGGGTAACCGACGTAACGACCGTTAATTAAGAATACTTTTTGCTCATTTATCATCCTCTCTAGACTCTCTATATATTAGTAATTAATTTAAGATCCCAATTTATAGAAAAATTCGATCCCAGTCCCACAATGTCACCATTGTCTAATTTTTTACAGTTGTACAATTTCATTTTTTTAATAAATTATTATAATTTTTTTTAGGACCTACACTCTACACACATCAACTATTATTAAGTTATCAGAAAACATAAATAAATCATCGATATACTAACAGATGGAAAAAAAGTGCTTGAAATACACCCTCCTCCACAAGGACCAAAAGCGAACGCTTTTATAGGTAAACATCGATAAAGAAATAACTTTGGAAGCGAAAAAAATATTCATTTAACGAGGTTATTACTTTATCGAACATTATTTTATTGCATTGACCTATATCTGGTTCGGAAGAAATTATTATCTTAACGAGATTATTACTTTATTGAATATTACTTTGTCGAAATTTAATTGTACAAGTTAGTACAAGATTTAAAAAAAACAAAAAACACAAAAATATTCAAATTTTCTCTACAAATTGCTGCAATATCTTGTTTTTATTACTACCACAAAATTATTTCAAGAACGAAAATGAGTGTCTGAGAGAATCAGAACTAATAACTTCTGTACAACTGAGTATAGGTTCGGACACCAATACACTAATAAATGCTACAGACGAACATCTTACATTAAATAGGCCTTGTCTCTCCAGACCAATCCCAATTCAGGGGCCCCTACACCAACACACCATTTTCAACCAGAAAAAAAGCTTCTAAACTTACATTACTGTAATAAAAACAAAAAAAGAAAAAAATCCCACCAATTTATCTCCAAGTATTTCATCTGGGATGCCCAAAGATTCAATCTTTTTTACATTTTGGGACATTTCTTTCAAGGATTGTAAAGACGGCCGCCGCATCTGCATTTCCATCCCAGTGGCTTGTAATTGGAGTACCTGTTGTAGTCCTGCGGCTCGGAACTCGGCCTGACTCGGTCGTGACTGGGTAGACTCGGCACTTGCACTGCCATGCATGGGTGGCACATGTTGCATTTGTTGTGGCAACTCGGCGGCCTTGACCCCAGCCTTGTTTTATCCGCCGCCACAAAATCCTACACAAATTAACAAAATTAATAAATCCCATCAAGTGTATGTATACAAGAAAAGATACAAGAGAGTTGATTTAATTTGGACAGGCATCAAGAGGTTGTACCGTGAGAGTGTCCGAAGGCTGGTTATGGTACAAGCAGCAAGAAGGAGATAGAAGGAGGAAAAGGGATAAGACAATTAAGAGAGAATTCATGGCCATGGTTGCATTTTTTTAAAATTTTTAAAACAAGAAAAGGGAGAATTTGATGAGAGAGAGAGAAGGACCAATGGTGAGAGAGAGTGAGAGGTGTGAGAGAATTGAAGATGTTGAGCTCTCTAGATTTGAAAGGGAGAAGAAGAATCCAAAATTAGCGGCGGAGGTGGTGGTGGGGTTGAAAACAACAAGACTAGGAGAGAAGAAAACAAAACAATGGGGGAGAGAAATAATGGCGATGTATGAGAATGTGGAATGAGAGGGATGGTGGGGTTAAGGCCAACTTTTTTTTATTGATTCGTGGAATCCGCAACCGCTATCTTAGGTGCGCACTGGGTAAACTCCGCTCCTTGTGCAGTAACTTGCAAACCACACAAGAGGTTCAACCACCCTTAATGTGATAAGGTGACAGACAAATTACATATTTGTGTTGGTGGAAATTGAATCCATGACCTATCGATTCCGAGCCACCCACTTTCACCACTACGCCATCTCATGGGGACCATGAGCATGAGCATTACTAGCTGTGTGGAAAGTGAAAGGTCCAACATGGTGCAGGTGCTCAAATTTGCAAGCATTAATTTGAAATTACACCTCTCTTGGAATATTGACTAAATGTCTATAGTTTCCACATTACAAGTTTTCGCTAGTTACACAAAAAATGAAAAGAATGTGAAGTGAATTAGATACTAATGAGCTAAATGAGTAGATTATGAATAGATTTAGAGAATGATGGTATTAGATAGTTTAATAAAGTAGATAGTTTATGGGATGGTTTGAGTGGTGATTGATTGAGTGAATGAGGAAAGAAAATTTCCTTGTGATGGTGGGGTTTGAAGAGAGGCAAATTAATTGTGCACATTTTGGGGTATATTTAGCTTGAAATAGGGAAGTAGGGGCACAAGCATGGATGAGAGGCCTAGGGAGGTAGGTTTGTAGTTACATGAACAAGTTAAAGAAAGATGAAAAATGATTGGACTGATTAAGTTGGGATGTTTGTCTTTTTTTCTTTTTTTTTTTTTTTTTTGTTGATGAGGAACCCGCAGCCGCTACCTTTGGTGCGCACAGGGTAAACCTCGCTCCTGTGCAATAGCCTGCAAACCACACAGAAGAGTTAAACCACCCTTAATATGACAGGGTGACAGGCTCACACATAGCGTGTCCAGTGGGAATTGAACCCATGACCTATCGGTCCCGGACTCACACATAGCGTGTCCAGTTGGGATGTTTGTCTTGTTTTCAGCTAAGCTTCATTCAAGCCCACAAGAGCATCTCGAATGCACCGTTTTAACTCATCCCTAAATGTTTAAATTGAAGACCATAGAGAGAATCAAAATATGAAATAAGAGAGAATGAAAAGTGGGTCATTGAGAGAGAAAAATGTCGACGTTAAATAGATTCAAACTCGAATACGGTCTTGATGTATGCTACTGGGCTTAACTGTACATGTAAAATGTTCTATGTATATCAAAATTAAGAAAAATAAAGTGTATTATAATTTTATTTTTAATTATATTTCTAGTGTTTCAAAATAAGATCTTCGATTCTAGATCCATCTACAGATTTCAATGTTACCAAATTTAAAAAACACACACACACGTTTAAAAATGCACAATTAAATGGGCTGAATGGTTCATGCCTTAATGGGCTTAATATCCAATTAGAAAATAATTGGGCTCAAATAAGATCTAACCCGTCTTTTAAAATTCCTTCCTATAAATATAAACAATTTTAGGGCCCGCTTGATAGTATAATTAGGTATGGTAATGGTAATAGTAGTGAGTATGATAGTTAAGAGTACGATAATAGTTATGAATTATTTATTAAAATGTGCTTCGTATTTACTATTTTATAGGTATAATTATAAAATATGATGTTTGGTTATATTTATAATTCAATGGGAATGAAATTATTATTTCTTTTATGAAGAAAAATTTACCACTATTATTATGATTACATTATATTTATAATTCAGAAATCTTCCAAAACCAACCATTCCTCCGGTGACACTTCACCCTCCACCCCCACTCACCTCACTCATAATAAAATATATTCACATAAACACGCACACATACATATTATATATTTATATATATATATATATATATATATATATATATATATATATATATAGGAGGAGGTTCAAATGTGAACAGCCTTTTATCGTGTGAACGTGTGAACACTGCACTTTAAAGACAAATGTACTGCACTTTAAAGGCAAACAAACTGTATTATAAAGTGCAATACTTAAAGTGCGAAGATCATTGTCTTTAAGTGCAATTCGTAAAGTGCAGTATTAAAGTGCAGTATATTTACCTTGAAAGTGCAATACGTTTGTCTTTAAAGTGCAGTGTTCACACGTTCACACGATAAAGGCTGTTCACACGGGAACCACTCCCTATATATATATATATATGAATATGGACTACGTATGCCTATATATATTTAATATGAATATAACTCTTTGAATCCAGCATATATATATGCAGGTTAAGCAAATCCAAAAAAAGAAAAAAAATAAAGACAACTTATACATAATAAAAGTTCAACAAACTCTATTAGTCAAATGTAATCTTAGCAAAGCCTATTCCTTTTCTAGTTCTCATACCCAAGGGTTTGAGATTTCATACCCTCGTGTAGGCTTGGGTATGAAAAACCTCAATTTTATTTACGTTTCATTCCCATAATAGTGTCCAAATTTAAGAAACAAACATTATATATGGATATTACAGATCTTTCATATCCATAAAAGGGTAAAAAATCCATATATCAAGCATGATTAGATTATTTACAAGCTTATGTTAGAAGTCAATATTAATAAATGATTGTCAATCTCTATAAATTAAAATATACTTTAAACATTTAATATATATATATATATATATATATATATATATATAACTAATGAAACCCATAGCAATTACTGAAGTATATACTAAGTAATCTCAATCACGTATAATAGTCTGCAAATTATAAAAATACGTAAATACACTAAACTACATTTATATGATAAATTCAATTGAATTCGAATTCGTGACTTTTGATCACAATACACAGTCGACCATCCGAAGGTCAAAATTCTGCAGACCACTATTTAATGTCTCTAGTGTCTCAAAAGGATAACTTTCACAACAGGGGAAAAAAGGCCATTTTTATTTCCAAAAGACTAAAAAAAGTTTTGAGTCCCAACCATCCACATTTATTTTTCAACATTAAAAAGGTGCTCTGTTTGCCTTCGGAAAAACAAAAGACTTCCTTTTCTAGTTTCTTCCCTCATTTATTACCAAGCCGAAAATTCCCAACCGTTTACTGTTGAAGATCAAACTCAAATTATTACCATCAACCCATATTACGCATCTTGCATCACATTAATCTTCAAGATTACATGTATAATAAAGACTTGATTTTTAACATACTTTGTCTTCCTCCTCTCGAGATTTTCTCTTTCCCGGAAGCGCGCAGACCAAACCCACCACCGCAAGCCACAGTAATTCTTCACCACTGCAGTAAAAAAGTGAAATCTGTCGTGGTAAAAACCTGCTGCCGATTTTTCACTTGTGATGTGAATCAAGCTAGTGACTTTTGACTTATCGTGTTCAAATGGGGCCTGCTTTATATGCCTTAATTTCAAGATTTCTGGGCCAATTTGGGATTTTGAGTAAAACGCAAATGATAACATTTTCTCAAAATTGAAGGTTTGGATTAAGACAAGGAAGAATCTTGATGGTATTTTTGTGCAGTAAATACACGCAGAAAGACACAAGATACGATATTGTTTTTTTGCTTCTCTTCTTGTTTTCTTGTATTGCTGCTTTTTCACTTTTCCACACACAACTCTCTTTCTATCTCAGTGAGAGTGAGTGAGTGAGTGAGAGAGAGAGAGAGAGAGAGATCAAGGACCCTTCATTTCAGGCGGATAAACCGGTGTGTTTTCACAGATCCAAGAGTACTAGAAAAAGCTTTGGTAATTTTCGCTTCTCTTTCCCACTTCTTCTTCTTCTTCTTCTTCTTCTTCTTCTTCTTCTTCTTCTTTTTCCTTTTTGTTTTGTCTCCCTGATTAGATGAGACACTCTAAAGTGTAAAGTTCACGTTTTTTTCACTGCATTTCCATCTGTCGGCTTTGTTTTTTGCTGGTACGAGTTTCTTGTGATATCATGAGGTACCTCTCTCTCTCTCTCTCTCTCTGCATTTTCTCTCTCCCTCCAACTTCTTCTGGCTTGGTATTTTATTTTTTGCTCTTGTTTTTGTTTGTGATAAGGTTATCTTAGTTTCTGCTCCAATGTGGTATGTGTTTGGATTGTAGTTGTCTTTTTTTTTGCTATCTGGCTGTGGCTGATCTACACATTTATGGAGAATTTGAGCTGCATTAAGATGTGGGGTTATCTCATTTTAGCTTTTCTCACCTCTAATTTGATTCCAATTTCTTTTTTGCCTACCAAGTTCAGATTTTGGTGCCTCTTGTGTTGGGATTTTGGGATGAAATCTGTCCATTTGCTTTTTCTTTCTTATGTTTGGTAGATTATACTTGAATATGCACTGTGGATGTGTGGCAAGTATTCCCTTGATTTAGATTGTCATTTGAAATACTTAATTTTCTGAATTTCAGTGGCAAATTCTCTGTTTTTTTATTCTTGAAGAATGAAGGAAGCCATGATCAAGTTTTAGGCTTTTGAATCTTGAATTGGATCCAAATTTACCCTTTTATGATTTTTGAATTGGGTTTCATGGGAACTCACTTATAATTCTAAATTTTGATTCTTGACTGTATTGATCTAGAAAACCCTCAAGAAAGTTTTCTTGATCATATTAAGTCTTCTTGTAATCATATTCTTATGTTATAGTGAGGATCTTGCTTATATACTAAATCTGCAGGGAAAGAATCTAGATGTAAATGGAGGAAGGTGAGGATTCAAGGAAATGGGATGAATTACTGCCTGATGCATTAGGCCTAATATTCAAGAATCTTTCACTATCCGAGGTACTAACTGTAGCACCAAGAGTTTGCAAATCTTGGGGGAGAGCAGTTATGGGACCTTATTGCTGGCAAGAGATAGACATCGAAGAATGGAGTAGGAATTCGAAGCCCGAACTCGTTGATCGAATGCTCCGGTTGCTCATAACACGAAGCTCGGGTTCTCTACGAAAACTCTCTGTTTCTGGCCTTTCAAGTGACAAAACCATCTTATTCATAGCAAATCAGTAAGTATTTACACTTGCTGTGGTTGTTCTCGTTCAATTTGATTTTGACATTACTTATGGGATTTGTATTGTTTTTGTTGCAACTTGAAAGTGCTCAATCTTTAAGAACTTTGAGAGTGCCAAGAAGTGAATTTAATGATGTAATAGTGGGGAAGGCTGCCGGATATCTCTCTGCTCTTACATCACTTGATTTGAGCTACTGCATCAGCATAGGAGCTCAAGCTCTAGAAGCAATAGGGAAAAATTGCAAGTCTTTAACAAGCTTGAGACGAATAATGCATCCGTTGGAAGTAATCGACAAGCTCTCCCAAGACGACGAAGCCCTAGCCATAGCTGCAACAATGCCTAAGCTCAAGAATCTCGAAATTGCCTACTTGCTTGTGGAAACGGCCAGTATCATCGAGATTCTCAAGAGCTGCAAGCACCTCGAGCTGCTAGACGTACGCGGGTGTTGGAATGTGAATCTTGATGAGAAGTTTTTGAAGATGTTTGATAAGTTGAAGGTGGTTGGCCCCCTTGTTATGGATTGCTACGACATGAATGGTTGGGAGAATTGTTCAGATTACTCGGGCTCATCCGGGTACCTTGCTTGGGACTTTGTCGCCGGAGATGTTGATGACGACGATGATGATGATGATGATTATCCGGATATACTTGAGGACTTTTGGGAGGATGAGAATCCCATTGATGATGTTGAGATGTGGTTCTATGATGATGTGAATGCAGTAGATGCTGGTTATGATTGGCCACAGAGTCCTTGATTTGTGGTTAAGAAGAACTGCAATGCTTTTCTTCTTTGTTTGGTTGTGTTTGCTTGATACATGTAAGAGTTGTGAGGTTTTCGTAGGTATAAATGTGTAATGAATTTGGCTTGTGTAATGAAATACTTTGTGCAAGTTTCTAATGGTTAACTTGCAGGAGTCATTTGCAAATAATGGAATAAGACATGCTTGCTGGTTCATCACATTGCAGTCAAGAAATAATGTGTAGCTGAACATGTTTGCAGTCTAGAGAGAGAGAGAGAGCAAAAAGAGCCCCACTTTGAAATTCTTACAAGAAGATCCTAAAAAGTCAGTTCACTTTGAAAGTCTTACAAATGGGAGACTAAAAGTCAGTTCACTTTGAAATTCTTGCAAATGGGGGAGCCTTAAAGTCAGCTAACTTTGAAATTCTACCCTAAAAGTAAGTCCACTTTGAGCATAAAGTAGTTCAAGTCATCCTTCAAAGACAACCTTACCATAGTCGATATATAAAGACCTATAAGTCCGCCATGGAAGCGGCTTAAGGAGCTTGAGAGGAGAACACTTTACGATATTCATCTTCATCTTCGATAACTGGTGGCATATGCCATGTCCCAAGAGAAGGTCCACATTTCTTTCCACCTTACACAATCACATCGCGGTTTAGTGCATATCTTCGACAAAACGCATTAGTACGACGTTGCATGCCTAAGCTTACTATTCTAGGAAAGGAATGAAATGATCTTACCTTCCCTTGTAGCTTCTTCACATCTTTTCTGGTACTTTGCAGACATTTCTGGGTCTAATGCTTTAAACAATCTATCATACTTTTCTTCAGCTTCGGATATGAATTTCGCCTTCAAGGGAGGTATATAAACAACGCAATGATGCAAATCATAATAATTTGAGTTGAGATTCTTTTATACGTGTTAGTAAAATTGCTATGTAAATACTCACCAGTATGACTGGCGCTGCAGAAGCTCCATAAAATTTAACAAACATACGGAGAACATTGAAATTGTTCTCTGCAACGTCGTCCTACCATAAACGTAAAACGAAATCAACTCTGTATTAGAACACGATCTTGTCCCAAAAAAGAGAGTAAATGAAGTACACAGAGACTCACCTCATAATCAAATCTGTGACATCATTTGGTTAATTACCATTGAAGAGTATTGCCATTATTGCCAAACATGCACAAGAAATGGGAAAACTCTCATAAATCCTTGCAAATAGCCATACAGATATTCGGAGGATTATGTAAGAATGCCATATGGGATTCCGAAACGTGTCCAAAATGTCTACTTTTAGAATACAACAGAAGTTGAGAACGAAAGATTAACGCTAGTTTTCTGCAACATATTTCTATCATTGAGTGACAGAAGAAACATAAGTGTTTGCAAAGAGGAATCACTTACAGATCGTCGGATACTTCCACAAGCAACTCTGAGATCGACAGAAATTCCATATGCAGTTCATTTACCTTCAAAACAGCTTCAACAAAGATATCTCAGAAGGAATTATAATTATAGCAACTTAGCACTCCCATTGCAATATCAGATAGTGCCTCATCATTCGTAAGGTGACGGAAACAGAGCAAATAATAAAGAAGAGAGCTCTTCAACAGTAAAATACGCATTATAGATTTAGAGCCTGCTAAAAGGACAATTCCGAGAAGAAAGATGATGATAGGAAAATATATCAAGTAGATTATTTTTATGGCGTCTAATAGCATACCTTTTCCCCTCGTAGTTGATATAAAAGAAGGTTGAGCACCCGATAATCAAAGGATTTCAGATGGATGGCTCTTGTCACATCCTCAATCGATATCTACACAAAGTACTTCAGATCAAAACATTATCTTTCCACCGCAAGGCATTGTAAATTTGTATACCTCATTATTTCTGACCACTGCAAGGCACAGCTTTCTCTCCAGCCGCCAATATTCTTCACCATATCTCAACTCTTCCATAATCCTTATGTACAGAGCAAATCAAAGTGAGGGCATTTCAGAAACCTTGCTCAACAGTGAGAGGAAGAAAGTTGAAATATCATGAAGTAAAATGGCAACACAGTTGCTGAACCTTTCTGTCAAAAGCCCGTGGTGTTCTAGTACACTAAGCAGTGGTCTGAATGGATCCTTTCTGAACACTCCCATGGTAATCGCACATTGGTTTGGCACAACGTCCTGAGCTTCACACAAAATCTAGACATCATCAAACAGATATTGCTTTGAAGTAGCCAAGTAGAAACAGTCTTGGTAATGTTTTCTGTTACCTCAAAGTTCGCAGTTGAAGTTGGAGCCTCACCCTTCGGAAATTCTAGGAGTTTCTCATTTAAGCCATCCAACTACAGAGAACAATTGAAATATAATTGCTAAAACCGATTTTTCAATTAGATAAAATATGTTCGTGGATTTCATAAGGATACAAAATTACAGTTGTATAAGACAACTCACCTGGTAAATAAAACTCTCCGTGAACGAAAGCATTGGCAGGTATCTGAAAATAAACTGAGGCTGGTTTGCATCCATTTTGTGAAACATGAAGTATGATCTGCACTGTGGATTTAGGCCAACAATACATCAACATCAGTGATGATAAGATTCATATAAAAGCTAAATGAATTTAAGCGGCCTAACTGAAAGCTAAGCAAAGAAATCGAAGAAGATGGCTTTCAGTCACTCGATGAATCCTTACGAAATCCTCAAGAGTCGAATTTGAGCGCATCATTGCATCGATCCCGATAACAGCAACATCATTATGTAGGCTCTGCGGAGGGTCTGGATTCTTTTCCTCGTCAGAATGAACTTGTAAAGCTTTCCAAATCTCGCTGCTACCTACAAAACCTCACGTTCGGAATAATGACAATACATAGTTATGTGTAAATGGATATTACAATAGTTCCTAAACATCTGACCTATCAACAATGAAATCAGCGTATATATATAGATCAAATTGTTCAGAAAACTAGAGAATCTCATCAGCCAGAAGCTTTAAAACTACCTGCTTCATTGGACTGCATATCATCCGAGTTGAATAAATCGGCTATCTAAGAGAGAGGGGGAGAGAGAGAGAGAGAGAAATATCAGATGCATTCTAGCACAATATAATTACAAAAATCAAATGAGATGACAGTGAATAACGAATATCAAAACCTTTGAGATGTGTTTCGTAATCAATTGGCATTTGAATGCGGCCTCGAGCTCGGCACAATCTTCCGTCTTCCCCCACCGGAATCAACAGAACGGAAATTAATACGACAAAGAGGCTTAAAATCGAAACACACCCAACGCATTCGACACAGCGAAACACGAAATTAAGAAATTCAATAGCAGCATCAATCACTATGAATCGCAGAGGTTACCAGAAAAGCGATGAAATCGGCGAGGATGCGTTCGTCGTCGGGATTGGCTTCGGAGATTCCAACTGAGTGAAGCAGATTGATAGTTTTCTGCACTTTCTCCAGCTTCTCTAACCCTTCCATTCTACTGTTGTGCGTGGGTGCGTTTCCGTACTGCTCCTTTTTATATATGCGCGTTATAATTGTTCAATAAATCAATCCACAACGTTTGCTAATTAAACCTCATAATGACAAACCAAAATTAAGATTAAATGTGAATAGATTTATACGATGAAATTTAATGTGCTCAAGCTTTGAGATTCATTATCGAACAACAACAGATTTTAGTTACAGAAATTCAAAATTTTCCTCTTCGGAACCATAATCTACACGAGGGAAGCAAGTTTCGAAACGTGACTCGCTCGAGGTGGCCGGAGCGGACTCAGCAGCAATGAGTCCAAACACCTCTCGCTCGAGTTGGCCGGAGTGCAACTGCAACTCCTCTGCCTTTGTTCAGGATGAAAGTTGGATTTCATTTTTATTCTCCTTTCTGCCTCTCAATTTGGTTGATTTCCAAGTTTGATAATTCAGTTGCAGATTTTGAAGCGTCGGCTGCTGCTTTCCGGTCCTGACTCTTTACACGATTCGTATCCCACGGCTTCCCAGTTTTCCCAATCGCAAGAATGAGCTCGAGCTGTTTCTTCTGTTGCTCCTACACAAAACGCAGAAGTGAGAATACCAACTAAACTACATGTAGTCGTTTGATAAGTAGACAATAACGAATATCTACCTGCATAGAAAGTAGAACCTTATGAATCTCACCGAGTTCCTTCTCCAGAATATCTCCTTGAGCAGCCAATGTTTGGGTCGCCTCGGAGTTCTTCTGGACCAATGCTGCAGTCTGATACAAAAAAAGTTTTAACTTTCTCATAAACAAAACAACCTGCAAAGAGAGAAATAAAAGAACAAACAAACCAACAACAGAATCATGTGTATGGCCATCACTTAGACTTCCATCATCTATACCGAGAAATTGGTAGCCGTACTCTTTCTTCAGCATCTACCCCTACCGAATTTCCCTCCAGCATTAACCATAATAACCCTCAATTGAATCTACCATGATAATCATAACAAATGCTTCTAACTGAGCTCCGTCCCTCTAACGTTCATTCCACGGTCAAATCCGAAACATCAATTTCAGAACATCCTGCCTCCACCGTGAATTATCGACTCGTACTCGCATTATCTCAGTCTATCAAGAGACAACTTACTATAAACTCATAAAGCTTGAATCTTTTTACCAAGAAACCTCATTCAATTGAAAAGGAATCATCGAATTATTGAAAACAGGATCCAATTAGTCTACTTCCCAAATACGAATCCAAACAATAAATCTCATTCAATTGAAAAGGAAGCAAGTTAAGCTGCAATGATTCTAGCAATCTACTTTTCAAATACGAATACGAATACAAACACGAAAAAAAATAAAAATAAAAACTACCTCAACAATTGCTCCTTGAGAGACTTTCTGGTCAGACTAAAATGAATGCCCAGCTTCTCAAGCCGCCTCGACAAAGCCTGAACGATCGTCTCCAGCAAATTAGCCCCATCAGAAGCCGGCCCTCTCGACACTCCGGCGCCGCAAATCCTCCTCCACCGCCCCGGCCGTAAAGTTCATTGGTTTTCACTGGACTCTCGACTCAAGCGAGAGAGAGGAGAGAGAGAGAGAGAGAGAGGGACTTTGTTCCGGTGAAAGGAGCTCGGCCGCGTGATACAGTGACCGAGTGGGCTGGAGAGATGTTATGAGCCCAAGTCAAACAAGGCCCAGCCTGCAAAGCCTATTAGTTGTGAATGTATGTATTTCTTCAATTCCATTGGCTTTGTTTCATTTTTTTCGACATAGAATTAAGATGAGTAGTTGGTTGTCTATAGATGATTGGGCCCCACAAAGAAAAAACGGAGTTTGTATAATAATTGTTTTTCTTTTTAAAAAATGAGATAAATCAAGTGTCATAATTTAGAAAAAAAAAAAACGAGACAAGTCAAATAGTAGGGAGCACGTATTATGTATTGAGCTAGGAATATTATCATGAAAATCTATGAAACGAATTTTTTTCTCTCCTGAGTCTCTCTCCTTCTCTCTGAGTCAATTCTTCTCTATCTTCATTTATTCATCTCAAGAGTCAAAGTCGCGATAAGCTGAAGGGTTGCTCATTAGTTATACATTTAGGATCTTATCCCTCTTCTTCAACTTCAATGCTCTGTTTGGCTGTTGGCGCTACAAGAGCCCTAATCGCGGGTCCAGCCTTTTCGACCACCATTATAATACCCCAAAACAATAATCTATACACCACAACCATCCCAACAATCAATCCCAAATCCCCCCACTTAGACCGACCCATCTCCATCTGCCAAACACTCCCCAAAATCTCCTCACCACTGATCTGCCCGGACTGCCCGTCCGGAAAAGTCAAACCCCCAAATTCATTCTTGTAGAAACCCTGATTCGCATAATTGTGGAACGAGACGTAGTAGACCGGAAACTTCCAGAACGGCTTCGGGATGTCGCGAGGCAGCCGGAAGAATCCGTTGTTGAGGATCATGATGCCTTGGATTCCGGCGCCGGTGATGATGCCGATGAGGAAGTTCGGCACGACGGCCGCCACCGCCATCATGAGGCTTTCCACCACCATCAAGCAGAGGAAGAGGAGCAGCGCGAAGTAGGCGAAGTGGCCGGCACTCCGTTGGAGACCGATGAGGTAGTAAGCCATCGCTCCGGGGATCACCGACACCAGGAGGAGGTACGGAGTGGAGGAGACGGTGTTTCCGACGACGAACGCCGCCACGCTGTAGTGGCCGTTGAGCCGTTCCCGCGTAAATATCTGCGGAGGTTACATGCTAAGTAGTTGAGTTTTTTTTCTATGTTGCAAAAACATTAACTTATAGTGTCAGACACTCGGACACGACACGAGACGACATTTGAATTGTCGTGTCTAATATATTTACATGCATATAACTTCTAATTATAATAAAAATATACAAAATTAGTTTATTTTACACTTGATTTTATATTTTTCAATAAATAAGCGCCTGTGTCGTGTCCGAAATTTTTTAAAAAATATTGTGTCCATGTCGAGTCGTGTCACGTGTCCCGTATCCGTGCATTTCTATTACGTACAAATTTATAATGGAATTACTGCAAAAATAGTCGATTTAGATAAATAGATAAATGTTATAGTAGATTTATAAAAATATGTCTACCTCCGGCATAAAGATTAAAAAAAATAGATTTATGTATGTTAAAATGGCGAGGTCCACTTATTTCTTTTGAAAATAATTATATTTTCCAAAAGAGACCAATAATAATTGGATTGCCGAAAAAGAAAGTATGTCAATAATAATAAAGATGGAGTAGTTTTTATTAATTATTTTATTATTTATTGCAGATTTATATACTCCTTCCGTATCACTATTATTGTCCTACTTTTCTAATCGAGTTGTCCCGCTATTACTGTCATCTTTTCTAAAATAACAAAAACTACTCTTAAACAAAAAATGAAGTGGATATCTCCTACTTAATACTCATCCCCACATTATCATACCCTCTTTCTCAAAAAATATATCTCTCAGACGATTTTTGTTCCACTCTGTACTAAAAAATTTATGATTTTAACTCTTTGGAAACTTAAGATTATTTATTAAATGAAAAAAAAAATAGAAAAAAAATTGATTGCCTTAACTATGGCCTACAAAAATTTGGATAAATTATTATTTCTTCTACCAACCACTCCTCGAAAATTGTGTTCATTTCTTAATACAATTAAAACTCATAAAATATATACTTAAACAAAATTTCTTAATTTTCGTGCCGAAATCAAAGGAAACAATAATGGCGGGACGGAGGGGGTATATTTTAGTAGAGCTCATTAAATTTGATAGATAATTGATAGTTAGTGAATTTACTATGAGGACGGTTGCAATGCAATTCGTTTTAAAAATGACAATAAAACTTATATAATAGATGTGAATATAAAACTTACACGGGTTTAAATCGGCTACTTAATTTTATATAATCTATTTATAATTAATACTCACTCCGTCACGTTATTATTGTCCCTTTGGTTTCGGCACGGAGATTAAAAAATCATGTTTTAGTGTTTCTGTTATGAGTTTTAATTGTATTAAGAAATCAGCACAGTTTCCGAGGAGTAATTGATGGGAAAAAAAAAGAGAGAATTATCCAAATTAATTTTTGCAAGGCTAGTAAAAGGCAATGATTTTTTTTTTCTTATATTTTTTTCATATTGTAATTAAAGATATAATTTAAAGTTTTCAAAAAGTTAAAAATCATAAATTTTTGAGTTTGGAGCGGAACATAATCACGTATGGGATATATTTTTGAAGTTGAGTAGTGAGTAAGGGGAGCAGACAACCCGATTAAAAAAATAGGACCGTAATAAAAGAATGGATGGAGTATTTAATTACATAAGCAAGAATAATTGTGAATTAGTGTTTACTTACTTTCATGTCCTCCACAAAAGAAGGGAAGCCTCCTACTGCCATAAAGGTCAAGAATGATGAAACAAAAACCAGTACAGTAGCTCTAGCCTGTCAAAATGACGGGGGATCGGCGAATAAAAAGATTAAGAATTAGAGGGCGAAATCTGTAATTTTAAAATATATTTAGAAATAATATACCTGAATAGAACTATAAGTAGAGCCAATGTCAAAGAAAAGGGTTCCCACGCATAAGCACAAAGCAATATATGTTACAAAGCGAAACCAATAATAGCCCACGTCACGAAACATGTTTACTGATGATCTTCGTGTTAGAACTGCACATTGCGTTATAAATCCTGCTTGTCCCCCTTTCTTCTCCAAAGAGGATTTTTTCTACAATAAAAATTAATAATTGGATATTAGTAACAAATATTTCATTTTCCGTACACAAGATTCAATACAATCCACACATTACTGCTCTTTGTGTACGTGCATGAGAGAGAGAGAGAGAGAGAGAGATGTTGACATCTACGTATTAATATGAATGAGGTCAATAAAATTGTATGAGTAGGGCTTTGATTATTACCTGCAGGCGTATCTGATCCACATATTGTTTCACTTGACGGAATGTGTCTGATGAGTTGTATGCCTTAACCAGAATCCTGATAGCTTCCCTTGTACTACATCCCTTTTCGCCAAATCCTTCTTCAATATCCTACATAAAATTATATTATTAATGATCACAATTCATATAATTAATTAAATCATACGTAATAAAAATTAAAAAACCAATTCCATGCTCACCGAATCAAAGTCTTGATTAATTGTTCTAAGATAGTGATCAGAAGGGTTCCTCATTTGCGGACAAGCAAATCCATTCAAATCAAAAAACTGTCCATAAAAATTATCACATCACAAAAAAATATATTGACTTGTAGTAATAAATTACTCCATCTGTCCCACTTGAAACGACATGTCGTAGATTGTTATTTGGTGTAATAAATCTTGTAGTAATAAATCTTGTAGTAATAAATTTCTTTTGGTATGTGAATCAAGTAATGTTATTTGGTGTAGATTGTTTGATTTGTTAGTTATTAGATGTTGTCCACACAACTTTTACTCCCTCTGTTTCACTAATCAAGTCTCATTTTTTTTCCCGTGTATCTCACTAAACAAGTCATATTCCATAAGTGGAAAGAAATGAGTGGACCACAATCACTCTAAATAAATAGACTCACCATTTTATACTTTTACACCACACATTTTCTTTTCTATCCACTTTCTAAATTCCCGTGCACAAAAGCAATAGGACTTGATTAGTGTAATAGAGGGAGTATTATTTTAAAAAATGTGTCATTTGTAATTGAACGTCCCGATCAGAAAAACGTGCATGGTAGGATCGGATGGAGCATTAAATTTAGTGATTAAAAAACCTGCTTTGCTGCTACAGTCGAGCCAAAATAGACAGTCTGGCCGGAAGAAAGTAGACAAAGGTTGTGAAAAAGCTCAAAGACTTCACTACTAGGTTGATGAATCGAAGCAATCACACTTATCCTTTCATGCTGGGCGAGCTTGACGATCTGCTTCATTACATGGTACGAGGCGGCGCTGTCGAGGCCGCTGGTGGGCTCGTCGAGGAAGAGAAGCTTCGGCCGTCGCAAGATTTCTATGCAGATGCTGACTCTCCTCTTCTGCCCGCCGCTCAGCCCTTTCACGTTCCAACCTCCGATCCTCGTGTCGACGGCGTCGTTTAGCCCCATCTCTCTGATGGTAGCCTCGGCTCTCTCCTTCTTCTCGGATTCCGGCATGGAATCCGGGAGCTGGAGGAGAGCTGAGTAATGAACGGACTCTCTTACCGTTAGTGTGGTTACTAGGGCATCATCTTGCATCACATATGCCTAACGAAAAAAAATAAAATCTCATTAATTATTTTTTTTTTGTTTTGTGAAAAATAGATTTAATAAGTGTTTATTAAAGTCAAAAATCTATTAACAAAAAGAGTTATATACAAGACGTTTGCCGGAGAACAAAATTTTCTTTTTTTTTTAATCATTTATTTTGAATCTTGTATTGTCGTGATTCTCGTTCATATTACTCTTCAGGTCTATCAAGAGTGTCTCTGTAAATCAAAAGTGAAATTCATTTTCCTTTCCATGTAATGTACTCGATTTCTTCCGTTTCATTAATTTTGTTCGGATACGTATTTTCCCCCTCCCAAAAAAGGAAGGAGAATTGTATAAGCTTATGAAAATAAGCTTAATCAAAAGAGTTTTTTAATAAACTTTCAAAAATGCGCGCATAAATTGTTGGTTTTTTTTATTTTTAGCATAAGCTCAAATAAATTGTCGATAATTCGTTAATGAAACAGGCTTTCTTACCGAAGTTCCAAAAGCTAGAGCTTGCTTGCGGCCATTGATGAGTATATCTCCCTTTTGTCTCATGTTTGAATCTAGCCTCCCTATATATTAATCATATCAAACCAAAATGAGAAAAATATTATTATTTATTACTTCACCAACATACTAAATTAACAAATACTAAGGTATCGTAGAATCTTTGTCCGAATGGAGAGCGTGATATATGTTTCTAATTACCTGCTAAGGCGTCGAGAAGAGTGGACTTGCCGCAGCCGGAAGGGCCCATGATGGCCAAGACCTCGGCGGGGTGGACACAGCCGGTGAGGCCGCGGAGGATGTCCCGCCGCCCCGCCGTCTGGTCCAGCACCGTCACCCAGAGGTCTTGCCAAGTCAAGTGAATGCCGGGACTAGAAAGATGAGATTCATTTTGATAATTCAAAAGTGGTATTGGAGATGACGTTTCAAGAGGCAAAGGGCTGCTGCTTATTATTGCAGAGTTCATGGCTTTTGCCTTAATTAGTATATGTAATCGGAAGTGAATGGATTCAATTATAGACGTACCAATATTTATAGCTTAGGTAATACTGACACGAGACGAGACACGCTTCACGATAAGACACGGACATACAGGGACGGATGTATTAAGGGGCAAGGAGTGGCAATTGCCACCCTTATATTTGAGTGTGAACTACCTATTTTACCCCAAATTTATAAAATATCTAATATTAATATACCACATTATATAATATATATATTACAATATGAGAATTGAATTAATTTCAAAATTTCAAGACTTCCAGAAACTCCAAATTTTATTCCCGCTGCCACTGCCCCACTCCATTTCCTACGATTTTAATTCTAAAAATTGATCCTCCACTAATTTCTCTTCCGCCAAAGAGGATTCATGCTATTGAGGTTAGTTATTTACTCTTGAAAAGTTTCAGAAAGGTTTATATGTATTTAAATAACTAAATTGTTGTGGTTTATGCATAGGGTTTTCTACTCAACAATTTTGAAATTGAATTAACTTGCTTATTTTTGAAATATCTGATCAATATACCTCAGTTCTTCACTGATTTGCTGAAATATTTGGTTAATTTATCATGAGCTTTTCGTGAAATTTAAGAATTGAACTTGTGAATATTTGACCTCTATTATTTTTCTTGAATGATTTAAGTTTTCTTAATGAACACTTGAATAAATATGTTGAAATATTTCAAAAAAGTTGATAAAAAATTGCCACTACCCGTCACCAATCCGGAAAGAAGTGCAGAATTCGAAAATACTTCAGTGCACAACCAATAAGAAATCATTCAAGAAAGCTCTGAGTTGGCGGACCTCCCTTCAGACCCCGGAAAGCAACCGAGCATTACAAAGTATCAACTTAATATTCGTGAAAGGGTTCGTAGAAAGTACTTTTTAGATCGTGCATGCCAACCTAATCTCAAAGAGTTCCCCTAACGAAAATTGATGGGATAATGCGGAGGTTTAACCGTTCTTGGTTCAGTGAATACAATTGGTTGGAATATAGCATAAGCAAAGATGCAGGTTTCTATCTTTATTGTTATCTTTTCAAAAATAAATTGGGTGATCAAGAAGGGAGCATACCTTTGTAAGTAAAGGTTTTAGAGATTGGAAGAAGAAGAAGAGCAAGATTCGCAAGCATGAGGGAGATATTAATAGTGCTCATAATCAAGCATTTAGTAAATGTCAAGATCTAATCGATCAGAAGCAACATATTGAGACGGTTGTTGAAAAAATGAATGATGAATCAAAAGAGAATTACAAGATCCGATTAACCGCTTCTATTGATTGTATTAGATGGCTTTTGCAGCAAGGACTAGCCTTTCGAGGAAGTGATGAATCTGAAGAGTCGAGCAATAGAGGAAATTTTATAGAGCTTTTAAAATTTCTTTCAAGTCACAACGAGGACGTTAGAAGAGTTGCACTGAAGAATGCTCCTGCTAATCTCAAGTTAACATCTCCTCTTATTCAAAAGGATATTGCAAGAGCTTGTGCATTTGAGACAACTAAAAGTATTGTTGAAGAGATTGGTAATGGTTTTTTTTGTGTTCTTCTTGACGATTCACGTGATGTATCAACAAAGGAGCAAATGACTGTTGTTTTGAGATTTTTGAATAAAAAAGGTTGCGTGCTTCAGAGAACTCTAAGATTCAAGCATGTTCAGTGTACAAATGTTCTCTCACTCAAAAGTGCACTTGAAGATCTCTTAAATATGCATGTGTTGAACATATCCATGTTGCGTGGACAAGGTTATGATGGAGCGAGTAATATGCAGGGGGGAATTTAATGGATTAAAGTCTCTCATTTTGGAAGAAAATGCAACGGCGTATTATGTCCACTGTTTTGCACACCAACTTCAACTTGCTCTTGTAGGTATTGCCAAAAACCACATACGCATTTGTGAACTATTTGTTTTAATTTCAAACATAGTTAACGTGGTTGGAGGCTAGTGTAAGAGAAAAGATAGCTTACGAGAAAAACAAGCTTCAAAGATTTTTCAAGCTTTGAAAAATGAAGAAATTGCAAGTGGGAGAGGATTGAATCAAGAAAGCACACTCATTCGTCCTTGTGATACGCGTTGGTGTTCACATTACGATACCATCTTGAGTTTGATGAATTTATTTAATTCTCTAGTTGAAGTACTTCGCGTAATTGTGGAAGAAGGAAAATTATCCAATCAAAGGGGTGAAACATCACGTTTGATAAAAGACATGCTATGTTTTGATTTCATATTTGATTTGCACTTGATGAAATCCATATTGGAAATAACAAATGATTTGTCCCAAGCATTATAAACAAAAGATCAAGACATTGTGAATGTTATGAATCTAGTAGATATTTCTAAAGGAAGACTTCAAGAAATGAGAGATGATGGATGAAGTGCTTTGATAGAAGATGCGTCTGCATTTTGTATAAATCATGGAGTTGAGGTGTCTGATATGAATGATGTTTATGTGAATGGAAAAGGCAAAGGCGGAGAGTTGAAGAAGTGACAAACTCACATCGGTATCGTGTGGAGGTATTTAACACTGTGATGGATACCCAACTATCTGAGCTAAATAAATGGTCATTTCAATGAGGTAAATACGGAGTTGCTTAGTTGTGTTGCTTGTTTGAATCCTTCAAACTCTTTCGAAACTTATGATGATAAGAAGTTAGTAAGATTGGCAGAGTTTTATCCAAATGAATTCCAAGGACTCGAGCCTTTGGCATTACCGGACCAACTTACGAATTGTGTTAAAGATGTGCGTGCAAATATTAATACATCAAGTGTCAAAGGGCTTGGGGATATCAGCAAGAAGATGGTTGAAACTAAGAGGGATGTGGTGTATCCTCTAGTTTAGGCCACCTCCAAGGGTCCCTTAAACTAAGGGATTCCCCTAAAAGAGTTCCTCTAACGATCCCCTAAAACCTACACAAAAATGAGGGAGCCAATAATCTTCCCCTACACATAGGGGATAAAATCGGTTCCCCTATCTTTTTCCCCTTTCTATTTTTTATTTTTATTTTTATTTTTATTTTCCACTTTGTGGCAGAAATCAAAGAAGATCATATGAGACATCACATGTAAATCAATTCGGTACCTTGTACAAATTCGGTAGAAATTATCAGAGACGGATCGAGATCGGCAGAGACAAGAGATCGGCGACGCTCCAACTCTCCACCATAGCTCTACCGCCGCGTCTCTAGATCGGCGGAGACCAATCGAGGGAAATGGAGATCGGTGAAGATGAGATCAACATAGATGAAATTGTCGGAGACCAGATCGGCGGAAATGAGAATGGAGACGAGATCGGCAGAAATGAAATCTGTAAAGGATGTTGAACGTGCCTTCGGAGTCCTCCAAAGTCGTTTTGCAATCATGGCAAATCTAGCACGTTTTTGGGACGCAAGTTATTTGGGCGATATTGTGACTTCCTCCATATCATGCACAATATGATAATTGAGTATAAACGAGACATTGATGCTCCGATTGAAATTGAAAGAGATGTGCCGGCCACAAATATTGAATTTGAAGCACCTCAACCCGGTCGAATTAGAAGCTTGACGGAGCGATTTAGTGAAATTAAAGACACAAACGCTCATTTCGACCTCCGGAATGCACTAATTGATCACTTGTGGAATGAATATTCATCTTCAGGGAATTATATATTATGTAATCTATCATTTTTATTTAAGTAATTTGAATTATCTTTTTTGCAATTAATGTAGAATTTTTTTTATTTAAGTAATTTGAATTATCTTTTTTCCAATTAATGTAGAATTTTAATTATGTGTTTTTCATAAAATAATTGCATTTTAAAGTGATTTGTAAAATTAAAAATGAAAATGTTATTGAATATTCCTTTTTAGGGGAGGGATAAGGAAAAACCGTTGGAGACGAAAAACACTGTTTTCGCACAAAAAAATGATAGGGCTCCTTTACTATGAGGGAAACCCTTGGAGGTGGCCTTACAAACTTATAACTTTAGCATTGGTTTTGTCGATTGCAACTGCTATGGTGGAAAGAGCATTCTCCTCCATGAATATCATGAAGAATCAACTTCGCAATAGGATGAATGATGAATGGATGAACGATAAATTAGTATTTTATATAGAAAAAGATGTATTTACTTCTGTACCAGATGAAGCTATTATCAAAAGATTTCAAACGATGGGAAACCGTCGTGGCCAGTTGTAAAAATTATATTTTCATATTTATCGAAATTGCTACTTTTTCTTTATATTAAGTCACCCCTTCATAAAATTCTTGTATACGTCCGTGCGGACATATGACACGATAATGTTTTGAAAAAGTTACAACACGAGTGCGGGAGTTGACATATATCAAAAATATATAATTATATGTCATGTGTACTGAAATGTATTTGACACCGCAATTGAAGTCACTCCGACACAATACTCTGAGATTTTTCGAAGTGTTCTTGTGGCATTATTTGTAGCCAATTATAGCAAATACCTATATTTTAATTTAGGTGTAATAAAAGTACAATAGTTAGTTTTTTGGTCTTAAAATTGTTGCACGTATTAATTTGGACTAAGTTATTTGGATAGTTTTGCAATATAAAACAAATTATTTTTAACATCATATTGTTATAACTGGCAAGGGATCCTCTACTCCATTATACATATCTCACTACATGTCTCACTATTAAAATGAGGACATGTCATGTCCTTTTAACTTAAAACATCAAATTTGAGTTAACTTCAATCCTTATTTTATTTATAATTTTGAAATCCAAATAAATCTAAAATCTCAATTTCACGATCGCTACCCCTCTCTCCCGATTATCTCTCGAACCCTACTCCTCTCCACTCTTCCCTCAATTATCAATTTTGATTTCTCAAGCTTACTTTATGTTTGATTCCTGTTGTTTATAGTGGAGAAATAGAAAATTTGGGTTTCCATTTCGATGACGAAGACAAGTTTTAGAGCACTGGTTCCGAAACAATTGAAGTCTGAGCGCCAACCTCGATGAGTCAGAGAATTCGACTTTCAGTGTTGAGATGATCCTCTCCCTGTTACCGGGAACACATCCACCATCGCCGCGTGCGCCACCGCAAGCCGTCTCCCAAGAAAATGAAAACCCACAATTTCTTATTGCTCCGTCAGTCCATTGTTGTTAACAATTTCGACAAGAATCAAACATAAATAATTCGAGAGAGAATAAAATTGATGACTGAGGGAAAACGGGGAGGGTGGTTTTCGTGAGAAAGTTATGTCGATACTCGAGATTTGGTATGATTAAATTAAAGAGACATGTTTTCGCTTTAGTAGTGGGACATGTAGTGTGATATGTATAATAGAATAAATGATCCCTTACCGTTATAACCAACGTTATAACAAGTCAAGTTTTAGTACTAGGACATAAAATAATAATAATAATAATAATAACTAAAAATAAAAACCTTGTGATAAATAAATTCAGCTACTATATATCAGCCTCATATCGATGTCGCAATAACTAAAGCGTGAATAACGTTGTTTTGAATTTTCTCAACTGCATATTGTGATTTGTGGAGAGCGTTTTATCGTACATTTAAACAAACATGTTCTTAGCATTTTCATAGAATTAATTATGCAATCGTTCACGTGAACAACTCAATAAATCTTGTACGACTTTAACATCAGTTTTAAGACAAAAAATCAAATCAAATTTGGATGAATTTAATTATTGTTGAAGGCTTTGCAGGAAACTACGTCGTTTAGATTAGGAGGAGACTTTTCTTAAATCATGACGTGACAATTAGTTCATCTTTTATTATTGAATGTAGTATGTAATTTCTTTTAGGTATTTACATTTATTACCAATATAACTATCAAGTACTAACTTAATTTCTTTTTCGATATGTGATAAAATAATGAGAAAACCTCGAAAAATCAAATGAATCATTGATAATGTAACGGAGAAAGTAGTAGTATTTCTTTTATTATAAAGGTCTTAAATTACTTTCTTAAGATATGGCGAGTTTATGTAGTATATATTTTCAAGTATAGAGCAGTATTTACTATTTATAGACGACAATTTAGTAAATAATTATGTTTTGATTGAGGTGTAAGTCAATAATTAGTTTTTGTCTTAAAATGGTTGCACGTATTAAATTTGTTTTTGTATAGTTCTAAAATAAGTCCATGCATAATTATTGAATTCGGTTACTAATTGCTAAAATCTACGTGTATACAGTTGTTTGGAAATTTCTCAAACAAAAAGTTGTGGAGAACGTTTGATGCTACATTCGTTGAACAAACATTATCTTAATGTCTTCAAATTTTTATCATCGTCCACGGGAACAACAGTGGATGTCTCATATAATTCAAAATGATATTTTCCCTAATTTTGCACGTTTAGTATTTTTCTTTTTAGTTTAACTCTTTTGCAATAAATTAGATAGTTCATGTGTTAAATTGCACGATTTCATAATTTATGAGGCAAAACATTATTTAAAAGATAGCTTGTACATTTTCATAATTCCAAGGCTTTCTGCTTTTAACTCTAATAAATTCCGTACCAGTTATCTACGCCACTTTAAATCGTTACTATTACAACGTGAAATAAAATATACTCCTTTCGTCTCGCTTGATTCGTCTTGTTTTTTCGGCAAGAAAATTAAAGTAAGTGATTTATTATGTGTAGAGAAGTAGGTCCCACAAAAAAAAGTTGGTATTTGTATAATAATTATTTTCTAATAAGAAAGAAGACAAATCAAAGAAAAGAAAAACAACACAAATCAAGATAGGAAGTAGTATTTTCAATTACAACAAAAATTGAAGTTTGCATGATATGACGTGCGGAATAGGAGACTTTTCGCCAAATTTATCTTTTAATATATATAATATGTAATTTTTTTTATTCTACCACAATAGTGTTTGCATTTATTGCGTAGGTAACATGTAATGTAATTGGTATTTACACTTTTACGTAAATTGTTGATCTAAATATGATCTAGTATTCGATTTCTATTAGAGTTGATTGAAATTAATAATATACTCCCTCCGTCTTATTATTTATGTTCCATTGAGACTAGGCACGGTAATTAAGATAGTGGAGGTAAATGTATAAAATTGTGGTGTAAAAGTATAGAGGGATGGGGTCCACTTGCTTAGATTGATTGTGGTCAACTCATTTATTTCCTTATTTGATATGTGACATAAATAATGAGACAACCAAAAAAGGCAAGTGAGACATTAATAATGGGACGGAGGGAGTATTTATTACGAACATGTATTAACTACCAACTCGCTGATAAGCACATTAAATATTTTACTTTTTAATTTGGATTAATTATTTCACATTCAAGTAATGTAATAGTAGCAATTTATTGTTAATGGGATACGGGCCGGGCCTTTTCATCATAGCCCATTGAGTAGCTAATTTGCTAACTTATTCAAGCTGTCGAATCGTGACTTCCTTTATTTTTTTTTATCCTTTTTCAATCTTGATATTTGTTTTTTAAAAAGCTACTCCCTCCGTCTCAAAATTCTTGTCCACTATTTCATTCTGGGTTGTCCAAAATTTTTATCCAATTTTTTCTTTTAGTAAATTTAACAATACAATTTTTTTATGGGACCCACAACTTTACACCACTCTACACATAATTAACAACTCTTCTTAAAAACTATGCAAAAAGTAAAGTGTGTCCCTTATATTTTCAAAAAGAGATTTAAAGAGAGTAGTTAGTTGTGAGTAATGGTGGTGGGATCTTTAAAAAATAGTGGTTGATTGTGTGTAAATAATATGCTATTTTTTAGAATAGGACATTATTTGTGGGACATCCCAAAAAAGAAAAAGTGACATTATTTGTGAGAAGGATGGAGTAGTGAATATATAAATTATTTACATATATTCTGATTTTCTACATGAGTTTTAAAACGCTCCTGTATTATTTTAAATCATTTTAAATCATAGATATTATTTAAATCATATTACATTGTTTACTATTTAAATCATAGATATTATTTTTTGGCCGAAAGAAAATCTTTTCTTGGATAGTTAAACCGCCATTTTTGCTAATTTGCAAATTTTAACAAATTAAAAGGTCGGTGTATTTGTACTATCATTTTAAAGGTTATGTGTAGAATTAGAATCTATAGAAAAAAAATGTGGTACCTCCCAATCTCCACATTTCATAGATCTTGTCCCGTTTTCTAAGATGATAAGATCTTATGACTAAGATTTGCACATAATTTGAAAAGGCATAATTTATGCATAACTAGAACTATTTTCAAGAAAGTCAACAAAAAAAAAACGAGAAAAATTCTATAGAAAAAGAAAGTAATGTCCTAAATTAAGATTGGATAGAGATTAAACTCAAAGCTATCAATCCTATAGAAGTGAGTATGGCTATAAACAAGCCCATCATTATTCGAATAGCTCGGGCTCGAGCTCGATAAGGCTCCGCTCGAATTCAAAAGTTTTGAGCTCGAGCCTCACTTAATATTCGACAATTGATTCGAGCCGAATTCGAACCTGAGTCTATTTGGCTCGAAAGCTCGCGAGCTCGGCTTGATTAATTTATAATATTATTTAAATTATATACTTTTGAATTTGAGTTCGAGCCTCACTTAATATTCGATAATTTATTCGAGAGGAATTCAAACCCGAGCCTATTCGGCTCGAAAGCTCGCGAGCTCGGCTCGATTAAATTATAATACTATTTAAATTATATTTTATTAAATAATAATATTATTATTTATTTATTTATTTATAAATATACATAAAATAATAATTTTTTATTAAAAAAATACAAAATTATCGAGCTTTCGAGCCGAGCTCAAATACTATAACATTTATCGAATCAAACTCGAGCTCATATTAAAAGCTCGTATTGAGCTCGTGTCCGAATTCGAGTCGAGCCTCTGTAAAGCTGGGCTCAATTATAGCCCTAGAAGTGTATTTTAAACCTCGATAAAGTAATATTCGATAAAGTAATAATCTCGCTAAAATAATAATTTCTTCTGGTCCCGATATGGGTCAATGCACTAAAATAATGTTCGATAAAATAATAACTTCGTTAAATGAATATTTTTTTTCAGTCCCAAGATTATTACTTTATCGAAGTTTAACTGTACACCAACTCTCCTAGTTAATTATCAAAAGATCTTATTCAGTATATAGTTTAGTTGGTATTGAATTAATTTTCATAAACAAAATAGGTTTTATTTTTCATAAATGAAGATATTAAACTAATAATAAATATAAATCCCCACTTAAAATATTAAGAAGCTCACTGCACAAGTCAAAAGAAAATCTGCAATCCTCCCTCTCTCGAAGCAGACATACTCATCGAACGGAGGAGTGAGATGGCCGCTACTGGAGGATACGGAAACGCGAGCCAGAAAATAGACTACGTCTTCAAGGTCGTGTTGATCGGCGACTCCGCCGTCGGAAAATCTCAAATACTGTCGCGTTTCTCCCGCAATGAGTTCAGCTTGGACTCGAAGGCTACAATCGGTGTTGAATTCCAGACGCGAACTTTGGTTATACAGCACAAGTCCGTCAAAGCTCAGATCTGGGACACCGCTGGTCAGGAGAGGTATATAGATGTAGATAAAGGATGTATTATGCGTTCCGTGTGTGCGATTTTAGTTTTGCCTTTTGCATATGGTACTTGTGATTGTGACTGTTTGCATGTGGGGGGATTTTCGCTGGATCGGTTTGATTTATGAGTTTTGTTGGCTTAAATTGTGTCCGAGCTATGAAATCAGTGTGATTAGATGCATGGAATCGAGATTCAGTTAGGATTTGCAGCTCGTAGTTTTAGTTGTTAGATTGTGAATTGGCATTATGTTGTAACTATTTGATAGCTTAAATCTTAGTTTAGTGCTGTGATAGGTTGTTTGGTGTGGATTTGATGTTTACTTGCAAAGATAAGGTTTAATTCCTTTGTATTTACTTCTGTAATCTATTTTTCGTTAACTACTCTAGCGAAAGATGTTTGTTGATGTGAGATGAGTGATGAGATGGTTGATCAAATCTCACCTAATCTCTCATAACCAAGTTTCTTGTGAAAGTGTTTGGTTGGAAGAATTGAATTGATGGGGTAGGTAAGGTGTCTTACTTTTGAGTGTAAAATCAGATAGCATATTCTTTTGTCCAGAATCCAGATTATGTGTCAATTAGGACATAGGGAGAGCTGGTTTATTGCCTGCAATTAGGTTTCTATATGTGTGTATACTTTTCTCAATAATTCAGGCTGTGATCTTTACAATTGGGACCATAATCGAACCAAAAGTTGCCTCATGCGGCGTATTAACTGCTCAAAAGTTTCTGCCGAAGTTTTTGTGGAAATGGGGAAAGAAATTCAAGTGTAGATTTACATTTTTGTAGTGTCAATGCAAGAAACTTGCCCAACTGGTTCTAAATTAGGGAATTCTCCCTTAGATATGTTTTCTAAAGTAGGGTATTTTATTCCTTCTACTTTTACCCCTTCCTCTTCCCGGCGTATAATTGATACGTGGGTTTGGGAACGACAATCCGATTCTAATATCTCGTGTCACAAACAGATACAGAGCTGTCACAAGTGCATACTACAGAGGTGCTGTGGGAGCTATGCTAGTTTACGATGTAACTAAGAGGCAGACCTTCGACCACATTCCTCGTTGGCTAGAAGAGTTGCGCGCCCATGCAGACAAAAACATTGTCATAATCCTAGTCGGGAACAAAACTGATCTTGAAGACCAAAGAGCAGTGCCAACAGAGGATGCCAAGGAATTTGCTGAAAAAGAAGGCCTCTTTTTCTTAGAAACCTCAGCACTGGAAGCAACCAACGTGGAGGAGGCGTTCGTAACCGTGTTAACGGAGATCTTCAACATTGTTAACAGGAAAAACCTTGTTGCCGGCGATGATGAAGGAAACAGCAGTACAGCCTCGTTAACGGGCAAGAAGATCGTTGTTCCTGGCCCGGGTCAAGTGATCCCAGAAAGGAATAGCATGTGTTGTAGATCATGATTTCTTCCATTAAATTTTTCAGTCTGGAATGATTCTTTTTGCGTGGAGTGTGTTCAGTTAGAGTTTACCATGTTAAAATTACTGGGTTAAAAGGTGGAGATCGCTATTTGTTGCTGAGGTTATATAGAAGATTTGTAATTTATTTGGACTAATTTCAGTGCCCTGATTTTCATTCCTTTCTCAGAGAGGTTATAGTTAAATTATGTCGACTAAATTTAACTATAAAAAGTCATTTAATCTTATGCCATACAATACATAACTGCTGACAATAAATTACGAATAAATATCTCCAGAATCTTGATTACAAAATTCATCAATACAACCTCCAATGTGTTTCAATCAGCAAGTCTCTGTTGTCATCACTGTGCTGTCCTTCTGTTCTTCAGTTCCTTCTGGGACAGGGGTAATATCATCCGACTCCATCGGCTCGTCTACGCGTAGAGCAGAGACCCTTTCGAGCAGTTCTTGGCAGTCATTCGCGTTCACCATTACAGATATATTACTCCTACCTCTCCAACACCCAATTGCAATAGGTGTAGCATCTTCCCCTGAACCAGAAGAGACCCACCCTTCTGTAGAAGATGAAAAGGAATGGACTTACAGACCAACTAGGAAGATGAAAAAACAACATTTTTCAAGTAAGACGTTGAGCAAACCTGTACGTAGAACAACGACACAACAACCCAGCAATATCTCTAAGGCCTTCTCTCTTAATTGAGGATCAACCAAGTCCGGGAATTTAACACTTTTGTACTGCAGGAGATGCTTGAAATCTATTGGAGAAGCAAATAGGATTTGCTTAGTAATGTGTGGAAGTATCAGCGGCAATCCTTCAGATGATATACGGAACAAGCACGGTGTAGATGACCCTTCTTTCGAAGTCTGGCGTTCCTGCAATCACAAGAGATCCACATTTGGGTATTTTCATAAGGAAAGACGAAGGGAAAATAGCAAGAGAATCCGAGTGAATGATTACTTACAAACATCTTTAGACCCACTGAAGCAATCTTGAGCTGCTGACCGCCAAGAAGGTTCAATTGAAGAACTTCCTTGACAGAATTCGATACGTAATAAATCCTCTTCACAGTGCTCATGTCACTGTTTCTTGTAACAAGATGGCCCTTGAATGGGAAGGACTCCTTTATTCCATAAAATTCCACTATCATGTTCACGACACTCTCATCCTTGTAGAAGATAACGGGGTCGACTCCTCTCCATCTCCCCTGCATTTGCAGCCTCCTTTTTGCTGGAACAGTTTTGGCATCTTCATTCACATTAGGCACAGGCTCGGTTTCATCTTTCTCATTCTGGTCAGTGTCCCAAAGGGTTTCACCACTTGCATCGATTTCATCCCCTATTTTGTCCTCTTTCGACTCATTCATTTGATTTTGAGATTCAGTTTCCTCTTTCTTCTGGTCTGTATTTAAATCGGTTTCACTAATTCCACTATCGAGTAAACAGGCATCAGGGGCTGCTTCAGAAATTAGCACATCCATCTCACGACTTGGATCGATAACATCCTCATTGTTGTCCTCTTTCACCCCATTCCTCTGTTTTTTAGATTCAGCAGTTCTAGAATCCGTCCCATTCCGGCTTTTAGATTTCTTGTGGACAACTGTAGGGGCTGTGTAACATGTGAACATGTCAGCATTTCGCATTTACACGAGTAGTAGATACAATAAATATGGGAAAACAGGAGAAATAGGGCAACAAATGCCTAATGGAGAAAAAAGAAACTAGAAATAAAATCCATGGCTGAAATAGAATGAGAATTCTAACCAGGCGTGGGCGATAGCTTGTGGAAAACAGCAATGAAGAACGCTCCAGAATTTTGATCATGAGGTACTATCCTCATACATCGTTCTAAAGGTAAATCTGAAACTTCTTCCTCCAAATTGCTTGTAGGAGCCACTGAATCATCAATAAGTTCGCCATTATTCTCACTATTACCATTGCTGCTCTCACAAATTTTTCCCGTAGCTGTCTCCTGATCGGGTTCGGATATTTCATCATAGTAGTTCCCAGAAGGAAACATCCCTGGAGTTGCAAAAGTTTTGTTATATTTACGAGCATCTTTGTAAGACGCTAACCACTGCCCTTTATCACGAACCTGCACAAAAGAATGATGCAAATCAAACTAAAAGCTTAAGTCCTTTATTCAGCAGAGATGATGTAGAAGACAAATATTAATACCTAATGCTACGACTTTGCAAAAAGAAAAACTAAAGGTACAGTTCTCAGAATACTAACTTTCCATGTCTTTATACCAGGCCTCCGGGCAAGCTGAGGAAGCTCAGTGGAGACGTCTAGGAGCTCTATTGTTCCTTGACTTCTCCGCAAAATCTGTGGTGAACAAGAAAGGTCAACTAGATTCTAAAAGAATATAAGACAGTTCTACGTGCAAGGAGATGAAGAATGTTCCTAAGGAAAATCTTGGTACAGATAAAAAAATACTCATCGATGAATCACAAGTAACTTTATGACATCTCTCGCAATTTCCTTCTTGTCAAAAATCATTAAATAAAATTTGGCTTAAAATGAGTGCTAGCTCCTGTTCGGAATATATATATATATATATATATAATCTTATTAAAACTCACAAACTACCTCTGAAACTACAGCCTCATTCTCCAAAGGATTCATTGAGCAGGTGGAATATACCATCCGCCCACCAACTTTGAGCAGAGCTATACCTGGAACGATCATAATCAACAACAAAAAATTAGTACGTTCTGGTATAACTGATAAAATATCTGTTAGGAATGTTGTAATGAACACACATTCCTACATATGAAAACGTAAGCTACAAATACTTTCAAACTAAGTTCAATTTTAACATTCACCATACATGCAACTACAGCTAAGCAGCACAGATCAAATAGGAACCCACTACCCTAAAGACGAACAAAAAAGCAAAACAATATTAACAAAAATAAGGGATCAGCAAAGTAGCATATCTAACTGCACCTCGGCGTGCAAAGCTTTTCGACAATTTCCTCAGTTTGATGGAGAAAATAATTTGTGAGGAGCTTCTAAATAAATACCGAGTATGAAGAATAAGTAGCTCAATGATAGTAATAAGTGAGACATCCAACACATGACTTTCAAATAGTTACATCATGGTATAAATATTCAGAAAAACAAACCAATAACGGTACAAATATAACAGAACAGAATTTGTGTCTACATATTTGAGGGAAAAATCTACTAGGTCTGTTAGTTGTAACTGCGAGCGAGAATTCAAGTCAGCAGAAAAGGTACCTCGCATTGCTATCTGAACTTGTAGGCCAAAGAGACCATTGCCCATTCCTGGATTCCTGAAATGAAAAAGTGCCCAGGAAGGAGTACAGTCAGTAAATAGAATATTAGGAGTTCGAAAACAAGAGTAAACGATATTGCAGAACAGAAAAGAAAATAATTACCATTTCTTCCACATATCTGGAGCCTTACGTAAAGTTCCATCTCCGCTACAAGGAACATCACACAAGACACGGTCAAATTGAAGCTGATGCATACCAATTTCCTTAATGTTTTCAGCATTTTTGTGTAACTGGCAGCTTGGGAAGTGTTGTGCTTCGTGATTTGTGACAATCAAGTTTGCAGTGCACATTCTTTTTGTTTGGTGAATAAGAAGATTACATCTTTGCACATCCAAATCATTTGCTATGACCTATAGCAGAGGCATGTGACACGATACAATCAGAAAAGAGTATCGAAAACTACTAGGAAAATATTGAAAGACTAGATTTTAAACATATCCATGTGCTGCTTGCAGACTCATCTCTCTTAAAAGTTCATGGTACTGAAAGAGAGAGAAAATAAGGAGCAATACCATTCCACTGGGTAGAGTTCCAGGTTCAGTCATGTTGTATATCATCTCCAGCAACTGAAACGTTTTTGAGCCCGGTGCTGCACACACTGCATTATGCATTATGCAAAAGAAATGGAGATTTTAGCGGATATATTACTGATTTCCAACTAAGAGGTGGGTAGACTACTAGCACTCTTTATGCCGAATATTGGAAGAGTCGTAGATAGTTATGAATTAATTGATAGAGCTTACTGTCAAGAACAAAATGATCTGGGCGTACATCAAGGAACAGAGGAGGAACCTGTTACAATGTAAAATATAGCATAAATAGATAGTTCTAATCCAAATAGTATAAAATCACAAATTTCCACTGGTATAATAAATATAAGGACGAAAATGTGAGGACAGCCCACCATGCTAACAGCTTCCTGTCTTGTTATGTTTCCAATCTCATTCTCTAGCTTCAGAAACTCATGAAACCTATGTAAAGAAAATAGAAAAGGTCATAAAATGGCAAATCAAAATGAAAGATATGGTACACTAGTTAAATCTTAAGAAGCCTTAAAAGTGGCTAGAGTCGAAATTTCAGCAACCACAAAGATCAACATTAGAAATTACCAAATCCTTTGAATATGGAAACTATGTAATACGAACTTTGTAGAACTGATAGACCAACAGATGGTCACCTTTATAGAAGCCAGGAAAATAATATGACAACTATCATCCGTTAAATGGGAGAACTATGCCTACATATGTGTGAATACTACTCTAAAGAATGATATCAAACTATCAATAACTGCCAGACCTTAAGAAGCTAACTATATTTTAAAAATAATCACCCTTTTAGAATATATCGACATACAAAGAAAGTGCATCCCACACAGCATAAACACAACTCATACAATTTACAAGGCAAAGCAATTTCTTCCTTCTCTGTTCCTATCCTGATTTCTGATGTCACTGTAATTCTTTTTCTTCTATCTGATTCGAATACTACGTTTCTTGTTGAAGCCTTAATGGTGATAATTCACTTATATTTCCATTTACATACAAAGTATTCAGGCAACCAACCGAGATAAATAAAATTATCATTTTCTTCTTTTAAGAGTCCAGAACAAAAATATACTATAAACAAAGAACTCACTGCTCAAGGGTTTGATTTTTCCGCAACTGGTTCCGAGAATAATACGACTGCCAAGCTAGATTATCCGGGTACCACGGCAATGCATGTATTGCCTCCACTGCGTTTCCATCAGTGTCCTACATGAATTTAATACCCAAAAGAAGTCATTTAACAACGAAAATAAGATAATAATTCACTAGTATGTCCACATTGGAACTAAAAACCATGAACATGTCAATCTACCTCTGCAGGAAGAGATTTCATAAATTCATTCTCCAACCGGAACAGAATGTCCTTATAAAACTGACAACTGCAAAAATAGATAAAATAATTAAGCATGTGAGCAGAAAAAAGTTCTATATTAAGATCGAGGAGTTTAACCTGGAATTAATTCTGAAAGCGGCAGGCAGCGGCGTCCTAAGATACTTTATAAAAGTATCCCATTCTTCGGCCGATACAATCCCTTGCTCCTGCCAACAGTTCGAACACAACCAGAGCAAATTACATTATCAAAGAAGGAATCATATCATGAAATAAATAATCAAATATAACAAACTACGTGTATTTCGGTCATAAATCTCTGAATCTCACTTTGTAATATTCATCGAAAGCGAGGTTCTGCGTCTCGAAGGGCTGCCAATTTCGATGTTGATGTTCACCATTGTTGGCGCCGGCGGGTGCGTCAACAGCAGAAGCGTCGGATTTGGGGCGCTTCCACGTGTTCTCTCTGCTCTGGCTGAAGTGTTTTCTCTGCGTCCGAGATTTTCCTCTTCCCATATTCTCTGTCTGTTCTTCAACTCTCTCTGTGGAATTGTTTGTTTGCTGTATTTTGTAAATTGCTGCTGCAGCTGCTTCTTTTAAATGTAGAAAGTAGAAACTGAGCTGATTTTAGGGGAAGAAGAGGCGGATTACTAATTTATTGGGCCTCTATCATTGATTGGGCTTTGGCCTTAACAAAAGCCCATCATAATTTTAATCTCTCCAAAAGTAGTTGACTTCTTAACTTATTTTTTCTGAGCTACCATTTCTCGATTTATGCGTACTATCATTGCGAAGGAACTATGTTTATCTTCTCTATATCGTTCCAATTTTATAATATGTCCTCCAACGGACGACTAAGCATTTAAGAGAGATCGAGGTTAAACCTAAGAGAACTTTCCAATCAAAAATCGTCGGAACTAGGGTTGTAAACAAATCGAATCAAATCAAATAACACAGTATTCAATTCGTATTCGTATTCGATTCATTCTCGAATATTAAAGTTGATTTGTATTCGATTCGTTATTTATATTCGATTTGAATATCCGATTCGTTGTTTATTGAGTATTTTATAAATAATATTATTCGAATATTCAATTCGAATTCGATATGTATTTAATACGATTCGATTCAATTCGAAACTATTCGATTCAAAATTATATATTTAAGAAACAAATTTATTATAATAAATTTTATAAAATATATTTAATATATAAATATTTTTATAAATGTATTACATATTTATATTTAATCAAATATTTTTGAATATCGAATCGAATATCATAATTTTGTATTCGTATTTGAATACTATTCGAATCGAATCAAATATTTATATTCGAACTCGAATATTAAAAATTCGAATACAAATATCGAATCGAACCAAAAATATTTGATTCGTTTACAACCTTAGTCGAAAACATATAAAATATTTGGATTTGATCCATCCAACCAAAGATTTTGAAATATATCTAAAAAGGTTGATCCTAATACTTGATAAACTTTGCCTAATACCAACATAAATCACATTTCAAATCCTGGGTTCAGAATCTTGGTAAACGATATGAAACCAAATTCAAAGTTGCAAACCGAACACACCTAAAATTTTGTTCGAGCCTAAAATCAAATTCAAAGCGGCAAACCGAACGCACCCTAAAATTTTGTTCGAGCCTGAACAAATTTTATAAAAAGGTAGTTTCATATGATCAAATATGCAAGTTTGAGCAAATTGTAAATTAAATTGTGATAATTGCAATTGGAATCACACTTTTTTTTGGCAATTCAAATAACCCTATAGATTCCTGATCAAGCTAACCCTAAACCCTAACTTTATGGCAAAAAATCTATAACAAGGTGTATAAAAGCCAACAAAAACTGCAAGCAAAGTATTCATATATTAAACTAAAAAAGTATTCAACAAAACAAGAATCCAGAATCTTCTCATAAGCTTAGCAGCGTCCATTACCAGAACACTTCAAAAACCTCGTTAAATAAGTAAGACCAGCAAAACACCAAAAGCCTAAAAAGGCACCTGGCAACAACATGCATATGAATTCTAGAAGACATCAAGCAGCAATGGATGGCTTCGAGGCTGCAGAGAGTCGAGACCTCTTTTTAGCCAAGCTCTCGCTACGTCTTTCCCTTTGTTCCTTCAATCGTGTAGCAAGAAGCTTCTGGTAATCAGCAGCTTCCGACTTTGCCTTGGCGATCCTCTTCTTCTTCTCCGCAATTCTACCTCTCTTCCTCTGCAATGTCAGTGGAGTCACCAGCCTCTGAATCTTAGGAGCTTTGCTTACTTTCTTACCTGCGTTAAGAATAGATTTCAACAGAACATCAAAATACATTAAAAGCCAATATACAAGTATCAGTTTTCGATTTGAAATGAATATGTGAAACTTACCGGCTTTGGTGGTGAAGGTACGACGGTATGTGTTGACATACTTCCTAACATCGTCTTCCTTGGAAAGGTTGAAGAGCTTGCGGATCTTTGAAGCTCTCTTTGGACCTCTCATCCTTGGCTTCTCGGTGTCAGTGAGGCCAGGAAGATCATTCTCACCCTTTTTCACTATGACCAAGTTGAGAACAGAGAGATCAGGGCTGACAATGCACCCACGAACAGACTTCCTTCGACGCTCTCCATTTCTCCTCCCATATCCACGGAAGCAAGGGGTGCCTGTTCAGACAAGTTAAAATCACAGGATTAGAAACTTCAGCTAAAGATAATACTATTCATAAGAGGGTCTGTAAAATGTATTCTACATACCTCGGTGCAATAGGAGTCTCACACGACCAGGTGTCAAGACACCTTGCTTCATTGGGAAACCTTGCTTATCGCAACCACCCATAATCTTGAAGACATAACCTTTGAACTCCTGAAATAAATTATGTTAACAGCCACATTTAGAACGATTTATCATGAAGAAGGTTGCTAGCAGAGCAAAACTAAATCACAAAATAAACAAATACCTCTCCAAGTGCATCCCCATTGACTTCTTGGGAGATCCTCTTGTCCCAGAATACACGGCTGCAAATGAAAGGTACAAACTAAGGTAAGGCATGATGATTATAGGTCAAAAAAGTGGTGACCAAACAAAACTAAAACTTGGAAACCAAAAAACAGCAAATGGCGCACATTATATAATATAAAAATTTTGGTTTTGTTCACAGATAACTACGGATTAATCCTTCCACGAAGATTAAAGAAGACAAACACTTCCAAAGCAATATGGTGATTAACCTATTGCATATGCAAATAAAACATTTGAGTCAAACTAACAAAAACACATATCAGCGAATGGTAAAAGACTACATTTGAACTTCTGCAGAACTGACAAAACCCAGCCAGTTCACTTGGGTTAAGACTTATGGGTTCTTAATTTCACATTAACAAATAGCTATCTATGCATATCAATATCCAAATCAAAGGACAACCTCATTGAATTTGTCTACCGCTCCTAAAAACAGGAAAGATAAAACCAAAAAGATGACGAAAAAATGATACGGCAAATCTACAGCTACGATTACATACTTAACTAATCGGATATATCCGAAAAAACTGATAAGACAAATCTACTGCTACAAACCTACCTACGAGTACGTGATGAACTACTCAGATATCTCCAAATCGCAAACATATGAAAATCAAAATTGGAGATTCAAAAGTAAATGAAGAGAAACAACATACAGTTTCAGGTCATCGTCGATTTCTAGCTTCTTCTGGCAACCAGTGGTCGGGTTGGCAATGTTGAACTGCAACACATTTCAACAACAGAGATAAATCTTAGATACAATAAAAGCACATGTACGAAACGACGAAGAGTGAGAAGAGGAAGAGAGACTGAACCTTCATCTTCGATTCGACGCAGACGAGGCAGCTAAGATGCGAGAATCACTCCGAAATGCTACCAGCCTCTCTCTTCTGAAACTAGGGTTTCGTAGGTGGGATTTTATATACTGAGCAAGTGTGCTCAAAATTATGCTGTTTGGGCCATTGCTATTTTGGGCTAATCACATTGTTCCGGAGCCCAATTAAATATGATGGGTCGTTTCTTTCTTTTTTTTTTTTTTTTTTTTTTTTTTTCTTTCTAAGGCAGTGTTTGGAATAGCTTATTTAAGCAGCTTTTAACTGCTTGTGCTTAAAGCTGCTTAAAGTTTCTATTAAGCAAAAGCTGTCAGTGTTTGGATTGTCCATTAAAAATCAGCTTAATTTTAGAAAAAGCTATTATGTTAGTGTTTGCAACATACTTTCATAAGCAACTTTTTAGTTTTATTTTAATAGTAAATTCCATAATTGCCCTTTACTTTTTTAACATTCATTAACAATTTGTTTTCTTCTTAAATTTTTTTATCCTATACATATAATGATCACACGTAGACTTCTAAATTAATAACATTAGTCTATTGTAAAATTTGCAACACATAAGTTTAAGCAACAAAAGTCTCCAACCATTCTAGAAAAAGAAAAAGACGAAGTATTTTTTTAAAACTAACATCAAATTATTGGAACCCCAATTCTAGCAAACGAAATGGATGCGCATATGTCGTCTCGCACTTTGTTTATTTCAGCATTATTGGTACCTACTTCGACGCCACCACCATCTTGTCTATAAGTTCCCATGCCAATTTCTTGCTCGTCTTCATTTGGAGGAACATAATCGGGATCATTGTCATACTGCTTAAACTCTTCGTCTAATGCATCTACTTTACGTATAAAGTTATGGATTGCCATTGTAGCTGGGATAAGCACCACTTGATCCTCCCATGGCAAATTAATGGGAATATCTTTGATCATGTAAAATCTATTCTTCCAACAACCAAATGATCTTTCAATGGTTGTTCTTATTGATGAATGCACATGGTTGAACATTTCGTAATGGTTGTTATATGTAGATGCACGACGAAAATCCGGAAGATGATACCTTTGACCTTTGTATGGAGCAAGAAATCTAGGTATATTCGGGTATCCAGCATCCACCAAATAGTATTTTCCTAAAATTTGGAATGAAAGAGATGAATAGATAATGATAGACCTTTAAACAATAATTCTGAATGAATAATTTCACCAAGAGGAGGCATAGGGAATCGTTTCTCCGGATCTCTAATAGTGTCATAGAATATGCGAGTGTCATGTGCACTCCCTTCCCATCCAGATAATACAAAGGTAAAACACATGTTAAAATCACAAGCAGCCATTATATTTTGTGTAGGAGTCCCTTTCCTACCAATAAAAGGCACCTGCAAGTCCTTAGGCAATGAAGCTTTTACATGGGTGCCATCAATGGCCCCAATACAGTCCTGAACAATAATGAAAAACAAAACTCACAACTCCATTTTCAATATAAAAAAAGAGGAAAGTACATTAGTCCAATAATTTAGAAATTTAAATGATTGTAATAAATTACCTTAAAGTGAGGAAAATATCTTGAATTTTGACGTATGTAATCTGGTGTCACGGAATGATCCATGAAGGGAACAACCCAATCAATAGACATCTTTGTGCAAGCCTTGAGTACTCTATGAAATGAATGACTTATCGTGTATCATGAACGTTGCATTATTTCTTACAATTGTCTATTTCCTTGCCTATGTCCTATAATCATAAGAAATGTAGCTACTTGCTACATCCCTCTGTTGCATTCTACTAGCCAATATCTCGATACCTTTTGCAATCTTATCAGCTGTAGTAGCCTTCTTAGGTTTCTTTTCACGCAACCGTGATAGGAACTCGATGCTTTTTCTTTTTTTCCCTTGGCTTGTTTCAGTATCTACGTCAACACGTGATGTTACTTGAGGCTCTGACTGAGGGAGATCATCTAAGTGTTCTGAAGAGGAATTATCTTCCCGAGTATCTTGCATGTTCGGGGGCAACACTCCAACAGAAGGAGACCATATACTTGCCCCACTAGCCATCACATCAGAGAATAAAAATTATTGTTCTGATATCATCATAGGACCTTTATCTCGGAATTTGGCTGCTTCAGGATTTGCCTACAGATAATCAAAATAAATTAGGATTAAGAAGTTTATGGCATCATGTAATGATGCATCTGCCCAGATATTTGCCAATGAGTATGCAGAGAAGGAAGGTAAAAGAGAGCTGATCATAGCATCAGTAGATTATATAGTGAAAATAAATGCCTAAGTTTTTATCATCGCATAATATTTAGGCTCTGACTACCATGGAGATTCTATACACGAAGCTTCTATTTGTGACACATTAAACTAACTTGATTGTGATTGCAGTTGAGGGCCTGGGTAGTTCCAGAAGTGGGATTGCAACTCCAGTTATGGCAGGAGATGTGAAAAAGAATAACTTGGGTGTCGGTGCACATGCTCCCAGAACAGGGTACATTTCATTGACACAACTATTTTCTAATCCATTTTAGTATACTTAAACTAGTCATACACTCTGATGTTTTTATTATAACAACTAGACATATAAAAGATCATTTTTTGTGTTCAAAATCTCTCAAAAAACCCATTATAGAAAGGTTAAATCAAGCTCTCTTTACATTCCAGAAAATCTGAAAAAAACTAGAATTGAATTAGTATAACTGATACAATACCTGTATCTTTTGCTGCCACCATTCTGGACTTGCGTCAATTGTGCCTTTCTCATGATTCCAACCAAGACCTGTTTCACCGCGAAGCATTGATCTCCATTGACCACATTCTTTTTTCATTGTGTCCCATTTGTTCTTTAATTGTTTTCGAGTATATTTGCGACTTGTTGCGATAACAAACTTGTTTACTAGATTATCCCATCCATTTTTATTGAAGTGACTACCGGGTTGACTTCCAGAATTCACCTCTTGCACACATAATGAGATAAATATCTCAGTGGTTCGTGTATCCCAACTTGCTTTCTCAGATTGGTCCCTTATCCTCTCTCCTCTAAAATCATTATTTCTAGTTGAACTATTCTCATTTGATGCCATGGGAATTTGAGAAGATTGAGAAGTATTATAGTTGCTAAATTGAAAGTCCATAACTACATCAAAATGTTGTAGCAATAGTTATATGTAAAAGTTCATATTTCAATGATAGAAAATCACAACAAAGTTAGAGCATGTAGAACGGAAAGAGAGAGCAGCAGGTAGATTGCACACTGATTGCATGTAGAACAAAAAGAGAGACCAGCAAGTAGATTTCATAAATTTGCAATCCATACTGATTGCACACTTAAAGCATAATCCAATTAATAGTTTTATCACAATACTCCATCTCAGAAAAGGCGATTCACACTTGGAAACAAAGTAGAGTATAATCGTAACATAGAAATCAAGCTATCAACACGAAATCATTTAATTCCATACGAATTGAACCACGCACGTTTAAGAAGAAAGAATCCATGGAAAAATTAAAGCCCTCAAATCAGAAACAAATCCTAGCATTTAAGGATCCATGGAAAAATTAAGATTGGAAATTTACCTTGTAAGACAGCCCACACTTCTGCCACCGCTTCTGATGAGTTCTATCCTAGGGTTTGCGAGAGATTTCTTTAAGATTTGTGGAAATAATTTGACGGTATGAATTCTTGATGAAGCGTAGCGTAAGTAATGAAAATATAATAAGGGTATTTTAGGAAAAAAAATTAGCTTCTTCAAAATTGCAAAAATGTCATCCTTCTAAAAGCACCCCGTACCTGCTTCTGGGCTTCTGCTTATTTCAGCTTATTTTAAGCCCAAAAAAAGTAGAAGCATGATATTCAAACACTTAAAAAAGTGCTTATGCGATAAAAAAAGCCCATAAGCAGCCTTTTTAAGCTCTTCCAAACACTGCCTAAAAAATTGTTATATTCGTATTTATACAAACTTAATACTATGAATTATACTCCTCTCCCATTATTAATAACCTATTTGCTTTTTCTGATTTTCATTATTAATGTCTCATATCAAATAAAATAATGAAATAAATCATGCATGGACCACAATCAATCTAAACAAATGTACTCCGCTACTTTATACATTTACACCATCATTTTGCTCTTATATCAAAAAAATTAATCTTCATGCCCGGAGTGAGTATTTTAGATAGTAAAGAGTGAAAAATATTTATAACTTACATAAAATGTGCGGTTTGCCTCATAATTTCTCATGAATGATAAAAATATACTCCCTCCGTCTCATTTATATTGTCATTTTTTTCCATTTCGGTCCGTCCCAGCCCCTTTTCAAAAAAAGAAAAATAAAATACTACATTCTCTAATATTTTATTATTTATCTGACCTACTTTCTCATTCACTCTCTCATCATCTCACTCATCTTCACTCTCTTATTTTATCACTTAGTCCACTTTCTTAATTCCGGTGCCGAAAAGGCAAATGGGACGGAGGGAGTAATAGAATATTGAGAACTATATCACATCACCACTACGCTATTACTCTCATAATAAAGAATGTAATGTTGCTCAACACAAAAAGGACTTTCAACACACCTAGACATGTTCCTTTTTGGTCCTCGGTTTTATGATTTTTCTAATTTTTATTTTCTAAAAATGAAAGAGACTCCTTACTGTGATATCCCAAAGTTTTGATAATCCAGTTTAATAACAGATTAGTTGCTGAAATAGTTATAGGGAAAAGAAAGGATTTATTTCAGCCGAGAAGATTGAAAAGAAATAGAGACTGAAATTCCACCTCATGCTTGCTGACCTCATGCTGAATGATAAAGACAAAGGAAGCAAAAATGGAATTGAGTTACTCCATTTCGTGGCTTCATGTAAGTGTTATAGAGTGACCATGCAAAGCTATACATATACCTAGCTATGGTGATTCAGCAGCTTAAATTGCCCTATAAATAGTAGATGAACCTGCTAAATTACCATCACAATTTTTATACGAGAATTCAAAGGATGCGGCTAGTAGATCCCCAGGAAAAACCGAAAAGATTAAAGCAAGTCAGCATAGAAGAACAAGGTGGGTTTTATTTTTGATTAAGAAATCTATGTTTGAGCTATTAAACTCTGATATTTATGCAAGTTAAAGTTTATGAATGTTCATGAAAATTTGCTTCGCTCACTATTGGAATTGTGCATCTACTTGAATGAAAATGGGCTCTGCCCATAAGTATTGAATACGATCGGATCCTGAGCTAGACGGAGCCAGGGTTAGTGTACACCAAACGTCATGAAGTTAGCCTTGGGAGAATCTGTTTTTCCCAAGCCTAATGAAGGGAACGAGGTTACTCTCAGCTGAATGTGTTTTCCTGAGTTTAACGAGAAGTATAGAATGCACCAATAGCTGAGGAAGAAAGGTTTGGCCAAGTGAAAGTTTTGGTATACATAGACTGCTTTTGATTTTAAAAATTGTCTATGTGATACCAGTAATGCATGAACATTTCATACTTTTAAAAAGGATTTTCGGAGGTTTATTATCAGCTGCATTACCCACTGAGTACATTAGTGCTCAGCCCAAATATTTTCAAAAATGATTTTGCAGGCTGAAGATGGCAGTGTGGGGCGACGGTGCTGAGTTGGTCTGTTTGTGTTATTGTATAAATTTTCGTCTATTTTGAGACGTTTCCGTTGTATCAATATGTATATTATGCTCTACCTCTCTTGTTTCTACCGAGGTAGTTGGATCTTAATTATATAAATACAAGTACTACTGAATTTCAGATGTTTTAATTTCTTCCCCTTTCTTTCCCACTTCTTTCACCCCTCCCTGGTCGCGCTCCGACCCATTTGCCTTCCTTCGGGAATTGGGGCATGACAGAGTGGTATCAGAGCTGTAGTTCTTGGTCCTTTGACTTAAGGTCTCTGTTATATTTTGCTGTCTGTTTCTGCTACTAAGGTCAGCTGAACATGCTACTAAACTTTCTATTCTACTGAGTTCAGCAAGCTACTGAACTTGTCTACTGAGTTCAGTAGACGAATCCGGAGATTGTTTCCAGGATATGCATTATCATTCAAGGAAGTCTAGATTTGATTCGCTACACTTCAATGTTTCAAATGTAAGTTATTATTCAAATAAAATCTAGATTCCGATGTTATTCAGTGACTCTCAGCACCCTTCCCACTGCCGTTGAAATTAAGAAGGGATTTTCAAGTTGAAAATGAAGAATAAATGAGGAAATAAAGAGTATGTAAAGAGGAAATGATTATTTTGAAATGTGAAACTATTGGTCGTGTTAGGGACTTGTGAGCCCTTACGACTCAAGAAAGGAATGATATGGGGAGTACCTTGTTAAACGAATGATTGTCATGTTTGGGACTTGTGAGCCCATATGACCAATGGTCGTGTTAGGGACATGTGAGCCCTTACGACGTAATAAAGAATGATATGGGAAATACTTTGTTGAAGGTGTGATTTTTACGGGACTTGTGAGTCCGCATGATTAAAGTTTTGAAAGGTGAATTATTTCAATTTTTAAGTCCTTTAGATGTAGTAAAGAACTGTTGGACCTCTGATGAGGCGAGCTTTTAGGTGTAGAGTACACCTGAATGTGGATTTGGGTACTACGAGCAACCGTAATCGAACCGCTACCGAATCAATGCCGGACCGATTCGAACGTTACTAAGCTGCCTATTAAACTAATTATATATTGAACCATACTGTACTTGCTACTGATACTGGACGCTACTGGATGTTACTAAACTGATTAGTTATTGAACTATTACTGGACACTACTGAACTGAACCCTATTGAACTGCCTATCTACTGAACCATACTGAACTACTCTACTGAAGTTCTCTACTGAACCTGAATCTACTACTGAACCTGAACCTGCTACTGAACCTGAATCTACTACTGAACCTGAATCTACTACTGAACCTGAACCTGCTACTGAACCTGAATCTACTACTGAACCTGAATCTACTACTGAACCTGAACCTACTACTGAATCTGAACTCGCTCCTTGATGCGGGAGCAGCGCAGACGCAAACGCAGAATGGGCGTTCGGTGTCCGTTTCGGCTCCATAATACCTTTTCGGGAAGGGAATCGCGTTCCGGATGCAACTCACTGCTTTGCTGTGATGTATGGGCTCGAAACAGCATTTGAGATCATCTAAGGCCCGAAATCAACATTTTAATATTTTTCGAATTTTCAGTTTATCTACGTTTTTGCCATTAGGTCTTTGCTAGCAATATTTATATGTATTTATAAGACTTCAGCCGCAAATTTTTACCCTAATATCAATTTCGAGAATTTTCTCAATTCTCTGGTGGATTCCAGACTATCTTGTTACACAAGTTTTGCGCTTGCAAGCTTGAATTTTGATTCGGAATTAGCACTAGCTGTCCGACGGTTTTTCCGACTGCATCACTACTGAACTTGAACTAGCTACTGAACATGCTACTGAACGTGCTACTGAACCTCTACTACTGCGCGTGCTACTGAATGTAACTCACTATTGAACAGGTTACTGAACCTCCACTACTGAACCCGCTACTGAATGTGCTACTGAACCTCCATTACTGAACCCGCCATTGAGCGTGCTACTGAACCTGAACCCGTTACTAAACTACTACGAACCATCTATTAAACCATTCTGAATTGACCATCTATTGAACTCTACTGAACTTCTCTCCTGAATTTCTCTACTGAACATCTCCACTGAATCCCTCTACTGAACGTTGCAGCTGAACGTTTCTACTGAAATTCTCTACTGAACTTCTTTCTACTGAATCTCTCTATTGAACTTCTCTGCTGAACATACGACTAAGCCAATGATTTCTACTGAACCAATAACCTTATTATCTTTCCTCCTTCAGTTTTACATCATATGCTATTTTCCTTAATTTTGATACTGTTCTTTTTAAACCATATTGAGCCAATCGAGAAATTTAATTAAGGACCGTTTTGCAGATGGCCGCGGGAAAAGTCACCGCTAGGAAGAGCTACCCCCAGAGTGGGTTTAGGAACTACTTCAGAGACCCATCTCTCTCCATCGGTGAATTCGTCACCAAATACTTCGAACTTTGGCAGGAGGCCAAGATGGAAGTCAAAGACTTTGAGGCTTCTAATCGCCTCATTGAACAGCTACCCCCGGAGTGGCATGCTTGGACACAATATCAGCTAGATATTAGTGTCTATAGGGACCCGGTTACCTACCAACCTGCCTGCAGTTTTCCGGCCTTAGTCTCCTTAGTATTTGACAAATGGGTCATGGGTGACAAGCTCTCTATGTCAGAAACCGGATCTTGTAGTGCGTTTCCAACGGGATTCTCCGGCCATAATATCCAGTTCCAGTATGACGGGTACGATTCCAATGACAACAACACCCTCTTGTTGTTTACTATGGGCGAGAAAGTATACGAGGCAGGACCATCCATGTTGCCACAGCAAGGCTTACCCGCTGAGGAACAAGTTCAGACTCTTAGAACCCGGGAAATGGCGAGGAAAGGCACGCACGATGCCGTCAATCGGGAAAAAGGGAAGGAAGTGGTGGAGGAAGATCCCGATATGTAGATAATCAGGGACCTTTTTACCTTTCTTGTTATGTAGTCGGGCATCATTTTTGTTGTATATATTGCTCGTATGATAGTACGATAGGTTGTAAATTTTGGTTGATGTAATAAAAATTATCGTTAGTATGTGAAATCTTCTTCCAAATACAAGTATTCTATTGTTACACTACAAATTTTATGAATTATTCTAATAGTATGATGATTCCCAGAATGTCGCAACCTGAAGTTCAAAATGTTGGAGAACCTGAAGCCCATAATGCGGGAGAAGCACGTCAAGAGAATCCAATACGGCATGGAGCAGAGGATATACCGCGACCTAGAGCAGGAGATGACTTCTTAAGGCAAAATCCACCTACTTTTAGTGGAATGGGAGATCCTATAGAAGCAGAAAAATGGATCAGGTCTTTAGAACGAATATTCGACTATATGGGTTGTTCGGATAAGGATAGAGTAACATGTGCGCTATACCAATTGACAGAGGAGGCTGGTTATTGGTGGGAATCAACAAGAAGAACGTTGTCACCACCACAATGGGAAGCATTTAAATGGGAAGATTTTAAGAAGGAATTCAACGGTAAGTATATACCTTTGAATTACCATATTAAGAAGCAATCAGAGTTCTGGAATCTGCAACAAGGAAAAAGAACGGTTACAGAATATGATAGGTTGTTTAATCAACTATCTCGATACGTTCCAAATTTGACAGACACGGAAGAGAAGAGGTCTGAAAAGTTTAGGAGAGGTCTACGACTTGAAATAGGTATGTCATTGGCCAGTTCAGGACCATTGACATTTGCTCAATCTTTGAGTAGAGCACTGGACATCGAGGCAATGATGCCAGAAGAGAAGAAAGTACCTGTGATAGTACCTATCCGAACCTTTGATAACAAGCGTATATGGGATGATAGAAATAGGAATTTTAATAATAACCAAGGAAGAAGGCCGTGGCAGGGGAATAACCAAGAAAGACAACAAGATCAACACCAACAAAGACCGTTTTGCCAGAATTGTCGTAAGAATCATTTCGGCATATGCAAAGTCGGTAATAATACTTGTTACCGATGTGGTCAGAAGGGCCACTATATTAGAGATTGTCCTGTAAACCAGCAAGGAATGCCAGCCAGACCATATCAAGGAGGTCCCCCGAGACAAAACCAAAATCAACCCAGGAACCCTCAACAAAATCCAGGACAAAGGCCACCTCAAAGGGCTCAAGCTTATGCCCTTAATCAACAACAGGATGCACGAGCTCCTGGAAATATGGCAGGTATGATCAATGTCTCTAACATACCTGTCATAGCACTGTTTGATACAGGAGCATCTCATTCCTTCATTTCTAATCTGGCATGCGAAAAATTGAAATTGATTCCAGAAATAGCGAACCATGCCTTAGAAATTAGCACTGCTGCACAAAATACAATGCTTCAGAACATATGTGCTCGAACCTAGAATTTAACATAGGGGATGAGAAGTTTAAGGCAAATCTATATACCCTCCCTATGGAAGACTTTGATATAATCCTAGGAATGGACTGGTTAGGAACGTCTTTCGCAACAATAAATTGCCACGAGAGGAAGATTACTTTTCAGCCGATTGGGAAAGAAGAAACAAGCTTTTATGGCGTAAAAATGGGGAAAGAAGTAGCAATAATTTCTGCACTGGAAGCTGCTAAGATACTAAGGAGAAAAGATTGCAAGGCTTTCCTAGTCAATTTCACTGGAGAACTGAAGTCACAACATAAAATTGAAGAGGTGCCAGTGGTTCGTGAATTTGAGGATGTATTTCCAAATAACTTACCAGGCTTACCTCCGGATAGACAAGTGGAATTCACTATAGACTTAGAACCTGGAGCTGCTCCAGTATCTAAGGCACCGTATAGAATGGCTCCTAAAGAATTGCAAGAACTTAAATTGCAATTACAAGGAATTTTGGACATAGGTTTCATCCGACCTAGTGTATCCCCTTGGGGAGCACCAATTCTTTTTGTGAAAAAGAAAGATGGCACATTGAGGATGTGTATAGACTACAGAGAGCTAAACAAATTAACTATCAAGAACAGATACCCCTTACCAAGGATAGATGATTTGTTCGACCAGCTTAAGGGCGCCAGCGTGTTTTCAAAGATTGATCTACGATCCGGATATCATCAATTGAAAGTACGAAAAGAAGATATTCCTAAAACTGCATTCAGAACGCGTTATGGCCATTACGAATTTACTGTAATGCCTTTTGGACTAACAAATGCCCCTGCAGTCTTTATGGATTTGATGAATCGAGTTTTCCACCCATACTTGGACAATTTTGTCTTAGTATTTATAGATGATATCCTCATTTATTCGAAGAATAAACAGAAGCATGAAGAACACCTAAGGATTATCCTTGAAATACTTCGTGTAGAGAAACTCTATGCCAAATTCAGCAAATGTGAATTTTGGCTCAAAGAGGTAATGTTTCTTGGACATATTGTGTCTGCAGAGGGAATTAAGGTTGATCCTGCTAAGGTGGAAGCAGTAAATAGTTGGAAATCCCCAACCAGCGTTAACGAAATCCGAAGTTTTCTTTGCTTAGCGGGATACTATAGAAGATTTATTGAAGGATTTTCAAAACTAGCTAGACCAATGACACAGTTACTCAAGAAAGGATCAAAATTTGTGTGGACAGCAGAGTCTGAGGCGAGTTTTCAAGAGCTCAAAAGGAAGCTAACCACAACACCGGTATTAGATATTCCAGAAGGGAATACATGATTTGTTGTGTACACAGATGCATCAAAGTTAGGACTTGGGTGTGCCCTAATGCAAAATCAAATAGTAATAGCCTACGCATCTCGCCAGCTAAAACCCCATGAACTGAATTACCCTACCCATGACTTGGAACTAGCTGCCGTCATTCATGCATTAAAAATTTGGAGGCCCTATTTATATGGAGTTAAGTGTGAAATATTCACAGACCACAAAAGCCTAAAATACATTTTCGAGCAAAAGGACCTTAACATGCGACAAAGAAGATGGCTCGAACTAGTAAAAGATTATGATTGCACCATCAGCTACCATCCGGGTAAGGCAAACGTGGTAGCAGATATCTTAAGTCGAAAAAGCCAATCCAAACTATGGTATTTAATTACTCAACAGGAGGAGCTGATTCGTGATTTTGACAACCTTAGTTTGGAAGTGATTCGCCCTCCGGATAGGATATCCGGATATGTAGCCACACTTGTAGCTACACCAAATTTGAGGACAAGAATCATAAGTGCGCAGAAAGCGGATGAGTTTTTGGAAAAAAAATGCGCGTAGCCGCAAGATCAGATGAACCTAAAGGGTATACTGAGGCTAAGGATAACGCTCTCTTATTCAATGGAAGACTGTGTGTGCCTCAAAATGAAGAATTAAAAGATGTAATCATGAGTGAAGCCCATAACACTCCTTATACTGCTCACCCGGGAAGTACAAAAATGTATAGAGATCTTAAACAAAACTTCTGGTGGAACGGAATGAAGAAAGATATAGCATCATTTGTGGAGCGGTGTTTAGCATGCCAACAAGTGAAAGCTATGCATCAGAGACCATATGGACTATTACAACCACTACCAATCGCTGAGTGGAAATGGGAACACATTAATATGGATTTCGTAGTCAGTCTACCAAAGTCTATGCATGGAAATACTGCTATTTGGGTTATAGTAGATCGCTTAACCAAATCTGCACACTTTTTACCGATCCAGATGACATTTGGGTTGGAGAAATTCGCGATACTCTATATAAAAGAAATAGTGCGATTACATGGAATACTAGTGTCAATTACATCTGATAGTGAACCTAGATTCACGTCAAAATTCTGGACTAGCTTTCAAGAAGCTTTGGGCACCAAGCTGAAATTCAGCACAGCTTTCCATCCCCAAACCGACGGACAATCTGAAAGAACGATACAAATCTTAGAAGATATGTTACGTGCCGTAATTATAGATAGAGGTGGACACTGGGAAGACTTATTGCCTCTTATAGAATTTGCTTATAACAATAGTTATCAAGCAACGATTGGAATGGCACCATACGAGCCATTATATGGCAAGAAGTGCAGATCACCACTTTATTGGGATGAAGTTGGTGAAAGAAAACTTTTGGGACCAGAAATAATTCAACAAATGGTCGATAAAGTTAATCAGATTAAGCAAAGAATCAAAGAAGCCCAAGATAGGCAGAAATCTTATTCTGATATGAGACGAACAGAGTTACAATTTAATGAAGGCGATCATGTTTTCCTCAAAGTATCTCCTTTTAAAGGAATTATACGATTTGGTAAAAAGGGCAAGTTACGTCCTAGGTACATAGGACCTTTTGAAATTCTAAAGCGGAGAAGCCCTGTGGCATATCAGTTAGCCCTACCACCTAATGTGGGGAATGTGTATGATGTTTTCCATGTGTCTCAACTTAGGAAGTACGTGTATGATCCTAAGCATGTAATAAAACATGAAGAGGTAATTCTAGAACCAGATCTGAGCTATGAAGAAAGACCATCTCAAATTCTTGACCGTAAGATCCAAGTTTTGAGGAACAAGCAAATTCCATTGGTAAAAGTGGAATGGAACCATCACGGGCAACAAGAAGCTACATGGGAACTAAAAGAAAGAATCATGTCCCAATATCCTGAATTATCTTACAAAGAACTGTAAATTTCGAGACGAAATTTTTTAAGGAGGAAGGGATGTGATATCCCCAAGTTTTGATAATCCAGTTTAATAACAGATTAGTTGCTGAAATAGTTATAGGAAAAAGAAAGGATTTATTTCAGCCGAGAAGATTGAAAAGAAATAGAGACTGATATTCCACCTCATGCTTGTTGACCTCATGCTGAATGATAAAGACAAAGGAAGCAAAAATGGAATTGAGTTACTCCATTTCGTGGCTTCATGTAAGTGTTATAGAGTGACCATGCAAAGCTATACATATACCTAGCTATGGTGATTCAGCAGCTTAAATTGCCCTATAAATAGTAGATGAACCTGCTAAATTACCATCACAATTTTTATACGAGAATTCAGCAGTGCAGCTAGTAGATCCCCAGGAAAAACCGAAAAGATTAAAGCAAGTCAGCATAGAAGAACAAGGTGGGTTTTATTTTTGATTAAGAAATCTATGTTTGAGCTATTAAACTCTGATATTTATGCAAGTTAAAGTTTATGAATGTTCATGAAAATTTGCTTCGCTCACTATTGGAATTGTGCATCTACTTGAATGAAAATGGGCTCTGCCCATAAGTATTGAATACGATCGGATCCTGAGCTAGACGGAGCCAGGGTTAGTGTACACCAAACGTCATGAAGTTAGCCTTGGGAGAATCTGTTTTTCCCAAGCCTAATGAAGGGAACGAGGTTACTCTCAGCTGAATGTGTTTCCCTGAGTTTAACGAGAAGTATAAAATGCACCAATAGCTGAGGAAGAAAGGTTTGGCCAAGTGAAAGTTTTGGTATACATAAGACTGCTTTTGATTTTAAAAATTGTCTATGTGATACCAGTAATGCATGAACATTTCATGGTTTTAAAAAGGATTTTCGGAGGTTTATTATCAGCTGCATTACCCACTGAGTACATTAGTGCTCAGCCCAAATATTTTCAAAAATGATTTTGCAGGCTGAAGATGGCAGTGTGGGGCGACGGTGCTGAGTTGGTCTGTTTGTGTTATTGTATAAATTTTCGTCTATTTTGAGACGTTTCCGCTGTATCGATATGTATATTATGCTCTACCTCTCTTGTTTCTACTGAGGTAGTTGGATCTTAATTATATAAATACAAGTACTACTGAATTTCAGATGTTTCAATTTCTTCCCCTTTCTTTCCCGCTTCTTTCACCCCTCCCCGGTCGCGCTCCGGCCCATTTGCCTTCCTTCGGGAATTGGGGCGTGACACTTACACTTGCGAACAAGCATTAGATTCCTAGTTTGTGATGGAGAAGTTTATGGATCATGTAGTGTCATACACTTGGGGGTATTTGAATATCCATATCTTTTTTCCGACCAGCCACCAAATCCATTACAAAACATTCACAAATCAATCTTCATCAACAAGATACACAGAAAAACACACTTGCGTTCTAACACATTTATTTGTTTGTACAAAGAAACTAGTGGCCCTCAAACACAAGGAATATTGAGGATTTCTTACTAATCATGCAAACCTTAATCACATAGCGCAAACAAAATCCCCACTTGTCTCTACATCATCTAAGTCTTCATCAATGTCTTTTTGATCAAGATCCATGCTCTCTTCGAGAATCGGACCGCCCGTATTCGGGCCATCCGAGGCTGTCCTTGCTTCTAGTATGATAGCCAATGCTTCTTGAATATCTTGAGTAGGGTAGTCATCTTCACTTCTCATTTGCAAGCTAGCTTCCTCTCCTTCCATGAACTCTATGGGTAGGTTCTTTAGAAACCAAGGGTGTTTCTTGATTTCTGATATTGTTATCCTCTGTTTGGACAGCATGATAGCATTTTTAGACATCATGGGACTAATTTTTTGCAAAAAGGGTTAGCGAATTTGTAATGTACCTTTTCTGGGTTGGAAACGAATATTCGTGATAGTAGATGTTTGCATTCCTTTGAGACTCTAACGTAGTCCGGGATAGAGTAGTGGACACTTAGTATTCTCTGAAGAGAAAACATCGTATTATTAATGGAATTTGAATTTGTGGGACATAATAATTTAGGGATTTGTACTCACGTTGATGGTTTTCTTGAAATTTCTTGGATCATCCGGGTCCTCAAATGGATATGCACCAACTAGCATCACATATAGGGTGACCCCACATGACCAAACATCTGCAATCTTTAGCACAAGGGTGGTTTCATTACATAGCAAAAGAAACAAGAATTCAAAAGAGTATTGTTTTTTTAATATATGAGTTTAAAACTTCAGTGTATATTACCTTGCCATCATATTCCTTCCTAGATAAGACCTCCGGGGCAATATAGGCCGGAGTTCCAACGGTCGATTTCGGTTGAGAATGTAATACAGCCGACTAAGAATGTGACAAATGCAATTATAACAATCAGATAGGAGAATAAGACTATTGAACAAACAAAATATCAAATGCTTTCAGTATACAAATGCAACACTAACATAACGTTCGATAAAATAAAACATAGGCTAAACCACCTTAGAGTAACCGAAATCACATATTTTGAGGCGCGGAGCAGGGCTTCCATCCAGCAATGAGTTTTCAAGCTTCAGATCTCTATGGCAGATTTGCTGCATTTTTTGAATAAAATGATCAGTTTACTCCAATAACAAGAACCATGCACAAACTCATGAACAAGATGGCTTTAACCTTTAGCTATCTATTACCATTGAATGGCAGTAACTGGCTCCTGATATCAACTGTTGGAAGAAGAACCTTGCCTAATTACACCAGAAATTCAACCATTTCATCACCAAGAACCAATGAAATTAGGCGAAAAATCGGTAGAGATGCAAGGCATGAGAGCAGGACTAGTTATAGCGGTATACCTCATCTTCACTAAATCTCCCTGCATTGCATATTCTCTCAAAGAGCTCTCCACCTGCTGCATACTCCATCACTATTGCTAGATGAGTCGGCGTAAGCAACGCCTGAAAAATCGAGCAAACTACTGCTGTAATTGAGATGGAACACCTCATTTATAATCAATACACTATCAACTAGAAGAAATTAAACTCCAATTTCAATCTCAATGCCAAAGCTGAGAAAATCCTAGGTAGTTTTCACTTTGCAATGCCTCTAATTGCTTTGTTTCTTGGTATACACAACAACCAGCAGTTTAAAACAAGAATCTTGAAAATCAGCAACCAAGCAAAGGATTAAGTTTATTACCTCCTTAAACCTTATAATATTGGGGTGTCTCAAAGACCTATGATTCATGATTTCCCTCTGAACATGCTCATCAATCTACACAACAAAAACAAATGAAACCGAACAATAAACTCAAAACAAGAATCTTGAAAATCGAAGCCCAGAAAAAAAATAAAAATAAATAAATAAAAGAACTCACCTTTTTGCCTCTCTCTATATACTTAACTGCATAGAGCTCGCCGGTCCACTTATCCTTCACAAGCTTAGCCACACCGAAATTCCCAGATCCCAAATCTTTCAAAATCTCGTATCTTTCCATTTTCACAGCATCAAAAACTAAAACCCACCAACAGAATTTCACTATTTTGAACTTTTGATCGACCGAAGAGATGAAAAAGAGGTGTATTTGCCAACTACTTGCATGAAGAAGAACAAGAAAAGGGAAAGGTTTAGTCTTTACGCATTGTCGGAAGCATCTTTGTAAAACGATGCAGTGTTCGAAATTCTTGCTAACTGGAAATTCCCAAGTTAGGTTTGAAGGTGCTTCGTTAAATCGTCGGACAGAGAAAAGAAGCGCGGACACGTGTCGGGACGCTAGTGGCTGGGATCTATTCACCTTTTGACTTGGTCCGATTATGTAGACTTTATTTAAAATTTGTTTTGGAATTGGGCAGAGACTTGTTGAAGTGGATTTCTCGAGTGCTTTGCTATCTAGGGAAAGAAGTTACTTTGATTTGATCACGTTGTTTCCTCAAGAGGACAGATAAGTAATAAAGAATTATGGAGACAGTTATTGTAATGGGATTGCCATTATTGTTAATTTGTAAATAATTTAAAGCACAGTTGACAGTTTATATTATTGATTTAATTTCTTAATGAAGAAGTTTTTCCATGTTCAATTTATGTGACGGTTAATAACTAGTCCATATCCTCGATTCATTCGTGTCTCATTCACATTTTAATAATAATCATTTAAATTGTTATGATATTTCGATAATTTAAAGTCGTAATCATTTAGATAACTACCGTTAAAAATGGTAGTGGATTACGGGTGAGACACAAGAAAGTAAAATAGAAGATCCATGCTGTTAATAACAAGTAGCCTCCCTCTAATTGAGCATGTGTTTGTAATTCAAGAATTTAGAGGGCCCATGGCAATTCAACGTTGTGAAGGAAACCCACCTGCCATTGTCAATGCCATTACAATGATGCATTACCTACCTCTTTATGGGACTCCACTCTTCCACACTAGAGAGAGAGAGAGAGAGTTTATGATTGGTGGGTAAGAGTGAAGATACTGCTTTTGGGGACTTTGAGGAGGATAAGTGATGGCCAAAAATCGATTCTTGATATAAAAGTGAATAAAAAAGAAAAGAGAAAAAGAAAGTGAGCATAAATTCCGTGTGCGAAATTCGAGCAATTCGGATTTTCTGACCTATTTTGTGAGGACCATTCAGTGGTCTACCAATACACGCGTACCACGTGTGTTTTTACCAATAAACAAACATTTTACTGATAAAAATATGATCCATCAATACATGCGTGACACCGCGTAATTAGTGGGCTACTGAGTGATTCGTCCAAAAATGAGACAGAGGATGTGCAGTGAAATTCGAGAGGAGGAAAATGACTTGACGACGGAGACGATGGATGGATAGAAAGTCTTTTTTCTCTTGCAAGTGGGATGGACGGATGGTGGGTGGGCCCTCACACGATTGGGCATACGCATTTATTCCCTAATATATACACTCTCTGGGTGCAAAAAGTAACTTAGTGCGAATATACAGTTTTAGGGTGAAACATTAAATTATCGAAGAATCCTACAAAAAATCTCGGGATGGTGGTTGCACCGACGCACAACCCTTTATATCCGTCACTGATATACATGAATAAATGGATCCGACAAAGAAAATGAGAATTCATGTATTAGTTCTTTTGTTTTTTTGGTATTGAATTAATAAAGTGAGAAAATCTTTAAAAAAAAGTAGGATAAATCAAGTAGAACCGAGGGAATTTGTTTTTTTTCTTTTTGTTTTTACTAGTTTGTATGATGCGAGATTTTATTTGATAAAGTTTTGTAGCATATTTCCACGTTCAATATTAACCACGTCGCACTCGCCAAATCATTGTCCTAGTTGTGATTCCTCCACGTAGATGAATCATCTTTTTCCATCGTTTGTTTTTCGCTCTAATTCTTGTTGTCTATAATCGGATAATGACAATTTTCACTCCTACTAACTTATGCTTGTCTTATAGCAAGAGGAGATGGTAGGTAGTTCGCACTATAGAATAGAGATTGCAGATCGCAAATACTCAATCCAGTCACACTCATCTTGCAATTTTTTCCTTTTCGGGTCTTCCCACTTATCTTACAATATTTTCTAAAATAGAAAAAAATTAGTGGACCACAATCATTCTAAACAAGTGGACTTTATTATCTTTTACTTTTACACCACTGCTTTACACCTTTACTCTACTATCTTAAACAGGGGCGGATTCAGGATTTTTGGTTAGGGGGGGCGAAATTTATCGGTGTATGATACTTTGGGGGGTTCGGGGGCGGAGCCCTCGAGAAAAATTTTTAGGACATTTTTCTACGTAAGTCTAATTATACTTACTCTTTTTGGCTTATTTAAGAGATTATATTCTTTCATAAATAACTGCTATATTCTTCATATTTATTCGAAAAATATCGTACACAATCTTATTTTGTCAGTCTAAATTTAGTTGGAGAAAATTATGAAGACTAACAATATTTAGCTTAGGAGTTAATTAAGTATTTAAATGATAGTTTATTTACACTTGCTAATTTTAGATCAATCAAGTAATTAAAAAAATGAAACATAATATATTAATTGCATAAAGTTATATATGTAACTCTATTAAAATAGATGTATAGAACTCTAAATTAAACATTGCCACTAAAATAAGTTACACTTAATATACTTTTTTTAAATATTTTTAGAAGTTCGTAGTCACATTAACATTAATTCTTCATTGTTACTTTAGTTTAGGATAATAAATTTAAAAATTTCGGGGGGGCGAATTCGAAAAATTACGTAGGATAAACATATAAATTACTCGAAATAAATGAAAATTCGTAGTAATGCACGAAAATTCGGGGGGCGGTCGCACCCACCCGCCCCCCCTTGGATCCGCCCATGATCTTAAAACTCCACACCCAATCCCGAATGTTGCAAGATAAGTGAGACAGAGGGAGTATTATTCATACAAAAATAAAATGTTTCTTATCGTATTGTATTGTTTATACAATTTTTTGTACTTTCTCAGTGAAAAATGAAACGAAAAGAGAAAAAATTAAGTAACATTAACTGATGAAAAGAATAGTTATATTATTTGAAAAGGTATCACCCCATCAAACTTTTATTTTTATGACGAGGAACACGCAGTCGCTACCTTTGGTGTACATAGGGTAAACCTCGCTCCTGTAGAATAACTTGCAAACCACACATGAGAGTTATCCATCAAAGTTTCTTGATTTTTAATGTGGTTTATCTCTTTCCCTTTTTGTTAGGTATTAGCTATTGGGAATAGGGCTTAAACCCACTATCCATTAATAGGAGGTCATGGTAAATTGAAGGAACATATTCTTGCCTCTAGGTTTTAGAACAAGCAAATACATTTATGATGAAATGACTCGTATTTTAAATCAAAAAACATTATAAATCTAATAATATTCATACGAGAAAAACTTCAGCCGTTCATTACTCTTAACAACTCACAACCGTTCATAATTCATAACATCGGCAATGTACGCAAATTTTTATAGGTTTGAACCATAATAGTCAACTATGGCCGCTAGTCGACACATTTGATTTATTGGACTAAGACATCGAATAAAGCTTGATGAGGATAGAGAAAAATGTAATTCAACCATATACTTGAAAGACTCAATTCATAAAATGTCTTAAGTTTTCAAATTTTATTTTATATATATTATTAATTTGAATCGATCTTACGCGGATTAAACACCAAAATAAATCAATTTTAATCAGTTAGTTCGTTTTCAATTTTCATTTTATAAGACCAAGGAAGGTTATGAAAAATATGACTCAACCCCATGCGGTATCCATTTCATAACTAATATATCTTGTATATGCATCTCAAGTTCTGAACATATAAATCCTCCGAATTCATTCAAACCCCAGATTAACCTCAAAAGATTTCACAAGATAACATCATATACAAGTCAAAAAGACGAGTTAAATCTCATAACCCGGGAACCGAGACTTCTCCGGTGCGACCGTATCGAACCACAAGCAAGCAGCCCCAGCTAGCCCTTGGAAGAGGGAGTAAGTATGATCCGCACCAACGCCACCTCCATTGCTCATGGTCTTTCCTGCAATGTGATACAAGTAGCTCGCGAACGCCTTCGCTCTTTCTCCGTATATGCTCTCACCGGTCAGCCGGAAGAGAGACAAGAACGCATAAGCATTACCAGCAACTCCATCAGCCAGTCCCACCTTCTTCACTAACCCGCTCTTCCACACAACTTCACCCGCTTCAATCGCCCCATCGCGAAACTCCCTATCCTCCGGGAACACCTGCAAAACAAACTACAATGTTGAAGACCCTCATTTGTATATAAACTCGGAAAACTTCTCATCTTACAAGACTTTTTAAAGGGATCAAGTGTAGCTTAATTCGACATAACAAGTTAAGTTGCTAACCTCTGATGCTTTGCATAAGGTTATGGCGATCCCACCGGCGCCGTGAGACCATTGGACCATCTTGTCCCTTGAGTTCCCTTCGCTCACAGGATAGTTGCCACTGCGAGGAAACCGGTTGCTCATCATGTACCTCAGAGTCGCCTTGACATCGGTAATATCATCCTCCGACAGGGGGAAGTGTAATAATACATGTAGGATTCCGGCAAGTCCGTGAGCTGCGCCCCAGTATCTTGTACCATGCCATCTATACATGAGAGGGCATGCTATACCATGTGAAGCTCCTGCTCGGCCGCCTGCTAGAACTGCTGCAACAACTGGGGTGAGGAGATCATCTGGGATGGTTTGATCTCCTAAGTACTTGTTTACTAGCAGAGCAGCCCACAGAAATCCGGCTCGCCCGTAAAGAAGATCATACGACATGCCAAGTCCCCCTTCTTCAGGTCCAACAGGCAGAGCTTTCTCTTGTGCCATCTAAATATATATAACCATAACCAATATAACATGAAGTATAAGATATCCCATAGGCCATATACACAGAAACTCAAGAAGATCTCAAGTATGCAAACAAATAATGAAATGACACCTCTAGGAAACAGTTTATATAGAAGTAGCGCTTCTCTTCGTCGCCAGAGTAATTTGCGGTTATTGCTCCAAGCGCAAATACCCCTCCTCTGCCGCAAAGAAATGTAACATGTCTGTAACAGGCAACAAGTAGGACAATGGTTATTAACTAGAAGTATGTAAAGCAAACAAATCAAAATTTTATTAATCGCTTCCTTGTAAAATGGTTAGAACTTGGCCTACACTACATAGACATGCCACAAATAAACTCAGAAGAGTAGTTTCATTATCATGGCAAAGGTGAAAGGCACATATATATAACGAGCCAACGTAGTTTGTAATCGGAAAATTGCCTTTAGAAAGGTTATGTGAAGAGCATAACCTAGAAACAATACAATAGGCCGACCAAACACATTTCGTGCACTGCTTATAACCTTGCTTGCTTTGATCTCAAAATACTTGGTTTGATTAGAAAATCTTCCTAGCCCGAAAGATAGATAACAAACCACTGTCATCTTCGTTTTGCAACAACGGAGAAATCACAAATGAGCTTAAGATTTCTATTGCTCCCTGCTGCTTAATAAGCTCAAAAATATGAGTAATTCAGAGTCGTTAACAAATTATCTCGAGCCTATTCTAGTCTAACAAGCTGTAGTAGAAAAATCCGAGTACAATTTCCCCTCAATTTACGAATCATAACAAAAAATCGCCTAAACTGGCATCCTAGTCAATACAGATTACGTTCCAGTACGATTCGACTACCACCCAAAACGAAGCATTTCTACTATACCTCTTTGATATATGACCAGCAGCAGCGCAAGCATCGACGATTTCGGCGCACAGCTGCAGGTCGCGGTGGTCTCCGGTGGCCTCGTAAGACCGCAAACACGTGACCGCCGTCCCTTACAGACCGGTATACACCGTCTGGTCCAAGCTCGCATCAATTCCTCGTCTCCACGTCATTTCCACCACCTAACAGACCACATCCACCAGAATTCAGCTCTACCAAACTCAAATTCGGAATATGAAAGCTCGCAAACCTAATTTTCTAAATTCCTTTCAGAGAGAACCCGTACAACATTAACAAACCAACGCGCACTAATTCGTGCGAAACTATATGCCAACAAGCGAAAGTACCTGATCTTTGAGAGAGATGGCGGCTCTGGGAAAAGCATCAGCGGGCAGAGAAAGATCGCAACCAGCTTGCAGCAGCTCACGCCGTCCATGATCTACACCGTCGCGGCTGTTGCCATTGTTGCTTTCTTCAGAAACGTACTCCACCACCCAAGACGACATTCTCTCTAACACAACCGACCACTCTCGTCTCGCGCACTGTAATGTCTGTATGGATATGATGACTTCTCTAGGAGGTACACGAAGGAGCATCTGCGACCGCGTGTAGAATATTTATAGAGAGATGCGGCTCGATATTTGTAGTACGGAGAAGGCGGAGGCATTGATCTTGTGTGCGCGTATGTAGGCTTTTGTGAGGTGATGTGGCGGTGGGATGCTCCTCTATGTCTGCCACGTGGCATTTTCATCCTATCGCGATCGGATTAAATCGAGCTATTTTATTAAGAGGCACTCTCGTGAAATCGGCCTAGGTAGGGACAACATAAAGATGGTAAGAAAAAAAAGCAACAATATTCCTAATGAGACGGGGTAGTAGAGAAGGTGGATAGCCCGAGACAGATAAGTTTTGGGTTCAAATCTCACAAACACATACTCTAATTTACTCATTTTATAAAGATTTGAGATTTCTCAATAGGATATTATGCTGCTATATTATTATATTTGATAAATATAAAATTTTCTCATATAGTGACCTACTTTGTTCCCTTGCGTAATCAAGCATAACTTTTATATGTGTAATACGCACGTGTGAAAATGTGTCCAAATAAGATGACATAATTGTAGAGCAGAGGTAGATTTAGGATTACTAGGAAAGGGGCAAAATTTGAAAATTCGATTGAAAAGAGGACGAAGTATAGATTTAGAGGGGTCGAAATAAAAAAAAATCAAAAAATCACACATAAAAAATTGAGTTTCAACATGAATCGGGTGGGCGACTGCTGTCGGGCGCCCCTAGATCCGTATTTACTTCCCCAAGCTTAAATTCTACTACTAAAATCGTTTTTAAGTACGTACATTACTAACGTTGGCAAGTTTCCATTGTTATTAAAAAAAGAGTAAAATATTTAATTAATAAGTCCACAAATAAGAAAAATCACACTTTGTCCAATCAGCATGGTTACAAGGAGCTCGTAACAAAGATGGGCCTCAATTGGGCTAGGCCTGTATTAGCTGCAATTGGGCCCCCAAATGTTTTTCTAAGGGTAAGACTTTCATACAAATACTATATTTGAAATATTTATAAATAAATGACTAATTCAGTTTCTCTAGTAGTGCTCTAAACTTCAGTTTAAGATTTTTATTTTTTTTTGTATGTAATTTGATTGTTTAAATTATATTGAAATATTATTTTAAATATAAATCACTTTTAATACGACGGTCCAATAAAGAATACGAACTGGGACGGTTACTACTTCCTATGACTTTCCTATGACTGCAATGGTAATATGACTTGGGTCTAATCGTCAATTCGCCATATAAAGCCGGCAGGCCCAGCACACATTGACCAAAATTTCCATTAATAAAAAATTATCAGATAAGTATTAAGAATTTCAATAAAAGCACACAGAATCCAGAAAACCGCCATCCCTCTCGCTCAAGCACTCTTTGTTTCTCTCTCTCTTAAATTATTTTTCCATCTCTCTAGCAGCGGCCGGCGAAGAAAACCTTGAATGGCGTCCCCACGCGAGGAGAACGTGTACATGGCCAAGCTCGCCGAGCAGGCGGAGCGTTACGAAGAGATGGTCGAGTTCATGGAGAAGGTCGTCGGTGCCGTCGACGGCGACGAACTCTCCGTCGAGGAGCGGAACCTGCTCTCTGTCGCCTATAAAAATGTCATTGGAGCGCGGCGCGCCTCCTGGCGCATCATCTCCTCCATCGAGCAGAAGGAGGAGAGCCGCGGGAACGAGAGCCACGTATCCGCCATCAAAACCTACAGATCTAAGATCGAGTCGGAGCTCTCCTCGATTTGCGACGGTATTCTCAAGCTCCTCGATACCAAACTCATCGGATCCGCCGGCTCTGGAGATTCTAGGGTCTTCTACTTGAAGATGAAGGGAGATTATCATCGGTATTTGGCGGAGTTTAAGACTGGAGCTGAGCGCAAGGAGGCGGCCGAGAACACTCTCTCCGCTTACAAGTCTGCTCAGGTTAGGATTTCGTGCTTGATTATTTGTAATTGAGTTGAGGTAAAAAGGTGAATTTTAGAAATATTCGCATTAATCATATGCTAAATCGATCGATTTGGAAATTGAGAACTACTCAGAACTAGTCAATCTAGGAAGTTATTTCTACGCGCGAATTAATTAATTTAGGATCTCGATAGACATCAAGTAATTAATTGATCTGTTCCTGTTATGGATTTTTTACAAGTCATTTTGTTTAGGTATAGATTCAGACGGTACTACTTCGATTTGTTGCTTCTGATTTAGATGTATGTATACATTTTGTTAGGATTTCGAGATTATCAGCATGTATCTTTCTGATTTTGCGTTTATTTAGGAACAAAATTATCAAGCTCTTATCTTCTTACGTGCCTTAATATGCTTCAGATCCAACCAAACTAGTTAATAAATGAATGTGTTATTATGCCTACAGGACATTGCCAATGGCGAGCTGGCTCCTACACATCCAATCCGGCTCGGACTAGCTCTCAACTTCTCAGTCTTCTACTACGAGATACTGAACTCTCCCGACCGTGCTTGTAATCTTGCCAAACAGGTTTGTTCAAGAACATCAACCTCCCTGCTTTATCTCTATCATTGTTGATTGTATGAGGATTTTTCTACTCTATGTTGTATTCAAGTTTGTATTTGTATGCTTGGAATGTTGGGGTCGGGTAAAAAACTTGTTCCGAGGCATAATATCAAGTAAAAATTATTTTTTCCTTGCTTTCATTGTTCTAATCTTGATGGCCTAATACTTTCTTATACTATATAAGGCTTTTGATGAGGCCATTGCTGAGTTGGACACTCTGGGTGAGGAATCATACAAGGACAGCACCTTGATAATGCAGCTTCTCCGTGACAACCTCACTTTGTGGACCTCCGACATGCAGGTAAGCTTCTTTCGTTCGCGCAATTTGATTCAACATTTGAACTAATTACTCATGGGCATCTTTATTTTACTTGTACAGGACGACGAAGAGATCAAGGAAGCACCGAAGCCTGATAACGAGTAGGTGCGTTTAGGTCTAGTGTCTGGGTGTCCTGCTGTTGTCTCTATAGTAGTCTTTTCTTTGAGGCAGGGGGCAAGAAAAAGGGGGAAGTTTGCTTCTCATGAATTGTTAAGCTTCGTATTCTGCTTCTTTGTCCCCGTCGCTTCGTGATTCTTCGCCTTTCATTTCTTTGGAAAACTCTGATGATGTCTGTGCCCTACGTTGCTTATATAATTTGTGCTCCTTTTATTTAAGAAAGTGTTTCTCATCACTGTGCCTTGAACTCCTTTGTCTGAGAATTATATTTGGATGGTGTTGCATTCCTTCGACTTGGCATTACTGTTCATCACTTTCGTGTAGCCAAACATTTGATTCTTATATGGAAGCTTGTTGTCACAAGTCATGAACGGATTGTGTGGTATACAAAAGTAGTAGTAGTGTTGTCTTGTTTATCATCCTTATTTCTGTGAAGAATGCCGTCGTCCAAACATTTTGGATTCATTTGATTTTGGGCAGAATTCTCTTAGATATTTAGTGGGATAGAAATTTGAGTTCATTCTGGAGGAAAGGGTATTTTTGGAAATTCACAACCTCAAGCTGGAGATTGGCTGAAGAGATTCTTCAAGGGTCAGCTAGACTTGGCTCACTTTGTGTCCGTCCAAACTTTTTAAAGTTGTGGCAAATAAAATAGAATCTCTCATTATATTTTCTCTTGTTTTTTTTAGGGCTAGTCGTGTAATTTTTTTGTCTGAGTTTCCTCGTGATTATGGGCGCCACAACCTCACAAGACCCTCGCACCAAGCGTGATAATTGCCTACCTCTAGATTTGTTTATTTTACTCGTCGCCGTGTTTTGTGGTCGCCAATAATAGAGCTTACTAAATCATGTCGAATTTGACTTGTCTCGTGGTTGGTTGCATATAAATAGATAGATCCCATAAAGAAACTTGGGATTTTAGGTAATAATTATTTTTCATTTCAAAAGATGATACAAGTCGAGCGGAATAGCCCGACAAATCAAACAGAACGGCGTATAATTATTTGGCAAGCAAAATTGTATTCTCTTCATTCTGTTTGAAACAATTCTTTTTTTCAATGCGAGAATTAAGAAAGTAGATGATAAAATATGGGAAAGTAATATATGATATAATAAGAGAGAAAAGATGAATGATTTGATAGATGATAAAGTAAGAAAAGAAAAAATGAGTTATATAATGAGTGTAGAAAGTACAGTAGAACTTCTACTAATAATTTTTTTAAGATAATATTTTTCTTCAGTCTCAAGTCGGGCAAATGTAAAAAATCATTAAATTTGATAAGATAATAAGATATAATTTTTAGAAAACTCCAATGTAAATATATGATCCCGTCAATATCATAAATTAATAATAATTTAAAAATACCAATAATAAATTTTGTGAAATATGATTCTAGTTTTGCTTGTTTTTCTTAAAACTTAAATCAATTGAAGCTCATCTATAACTTTTCTAATTGGACAAAAAAAATTCCGATAATATTTTCTCGAACTGAACCATGAAATTATGAAGTCCTAAATGCAATAAATGCTTCGTTACACGTAACTGGTTCCAAATGAATTGTATTATCTTTATTGTTTTTTAATATTCATTGTCAATGAATGTCAACTACACAATATATTCATTATTTCTTAACAAATGGAGATTAAGAGGAGTGGGTGGTTGTGTGTGGATGAATGAGTGATTGTGTGTAGAAAGATACGCTCACAAAGAAAAAATGGGAGTTTGTGTAGTTATTTTTCATTTTAAGAAATAAGACAAGTCAAGTAGGACAACTCAAAAAGAAAAACAAGACAAGTCAATCAAGACGGAGAGAGTATAATTCATTGTTTCTGAATAGTAAAAAATAAAATGATATTAAATATGAAATATAGATAAACTTTTACTTCTTATATTCATATAGTTAAAACTTCAATTCCATTAAAGTTCGAAAACTCTCTCTAAATTATTAAATATAATATCTCTCTACAAGAATCCCGACAGTATTAATTTATAGATGTTTAACCGCATGAAAGAAAATTGTACTCTCTCTATCTTATTATTAACACGCAAAATTCAAGTTTTTTAAGAAACCCTACTAGAGGGAATAATTATTTTATTTTCAGAAACGGTTCGTTTCAAATTTAAATGACAAATCAAAATAGTAGCAATCCAATTATATCAGCGGTCTATGAATACCATAGTTTCTACACGACCAACACATTTAGAGACCGACATTATCTATCAACATTAAAACATCACCCAACCAATTCGACAAAACAAACCAAGAGATGATAACATTATTATGTTTACTAATTTATTATTTACATTTGTTAATGTAATTGAATAGCTTACTTTCTCCTTATGAAAAATATGAAATATAAATAAATAAATGAGAAATAAAAAAGAGGGAAAGCAGAAATCAATAGTTCAACATGAAAATCTTAATGTGAGCATCACCAACATCATTAAAAACGATAATAATCAGTAAAGAAAACTATAAGAATTCCAAAGTAGAAGCAACAGAGATAGATTCTTTGCCCAAACGCCAGCACTGTTTTGCTATATCAAAGTATATGGCCAACGAAATTAGCAGGTATCTACAGCCAGTAATTGAAATATAGAAATCATATGCGCATAACCAAATACCAATTTCACACACATACTCCAATTCATGCACCAAAGGGAAACCTGCTTAGCGTCATGCGAGAAACCCTAACTTCAACAAAATTCGAAATTTCACGTACCAAATTAACAATTGCCGGCACACCCTCAAGGTTTAATATCAGGCCCAGCCCTGAGGGCGGGAGAGCATGGGCGACCATCCCGGGCCCCAAAATATTGGGGGACTCTAATTTTTTTTTAGGTAGTAATAATCTAGGGCTGTAGGTTGGTTCGGGGCAGTATAACTAATACCAGTTATCGGTTAACCGAAGTTAGAAAATGCATCCCAAAGCGGATATCCCTTCCGTTTTCGGGTTAGCCGGTTACAACACAAAAACAGAAAATAATGAGTCTGTGATCAGGCTCTAATTCTAAGGCTTCATTGAGCTGATTAACATACATCTCAATAAAGAATTACGAACAAGTATCCCAACATTAATCCTAAACAAGTATCCCCAAAGTGCTTTCTTTTTTAGCAATTTTACAAAAAATATCTATACCACATGATTTCTCCGGTTCTCTCTATTCCTTCAATTTCCTATTAGATATACTCGTATACAGATAACAAACTTTAAAATTGATAGAATCATAGAAATTGACAATTTGCCACAGTAAATCAAGAAACAAAAATTGGAGTAATACAGAAAGAAAATCCACCTTGTGTACGGCAGCAATGGGCAGAAGATGATGATGCAGTCGGCACTCTATTCTAATTTGAGTAATTTCAGACTTACACTTGCTGGAGGGGGAGGGTCGAGGGGCTGCCGGCGACTTAGTGCTTACGGCGTGGCGGAGGGGTCAGGGGAGGATGGCCAATAGGCGGTGCTGGTGTGCTGCCGTACGCGGGGAGGACGGCGGAGGGGCCGCGGTTCGGGGATGCTGAGCGGAAGACGGAAATCGGGAAGGGGGCGGCTGCGGAATATGTTACCTAAATTAATTTTGGTATTTATCAATATTAATTAATCTCAATCTCTATTTAGAGAGAACTAAATTATACTTATTCCGTCCCATTAATTTTATCTCTATTTCCTTTTAGAGATGTTACCCAAAAACAAAAAATTTATATTTTAATACTCATTTAATAATTTATTTAAAATGTAGGATCCATACTTTTACTATTAAAACTTACATTTTAAATTGTATATTTGCTACAAAATAATTTTATTTAAATTATATGACTCACATCTTTAGTACTAAAACCTACCTCACCTTAATAACCGTGCCAAAAACTTGAAGTCAAGATTAATGGAGCGGATGTAGTATTACTATTAGTTTAGGTCAAATATTATTCACTTAAAATTTAGTCTTTTAATTTTTGAAGAAAAATGTTTCTATTTGAAAAAATTTAAATTTAGATTTTCAACATCCCACAACTTCTTCAAGATACTCAATTGCTTATTTAAAAAGTTGCTTATTTAAAAAGCAAGTCGATTAGTTGTTAGTTTTTTTCTTCTTGAAAATTATCTTCTTTTTAGTAGTTTATGATTATAAAATGATCAAAATAAAATATATGTAGTCATAATTATTTTATAAGAAGAAATAGTCACTTCTATGTGTGAGGAAGAAACAATCATTTGTGTTGCATAATATCACAAGATAAGATAAAATAATATATATATATTCCTTATTAATCATAAAAGCATAATGTATTCATTCTCATTGTTGATTTAAAAAGTGGAACAACAAAATAAATTGGATAATAATCTGATAGGATTATCATAAAAGAATAAATTAATCTAATTTGCTTTACTCTTTTAAATAAGAATGGGTAATTGTACATTTTATATGATTCTCTAAAACAGTATAAATTTATATAGAAAGCAAATTAAATTTTCAATTTATCACACCTTGTATAGAATTGCACTGAATAAGATAAGATTTAGATGTTCAATTTTGAACGTTGGATCAAACTGATCTTAAATACTACCTTCGTCCCATAGAAAGTGTCTCCTTTCTATGGGGCACGGAGTTTTAGGAGAGTTGATTTTAGTTGGTAAAGATGTGGGACACATACAATTAATAAAGTATTTAGAATTGGTTTGTGAGGTAGAGAGGTGGGACCCATGCAATTAATTAATTATTTTGAATTGATTTGAGTTGGTAAAGGTGTAGGGTCCACTTTCTTTTTAGGAAATGAGACACTTTCTATGGGACACCCCGAAAAGGAAAGAGAGACACTTTCTATGGGACGGAGGGAGTATCTATTTTGAAATTAGAGGTTATAAATAAGATTAAGATAGCTCATTTCACTAAGAATTTTAAAAAAAATTAAATAATTAATATATGTATAAAAAATACTAAAATGACATTTTTTTTTTCGCCCATATCCTTTTTAGGGAAAAAAAATTATTTAGCCACAATAAAAACTCAGAATAACAAGTTCTAACAAACAAAGAAATCATTTGGCCACAATAAAAACTCATAATCGCAAATTCTAACACGTCTAAGCAATAAATCTGCGTCAATTAAATTACTAATCAAGTAAACTTTGAGGAACAAAATAAACACGTAAAAGAGGTTAGGGAGGGGTTGCGACATTCTCACCTTATAGTCGAACTGATCTCTCTTCTCTCTTTGCGCCCTAGTATTGTCTATCTCTTCTTTCTTCTAGGCGGAGTCGACGAATAAAGAATTAGTTGGAGGCCGAGTCATATATATTAAAGATGATGGATAGATGTACTCGATAATCTGACGGTCTGGAATTAGTCTTGTTGTGTGCAATCCAACGGTCTCACATGAGGTACATTGTGTTTCTTGGACACTTAATGTACGGCTGCGATTAAATGTTATACTCATACGCGGATCGAGGTGCTTAAGGCTTAATCCTTATTGGTTGATGTTTATAGAGATTCATCTTCAATTTTGCCTAATTATGAACTCGTTTGCCGATAGGAAATGCGCATTAAATAAAATCATAAATATTAAACGCGCTACAAATTTGAACATGTCACTAGAATGAATCTATACGACCATGCATGATTAGTGTTGTCCAAAAAACCGAAATCGATAATTCGAATGCGCTTTTGAACCGTTGACCACGATTAGCAAAATTCCACAGTACGGTTCCGGTTCCAGTTTTTTGAAATCGTGGAAACACGAAACAGTCGGTTCAATGGTTTAAAACCGGAACCGACAGTTCCGAAACGTGACTCTTAGCTTTGAATTTTGAAAATCAACAGATCATGCCACGTCATCAATCTCATCATTGGAGAATCGACAGTTCAAATTAGAACTGCAAAAGGAACCGGTGGTTTCAGTTCTAACAGAAACCATGGGAATATGGTTCACGATTTGGTTCCGATTCCACCTAATCGGGGAACCGAAACTGGCCAACTCTATGCATGAATATGATGCGCAGTTGAAATTTGAATCTACCAAATACCAACCTTTGACGAGAAAATAAGTAATAATAATAATCATCATAACAAGAAGTTTTAATGACTATTCATCAAAGGCTCATGAAATACACCAGTTATTAGGAGGAAAAGATGTCACGGCGAGACGGGCAAACAAATGGATATACAAAAAATGCAAAACCTCAACACCTACATTCTATTTTACAAAAGTTATGAACAAATTACATCTAAATTTTGTAATAATTCAACAAACTATATAACCCAGAAACCCCAATAGGCTAATAAATCATCATCCCAGCCATAAAAGCCATATGCAGCACCAAGTTGGTAAAGATCAAAGAAGCCTAAGCTCAATTAACGATCACCAGAAAGATTTGACGCGTCTCCTTTCATATAAACCGCTCACTTGAATGCTTGAAGGTATACTGAGTCTTTGAGGTGGCAAGATTATCTATCATACATCGATATACAATGTACTTTTACCTTTTATCACTACTTATGAAAATCTAAAACAGTCTGTGACCTTAAGGTGATCGGAGAGCTGGGCGATTGCAGGTTGCACGGCCTTGGAACTTGGAGATACTGAGTTTGGAAGTTCGGGTATGCAAATAGGCAAATGTTGCTCACTTTTTTCTCGCAGGCGAAATAGAGTGAGAACAGCACGGCAGAAAATAAATCTGGAGACATCAAAGCACAGTTCAATCAACTTAGGCCCTTGTAAAGAGTAGTTTGCAAGAAGTGGCTTAGATCAACAAAAGATTTTTTTAGTTCCCATCTTAGATGAAGAATAGACTCTAGTGGGCAAATAACAAAGTTCAGAGCAAATTTGCTAACAAATTGCCAAACAAAGTCTTAAGGGCATGATTTGAAGGACAACTAAACAGTCTCAACTTTACATGCATCTAGAAAAATGATATTGACTCGGTTAAGCCACATAGTTGAAGCTATTCAAATACCATAGTTTCAGTACTCAACCCGCTTAAGAGACTTGGTATTTGGCACCACATCCAAAAGAAAGTTGATTTTACTAATCGGTTCAAAAGGAACTTTAGTGAAAAGTGTTAAGGAGACAGGAGCCTCCATCAGACAATATTCTACACGAATATATTGGCATGTCGTTAATGATTTTAAGAACCCAAATATCATTGACTTCCAACATCCGACAACATTACATGTTGAGGCATCTGTAAGTCATTATTAACAAAATGATAATTCAGTTCATTTTCATTTAGTGAATAGAACTCCAAGTTTTAGAATGCTGAAAATGCAAAAACATAGAGATCATATTTTTATGCTAGATACATGCTTCTCATAAGTCTCTCTACCATATTGATCACAAGGGTGATTGAGACAGAAACAAAGTACCTCAGAATAAGCCGGCGAAGAAATGGTTCAGACAAAAGTTGAGCCCAAACCAGGTTCAGGTCAGTCGAAGTACAGAGAATTTGTTCCCACTTGGAGAAGGCAGTGGAGAGAATGCTTTCCATGCTGCTGTACACATTCTGAAACAAAACCATTCAATAGATCAGTTAGATTGTGGGGGAACTGGTTTTTGAAGAGAATTACATGTCTAGAGTTCACTAACCATGTCATCACTGGTTGACTTATAATCAACTAACTGACAGAAAGCCAGTGCAGGAACAGTCAGGAAGAACGTGAACTGACTTCCATGGCGTGTCATATCAATACCACTTAAATTCTTGAATGAAGGACTCAAAGGAGAGAGAAACAATGCAGCAGGTTCACCCATTTCTGCTCCATGTAAAACCTGAATAACATATTGCATGTCAACACCTCAACACGAATATCTTCTATTCTAAACAAAACTTTTATAATCACATGTAAAGGTATGAAGAACATGCCACATTTATATTAGCAGCATGTTTCAAAATGTTTACCATGTATCCTAAACCACCACAATAGCCTCTCAGCTCTGGTTTAAGCAGATAAAGCAATGACATTGAGGAAGAGAGTTCTATCCATTGAAGACGGATAATTTTTTCAAACAAGAATAAAGATGAGCATATATTGATTCTATTAATATTGTGGAGTAGTTAGCTGATATCAAAGTTTTAAAATCCCAACGCTGACTCGAGGCATTTTCTCATAACAACATGAGCCGTAAGCCTTTAGGTGTCAGCCTCACCAATAAGAATAGTTATACTTCCTAGTTCATAACCTTGCTCGTAAACTCATAAAATTCATAGCAAAAAATACAGTTTCCTAGTAGCAAACAACACAAATTCAGAATATATGAGATAATATCCACAACTGAGTCGTCAAATCATGACAAATAACAGTCTTGATCGTTGAAAAAAAATTAAATTCATTAAAGAAGACCAATGATACACATACTAATATTTCTGCCCAAATTAATATGTTATAAATTTTTATGCTTCAACTAAATAAACACACTACACTTGTATTAACTTTAAATATAACAACCTAGCCCAATATGAACAAAAGGTGCTCTCACACCTATCTCATTATTCATAAGAACTTTACACTACATCGATCAGTCACTATGTCAGAGATAAAGGGATAAGAGGGAAGCAGGGCACTGATGCAGGTCTGCTGCGCCCAGTGTACTAAAATGCACCTCACACAAGCAGGGCGTAAGCCTCATAAGTGGAGGGAAAGGCACCCTGCAGAGGCGATTACCATCGCCTCACCCCAAAATGCACCTTGAGGTATGTGCCTCGACGACTGATTTTAAACTATGGCTGAAATTACTGAAAGTTCTTGAGCATTGAACTGCTCTCAGGCATAGAAATCACTGTTAACTAAATGCATAGACACGAAGTCACTCTACAAAGTTTTAACAAACCTGCCTTGAATGCATGGCTGTTATCACTATCTATTATCAGGTAAAGAGGCCTTCGGGTGAAAGGAATTAGATCACCGGGGAAAAGGATGTTTGAACCTGTATCACAAATACAAGACCATAAGCTACAGAAAACAAAATTAAAACTTATATCATGAATTGAAATATTTAAAAACACTGAGAAGAATAAAAGTAACTTTCTAAACCTACCGCCATTTCTGCTCGGACCTAACAACAAATGATTCTCATAAAATTGATTTGAAACCCTCTTGGTAGTAAGATGATTTTCATGAAAACCATTGCTCTGTTCATGATGGCTATTAGCAGAGGTACTGGGCAAAGCAGGTTTTCTAGGTACGCCGTAATTTTCCGTTTGCGAAGTACTAAAATCACCAGAACCCCCTGCAATAAAAAGTGATGTTAGGTTTCTTGATTATTTCGAGCTCAGATAAGTAATCAGTAGCGCAGTGAAACAAGACCTGCAGCCGACAAGTATAGGAGCATAACACTATCTGCTGGAAGTTCCTCACAAACTGTTGCAATCACCTGCGAGAATGGTTGTGGTCAGATTTGAGGAGAAATGTGCAAATATAAGCTTAAAACTTCAACTTTCAAATGGTCACAGTTTGAGGTTTAATTTTCTGTTGATCTCTAAGTTGATGCATAACTACAATAAAAAGGTAACTTAACATGCCAAGATTCCAGAACTCACAGCTAGCAACTGTGTCACAGATGGACGGTAGAGAACAGCTTTCTTAGGATTTGGAGGCAAATTAGGATCCGTCATATCTGCCATCAGATTTACATCTATAAACCCTGATGTAACAGAATGATCAGCGGTTACACCATTCTCTCTTGATTCAGCGGTATGTTTCTGGTAGAAAGACCCACTAGGTTCCCATTCCAAACATTGCAGCATTCTATAAGTGTCTAAAGTGAGTTCTGCAAATTTCACCTGACATGCCATCAGAGTGTTAAAGACTTCAACTTTATAATACAAACAGCCAAAGCTCAAAATCCAAAAATATATCACCTCATTTCTGTGATAACTGGTTAGCAGTGCGTCTCTAAACTTCAAAAGTCTCTTAGCGTGAAATCGGGCCACATACGGAAGTGAGGCTGGATATGAATCAAACATGGGAGTATAGCGTAATGGCCTAGTATAGGCGTTACCTGACTCAGCTTCTGTAAACCGTATAATTTCTTGCACCACCAACTTCCATTCTCTGAAGTTGGTACCCTAAAGGAGAGACTACACTGTTGGTTACAGAGTTATGCAGCAAAGTTTATCAATGTTCACAATGAAAGCCATGTCAAAAAACACAAACTAGGATAAAGAACTTCGAATGTGTCAAGAGACCAAATGCACTAAAATGACAGTATGGGTAAAACCAAACTTGTAACTATAAACATCTATACTCTACCATTGCTTAAAACAATTATAAGACGAGGTGCCTACAATTATCAAGTTCACCCAATGCCTTAATAACAGCACAAACGATTAGTTTATCATTACCACTACATTTGCAGATCTTACAGTAAGCACCTATGTTTGGAAAAATAGTTGACAGTTTAAGCCAAATACAAGTCGATTGACTTTGCCACAAAAATACAGAAAAGATAAAGCACATCATTATTTGCTCAAGAATTTGACGATAATAGCTGGGCGCAACCAAACAGAAAAATAAAATAAAATAAAATTTGATTTATTAGGGAGTAAAATGGAAGGAAGAATTATCAACGAGCCCCACAGATTGAAGGAAGAAAATCAATCCATGAGATGTAATTGAGAACAAAAAGGGTAACGAATTAAGGAAAGAGTAGCGACTAATTACCCGAAAATTAACTTTACTGTCCTCGACAAGGTCCTTGAACCTCTGCACAAGGAGCTTCACCATTTCGACGTGATTCATAACCAGAGAGAGCATCAAGAACCGGGCATAAAACCTCAATTCCTTAAACCTAACCTCTCGATCCTTGGACGAAGCTTCGAAATACTTCCGATTGAGTATCGCCTCATAGAATATGTAAGCCTCGAGAACGAACCTCGCCTCGCTGGTCCTCAAATACTGGTTGAAATAGAGCTGGCCGATTCGCGAAGCGATCTCCCCAATTTCCCACCGCTGGAGGCCCGATTCCATCAATTTAACCCGATTCTCCTGCTGGTATTTCCACAGCCGCATGTACGCCTTGAAAACCTTGTGGTAGAAGTGGCCATACTGCGGCCCGCTCCCGCCGTACGGATGCAGCGGCGCGTCGCGCACGCGCGCGAACTTCCGCTCCGCGTTCTCCACAAGAGAGCGGAATGTCTTCGGAACTACCTCCTCTTTCGACATCCAGAGAGATTTCAAATAACCTCAATCCGCTTGATTTTTTAAGACGAGCTTCCCCATTTCAATAGCTGGTTGTTTTCTAGTCAACTGGAAAAAATAAGGGAAATATACGCCTATGCGGTAGTTGAGAATCGAGAGAGATAGAGAGAGAGAGAGAGAGAGAATGAGCTGGAAAACGGAGGAGATGGGGTGTGCGTGTCAGGTGAGGTCAAAATATTCGGTTTCTATTTTTGCTTTTGTTTTTTATGTCTGTTTGGTTGCTGCCTCTCGTGTTCGATCGGCTTTAAGTTACAGCGGCGGCGTTAGACGGCGGAGGGAGAAAACTCAGATTGGATTTTGAGGTGGCGGTGAGTGGTGGAGGACTGAAGGCAGAGTGAACAGTTGTTTTCCGCTTTGACGGTGAGAGGAGTCAGGAATTGTGTGTGTGTGTGTGTGTGTGTGCGTGTGCGTGTGTGTGAGAGAGAGAGAGAGAGGATAGAGAGAAGATGCGATGCGGTTTCGATTTCATCTAAAGCGTTAGTTGATTTCGTTGTTACCTATGGAACCCCCTACCATAAGGGGATAATATATTAAAATTAAATAACATAAAATTTCTTAAGCCAAAACTGTATTTAATAAATAAATCAACATATATCAGTAAGCTAAAAATATTAAATAAATACATAAAGAAAAAAAACATATGATTGCCTACCATTTTTTGTTCGATTATATTTATTGGGCTAAATGGTGTTACACCCATAGGCCATAGCACTACTATATTTGTAAAAGACCAATTAATTAAGATACAATTATTATGACAGCCAAATAATTAAAATGATTATTAGGCTAGTAGTCTCCTACTACTATGTTCATAGTGACTCCATCCCATTATTATTGTTTTTTCCTTTTCGAATTGTTTGATTATTGATGCTTGTTTTATAAAATAAAAATAATATATGGATCACAAACATTTCAAATAACTGGACTCGCCACTTTAACACTTATTCATCGACTTTTTAATCTCATTACCGAAAATAAATAAGCCAACAACAATGAGACGAATGAATATATTAAAATTACATAATTCATGGCGAAATTATTCCAATTTAGTTTTCTTCGTCGCCACATCGCACCAAAAGTTGTATTTGTGGCACGTTCGTGCAACCATGATTTTATTCTATAATAAAAATATTTTTTTTTTCAAAAAAACACATATACAGAAGTAATAATATCATCATGCAAATTTAGTATGTATGACACGAGCCATTCTTTTAAAATTTACAAATTTTTGATGACTTTTTCCACAATTTAATAATCGGCAAGTTAATAACTTCTATAAGATAATATTTTTTTACAGTCTCGATTTGGGTCAGTGTAAAAAACTTCAAATTCAATAAGATAATAAGATAATAATTTTCAGAAGACTCATATGTAAATATAAGGTCCCTCAATATCATAAATTAATAATTATTTAAAATTACCAACAACACTAAGACAAAATTGTGAAATATGATTTAGTGTTGTTAAAACTAAAATTTAATTGAAACTTATCTATAACTTTTCTAGTTGGATAAAAAAGTTCTGATGTTGTTTTCTTGAACTACGCCATAAAATTGTAAAGAGTAAGTGATTCATGTCACGTAATTGGTTTCAAATGAATTGTATTATCTTCAATATTTTTTTAGTGCTCATAGTTCATAAATGTTAACTATATTATTGTACTTATTTTTAAATAATGAATAAATTTATTATTTTTTAACAAATCAATATAATTCATTGTTTCTAGATAGTAAATAGTAAAATACATTGAATATGATAATAGATCAAACTTATAACTCATTATATTCATCCAATTACAATTCGATTTCGTTGAAGTTCGAAAACTCTCTCTAAATTAATAAATATTAATATATAAATAAATTAATATCTCTTTAAAATAATAAAATCTTACGGTCCCGACAATATTAATTTAGAGAGATTTAACTGTATTATGATGCAAAATCATTTAATAAGGAGAAATTAAATTAGATATAGAGAAATAGTTAAAGCTAGCCTAGTTGTGAATTATTAGCTTTGCAAGACTATATATCAATAATTGTTTATGGTATTTAGGCATTATGCCGCAATTATATGCATGAGTTGACAGCTATACTTTTGTCATAAACAGCAAGATTTCTCCTTCTCCGCATTTTGGGACAATTTTGTTACATAGTTAACCAAAGTCATTGGTTTGTCTGGGCTTAAATTACTGGGATTTTGTCCCAACAAACCTTTTCTTAAGGAACACTTCATTTTGTCTAACAAGCACAAGATTAAGTTATAGTTTATCTCAAAACATAAAAGATCAAGTTTCGATATTTAGAATTTTGAACATTGCTAAAAATTGTATGGCGGGTCAAAACTCGTAAAACATAAGAGCGTTGTGATTTGTAATCCAACGAGCATAGAATATAGTTTTTTTTTTTTTTTTAAGGAACACTTCATTTTGTCTCACAAGCACAAGATTAAATTATAGTTTATCTCAAAACATAAAAGATCGAGTTTCGATATTTAGAATTTTGAAGATTGTTAAAAATTGTATGGCGGGTTAAGACTCGTAGAACATAAGAGCTGCTACTGCAAACCACACATGAGAGTTAAATCACCCTAAAGTGACAGACACACATAGTGTGTCCAGTGGGAATTGAACTTATGACCTTTCGGGCCACCCACCTTCACCACTACGCCATCCCATGGGGACATAGAATATAGTTTTTCTACTACTAGGAGAAGATGCCAACGAGCAATATTTGGATGGTTGACTTTGTATGAAGCATATAATGTAGATTAGTGGGATTTATATGAAGTCTCCAACCTTTTTGATTATTCACACTTACGTTTGTGTCAGCTAATAATAATTCATGACTTTTTCGATGGTTCCTCATCTTTCTTTTTGGAATATTTTATTTGGAAGAGTGAGTGATTTGGCCCTACTCTTCTTTTTTTATTTTCCGTTGTTTTTTAATTAAGAATTACATATGTGAGAAATTTCTCATTTTAAATACTTTCTCCGTCCTAATCGTGTGTAGAGTGGTACTGTAAAATTGTGCCCCACAAAAAAATTATGTATAATAATTTGTTAAAAAAATAAAACTAGACAATGGTTAACATAATTGGAAAGGAGGGAGTATTAGTTATGAATTGAAAAATAAAATATAGTACTCCCTCCGTCCCATAAAAAATGCTTCATTTCTATAGGACACAGAGATTAATAAACTTGTATTGTGTGGTGTATGTTGTTTGACTTTTGACTAGTTAATTTTGGTCCAGATAAGCTTTCTTTTTTTAGAAACAGAAACAAAACAATTTCTATGAGACAGTCCAAAAATGAAAACAAGATAATTTCTATGGGACCGATGGGTAATAAAATTGGGACACATGGTGACAAAGATAAAGATGGAGGTTTTGGTATATCTTTAGTCTTAAACCTGGGCTTTTTGCCTTTATATGCTTTTCCAATTTTCAATGGAGATCCTTTTCTTCTTTTGCTTTATTAGGTGAAAACTTAGTCCACTAGTTTTTTGTGTTCTTTATCTTTGGACATTGATTTTAGTTGGTTGATCACAAGATTTCATAGTATCTCTTCTTCTAGAATTAGGTGTGGAAGAGAAACTATATATGAATCAATAAAATTAATCAATTATAAAATAGCCACTCCTCCAAATAGATTGGCCCAAGAGAGTGATGTTCTTCAAATATAATGTCTCAAACAAATAGTATATTCAGTTCACATATTTGTAGGAGATAAATTATAATCTACTTACATGAATTTCATCCTCTACCAAATGCTTCCTACATCTGATAATTTATTTGTGGTGTACCTTTGGAGTAAAAGTATAATGATAGAGAAATACAATTAAAATATTATTTATTTGTGGGAGGCAAAATGGTGTTTTGGAGAAAAAAATTGCTGAAACATTTATTGTCATTTGAAAGAAAAGCAAAAGGGAATGGGGTCAGCGGATTAAGTGGATGGGCTTTTAGCAGCCTATTTGTGAATCTTCTAAAGTTTTTAATTTATTAAAAGGTCAAAAGAGGGAGAAATGTACACACCTCCATTAATTTTTTTTGAAACAAATGGCGCCCATGAAATCATTATTCTCAAAGAAACAAATCTACTCTTTTTTACATACATCTTTCGAAACGACGATCGATCACATGATAGAACTATAAAAATAGGACAGAAGATCACATGACTATGTTCAATTATTATCATCGATACGTACTATACATAAAATACAATGTACAAAAACGTATATTTGTCAGCGATATAATTTAGCTATTTAGGTGATTAAATTGCAATGGAATGTGGTAGTGGTCCTTACTCCTCGATGAATTTAATGTGGTCCATAATATTTGATTGATTAATTTTGTAGTAAATGCATGCCCTTTGTGACTCGTAAGGGAAGATGTGTTATAATCTGTGAAATGGTCCACGTGGCTGTCTGTCTTAATCGAGAATTAAAGGTTGAAAGTGTAACTGTCTCTCACATTCCCAATCTTGGCAATTCCTTGTGAGCCTACTCATCTCTTGATAATACAATATATATATAGAGAGAGAGAGCCGGAGAGAGAGAGAGATTTGGTACGAGTATGAATTTTTTCTTTCGGAAGACGACACATATTCCGTGAAATTGAACAACTAAACAGATCCTCTATGGGTTTCGTCGTTTAGGGCAAGTCTGGACCAACTTTTAGGTTTATTGATTCTGCATGAATTATTAGATTTCACAGTGAATAATCTGATCAATCAATCTTGCAACGTAGGGGGTTCAATTTATGTGTACCAGGATGTAGTATTGCTTTTATATAGGTCGGTCGCAAGTATTATAAAGTTACAAAACTAAAACCGGAACTAACGAAATAAAAAATGCAATTTTTCCAAAATCATAAGCAGCTTGGATCTTGTCTAGCCACAACATTTGGGCCTAAAATAAGTTTTGGGCCGTAATTTGCATGACTCAACAAATAAAAGCCCAATAATGACTTATGATGTATAATGTACTCCCTCCGACTCACTTATCTTGCAACATTTTCCTTTTCGGACCGTCTTACTCATCTTGCAACGTTTCTTAAAATAGAAGAAAAATGATTGGACCACGATCATCTTAAACAAGTGGACTCCATTATCTTTTACTTTACACTACTATTTTACAACTTTAACCCACTATCTTAAACTCCGTGCTCAATCTCAAATGTTGCAAGATGAGTGGGACAGATGTAGTATCATTTAACATTTATTATGTTCAATTTTCAAGATCTTGACCAACAATTCTTGCTGAAATGGACGCCTCCACCATCAACTAGGATTTCGATCAAAATAAATGATGTGTCGGTGCCTTATACTCCCCCTTCACAACGAACTTGTTTTGTTTCTTTTTTACATGTATGTTAAAGAGAGTTATTAATTGTGAGCATAGGCAGAGGGAGGTGGTGGCTGGTGTGGGCGGCCGCCACCACCGAATTTGAGCAATAAATATTTTTTTTTTAATTAAGTTATTTTATAAATTAATAATTTAGATCACACTAATTTAGTATTCCATATTAATAAAATAAGTGAGCAATTATTTTTTTAATTTTAAATAAAAACGGAAGTGTAGACAATCAACTCTAATTTAATAATAATGGTAAAATAAATAAATTATTATTTCTTTATTTTGAACAAAGAAGTAAGACAATATTTTACTAATTGAGATTTCTTGCAGTTTGTATTTTATTTCTCTTCTCATTTTTTGCTGTCTTTTTCTTCTCCAATCTAGCAATCTCTAGAAATGTCAATGAAAAAAATGTCAGTCACAGTTTTAAAATGTCTAAGAAATACTCCCTCCGTCCTAAATATATATGTCTGCTTTCCTCTTTCGTTTGTCCCAAATCTATATGTCTATTAACAATTGTTTTGTATCTAACTAAATCTTTCACCAACTTTAATAGATCTAATTAATATGATAATATAGTAAAAAAATTATTTTATCCAACTTTTATAATAGCAAACACAATTATGACATTAACTTTTTAGTAATTTACTTTAATTTCTCAAATTTCAATATCAACATTTATTTAACTTTCGTATCATTAATTTTTTCTTAATTTATGTGAAAAAGCAAATGAATATATAAAATAGAGACGGAAGGAGTAAAAACATATCATTATTTGATGAGTTTTGTATTTTATTGATATTCATTATGTTTGATGTTCTTATTGTACTTTTGTCTTCCTTATACTCGTTGTTATACTATAAATCCAAAAAAAAAAAATTATCGGGGGAACCCCCGATAAATTTCGCCCCCGCCAACAAAAAATCCTGGCTCTGCCACTGATTGTGAGTGAAGATGTGAAACTCATAAAAATAACATGGTTAATTGTGTAAAGGAAAATTATCATTTTTGGAATAAGATAAAATGAATAAAACAAATTAAAAAGAAAAAAGAGAATACTCCCCCCTTCACAACAAACTTGTTTTGTTTCATTTTTACATGTATATTAAAAAAAGTTATTAATTGTGAGTAAAGATGTGAATCTCATAAAAATAACATGATTAGTTGTGTATAAGAAAATTATCATTTTTGGAATAAGATAAAATGAATAAAACAAATTAAAAAGAAAAACGAAACAAAATGAATGAGATGGATGAAGTATTAATTACGCAAGAAGTTATGTATATAGTTCAAAAGAGGATGTAAATCAGAGTCCAAATTATAGACTAGTTCAAAATGAATAAAATATTGATAAGTTTCGAACTTAATGAAATAACTGAAAGCTCCCTTTTCTTGTGGCAAATTCAACCGTCATGTATTCAATATAATTTAATTTCAGTTGACAAAGAATAGTCAGCAGTTTGAAATTAAAAACATCCTAATTTTCTATGTTCCTAAAACAACCTTAATCGGCACACATATCTTTTGTTATGGAAATGCAAATTCATAATTTTAGAAAATAAATAAAATCTAATAATTTTATGGAAGCAAATATACAATTTTAGAGAGGGGATATATATATATATATATATATATATATATATATATATATATATTTAGGTAAAATATATGAAAAACAACCTTTTATTACCAATTGGATCATGAAGTATGTAAGTTAGGAAAATAATTAAAAGATACAAAAAATAATTGTCCGATCTAATTTTAGTAGTTAAATTGAAATATATTTTCGAAATTATATATTTAAAAGATCCCTTGATTCGAGACATAAAAAACCATTTCCATATTTAAAAAAAAAATCCTTAGACAAACATGCCAAAGCCAAATGGCCCTAGGGGTGTATTCAATTAACCAAATCCTATCTACTTAACTTCTGATTATATTATAATTCATGAAACAAAAAGATGTGTGTTCCGGGATCGAAAGGTCATGGATTCAAATCCCACTAGACATCGAAAGGGTGTAACGGATGCGGGTTCTTTTTTTAAAAAAATAATAAAAAAACAACAAAAATATACTTAGGAATTTACAATTTCCATTAATTTTGTCTTTTTCAATTTGATCCTAATAAAAACCTTAAGACCCTAGCTAGACTAATAATCTCCAACGGCCATACATGATAAATACATATCTCCATCATAATATTCATATCATACAATTATTCAAGAAAACTCAAAACATCAAATAATTTTTTTTCTAAAAAAAATAAAATTAAATCCATCACCAAAACTTAGCTTTCTTCCCACTCGAACGAAGCATCAACCTATTCCAAAACCCTCCTTTCTTCTTCGCCTCACTCACACCACTCTTCCTCGGCTCATACGCCATCGACCGGCTCTTCTTCAATCCGCTTCCGCCGCCTAAAGCAAGGTAAATCGAGTCCATGATGTCGGACGCCACGCGGTAGTGGCGCCGCCGGTGGCGGTGCTGCGGCGAGGAAGAGGAGGCGGAGGAGTGGCAATAGTAGTAAACCGGCGAAGCCGGTTGCGAAGGAGAGGACGAAGAGATATTATATGTTCTCGAACTTTTGTTACCGGTAATCCTACACAGCCGCTCTCGAAGACAAGAAGGGCAGACCCCCTGTTGAGGCGCTTCGTTTGGATGCCTCCGGCAAATGACTTCTGCTTCCGACCAAGCCATTCTCTCTCTATCTCTCTCTCTCTCTTGATTTTTAATTTTTTTTTTTGTGGTGGAAGAGTTGTGAGAATGTTGGTGCGTGGAATTGTATATATATGTATAGGATGATGATGATGGGAACGGACAGCACACGTGTGGTTAATAATTATTTATATGCTTGAATTTTTCGGGTGGATTAATGTGTGAAATGGGAGAATTTCGAGGAATTTGTTTTGAGACAATGTTTGGGAGGGGGGACATAACCGACTTTTCCTGTTTTAGGTTTTTCGGCTTATAATCTAGAGTTGGCGTCGGTTCCAGGGGAGGCCCTTAATTGCGTGTTAAAACCGTTTGAATTAATCTTCCGTCCAACAATCTCGTGTCCCATTAAATTATTTATGACAATCATAATATTTAAATTGTAAATACTTAACTGTCCTATTTGAGAATGTGGGACAAAAAATCATGAGACGTTAAATCCAACCGACGTTTGATTTCGACAATAATTTGGTTTTGTCTTGTGTAATATTTTTAGGTCGGTTTTGATATCTTGCATAGTAGAGTAAGATTTTTAATTTTTGGACTGTGAGGGATTTTTTTTATTATATATAAAGTATAAACCAATCTTTAAAATTTTGAATTATAATTAATTCGTATCATGTGTTTAGTTTGGAATTATAATTAATTCTAATACCTAATAAGTCTAGATGGTGGTTGAAGTTTTTTTTTATTAGTTTACGGTAATTATTAAACCGAGTGTTACATAAATTATGACATTCTTAAATTGCTACGCGTGCTTGTACTACGTCATACCATACATAATAACATAAGTCAAGGTCTTATTACAATAGTTATTTTTTTATTTTAAATCATTATATTATAGGTAAAAACAACTCTTATAGTAGGACATATTAATAAATTTGATTTATTATATTGATGGAATAAAATGGAAGGTCGGAATTCACTGATACATCTATATGTAAATGGATGCAAAGTGTAAAGAATTAACATTTAGGAGGGTATGATTTATTACATTTACATTTAAGAATGGTATAATTTAACTTTTTCCTAAATCAATAGTTATAATTCATTAATCCAAACCATATTAATTAAATTTAATGCATTGGCACGAACGTTAAGATTAAATGACTAAATGGTAATTAACACGATTACACGAACTTAGATTTTTGACATTAAGAGCGGCGTACGAGGAAGCCTATGAACCTCGTGTTTAGACCAATAATGCCGCGTAGAAATTGCAATAATATATGCACGTGAGGCTGTCCAAGAAACTTACGACAAACACCCAATTCGATTGAGTCCCATCGAATTAATCTTAACGAAGCTTCTCATCTCTTTCCTAGGTTTCTCAATTCATCATGGATGACAAACTATTTATTAGGTAACGCGTATTCAGTACGACTATAAATTTACCTCGTTAACAAGGTCGGTCCTGAGTAGGTGCGGACGGTCCGACCGCTCAAGACCCAACATTTCAAGCGGCACCAACCCAGATAAGATATGTAAGCTTAATGAATTTAGCCCAATATAAAATCAAATCCAATTTGAAAAGAAAGGCCGAATCATTTAGTCTAGTTTCAAAAATTGAAGCAACCGACATTTAATTCATTTTCAATTCAATAAATATAAATTTGTTTTTGTCAAGTTTTTTTTTTCTTATCTAATTTTTATTATTATTTTTTTTTACAGAAACAATAAAATTAAAAATTTACTTCAATGACCATAAAATGAAAAGACAACACTACGAATTGTAAAGAATCAATAAGATTAAATATAATTTTTGCATTTGATTGAATTCAAATTTTGCCCATAACTAGAAAGTAGGATTCCGGTTCTGAAAAATATAAGAAAAAACAAAAAAGGTAAATTTAAAAAAGAAGCATTGGACAAGTTTATGATGGCCGGCTTTGGGTTCGATATATATATTTTTGCGTTGCTAAAATTAGTTGTTTTTTTTGTGTGTGTATTACATGGGCCTTTTTTTCACTTTCGAACAAGGAACCCGAAATGTCACGGCCGGCCCTGCTCGTTAATTTACCTACATAAAATTTCAACTCGTGAAAACCAACAAAAGATAGAGATGTATGAATCGAATCAAAGAACCGTAAAATAGATTTTGTTGATCAAGCACTCAAAATCACTAGTACTACTATTTAAGGTAATTTGTCATGAAATGTATAAATATTAGCCGTAGCTTATAAAGTAAAGTTTTGTTGCGTCTTTTTTAAGGTTGTAAAATCAAACATATCCCCGAATATCCTCCTAGGTTGCATCCATGTATCTTAACGCTCGTATATCTATGAATATTATACATAAATTTATATGTCATAACTATGGCTTACAAAATTACTTAATAGAAATAAGTATACTACTTTTGTATGCGTTGATAGAGCGAAATTCGCAGTCGCTACTTGATGTGCACTGATCATGCATGAGACAAAATACTATTTTAAATATAAAATAAATCTTTTCTAGCAACCTATTTATTTCATTCATTTCAAGTTTTGCATAAACGGGCTTATTTGTAGCCCTTCTACAGACTTGGGCTGATTTGAAGTTGGTAATATTTCATTACGAAAAGTCTTAAAATAATCACGTTGGGCTATTTTAAGATTTCTATGTTTATTTCCGAATATTGGGCCTAACATAATTGATGGGATTTAAGAATATTAACAATATTAAGAAAAAAAATTAGTGTGACTAAAAGCATATAATACAAGAGTTTGCTACTTTCTTTATTTAATTAAAATTTATTGAGAATTGCATGATATGTTTATATATTAATCTAAATCCTAACTTCAATAAAGAAGACAGCAAAAAAACAATATCGCCTTTAGAGGTTTCCCTCGTGTATCATATGCGTTTTTCTTTCTCACTATTTCATTGTTTTATTATTATTAAGATTTGGATTGAAAAACCAATTAATCCAAGCATAAGAAACAAACTTTCATGTGTTAAGCATGCTGCCAGCGTTCATCCTGAGCCAGGATTGAACTATCTGTCAACTTTTCCACTATCACCCCTAAAAAATCAAACTCGAAGCAAAAATCAGGACAAAAATGTATATGAGCAAAGATTTTTGTAAGATTTAATTGTTTAAAAAGTCAATGGGGATTGGTGGACTTTGTCAGTCATGAATTCTTTTGCAGAAACGGGGACCATTTTCACTTATCCTCAAATCAATTTGGTCCCAAATTTTCAGGAACTCTTTTTCTTGGTAAAGAAATATTTTGATGAGGTTGTTAGAAATTAGGTTAAAGTGTCTATAACACTTTTCAAACTTTTAGGTGATAGTATTTCAAAGAAGAATGTTGTAGAGAAATCGAACTCTCGACGTAATGTTAGAGGTGATCGACCTTTAACTAAACTTATACACTTCAAACTTGTAAATATGGGGCGAGGTCTGCAACTTTAGGAGAGAATAGGGGGAGGATAAATTTTTGGAGAGTAAAATAGTACTCCCTCTATCATGGTTGAAACTATCCATTTTTTGCAGTTACGAAAATTAAGAAAGTAGATGATAAAGTATGTTAGATAAGTAGATGATAAAGTATAAAAAAAGTTGTTATTTTTTAAAAAGTTATTTCTTTTAAAAAAATGAGTCGTTTCAAAATTGACGTCCCAAAAAAAAATAATCACTATAAACAGGACGGAGAGAGTACCTTTAAAAAAATACATATAAAATTAAATTTTAGCATGATATAGGGAGCGTCGCAACAATTTCCACAGGCTCCCTTTACCCACTGTTTATATAAAATGTGGGTCAGTTGCAAGAACGGCTTCCTTCGTCTTACTTCATTATTTTAATTTTTCTTTTTCAAATTGTCCAATTTCATTAATTCATTTTTATTTTTTATTTAAAATATTATTCTAATAGGTGATAATTATAGTGGACTATACTATTTTATATTTACTTTACATACATCAAACAATTATTTAATCTCTGTGTAAAAAAAAAGGACTAACGGCATGGAACGGCTTGAGTATTTCATTATCATTTCCATTTAGAATATGTGATAATTTATTTTTATTTCGATCTAGAATCATAACATTGACATTACTCGAAAAAGATGTTGTTTTTAAGAATTAAAGAATTGCTTTTACTACGCCATTATCGTAAAATTGGTGCAAAAAAGAGGTTTCGTTTTCCAAACAATTTTTAAGAAAATAGACAAAATCTGGAATAGTGTCGAGCTCTCGGCTCGGGCCATTTAAATATGGCTTCGGCCTAAAGCTTTCAAATATTTCAACTGCACTTTAATAAAATAATAAACAATACAAAAATAAATTGTAATATCACAAAAGAAACAACAAATAGAAAAAAACAAGTGGATGGGCAGAGAGAGAGTCAAACATGGCCGACGACTGATCAGGGAAATGGGCCCACTTCTGCGAAAGGGCTGTTTGGATGGATGTGTATTTTGTGGAATTACTTATTTTCATTTTTAATTGAAAATGTTGCTGCTAGTCAAAATAGACGGGTTCACGACGAAGGAAATTCGAAACCAATTGTAATTTTAACGAGAGAAACTCGAAATTAGAAAGTTGTTCAATTTAATTCCAAATCATTATAAATACTTCATCCGTCACATAGATAATGTCTCCTTTTAATGGATACGAAGATTAAAAAATTTGTATTGTGAGATTTATATTATTTCATTTTTGAATTGTTTATTTTATTTCACACATTCTTTATTTTTCCTTTTAAAACACAACACTTTTTATAGAAAAATTCAAAAAACTTTTTATGACGGAGTTGAGTATTTATGAATGTGTAATAGTTGGTAGACAGAGAAAAATTGGGAACACGACATGACGGCGGGCCCCATTAGCCGAGACTAGAGTTAGTGGTCCCCACACTTCACTTTCATGGGCGCCACGGCCTCAAAGATAGGGGCCCACTCAAAAAGCTTTTTATAATGGGGCCGGACCCAGCTCCACGGAATCTTAGGGAGCCCAATCGTGTTACACAACAAAATTTTATGTCGCATTCTTATCTACATTAAATTAGATTTTTTAGTCCCCAAAGTATGATATTTTGGTCAATTTGATCCCTTATTTATTTTTTTTAATTATTTGGTCCTCAAATTATCAAATTTTGGCCAATTTGGTCCTTCCGTTTAATTTTCCGTTAGTTAACCGTTAATTTTTTTTTTAAATTAAATAAAATAAAAAGGATATTTTCAGAATAATTTTTTCGAGGACCAAAACATCCAACTTATCGAACATTGAGGATCAATTTTGCCAAAAAATTTCGTTACTTAAAATTTTCTAATATTTTAGTAATTTTATTTTTTAAGAGCCAAATACAACAATTATAATACTTTTCTCAAACTAATAGTTAATCATTAAAATTAAAATAAAAATATTATATTAATAAAAATCATAGGATACTTTTTCTTCAAATACAACATAAGTATTTATGATTAACTATTAGTTTTTCTTACATAACGAATTTTAAAATACTTTCATTAATATAATATTTTTAAAGTAATAAGTCTTTATTACACTAAAGTTGTTTGGAATAGGTTTTATAAGAAATTTCTAGCTAATTATGCATAAATTTGCTTAAAAGTTTTTTAACAAAAGTTGTTAGTTTTGCCATATATATATATATATATATATATACATATATTTTTATACACTAACGAAAAATTACTAAAATATTAAAAAAATTTAAGTAATGAAAATTTTTATAAATAAATAAATATATATATATATTTATATTTGCTAACAAAAGTTGTTAGTATTTGCCAAATATATATATTTATATATATATATATATATATATATATATATATTTGGCAAACACTAACAAATTTTGTTAAAATGAACTTTTAAGCAAATTTATGCATAAGTAGCTAGAAATTTCTTATAAAACCTATTCCAAACAACTTTAGTGTAATAAAGACTATATATTTTTGAAAAACACTAACAACTTTTGTTAAAATGAACTTTTAAACAAATTTATGCATAAGTAGCTAGAAATTTCTTATAAAAACTATTCCAAACAACTTTAGTGTAATAAAGACTTATTACTTTAATATATATATTTCGGATCATATTTTATAGCCCAGTGACACAATTTATCGAACATATTACTATAAAATATGATCCCAAAAAATATATAATTTTTTTTTTGACAAACACTAACAACTTCTGTTAATATGAACTTTAAGCAAATTTATGTATAAGTAGCTAGAAATTTCCTATAAAACCTATTCCAAACAACTTTAGTGTAACAAAGACTTATTACTTAAAAAATATTATATTAATAAAAGTATTTTAAAATTCGTTATGTATGAAAAACTAATAGTTAATCGTAAATACTTATGTTGTATTGAAGAAAAAATATCATCTGATTTTCATTAATATAATATTTTTATTTTAATTTTCATGATTAACTATTAGTTGGAGAAAAGTTTTATAATTGTTGTATTTTGGCTCTTAAAAATAAAATTACTAAAATATTAAAAAAAATTAAGTAACGAAATTTTTTGGCCAAATAGATCCTCAATGTTCGATAAGTTGGATGTTTTCGTCATCGAAAAAAGTATTCCGAAAATACCCTTTTTATTTTATTTAATTGAAAAAAAAATTTAACGGTTAACTAACGGAAAATTAAACGGAAGGACCAAATTGGTCAAAATTTCATAGTTTGGGGACCAAATAACTAAAAAAAATAAATAAGGGATCAAATTGGCCAAAAGACCATACTTTGGGGACTAAAAAATCCAATTTGCCTAAAAAATTAATAAAATCAATTAATTAAAAACACATTTATACATACTTATTATAATAATAATTCGTCAAAACAAAGGCGCATTAAAATGAGAAATAAGACAGTCTTTTATAAATTGCGGACTACGAGAGTTTCCTATAGAATTGTGAAGATTCATAAGCTATGTAAGTTTGCGAACCAAAATCTGAAAATATATTACTCCCTCCGTCTCATAGATTTAAATCACTTTCTTTTTGACGAAATTATTAAGGAGAGTTGTTGATGCATATAAAGTTGTATAAAATTATGGGTCCCTCAAAAAAATTGTTCGTAATCATTTGCCAAAAAAGAAAGTGAACTATTTTAATGGGGCGGTTCAAAAATATATACTAAACTAAATCTATAAAACAAATGGAGTAATTGACAAGGAAATTTTCCGTTGCAAAGAATCTTGTCCTTATTTCGTCGTTAATTTTAAAATTATTAACTCAATGTATATCCATCAACCTTTCGTCGCTAAATCCACCATTATTTCCATGTAAACGAATGTGAATTACACGTAGGCTCCTTTTTAAGGAAATTAATTCTCTTAACAAATCATTTTAAATATTTTAAGGTGACATTGACTTTGATGGATTAAGCTTAGGTGCTGGAAAAACAAACAAAAAAAAATCGAATATTTTTTTATTATTTTGAAAAATTATATAATTATAGTGAATGAGCTCACATGAGTGTTCGCAAATTCATTGGAATAAAACCTAGGATCAGCTGCAACCCCTCGGATATGGTTGTCTCGGAATATTTTTCACCTTAATGCTTGCGTTAGTTGGGAATTTTTTAAAGTTGATGATGAATTAAATTAAGCTTTATAATCCTGGATACAAAAAAAACCTTAATTATTTATGAAGTGTGGTCGTCAGCATAAAATAAAATGAGTGTTATGTTTAGAGTGTGACTCGAAATCGCTATTATTAATAAATTACATTCTATTGGTCCGTTTATTGTTTGGCGATCTTTGTTATGCCCGTGTTTGTAGGAAACATCAAAAATAACTTTTGTACTAATGTGAATTTCATGATATTGCATAAAATATACCAAATTAAAAAGAAGAAAACAGAAAAATAAAGACTAGTATCGACTAAAGTATAATTTCTACATAAATAATACGACTACTATATGGTTGAACGTATTAATTAAATAATTTTTACATGTCAGGTTTATAATCAAATGTATTATATTTCGGAGTTTCCTATATAATCTCTTGTTTTCCAAAAGAAAACAAAATTAACTCACAAAGTGCTTTTTATTTTTCATTCATACAACTATCTATATTAATACTCCATCCGTCCCGCTAATTCTGTCCCAGTTGACTTCGGCACGGAGATTTTTATTTTTTTATATTTTTTTTATATTTTATTTGAAAAAATAATCTAAAGTTTTCAAAAAGATAAAAATCATAATTTTCTGAGTTCGGAGCGGAACATAATCGAATGAGAAATAGATTTTTGAAGAGAGAGTATAAGAATGTGGGGGTTGAGTAGTGAATAAGGGGGACCCACTTCATTTTATGTTTAAGAGTAATTTTTACTATTTTAGAAAAGATGACAGTAATAGCGGGACGGAGGGAGTATATCAAAATTCAACCGTATAATTTGAGAACGGCTTATATGTACCACAATTGTGTATTCTTGTGTGTACCATATTACAAAGATGTCGATATTTATCGTATGTGGCTCACTATTTTAAAGGTAAAACGCCACATATTAACACCCTTATTGAGTGGTAAACACAAAGATACATAATTATGGGACATCTAAACCATTGTAATATAATTTACGGTCTAGAAAAAAAAAAAGAAAAACGTCCCACTGTAAGTGATGGAAATTAAATGCTGTTTAATTTACGACATTTTGGTTCAAATGTATCAACTGGGCTTATCTTGTAATTAAAAACGACAAAAGGTATCATAATCGTAATTTCGTCGTACACGGCGACCGTCTCTTTCATATACGGAGCCTGTCAGCTCTACTGTCACCGTCAAACCTTGCGTTTCCTTCCAAGCAATTCTCCTTGAGAAAATGACGATTGACCCCTTCTACTTTTTCCCATTTAATTTTCAACCCCAAGAAAAAAATTGTATGAACACTCCAAGCCCTTATAAACCTTACAGTGTGACTATCTACTTATAGAAGTTCGAATTATATCAACGTCTCAAGTCTAATACTTAAAAATCATTTATAAGAATGAATTAATGATAGTCGCTGAAATAAATCGGAAACACAACTAAATGCATTCATCATCATGTGTACATCAACTTTTCCTCGCTAAACGAAATCATATAAATTAAAATGGATTATAGTTAATATTTTTAAAATGTGAATCCGATCAAGCGCAATAGAGAAATCTAGAAGGTGACATTATAATAATAATAATTTAGAACCATATCTTTGGATGCTTACATATTAACAGCAACATCGAATCCTTGATTTTGCTCAATTAATAAATTTTTCAAACGAAGTAAACACATTAATATGGTAGTCGTTTTCACAATACTATTTTTAATTTTTAATTAATTAATTAATGAGCAAGTTGATTAGTCCGATTTCCCTATCATCTATTGTAATACTGATTTTCGTGGTCAGATAGACTTGTTAATTTATTAAAATTATTTATAAATATCCGTCTTTGTGGGGTATGACTACATAATTAATAAATATACAAAATGTCTATTTTTCAAAATAAATAAGTAAAATAAGATTGATGTTTAAATGCATTTAATAAATCTTCAAATGCAGTACATACTATATATACATGAGTGTACTTCCTGGTTTGTCTTTACTCATAATATTGAACAAATTGAAAGATACATATCTTATACATGAGGGTACTATTCTCGATCATGAAGTCATGACAAACGTTTCTCAATAAGTGAAATTCATGGAACAAGTCTTTTAGGTTAGAACTCCCAATAGCTCCAAGGTTCGATTACAAAGTTATGATCGAGTTTAAATTTTTTAGGGGCAAAATTGATAGTTTATTCAAACTCAACTACCTATCTATTTCGAATATTTTTGTAAAATCACTATTTTTATATATTTTTCAATTGCAAATGACTATAAAGAAACAATTATTGGTATTTCTTAAATATTATTTTGCCCAATTCCATCCTGATAATTAAGTTAAGCTATTTAATATCCATATTATTAAATGGAGCCGTTAACAAATATTTTAAAGATTCAACTAGCGCTAAAAATCAATTTAACTTATATATATCTCACAACTTTAATTAAAAGAAATATTACTTTCTGTTATATTCAACCTTAAATTTCGAAGTACGACAACAAATATAAAATAAATAGGTTAAGCCTTATTGGCATGATGTTGCCTTAACATCTTATTTAGGAAAAAGAAATAAAAAAAAATGTTTGTGATATTTTAATTTTTCATATAAAGTTAAAAAAAAAATACAATCAGCTAGTGGAAAAGACAAAAAGAGAAAGTGAAAATACCAAATTGAAGGCCATTGGCTACGCTAAAAGCCCCCACACTATCAAATAATCATATTTGATTGTAATTTTTCTACCATTAAAGAATTGAATGGCTCGATGATTAAAGTTGTGTAAAGTGATAATTTATTTTAATAGATTATGCAAAACTAAAGTGATTGTAATAAAATGAAAGATCTCTCGTAGAGCACCTGAAACAACATATACAAATATTTACTAGAATAATTTGAGCGATCCTTGGTTCACAGTTTGAAATTATTTTAAATTCGAAATCAGAGGTGTTTGCAATAGTTTAAATTTTTCTTAAATTTTTAAATCAAGAAGTTGGTAAAAATGATTTATTAATAATTTAATAGGTGTTCGGCAAAAATTCCTTAAAATAAAAAATAGGGTTTGCAAAGTAAATAGTATATTAGTTTATTTTGAGATTTTAAACTAAAATGTCATACCATAACTTCTCAAAAATTACAAATATGTCATTAAATTGGAAAAAGTGATTCAAACCAACTTCAACTTATTCATATTAAATGTCAGAGCATTTTAAAGAATTTAAATTGTTGTAAACACCCTCTAGGTACTAGGATCTGAAAAAGTTCGATTGTAAAAACATGATCCAAAATCTTGATTGTAATTAACATAATCCATAAATGTTACATGCAATTTATATCAATTTCTAATTTCAAACCTTTCTTTACATCAATGGCTAATCTGGAGAATTGATGATTCAATAATATAGATCGAGATTTTATTTTGAATTTCTTCAATTTTTATTTGATCGACTTTTATTCACTTTTATTTTTACTTAATTGCTCTTTAATTTCATGAATCGAATATTTGTTAAGATATGTTATTTTCATAAGTACATTTATAATATTAATTTACTATTCCCTCGTCCCGTTTGAAATAATCCTTTTCAAATGGGTATGAGAATTAAGAAAATTGATGATAAAGTATAAAAGATGACAGACGATAAATTAAGAGAGACTAGATGAATAAAAAAAGTAATAGTAAAATATGAGAGAAATAATTAATATTAATTGAGATAAATAATAAAATTTTAAAAAAATTATTTCATTTTTAAGAAACGAACGTTTGAAAATGAAAATAAATCATGGAGGGAATATTATATTTATAAATTTTATTGAAAAAAGCCTTGCATCTTTAGGCTGAAAAAGGAGCCACAGCTGTCCCATTACAAAATGTGAGTGACCAGTTAACTCGTCGAAAAATTTCACATGGAGACAAATTGACACCTTGTGCTGCTATTGGTCGCGCTAGCATGATCTGCCCGTAGCGGATAACTATCACCAATCAAAAGCTCCGGATCGGTGAACAAGTGTACATTCTCCATTAATGCATTTTCGTTTTTTTAATATTTGCTGATGCGACATCGTCATCACATTAGGTAGGACCCACCGCACATGCCCCCCGTCCAATATTCTTTAAAGGAGCACTGGGCCCACACAGAGCGGGGACCACTCTTTCACCTTGAGGGTACGTGTATTAGTCCGAGGGGTACATTGGGGAAAAAAAGATGGAAGGAAAAGTATTGATGGGAATCTCGCTTTTTCGGTACGTGTGTAACGCCTTTTTTATATACATATCCGTTCTATTGAGATTGACTCGGACGAGGTTACTAAAGTGGCGAGAGCTTGGTTTGGTTAATAAAAATATACTCTATGTCCGTCCTATTTATATTGACTTTTTATTTTTTTGACATAAGAATTATGAAAATAAAGTAGATGATAAACTAAGAAAGAAAAATGAGTGAAATGGTAAGAAAATAAATGATAAAGTAAGTGAGAGAAAAATAAAATATAAAAAAATGTAATATATATATATATATATATATATTTTTGAAATTGATCAATATAAAAGTGACGGACATAAATAGAAAATAAGTCCATATAAATAAGATTGGAGGGAGTATATTTTTTTAAATTAAGAACTAAAAAATTATTATATGATTGAGATAGAAGATGAGCACGATAATTAGATTAGAAAAGTGATATAAAATAAATAGGATAAAGGGTCCATGGAATTCAAATCATTTTGAATATAAAATTAAAAAAATTATTAGTTATGTGTAATGTAGTAGAGTGATTAAATTATATTGAAGTATTATAAATTAAAAATAAAAATAGATAATTAGAAAAGAATAGTTAAGACAATTGAAGTGTGACGGAAGAAGTATATAATATTTAATAAATTAACTTTGCTTAACGTAAGTTAATTTTACTTTGGTACAATAGTATTATGCAAAAAATTTAAATTATACAGATTAATTGTATGTGACATCACATGATTTGAATTTCCAACCAATGAGATTTGATACACGTACATTTTAATACTAACATGTGGGTAATTATTATGTGCCCCGAATTTTTGGTACAGCATTTTATTCATTTTGTGGATTAATCAAGAATTGGATTTATTATGTGCCACGAATTTTTCAGCCTAAATCTTTGTCACCACGTTTCGTATATTAACTACCAATTATCCAGTTCTGATAAATATCGAGTGATTGAAGATATTAATAGTTCTCACTTATTGCTCCTTTCTAAATAATAAATAAAATACTTTATTTTACAACATATAAAACTATCATTTCGAGATTTCATTTATTGAATTAGTTTTTATCCGTTAATCCATGATTGCGATTTTGATGATGATTCTGTTTTTTCCTCACAACCGGCATAGTCTTATGATTATCATTATTCCGACAACCATCTTCCCTTTGGACACCAATTTGTCAATCAATCATAGATTATTAGATTTTGATCATATTCTAATTTTGAATCATGATTATGTTATCCCAATTCAGAATATATGTCTCAGTGTCTCACTAGTATTTCCATGAACAATTCAACTGTAAATACTAAGTTATTTATGATAATTCTAAATTTAATTTGTAAACAACTAATTGTTACAGTTGAAATAATAGTAAAACACGAGGTTATGAGATAAGATCTTGTGAATATTTTCTATTGCGCTCGTGTATGGAGAGAGTTACACTCAACGTTGGGAAAACCGATCCAATCGGTTCAATCGGGTCCGGCGAGAAAATCCGGGCCGGTTCATCAAGACTCAAAAAGTCCATAAGGAGAAGACCAGTTTGAGATAGACTGAGAGAGGGATTTAGAGATTAAAGGTGAAATTTAACAGCAACAACTATAAAGCTGCATATAGATAAAAAGGGACCACTTTTTTCCCACCATGAATTCAGAATACTCCAACTCCTAGAAGCATATACATATACAGTATCAATTTCAATTTAAGTTCTTAATTAATTAAATTAATCAACAGCAATTCATTATTCCTGCAACACTAGTAGTCTCAATAGTCTTTCACCATTGCCCACCTCTCTCTCTCTCTCTCATCGAGGAGATAGAAAACAGTAACCTCGAGAATTCTTCAATTCACATTCACTGATTTCACATCACTATACAAAACTGCCATGTGAATCGGCTACAGTTCGATGTGAGACAACTCGACTTATTTCAATTTTTTTTTTTCAATTCCAGTCTTCGTTGCAATACCAATGAAGCGTCGGAGCTTGATCGTCGGAAAACAGAGTGCTGCAAGATTCTTCACCGAAGAAATTATGCTCCTCAATCTTCACGAACTGCGTGTGATTCTGATTGTAAACCTTGTTCGCATCTCCAGAGAAGGCGAAATTCGCGTTCGCTGCGGAATTCAACACCCCGTCGTGGCCTTCCAGGAATCGGTTCGGACTGTGGCGGAGAATCCCGCCGGAGGAAGAGATCGCCACCGCGATCGAGCTGTTGTCCTCGTTCAGAATCGCACTCGAGTCGCTGTCCGACGATCCATCCTTGAAATCGATGAAAGCCGCCGCGCCGCCGATCATCTCATCCTCTTTACTAACACCGCAGTTCTCCAAATCCATCTCCGCCGCCGCTCCGCCGCCGTGAGTCTCAACATCACATTTCTCTTCGCCGTCGGAGAGCGACGCCTCCGTCTCTTCTTTCACACAAATCTTCCCCTCGCCACCATTAAGCTTCGATTTCAGCTCTCGAATCTGCAAATCAAACACCAACAAAAAAATAAAAAAACATTTAATTCTTCATCCAAAAAAAAAAATTAATGAATGAATAAAATTTGTTAAATCTTAATTCTTTACCTCATTGAGTAAAGATTCATTCTCTCGTTGAAGAGATTCATATCTATGCTTGAGCGAGTCGTGATTCGCTTTGAGGAGGCCGTAATCTCTCTCCAACTGTTTTGTCTTCCACCGCGCACGGCGGTTCTGGAACCACACCGCCACCTGCCGCGGCTGCAGACCGAGCTCCTGCGCGAGTTTGACTTTCCTCTCCGGCTCAAGCTTATTCTCCACCTCGAAATTCTTCTCCAAAGCCTTGACTTGTTCCACGCTTAATCTCCTCTTCTTCTCCGAAATATGGCCGGATTCTTCCACGCAGACTTCCTCGTCCAACCCATCCAACATTGTCTGCAACTCCCTCGCGTACATGGGATTATTACCATGGCCATGTTCATCCACATCAACTGAAAAAAAATAAAAATAAATAAAGAAAAATCCAAAATCAGTAAATTAACTTAATTATACATTTACATGTAATAAATGGAGATGGGTTTTAGCTAAGTGGGGAAAAGAGAGATTCCAAGATAGGAAGATCGGAGAAAAGTTGCCAATTGAGGAAATAAAAATGAAGTCTTGATTATGGGAAAAGAAATTCACATCATGAGACTGTTTTGAGATCATGGAAATAGGGCGTAGGGACAAGAAAACATGGCTTGAATGATTGAATCTTTGCAATAACATGTTACATTAAACAAACATGAGACTTTTCTTTAAAAACTTAAATTAAATTTAAAAAAGAAAAAAGAAAAAATGAGGCACCTGTTGAGTTGGGACAAATGGACATCAAACCGCCCAAGGAATCATCACTGCTGAGTCTCTTCATGCTTTGAAAATTATGTCTTTCTATCAGATCTCTCGAGATTTTCACTTATGGTTGCATTAATTTGCAGTTTTACTTAGAGAAAATGATTCTTAGAGGGAGAGAGAGAGAGAGAGAGAGGGTGTTTTTTTAATTTCTCTCACTTGCTACAAGAAATGGGAGCCAAACTCCCATGAGAACAAACAATCCCAAGAAAGGAACAAGGTTGCATGCTGTAATTATCATTTTGAAGCTTTTTCTCTCTCTTATGGTATTCCACCTTTTTTATCAGTTCTGCTGCTCGTCTACCCATCAAAATGAAAAAAAACACACCAAGAAACAGAAAAAGATCAAATCTTGGGGCAACCCAAAATTTTCCCAAATTAAAAACCCTCAAGTAGAAGTAAGATCAAAAGCTGCAACTATTACAGCAAAAATCAAGAACCAAGGGTGGGTGGGGGTGGGGGGATGAGAAGACCAGTATCAGTACCCAGCTGGGTTTGCATAATTTGTGTGTGTTTAAATAACAGCCCAAATGGGGTGGGATTGTGGTTAGAATTTGACTGGGGTTAAGTTGCATTTGTTTCCGATGTGGGGTTAGGTTTGAGTTTTTTGGTCACAAATGAAATGAACCCCAAATTCAAGGCAAATGCAGTTTCTTGCTCCACCGGCTGGGCCGGTCATTTTTGAAAGGGAACTAAGTGCGGCGCCGGCGCGGCTTTGTCTTGTCGTCTAGAGTCGGCTTGGTGGAGCCGTAAGGGGGATTTTGGGCAGCGTCAGCAGATCATGGGTAAATTTCTTATGGATTTTATATTTCGAATATTATTTTATGTAATATGTTGAGATAAACATTTAAGAAACCCCATCTTAATAATAACTCAAGCCATGATTAAATTTTTCAATTTAAATTCGATAAATATATAATTATAAATCGAGATATCATGTGCACATTCATAGATAGTGGTCGTAAATGGAGACTAAAAAAGTGTAGGTATCGAAGAATTTAAGCTTTGATTGGTCCCTCAAGAAGGAAACGTTGATGGTTGTAATTGTCACAAAAGCAACGTGCCCAAATTTATAAAATGTGGTTACTTAGAAAAATATTGACCATCCTTTATGACTACTTTGCCAAAAAAAATTGTGACATGGTCACAATCAGATTATAAAGCAATGTATAAAGTTTTATGGCCAAAAAGATGATTTTATTTTATACTATAAAGTTTGTAGAATTTTGGATCTCTTTTGCTAGGATTGTTGTAGATTTATGTATCACTTTGTATGGAGTTGTTCGCTGTTTATTTATTTTATTTTATATCTTGAAACAAGATCCGCACATCTAGGGGATAGTTGTTTGCTGGTATGAAAGTAGGACCCTTTTAAATTAATTTCTTTTTTCTTTGAGCATACAAGTTCTAATTAATTAGGGTGTTTCTAAAAAATAATTTTGTAATATTTCAAATCTAATGTCAACATTTGATATTTTATTGTGAATTTTAGATAATACGTATCTAAAAAAATACAAAAGGTTTTGAAAATCGGCTCAGTTATATTTGAGAGAGAAAATGCAATTAACGTACTTAAAAATTAGGAAAAAAAGAATTGCAATAAAAGAAAGTAATTGTTAAACGTATGTAATTCTAATTTAATAAGATTATAATGGTTACTAAATATTGCATTAGTGGGTAATAATTGAGTTTGAGATTGCGGTTTAGTGGGTATTTATTTCATTAATTAAGAGTCTTGTACTAGTCCTATATAAAGTACGTAGTCCAAGGTGTTTAGTGAGTCGGTCTTCTACATTAATCAAATTTCCTCCATTATGGTTTATATTTTCCTTCTTCTCCTCTACACATATATCATATTAGTGGTATCAGAACGTTGATATCACACTATGAGCAATTCAATCCAAATTTCTATTCCAATTTTAGATGGGAAAAATTATAATCAATGGAGCACTCAAATGCAAGTTCTTTTTTACTACCACGAGTTGCTAGGTGTCGTGGAGAAAGGTGTTCCAAGTCTTTCCGAAGGTGCAAATGAACACAAAGAACTACACATCATGAGCAGCCAAAGAAGGATAAGAAGGCTCTATATCTCATTTATCAAGGAATGAATGATGATGTTATTGAGAAGATAAATGTCACAACTTCAGCAAAGAAGGCCTGTGATATTCTGGTGACTTCATTTAGAGGAGAAGAGAAAGTTAAAATGATTAGACTCCAAACCTTACGACGCCAATATGAACTTTTACAAATGGAGTCTACTGAAGCTATTTCGGATTATGTAAGTCGAGTTCTCTCTTTGACAAATCAAATAAAAATATATGGAGAAAAATATACAGAGCAGGTGAATGTGGAGAAAATTTTGAGGACGCTTACACCGCGTTTTGAGCATATTGTTGTGGCGATGGAAGAGGCTCATAATCTTTCTGAGATGTTTGTCAATGAGCTATCCGGTACGTTACAGGCCCACGAACAAAGAATGAACGAGAAAAATGGTGAGAAGCCACTGGAGCAAGCATTTCAAAGTCACGTATCCACCAAAGACAGACACAATGATTCAATTCAAGCAAGTAGTGGTTTTCGTGGCCGAGGACGAGGACGTGGATGTCACTACAGAGGTCGTGGCCGCCATAATTTTTGAGATGGAGGAAGAGGCCATCAAAATTTTCGAGATGGAGGAAGAGGCCATCAAAATTATCATGATAAATTGAGTTCAAGCCAACAACATTACTCGAATTATCGAGGTAGAGGAGGTGCACGTGGTAGAGGAAGGTATGATAAATCTAACATCGAATGTTTTTCGTGCCATAAATTCAGTCATTATGCTAGTGAGTGCAGAAATAATGCAAACAACCAAACGGCTCAGTGTGCACAAGAAAGTGATGATTGGAGATGGAGACCATATGGCATTGATGGACATTGCAGCCGGCGAAACACAAAGCTACCAAACATGGTTTCTTGATACGGGTTGTTCCAACCATATGTGTGGAAAGATGGCAGTTTTTGATGATTTGGATGAAACTGTTCGCTCAAGAGTGAAGTTTGATGATGATAGCACTGTACCAGTGATGGAAAAAGGTAGTGTTCCTGTTAAATTGGAGAACGGAGATGCGAAATACATCTCTAATGTGTTTTACGTACCCGATATGAAGAGTAATTTGTTGAGTTTGGGCCAACTATTGGAGAAAGGGTATGAGTTGCATGGCCGCAATAAAATACTATCAATTTTTGATAAAAGAGGTACAGTTATTCTTAAAGCTCCACTGACAAAGAATCGCTTGTTTCGCGTTGATATTGCTACTGATGGAAATACTTGTCTTAATGCTGTTACAAAAGATGAATCTTGGTTGTGGCACCTTCGTTTTGGTCACCTAAATTTTCGCAGCTTGAAGTTACTTGATCAAAAGAATATAGTAAAAGGATTCCCAAGTATCCAACTCCCTGACCAACTCTGTGAAGCCTGCACTTTAGGAAAACACACTAGGTCTTCGTTCGAAGCCGACAAGAATCAACATGCAATGCAGCAATGCGGGCTCATTCATTCGGATGTCCGTGGTCCAAGAGTGTGGTGTCAAATGGTAATAACAAGTATTTTCTTACTTTTGTTGACGATTTTTCAAAGAAGATTTGGGTATACTTTTTGGAAAAGAAATCTGATGTCTTTGGTTGCTTTAAGAAATTCATGGCTCATGTTGAAAAACAGAGTGGTCGTTCTATTAAAATTCTTAGAACTGATGGAGGAGGTGAGTATACTTCAAGGGAGTTCAGAGAGTATTGTGAAGACCATGGAATTAAGCATGAAATCACATTTCCATACGCTCCACAACACAATGGTGTTGCCCAGCGAAGAAATCGAACTATCATGGATATGATGAGAAGTAGTTAAAAGCCAAAGGTATGCCAAATTCCTTTTGGGGTGAAGATGTTTCTTGTTCTGTCTATTTCATGAATAGGTCTCCAACTGCTAGTCTCCACAATATTACTCCTTTTGAAGCATGGAGTGATTACAAGCTAACTGTGAAACATCTAAAGGTATTTGGATCAATAGCTTATGCTCATGTTCCTGCCCAAACAAGAAATAAATTGGATGATAGGGGTGAAAAGGCTATTTTTGTTGGTTATGTTGATGGTGGGTACAAGTTGTTCAATCCAGTTACAAAGAAAGTGATCGTGAGTCGAGATATTGTCTTTGCCAAAAATGAGAGCTGGAAATGGGATAAAGAGAGCGAAAATAGCTCTACTTCTGATCCACTTTTTCTCCCTGTTGAAGAAGATGCATCTGAAGTTCCTATTCAGAATGAAGATGAAGACGACCCACAAAATGAAATTGCAGAGCAGCTGGTTGAAAGACCCCGAAGACATCGCAAACAATCTGTTCTCTTACGAGATTTTGAGGTAATTTCTGATAATGCACTTAATGATGAAGGAGATTTGGTGCAGTTTGTTATGTTTGTAGATTGGCAGCCGATGAATTTTGAGGAGGCCATACAAGATGTAAAATGGTTTAATGCCATGAATGAGGAATTAGAGGCAATTGAAAGGAACAAAACATGGTTACTCACTACTCTTCCACGAGGTAAAAAGGCGATTGATGTGAAGTGGGTTTTCAAGACCAAAATGAAGCCAAATGGTGAAGTTGAGAGATATAAAGCAAGATTGGTTGCAAAGGGTTTTGAGCAACGACCCGACCATGATTATGAAGAGGTATTTTCTCCGGTAGTGCGAATGAAAATTATTAGACTAATGATTTCTTTGGCTGCGCAGAATCATTGGAACATCCATCAAATGGATTTTAAGTCGGCATTTCTTAATGGGCCACTTAAGGAAGAAGTTTTTGTCAAACAACCTCCCGATTTTCTGACACGGACATGAAGAAAAGGTTTATGAGTTGAAGAAGGCTTTATACGGTCTAAAGCAAGCGCCTCGAGCATGGAATGAGTGTCTTGATTCTTTCCTCCACAAGCTGGGATTTGAAAGGTGTCCATCTAAGCATGCAATGTATGTAAATGTTACTAAATCTGGTGATTCATTATTATTATGCCTTTATGTCGATGATTTGATTGTGACGAGTTATAACAACAAGGTGATTGATGATTTTAAGAAGTCTTTGATGCATTAGTTCGAAATTACTGATCTTTCTTGGTCTAATGTCATACTTTCTTGGCATAGAAGTTGTTCAAAGTGGAGATGGAATCTTTATTTCACAAAACAGGTATGCTAAAGAAATTTTGGAGAAGTTTGAGATGTTTGATTGCAATTCAGTGAGGACACCCGTGGAGGTTGGAACAAAGCTATCGAAAGAGAGTGATGAAGCTCGTGTTGATTCCCCATATTTTTGACAAATTGTTGGAACATTGAGGTATCTTACTTGCACAAGGCTTGATATTACATACGGCGTCAGTCTGATCAGCAGGTTTTTGGAATCTCCACGCCAAATCGCATATGAATGTTGCTAAGAGAATTTTACGGCACATCAAAGGGTCATATGATCATGATCATGGTCTCTTCTATTCTTCTTCTAACAATTGTGAGCTTGTAGGATACTCCGACAGTGATTGGGCATTTGGAGATCTGGATGAAAATAGAAGCACTTTTGGTTATTGCTTCAAGTATGGAGGTATTGTTTGTTCTTGGTCATCCACCAAGCAATCTGTTATTGCACTTTCAACGTGTGAAGCCAAATATATTGCTGCATCAGCAATTGCGTGTCAAGCAATTTGGTTGAGCAATCTGACGAGCTAAATTTGTACCCTGCTTGGAGGACCAGTGAAGATCTTTGTAGATAATATTTTTGCAATTAACTTGGCGAAGAATCCTGTCACACATGGAAGAAGTAAGCATATTGGCACGTGTTATCATTTTATACGAGATCAAGTTCGCAAGAAGAATATTGAGTTAATCTATTGCAAGTCCGACGAGCAAGTGGTTGATATCCTCACTAAGCCATTGAAGTATGAGTCGTTTATCAAATTGAAGCAGATGATGAGAATGCAAATTGGAATTAAGGAGGATGTTAACGTATGTAATTCCAATTTAATAAGGTTATAATGGTTACTAAATACTGCAGTAGTGGGTAATAATTGAGTTTGAGATATTGGTTTAGTGGGTATTTATTTCATTAATTAAGAGTATTGTACTAGTCCTATATAAAGTACGTAGTCCAAAGTGTTTAGTGAGTCGGTCTTCTACATTAATCAAATTTCCTCTACACATATATCATATCAGTAATAAGATAGAAGCTCACGAAAATAAAAGTTTTGTAATGAATAGTTTGCATTATTTAAAAATCACCTTAGCAAGTTGGACCATATATTTCTCGAAATTTTGGTTTGTATGACTATGTAGAAATTTGAAATCAATATTCGACCTTGATATAGTACAAGCTTTTGTGTGCGCTTGTGCATATAAGTTTATACACACGCCCGGACATGAGCACAACGTATTAATTCGACTTTCAGCATCTTGTGAGCAGGAGCAAATCCAGAATTAGAAGTCGAGATCTGAAATTTTATGAGGGCAAATTAGAAAAATTTCAAAAAATATATTACAAAAAATTCAAGTAAATTTATAATTCTGGAGCGTTGTCACACCCACACCCTAAATCCGCCTATGCGGGTGAGCAGATAATAGTTAAAAAAAATAAGAAGACTAACCTGCATGCATGCCTGAGCAGATAATAGTTAAAAAAAATAAGAAGACTAACCTGCATGCATGCAAGTTGGCACGCTCAATAAAGCCCCAAAATCTTCCACCATGCCGCTCCAACCAATGACCATATTGTAAGCTGAATCATTCCCATCGTTATCCCCAAAATAAAAACTTGACGAAGCTCAACATACCCAGCTGCAAACCCACAAAATACTCTCAATTTTAAAATAAAAAATAAAAATTCTTGAATTTCATATATATTAAAAATATAAAAAAACCCATTGCATTCTACTACCTCCATAGTAGATAGCAGCTTGGCCACTGCTGTAATGCGTTATCGCGCCGAAGAGATTCGTACTATACGACAAAGACAAGGCGGCGAGCAAGGGCGGGACTTTGGAGGCCAAGAGCATGCCGAGGAAAGCCGAGTAGAGGGCTCCGACTTGGGCGGTCTGGCTAGCGAACAAGTAGTGGATGAAGAAGTAAGCGAGATGGAGGATGCTGAAGGCGCCGAACCAGTTGAGCGAGAGTGATTTGAGATAGTTGGAGACGGAGGTGGACATCCAAGGGATGACTCCGAGGACGGTCAGCTGTGTGGCCATTCCGACTAGGGCTCCGAACCAGGAGAGAGTGTCCCACGCTTGCTTCTCGCTCAAGCAATCGTCCCACGTCAGCACGCCGGTGAGAAGAAGCACCGATAAACCCATCATGGCAGCTACAACACTAGCCATATTCAACGCCTCCCTACATTCAGGATGATGGCACTCTAAATTAGTTAAACATTAAAATGACCCTTTTTCTTTAAGAGCAAAAAAACACGTGTTTTCCCTGTGATGGTACCCAAAAGATGTCGGCAAATAGACCGACCGGAACAATAAATGTAACTTACCCACGGAATGCCGATGGAATACTTAATTTCTCATTATTAATTTTATTATTTTTCAGTTTTAACCACGAAATCTCCATCGGTAAACTTACCAGTGTCACACAAATTCATGGGGAAGGTCTTATCCTCCAACCCGTTCTATTCTGTTTCTTTTGAGGACGAAGATTAAGAAAACGATGTTTTGTTGTGCATATCGTTTGATTTTTAGTTAGTTCATTCTTGTCCCCCTATTTTTTACTTTTTTAGGAATAAGATATTGATAAAAAAGTAATAGCGGGAGGGATGGAGTAGTATTTTCGAACAATAGATGATAGAGTCGAGCAATTGAGACGTACCCGGCAACCCATAAGGAAATGGTAAGGAGGAGAGTTCCGATCATGATCCACTCGTCGCGTTTGACGGGCCCCATGAGCTCGAGTTTCTTCTTGGCCATGGAGGGAGCTTCTGGGGTGGTCTTGATCTCGGGTGGGTAGATGAAGTACAAGATTGTTGGAGTGAGTAAGAGTGAGATTAGAGCAGGAACGGAAGCCACCTTAAACCATGTCACCCACCGGTCTGCAATCTTCACGCCAAGGGTTTCGGCTAGTTTCACGCACAGCAGGTTCTGAGCTGCAGCCGTTAGGAATACTGCGCTCGTGCAGTTGTTGCTCTGCCATGCATTCAAAAGTCAACACAAGTGTATTAGAATTGGCATTCGATCTGTTCTGATACCATATTCGTATATAAAAAATATATATATGTATCACCATTCCACTAATGGGTCATGGAATAGGACGTAAAAAGTGGTAACTATAATACCCATATTGAATAGCTTAATGAATACTAATTGAGATTTTTTTTTTTAAATTTTGAAATTGGACCATGGGCCTAATCAAAACCCACTATCCTACATATACTATAAGAATATAATATGATAAACCATTATCTTAGAGCCCATTGCAGCCCAAGCGCAAGTCAAGCTAGAGAATCTTAACAATACTAATATTTCGTCACCCCTACTTCCAAATCCAAATCTGGGCTCCTCTAGTAATCTTATTATCACCAATTTATGGCAGATGAGATTACCTGTCCCAAAGACCGTGTCGCTGTCCTATTAGTGTAGACATTTAGATGATTATGATACAATTTTACGATTTATATAGTAATTATCAAGATGCCTACAACATGGACATCGGTTTTTGGAACAGGTGATATGATCTCAATTTATGGAATATTACTTTGAAAAATCTAACATATCACGACAAAATTTCAATCATCAAAAGGCGTACCTTTTTTGTTTTTTAACCAATCTACCTACATGAGGATGTGCTAGATTGAATACAGGTATATAGCTTTTGAAAAAATCTATTGAATTGAATAGGTATGGCGAGAGATTGAACTAGAAAACCGATCGAAAATCGACAATGAAGTGAAATTTAATTAGCAAAGTTATCCAAAGTTGGGAATGAACTAGAAAACCAATCAAAAATTAGGATGTATTGAACTAGAAATCGATTGAACTAAAAAATCGATCAAAATCAGGGATAAGGAGAAGAGATTGAACTAAAAAATCGATCAAAATCAGGAACGAGGAGAGATTGAACTAGAAAATCGATTTTTTTTCTATCGTACTATCAAAATCAGGGATAAGGAGAGATTAAATAGAAAACCGACATAGCATGTAATCCCCTGCGGCGGGTCATAGGATAGACCCGACACACACTGTCTGACAGGCAGTTGAAACTGATCTAGAGATTTTGAGCCCATCATTATTATCACGCATAATCCACAACAAAACAGAAATCATAAAAAAGAAGAATTAATTACGTGATTCTGGTTTTGAATCAGAAAAGCTCCGAGCTTCCTCGCCGACGGATCGTTGGGCTTGCTGTCGGCTCCGAGCGCGAGCGACTTAATAATCGGGAGGAAGATCCCGCCGGCCCTCGCGGTGGAGCTCGGCATCCCCGGCGAGATCGCGAGCTCGCCGAGGATGAGGCCGTACGAGAGCCCTAGGGTGTTCTTCCCCAAGCACCACACGAAGAACATGGCGATCCGATCGCCGAGGCCGGTCTTGACGAATCCCTTGGAGAGGAAGAAGGCGCAGACGATGAGCCACGTCACCTCCTGGTGGTAGGCGGCGAAGGCGGCGGTGAATTCTAGGGTTTTGGTGAGGACGGTGAGGGTGAGGGTGAGGAAGACCCACGCGCCGACGGGGAGGGGGCTGAGGACGAGGCCGGCGATGGTGGTGATGAAGATGGCGAGGAGGGACCAGCCCTTGTGGGAGACGGCGGCGGGTTTGGGGACGGCGAAGCGGATGAGGAGGCCGACGGCGATACAGCCGAGGAGGGGGAGGGGCTTCGCGCCTTTCCAGTTGAAGAAGCGGCGGCGGCGGGTGGGTGGTGGGGAGGTGGAGGTGGTGATGGTTGACATTGTTGGGGAGAGTGGGCACGACTGGTGGTCGTAGTGGTAGTGGTAGTGGTGGTGGTGGCGGCGGCGTGGTGGTGGGAGGGTCTAGTTGAGAGTGAAAGATTGCATGCTTGCTGGAGTGTTATGAGAGAGAGAGAAAGTGCGTTGAAGTGAGCAACAAAATTATATAAATAGTGGACGATATTACAAATAATTAAAAAATATATATAAGGAATATTTGAAATTAAATGATAGATTTTCGCAAGAATCTTCTTAATTTTTTGGATAATGTTCGTGACTGAGGCAAGATGGAATCTTGAATAGGAGAGTCGATATAATCCCATATTACTCAGAAATATAAATTTTTTTTTGACTAAACCAGATTCATAAAATTTAGTTTATAAAACATTCAACGAAAATCACAAATATTTGTGTTTATCATTTTAATATGATCTTGTGTGTATCACATCACAAGTATTGACATGAGTTAAATATAGACCACATCTTTTCAAAAATGGTAAATTACTTGTGGATTTCACCCATTTATGTAACTTAAACATCTTATAATTCTCTTTAAATTTTATCCAAAAGAAATGATACACATTTTATAACCGGATGGAGTAATTTAGAATCCACATTCGGCCTTAGAAAATTCTTACAATTAGTATTATAATCAATCAATGCAAATGGAAAACAAATGACATAGATTTGGAATTTTGTGAGAATCGGCCTAAAAAGTAGGAAGGGATTAGTTCTAATTATTAATTTAGTAAATTGACGGGACAAAACAGCTGTTCTGACAGATTTCGTGCAGGTAAGATTTTGTTCCTTTTTACATGTAGGTTTTTTCGGTAGGATTTTTGTGTATTTCCCCTTTTTGTTAATGTATTTAATATATTGTGTAATTGTACAGATATACCTTATTTGACTATTACAATTACAAAACTATCCATTCATTTAAAAACTATCTAGCAAATACCCAATTTTACTAAAATACCCTCACTTTTTCAAATTGTGATCGGCACTACCTTATTGATTGACACCGACAACCATGATCGGCACAAAGATTGGTCATGACCGACCATGATCCGCACTATATCTATCAACTTTTAATTTTTTTTTGATTGGCACTAAAAATCGGCACCGACCGACCATGATCGGCAATATAATCGGTCATGACCGACCATGATCGGTCATCAACTTTTAATTTTTTTGTGATCGGCCACCCCACCCCACCCCACCCCCACTCCACCCCACCCCGCCCCCACCCCACCGCATCGACCGACCATGCTCGGTCATGGTCCGACCGGTCGGACCATGATCGGCCCCTCTGGTCGGACCGTGATCGGACATCCCATAGTTTGATTTTATTGAAAAAGTAGGGGTATTTTCGTCTTCTTGAGTATATAGTGTAGTTAAATATAAAAATTGGGTATAGATGTGTTTGTCTTTTCCCAAATGGGCATTTCACCGCTGGACTCTAATATATTTAACAAAATTTGTAGTATTTAAGGTAAGAGATATAGTTAATGTATTTAAGGTAAGAAATACCGTTTGAATAGTATTTAGGGTAAGAAGTATCATATAAATAGTGACATAGTTAATGTATTTAAGGTATGGATTTTTGTGTATTTTTTGTTTATGTATTTGAGGTAAGAAATATCATATAAATAGTGACGTAGTTAATGTATTTAACAAAATTTGTAACTTTTTATGATTGAATCTTGATTCGAGTCATTTGACCCAACTCTCTTCTTTTTCTAGTTCATGTAAATGAATAATAAAATTTTAATTCCTTGTGATTAAGTAAATTTGGTCGCATATGAATTATCTAACGAATCATCATTAATATTAAAATACTAAATAAGTCCTATATAACATAATTAGAAGCATCAATAATTTCAATCCAATAATATAAAATATTGTACAGTCGTAATCCTTCACCAGCTCTAGCCATCTCCTTTGTCTCATATTCAGTTCCTTATATTCGAAGAAGTATTTTAAGCTCTTGTGGTCGGTGTAAATTTCACACTTGACGTCGTAAAGGTAGTGCCTCCATATCTTTAGCGCATGCACTACAACTGCTAACTCTAGGTCATGAGTTGGGTAATTCAACTCGTGAGGCTTCAACTGGCGGGACACATAAGCTATCACCTTCCGAATTTGCATAAGTACGCAACCAAGACCCAGTTTCGAGGCATCCGTATACATCATGAAGCCTTGGTTCTCCTCCAGGACTGTTAACACTGGGGCAGTCGTTAGCTTTACCTTGAGTTCTTGAAAGTTCTTCTCACAGTCGTCGGACCAAACAAATTTAGTCCATTTTCTCAAAAGTTGTGTCATAGGCCTGACCAGCTTGGAAAATCCTTCAATGAAAAGTCTATAATATCCTGCCAAACCAAGAAAGCTTCTAATATCACTAGCATTCTTCGGAGTCCTCCATCCTTTCACTGCTTTGACCTTGGTCGGGTCCACCTTGATTCCTTCGGCTCACATGATATGATCGAGGAACATTACTTCCCTAAGCCAGAATTCACGCTTACTAAATTTGACAAACAGTTTTTCCGCCCTTAAGGTTTCCAACACTATGCACAAGTGTTCTCCGTGTTGTTCATCGCTCTTGGAGTAAATAAGGATGTCGTCAATAAATACAAGAACGAACTTAGGGTAGATGTTGTAGTTGCAAAGCTTGGGGATGGAGGATCATTAGGGAGGAACTGTGGTGAGGAAGAGTAGTTTATAGGGGAGGTAGCACGTTTGTTTCTCCATCTTGACACTCTAAAACTTCAGCGTCTCTTCACTTGTTTTCTGCGTGAGAGTGGGCAGATGGATTTTCTCTTCACCACTCTACTTCGCCAATGGAGAGGAGGGCAGCTCCATCAATTTCGATTCTCTCTTCAAACCTACTGAAATCTTCCTTTCGTTGCGTGTGGGGGATTCTTTTCTTGAAGGCAAATAGGAGGAGAGTTGTGCGGTGATAGGAATGATTAAACGCAAGATCCTTGCGCAATATGGCGAGAGAAAGAGAGATATATGAGTGACGTGTGATAAGGGTATATATATATATATATATATATATATATATATATCTACATATTTTGGTGCTATTGAACCCCGTATTTATCGTATGATCTCACGCGGTAACTACTTCGAAAATACTCTGGATTTCATCGGGAAGTTTGACGAAATTATCACTATTAAAACATTATAACACACATATGCAAATACATACCTACATATATATATATATATATATATATATATTTGTTATAAACATGAAGATAATATGACTAATATTTCTACACTTAAATTAGGCCCAAAAGGATTTAATTATTCTTTTTAAGAAGGAAATTAATTTGGCCTCTTATTACCACTATAAAGGAGATAGGTTAATAATTTAGCTTCGTACATAGATTTCAAATTAGAATTTGTCAGTACGATAAGCTTTGATGTGAATCGGGGCATTACAAAATTATAAACCATAATAACCAGAAATGTTATCCTAAGTGTCAATCGTAATAAATAAAAGTGTTAATTATCTCGAAAGATCATAATATGTCAATTGCAACGCACAAAAGTGTCATTTATTCAATCATAGTGAAGTAAAGTGTCAATTATAATTAAGGAACGACACTTTTGTTCACAACGAATGACACTCATGTTCTTATAATAAGGGAAAACTAAAAAAATTGAAAAAAATTGAAAAAACTAAAAATTGGAATAATGACATAATGCTGACATCAGCATGTCAAAGCGGATCAAAATTGAATAATTGAATCATGAAACATGTGCAACATGATGCACACTAGCACCTCTCTCGTGACATTTTTTAATATATGATATATCATCATGTAATATAAATAATAAATAAATAAATTGAAATGAATTTTAGGGGTCGTTTGATAAGAATTCGAGTATGACAATGGTAATGAGTATGATAGTAGAGTGATTGGGTATGAGTATAATTGATTCATTTAATGGTGTTTGACATTTACTAGTGAATAGGTATGATGATCAAATATGATATTTGTATGTATTTAGGAATGGGAATGTATAATTTTTCATTAAAAAAAATTATAATTATTTTGTGAATATTGTAATGTTCTAGATGATAATGACACGAGTTATGTGTTTTTTTTTAAAAGTTAATACAAGAATATTTTAATAAAAATATAATATCTTTTATTTTGATTATTTATAAAAAAGATATATTTTTAAAAAAATTGTAAAGATACTTCTTGCATTTTTTTAGGAGATTATTAAATATTTATTTTTAAAAAAAATAATTTTTTTTTATAAATTATGTTAAAATGTTTTTAAATAATAATGTTTATTATTGATAAATTTAAGTTTTCTTTAATACTATTATTACATTATTATATGTTTTTACGAGATTACTGTATTTATTTTTATTAAAATTAAAAACATATTTATAAATTATGTTTAAATATTTTTAAATAATAATGTTTATTACTCCCTCTATCCTATTGATAATGTCTTCAAGGATTTCGGTGCAGAGTTTAAGATAATGTGTATAAATATTTAAAGTAGTGGTGTAAAACTAAAAGATAGTGGAGTCAACTTATTTAGATGATTGTGATCCACTCATTTTTTACTATTTTAGTTAGGCAAATTGACACAAATGGTCCCCAATGTTTGTTAGTTTGGATGAATTAGTCCCTAATTTTTTTTTTACTTTATTGGTCCCAATGTTTACTAGTTTGGATAAATTGGTCCTTTTGTTAAATTTTAAGTTAGTTCATAGGGTATATACGGAATAAAAGTTTCAGGGACCAATTCATCCAATTTTTAAATTAAATTTGAACTTTTTAATTTTTTTTTATAAATTATAATCTTTTTCGAAAAAAATAATTTTTTAAAAATAATTAAAATTCGAAAAAGAATATTTTTTTTGAACTATTTTTTTTTAATTTTTTTTCAATTAATATTTTTGGTAACAAAAAAATTTAACTAAAAATAAAAAAGTAACTAATAATAATTTTAGAGACCAATTCATCCAATTTTTAAATTAATTTTAATCTATTTTTTCAAATTATTTTTCAAATTAACTTTTTTCAAGTTTTTTATTTAAATAAAAAATTAACTAAATCTAAATTAACTAATAATTTTGCGTTTCACTGCGGAGGAGGGGAGCGGGCCGACAAAGCGGTTGGGGACTACGGAGGGGGAGCGGATCGACAAAGAGGTCGAAGATGTCATCGGAGAAGAGCCCTTGGACGACTTGGAGGTAGGACATCTTTGACTTTGATGACATCTTTGACCTCAAAGAACATAACACCTTCCCCAACTTTTGTGTCGACCTGCACCCCTCTTCTGCCGTGAGATGCAAATTTATTAGTTAATCTAGATTTAGTTAATTTTTTATTTAAATTATTTTTTTTAAATATAATTTTTTAAAAAAATTTAATTCAAAAAATTATTTGAAAAATAGTTAAAAATTAATTTAAAAAGTTGATGAATTGGTTCCTAAAACTAGTACTACCTCCATCCCGCTATTTCTGACACACTTTCCTGAAATGGACGTCCTGCTATTTCTGGCACACTTCCTAATTTGGAAATAATTATCATATCTTTCATACTTTACCATCTTATCTCTCCTACTTTTTCTTACTTTATCATCTTCTCTCTCTTACTTTACAATCTTCTCTCTCTTACTTTATCATCTACTCTCACTCATTTTCTCTCTCCTACTTTATTATTTACCCATATCTCATTCTTAATCATCTACGTTCTTAATTTCCGTGCCCAAGTGAAATGTGCCGGAAATAGCGGGACGGATATAGTATTAGTTAATTTTTTATTTTTAATTTAGGTTTTTAATAATTTTTTTCCGTTACCAAAAAATTAAAAAAAAGAAATTTTTATTTGAAAAAAATTATTAAAAAAAATTCGAAAAAAATTATTTGAAAAAAATTAAATTTTTTAAAAGATATAATTTTAGAAAATATATTTAAAAAAATCCAAATTTAATTTAAAAATTGAATGAATTAGTCCCTGAAACTTTTATTCCGTAAATACCCCTATGAACTAACTTAAAATTTGAAAAAAATACCAATTTATCCAAACTAGTAAACATTGAGGACCAATAAACTAAAAAAAAAAAGATTAGGGACCAATTCATCCAAACTAGCACATTGGGAACCATTTATGCCAATTTGCCTTTTAGTTAAGAGACAAGATGAGTGGGACAGACCCGAAAAGGAAACAGAGACAAGATCAATGAGACGGAGGAAGTATTTAATATAATTATTTTTTTAAATAATTATTTTTATTTTTATTAAGTGTTATAAAATTAATTTTATTATTAAAAATAATACATAGAAAAATTATTGTATTTCCATGTGGGTTTGGAACCTCAAACGCATGTAGCTACATGATGAGTATGAGAAAACATATATTTATTCGAGTGTGAAACGCATACTAGGACGTGAAAATCCTAGTTTTGAGATGATTTCAGATGTGACTTTTGGATAACCCCTTCCTATTTACTATGAGTATCCTAATTTTAAGATACAATTGTAAAATCTTAATTTAAATATATTTGATTTAAGCATTAATATACGATTTATAGTGATGCCTGATTCCGAAACACTGTATAAATAACCAAATAATCGTAAACAAATATTATGCAAATATTTTGTTTAGAAGGTAAAAATAAATTTCCAAATCCGATTAGTTTTTTAATTTATGCAACCAATGAAATAAAGATACATTATTATCTTTTTATCTGAATATAAATTGTGCATTAATTGATTTGAAAAAGTTACACAATCGATCTCCTTCTGTTAATTGATATGCAAGTATTATAATTATAGTGGAAATACCCACTGTTAGCCGAAACGAAAAAAAAAAACACAAATGTAGCCTGAAACTTAAACAAAACACAAAAGTAGTCATTTTGTCTTTATCCGGCGGAGGGTCGATGGGAGGGTCGATGGGGGGAGTCCATCGGCCCTCCATCGGCGGAGGGCCAATGGGAGGGCCGATGGGTAGGCCCTCCATTTAGGCCCTCCTTAGGCCCTCCATCGGCCCTCCTTATGCCCTCCTTAGGCCCTCCATTTAGGCCCTCCTTAGGCCCTCCATCGGCTATCCTTATGCCCTTCTTAGGCCCTCCGATGAACGGTCGATCTCCATCGGCCCTCATCATGTTTAAGAAAAAAAAATTAATAAATAACTTTTTTTTTTTGGAACTTGAGGGCCGATGGTTTTTTTTTTTATTTTAATTTTTTTACACTTAGGGCCGATGCCCCATTTAACACCCTTTTTTTTTCTTTTTTAACTTCAAGGCCGATGGCCCTTTTTTTTTTTTTTTTTTTTTTTTAACTTGGAGCCGATGCCCTTTTAACCAATTTTTTTTTAACTTCAGGGCCATCGGCCCTGTTTAATTTTAATATTTTTTTTTTTAAATTTCAGGGCCATCGGCCCTTCTTAACCCTTTTTTTTTTTTTTTCAGGACTGATGGAGGGCTATGGACTCCATCGGCCCTTCATCATCGGTCCTGCGCTGTATAAGGACAAAATGACTATATTTATATTTTGTTTTGGTGGTGGGCTATAAATATATATCTATTTCTAATATTAGAAATACCTCATAATTATACGTATGAATTATTACTGACAGCATAATTCAGCAAGCACAATTTTCTCGTTCTCTCTCTCTCTCGCTTTTTTCATAGTGTCGTTTCGGCTACGAGGGTAAACGCGAAACCCGTTGCACAACTATTCCGACCACCACTAGGGTTTGTTTACCCCCCACAATTTTCAATTGCCCCCAAAACCCAAAGTGTACAATGCACTATTCCAACAACTCGGCCTCCGGCGGCCGTCATCAGCCGCCGTTGAACCCTCGTCCCCGCCCACACAACTACAATAGCCACGGGCCCCAATCTCGCCGCCCTCCGTACCAACATAGTCGATGGAGGTCGCCGATGCCTCATAATTACAGTGATCGGCCTCCAGGTCCGCCCCGAGGCCGACCGAATTTCATCGTCCATCTACGATGCGATACTCAGCGGGTGATAAGACAGGCGGAGGCAGAGGCTGTGGTTCAGAAGCTTAAATTTCAGCCGCAGAAATCGAATTACGTTGAGTCGAATTGTATCGCTGCCTCGCTTATTTACGAGCAGTGGAGTGAGGCTCTGGGAACGGTGGTTCAGTTGTGGGATATGAAATTGAATGGTAATGGTTTTAGCTTTTTACCTCGTGTTGTTTCTAATATAGAGTCTTCCTCGGATAAGTCGGAATTGAACGGTCGGTTGAAGGTGTTGTTTATTGAGAAATTGAAGGGGTTGGGAGAGGGGGAGTTGGTGCAGAAGTGGATGAAGAAATTGGGGACAGTGGTAGATGAAATCACGAAGGATTCTGGTCTTTTGAGTAAAGCACAAAAGCTTGGGGTTTCCTACGAGCTACTGGAGAAAAGGAAAGGTTTAGAGGCTGAGAGGGATTTAATCTTGAATAGAGTTGATGAGTTCAAGAGTGGGATTAGGTGTATTGAAGAGTATTTGGAGAACGAAGAAAAGAAAAAAGAGGGAGTTTTTCAATTTGTGGGGGGAAAGATAGAATGGGTTAGGATTTATAGGTTGATGATGAGGGAATGTAGGAGGCTTGATGATGGACTGCCTATTTATGCCCATCGACAGAAAATCATGAAGCAGATACACTGCCAACAGGTTTCTTTTAACCTCTGTTGTTTTATAGTTTCACTTTCTAAAACTGAGATTGCTAATGGCTTGAATTCTTGTTTATTGGTCGTGTCACGAAATTTAGTGAACAAATTGTGGTTCCTGTGGGCTTTCTTGTAGGTAGTGACGACATAAAAAGCTGCAATTGTGAATTGGGAACAAAATTTACTGAACTAACTGTGATTTCTAACATAAAAGAAAACAAAATTGCACATGTCGTTTCAGTTTTAGAACTGTGAATTGCATCCAGTTTACTAGATGCTCGGTGTAGGGAATGTCAATGCATGGAATGCATTGTGAAATAATTTTAGTTGTTTAAGTGAATATATAATATATATGAGAGCTTGTTAACAGGCATCACTAGTTCACTACTCTTTGAATTTTGGCATATGGTTATTTCCTTTTCTCAACAATTTTTTGTCCCTCTTTCTCTTGTATTAGGTGTCAGTTCCAGTTTAATGATTATGGTTATCTGCTTTTTGGTTTATTCAAAATTTCAAGCTGATATGGGTTTGAGAGGTTGTTATTATTATTATTATTATTATTATTATTATTATTATTATTATTATTATTATTTGTATTTCCTGGAATTTTGCAAGCAGCATGTTGAGGTTTGGCAAAGTTCTATTCTGGAGTTTTCTCTTCCTACGCTAATGGTTGCTTTTCATGAAACTTAGGGATTTACTAGCAAGCGCCTTGTAATAAAATTAAGAAGTGTTCATTAACTTTTGCAGCCATACCTTTGACACCAATATCTCATATCGACACAAAATGTGTCAGTTAAAGTATTCAGAGTTTGTTATAATTTTGGGATGTGAACTTTTACAGGTTACAATACTCATAGGTGAGACCGGTTCAGGAAAGAGCACCCAGTTGGTTCAGTTTCTCGCTGATTCTGGAGTTTGTGGAGAGGGGTCTATTATATGCACACAGCCACGTAAACTTGCTGCTATTTCATTGACTGAGAGGGTCAAAGAGGAAAGCTTTGGCTGTTATGATGATACTTCAGTCATATGTTACCCGTCGTATTCATCTCTTCAGGAGTTTGACTGCAATGTGGTATTTATGACAGATAACTGCTTATTGCAGCACTACATGAGAGACAAGCAACTATCCAGGGTTTCTTGCATTGTTGTCGACGAGGCTCATGAAAGAAGCTTGAACACAGATCTTCTTCTAGCTTTGATCAAGAATTTACTGTGTCAGAGACCCTATCTCAGGCTAATCATTATGTCAGCTACTGCGGATGCAGACCAATTTGCCGACTACTTTTTTGGTTGTAGGACCCTTCATGTGGCTGGGAGAAACTTCCCTGTTGATTATAAATACGAACCTTGCCAGTCTGAAGTGGCTTTAGGTTCGAAATTAATGCCTTCATATGTCCACGATGTTCTAAATACGGTATTGAAGATCAACAGAACTGAGAAGGAAGGCACCATCCTTGCATTCTTGACGTCTCAGAGTGAAGTTGAATGGACTTGTGATAATTTTCACGCTTCCTCTGCTATTGCATTGCCTTTACACGGAAAACTTTCTTGTGATGACCAATATAGGGTATTTCAAACCTATCCTGGTAAAAGAAAAGTTATATTTGCCACCAATGTTGCTGAGACATCGTTGACAATTCCTGGGGTCAGGTATGTGGTTGATTCTGGAATGGTAAAAGAGAGCATGTATGAACCTTCTACAGGCATGAATATTCTCAAGGTTTGCAGAATAAGCCAAAGCTCTGCTAATCAACGAGCTGGTCGTGCTGGGAGAACTGAGCCTGGAACATGTTATAGACTCTACACAAAAGATGATTTTGAATCTATGATGCCTCACCAGGAACCAGAAATTTGCAAGGTTCATCTAGGTGTAGCAATTTTGAAAATTATTGCATTAGGAGTGAAGGATGTGCAGGGGTTTGACTTTGTTGATGCACCTAGTGCTAGATCTATTGATATGGCTGTCCGAAATCTTATTCAAATAGGAGCAATTGCAGTTAAAGATGATGCTTATGTATTAACGTCAGAAGGACTAGAGATTGTCAAGTTGGGTGTCGAGCCTCGGCTTGGTAAAATAATTCTACAATCCTTCCGCCAGCGGCTGGGAAAAGAGGGCCTTGTTCTTGCTGCAGTAATGGCAAACTCTAGTAGCATATTTTGCAGAGTTGGTACGATGGAAGCTAAGTTGAAATCTGATTGCCTTAAGGTGCAGTTTTGCCATCCTGCTGGTGATCTCTTCACATTACTGGGTGTTTACAAAGAGTGGGAATCTGTGCCACGTGAAAAGAAAAGTATGTGGTGTTGGGAAAACAGCATCAATGCAAAATCTTTGAGGAGATGCCAGGACACTGTACTAGAGCTGGAAGCTTGCCTTAAAAATGAATTGAATATCATTGTGCCCAACTATTGGTATTGGAACCCCCATATACGCGGGGGCCACGAGAATAGCTTGAAAAATATAATACTCTCCTCCCTGCCAGAAAATGTTGCTATGTATTCTGGGCACGATCAGCTTGGTTATGAAGTGGCATTAACTAGGAAACATGTGCAACTGCACCCTTCAAGTTCTTTGTTCAACTTTAGCCTCAGGCCAGCCTGGGTGGTATTCTCAGAAATAATTTCAGTGTCAAGCGAGTATTTGGCTTGTGTTACTGCATGTGACTTTGATTGTTTCTCTACCCTTTCTCCGCCCCTCACATTTGATTTCTTGGAAATGAACAGCCAACAATTGCAGAAGAGGGTTTTAACAGGGTTTGGAAGTGTTCAGTTGAAAAGGTTTTGTGGTAAATCTAATATCAATGTGCGCCTTGTTGAATCAAGAATAAGGGAATCATGTGGAGATGACAGGATAGGTGTCGTGGTGGATGTTGATCAAAATGAGGTGCTTTTATATGCTTCTTCACTGGATATGGAGAAAGTGATGGGTTTAGCTACAGAAGCTTTGGAATATGAAAAGAAGTTACTGCAAAATGAGTGCTTGGAGGAATCTTTATATATTGGAGGAAGTACCGTATTACCCTCCGCCGCTCTCTTTGGAGCTGGTGCAAAGATAAAACACCTGGAACTTGAGAAGAGATATCTGTCTGTTGACATATACCATTCTAATGTTAGTGCAGTTGATCAGAAAGAGCTTCTCCATCTTCTTGAGAGATTTACCCAAGGTTGTATTTGCTCTATCAGCAAGTCCTTGGGCTCTAGGGTGGAGAATCAAGAGGACAAGTGGGGAAGGGTGACATTTTCGACACCTGATGCAGCCAAGAAGGCTGTTGACCTAAATGAGTCTGCTTTCAATGGTGGTTTATTAAAGGTTGTTCCTTCTAGAAACAGTTATGACAGTGGAGTGATGTCACTCAATCCTATCAAAGCCAAAATCTCATGGCCTCGTCGGTGCAGCAAAGGAGTTGGAATTGTGAAGTGCAACCCAATCGATGTTGCTTATATGGTCAATGATCTCTCTAATATAGTTATTGGAGACCGTTTTGTTCGGTGTGAAGCAAGTATGAAGTCTACAGATGCCATTGTAGTTACTGGACTTAACAGGGAGCTTTGCCACGAAGATATATATCCATTGCTAAGAGCTTCAACGAATATGCGGATCACTGACTTTTTTCTGGTGAGAGGGGATGCAATTGAAAATCCTCCACTAGTGGAGTGTGAGAGAGCAATTCGGCGGGAAATTTCTCACTTCTTGCCCAGAAAGAATCAGGATAAATATGTCCGTGTCCAGATATTTGAACCAGAACCAAAAGATACTTTTATGAGAGCCAACATTGCTTTTGATGGAAGCTTGCATTTGGAAGCAGCTAGGGCCTTGGAACATCTTGATGGGAAAGTATTACCTGGATGTCTCCCATGGCAGAAGATTGTATGTCAACGGCTATTCGATGGCTCTGCATACTGCCCTGCATCCGTCTATCCTGTTATCAAGAACCAACTACATTATTTGCTCGAAAGGCTTAAAAGACATCGAGGTATTTGATATTCCTTCTATATGAGCAGTATTTATGTTTGATTACCATCATAATTTCTGAGTTAATTTATTTCAATTATTCAAAATTGAATCTTGGTTATTCAAAATTGAATCTTGGTATTATGTTACTGATGTTTTTTGTAAACGTTTCTTGTGCAGGAGTAGAATGTAATCTCCAGAAAACACACACTGGCTATCGAGTAAAGATATCTGCTAATGCTACAGGACTTGTGTTTGAGTTGAAAAAACCTCTGGCTGAGCTCATGGAAGGGACGATTATACATCATCCGGATATCACTCCTGCTGTCCTACAGATTCTTTTTTCGCGAGAGGGGTTTATGCTAATGAAATCCACTGAGCGAGTGACTGGTACCTACATATTCTTCGATAAGCAAAAAATGGCTCTAAGAATCTATGGTCCTCCAGAGAAGATCGAGTCTGCAAAGCAAAGCTTTGTCACCGCCCTACTTGCCCTACACGACAGTAGGCAACTTGAGATTCGCCTCCGTGATGGAGTCTTACCTAATGATATGATGAAGAGAGTTGTTCAGCATTTTGGACCTGATCTCTCTGGGCTTAGAGAGAAAGTCCCTGGTGTGGAGCTTTCGTTGAATACGAGGCGCCACACTATATCTATTGTAGGTAACAGAGAACTTAAGCAAAGAATTGAAAACGTAGTGTATGATCTTGCACAGACAAGTGAGCTGCAAAACCTCCACAACAACAACGATGGCTCTTGTCCGATTTGTTTATGTGAAGTGGAGGATGCTTACATGCTTGAAGACTGTCATCACAAATTCTGCCGCCTATGTTTGGTCGAGCAGTGTGAAACCGCCATCCGTAGCCACGACTGCCTCCCATTACTGTGCACTAAAGAGGGTTGTGGTTCTCATATTGTACTTGCTGATTTGAGGTCTTTACTGTCTAAAGATAGACTGGATGAACTCTTTGGAGCTGCATTAGGTGCATACGTGGCAGCTAGTCGTGGGACCTACAAGTTTTGCCCGTCCCCTGATTGTCCTTCAGTTTACCGCGTAGCAGATCCCGGAGAGCCCGGTGCAGGGTCAATCTGTGATGCGTGCTACGCGGAGACGTGCACGAAGTGCCACATGGAGTATCATCCGCACGTCTCTTGTGAGAAGTACCGCGAGTTCAAAGCTGACCCGGATTCTTCGCTCAAGGAGTGGTGCTTGGGGAAGGAGAACGTGAAGGTGTGCCCGTGTGGGTTCACGATAGAGAAGGTGGACGGGTGCAATCATATCGAGTGTAGCTGCGGGAGGCATATTTGCTGGGTGTGTTTGAGTTCGTTCGACAGCTCGGAGGAATGCTACAACCATTTGAGGTCAGAACATCTTGTTCTTGATGTCTTTGAATTTCATATGTGAATCATGGTTGATACTATCTATTGTTTGCTGCATAGCATTCATCCTTGCTGTGTATATAGTCCTTTGAAATGAGTTGGAAACTTGCTTGGTAGGAGTTAGAGCTTACCCTTGCTTACTGGCTTTGTATATATTCTCTGCTGTAAAGTTTAATAATCAAGTTTTCAATGCCTGCCTCCTGCAGTGCTGTGTATTAGTATGGTAAGGAGTAGGATGGAGAAAATTGCTGCGATTGTATTAGTCTATATCAGTAATTTACATATATGATATATATATATATATAAAGCTACCGGTGTTGTCTTGTTTCTCAATATATTTAACATCATCTAAGAACCCAAAAGCTCAAGAATATAGGAATTTCATACTCCATATCAATGATACAGCATAGCTGTGCAATTACTCGAAACAAGAAACTAAGCAACGTAATTTTTCAGACAGAACATTGGCTGCAAATTTAAGAGCTTAAAACTGAAACAATATCAGGAAACCACCCACATTCGGATAAGATTATGAGCCAGTATAATACGATTCCCATCTCTCTTATCTAGATTCTCAAAGTGAAGCTTGGTGGCCTGATATGCATCGTCCTGCAAAACAGAAGATATTTGTTTGGGGTCTTCTCAACTACTATCTCTTCGGTCTCAACATCACTGGCTACACGACCCTTTTCATTAAGCCCGCGTCCACAACAGAAAAGAGACAAAGCCAAATCAATAAGTTCAAATTTCCAAGGACCGGGTGCCAGCATAGTGACGGGATCGTCTAGCGATAAGAATCAGACGGATACTGAAAGTTTAACATTGAAAACAAAAATCAGACAAGTCCTTGTAATCACATAAGAGTATCATCAATCAGAGAATGAGAAAAAACAGTAGTAATAAATTAGGAAAATATAGAAGAATGATTGACACTTACGGAGATAGTAATTAGAGAGATTATCTTTAAAGAATCCATAAACCGGTGCAACTGTCCAAATTGAGTTCTTCAGCTGATTACGAATTCCACGAGTTAAGAACTCATTCCAAACGAACATTGTCTCGTACAACGACTAATCCGGTTTCATGCTTGCTCAGCATAACATGGTAGGAGTAGCTAAAAAAGAAGTCCTTTGTAAGGTCCACATTGCGTAGGAGCTTCTTGCATCTATTTATCAACAAAACAAAGGTGAAATTAACAAAAAATCCAATTGGACTAAATCAACGAAAAATAATCAAGATACAGAAACATAACAAGCATATTCAATCTCATAGTTCTGTCCTCTCTAATAAAACTACAGCTTTTACATGTTGAATTGGCAAAACACCTGCTCTCATTCTTAGAATAAGCCATATTTGATTGCACGGAAGAATGTGGTAGTGGGAATCATCTCGCTCTTGGCAATAGAATATACGGCATGACCACAAATCGTTCCGATCTTCTTTCTTTTAGTGATAAGAATCATGTAATACAGTCCCAAGAATTCTACGAAACTTATTTAACATAATATACTTGTATCATATAACAAATGCAATCAGTAACAAGTCCAAGTCAAAAGGATCTCAACTGAATCCACCGATTCGAGGAAAAAATTGCAAAATCGAAAGATAACAGAGTGTATAAACAAGAAAAAGAAAGTCTTGAATCCTAACAAATCTGAGAATTTTACACACCAGTTGTTAATCATACTACACTAGCTTAGCTCACTACTTGACAGTAAAATCGAAAAAATAGCACGGTGATCTTCATAACACAGCAGGCAGAACTCCACCAATCAAAATCAGAACCTTTTTCCAAATTTAAAGCACACATTAATAATAATTGACTATCAAATAAACCAAATAGCAACAACAAGATGAAGAATTTATACCGAGCGAGTTTCGTAGAGCGTGAATTGAATCCTCCGGCACATTGATTTGAGCTTTCCATGTCTCCTCCGAAGCCATACTTCCTATTCCCGAGCCTCAAAGCTCGGGATTCTCAAATCCAATTACTGCATATAAATTCTCCGGTTGTAATCACCAAGTCAACTACTCCATAAACCCTAGCTTCCGCAAATTACTCAACGCATTTCATCAGAATCCAAAGCGCAAACTATCACTACAATGAGACTTGTTATTAACAAGGAAAAATCGGAAAACCCCCCAAGAATTTTCGAAAACAGCAGAAATCTGAGTTGAGTTCTCGCCTCTTTCGCCCGCTAGCTGACTGCGAAAATCCAGATTGCAATTCTGATTTCTACATACATATTTGTGAGGAAATTGTGTAGCTCCCCTCCTGATGGTTGAGATTGGTTGGATTATTTCAGGATTCAGTTTGATGAGCGGATAGGCAGACGGAAAGAGAGAGTTTTGCTCGGTCGCACTGGCGGCACTTGAGGGCGGTGCCGCCGCTGGAGCAGAGGGTGCGGACGGCTTCGGACTCGTCGGGACAGGCCGTGGCCACCAGGCACTGGGCCAGAGAGCGGTTGAGGTGGCGGCAGGCCGCCTCGCGCGATGGACCTGCCCCGATCCGCCGGTGGCACTCCGTTAGTGCACGGAAAAGCCGATCGCAGCCGGATGACGGTGAATTCCGCGACATTCTGCTGCTTTTCTTCAATTATTTTAAGCAATTTTTTATTGCTTCTGATGCAGATAGCTACAATTTTCATGGGACTGGGCTCTTGATTTGTAAGTAATGAACTATTTATGGTAATGAACTATTTATGGTATTAATATAACTGCTGCTTTTTTATTGCAATTATTCATTCATTAATCCGAAGATAAGATTTCATGTTGAGGGAGAAGTGATAAAGATATATTATTAATTTAAATTGAATTAAACACTGATTAACTCTAAATCAACCATTTATAATGGAAGCGGAAATACTAACTATGAAAATTTACTTAGAAAATTTAATTGTGTTAGGTAGATAGTTTTATATTCTTGGGATGACATAACGGTTAAGATGGATGGCATATGATCTGATTATTCATATTAAGATGGTGTGCAACTTTCAAGAAGAAGTAGTAGAGAGAGTATGAATTCCACCTAAATGTATTAAAGTATGGTTGAAATGCATTAATTTTGTTTATGAAGAAGTAATTTAATCTTTTCAAAAAGTTCAAAAATTATTAAATTATGAAAATAAATAATTACAAAGATAGTGTACAACATAAAAAAATAAAATTCTACATACACAGTTTATGAAAAAAATAAGAGCAGTATCAAACAGTTGCCGAAAGTGAACGAAAATTCCAATTTGAAAATGAATGTCCCCTCTAATTATGCCAATTCACCAAATGAACCGAAATTCCAATTTCCCTCCATTACACATCCTTATGAACAGCCAGCAAGTACTACTACAATTTCAGTTTCCAAACATGTTCAAAACATAAAACATCCACAAAATGAGAGTGATGAGGAGCAAAAATCTGACTGATGACGACCGTATGGGAATCGTGCACTTCCTTCTGCAGAACAACAAGAACGGGAAGACTAACAAAGGCAAACGTCTTGAAGTAGCATCCATGTACGACGTCTATCCAAGGACAGTCAATCGCCTATGGGCTGCTGCCAAAAAACAAAAGAATAGCATGCAAGTTATCTGTCTAAAGAGCAAGAAACCAGAAGCACCAAGGAGAAAGATAGTTCATCTTAATCTGGAGTTGATTCAAAATTTGGAATTACAAAAAACGGCTACTATTAGAAAGCTTGCAAATGGTATCCGCTGCAGCAAGAGTCAAGTATGGAGGTGGGTGAACAAGGGGCTGATCAGAGCTTACAGTAGTGCTATAAGGCCAGAAATCACAGCTCCTAACCGACTGCTAATGCTAAGGTATTCTATCGAGACCCTAGAATTTGATAGAGTCCTCTAAACATTCTCAAATCTAAAAGCATGCACAACACAGCTTAGGTTTTACATGACCAAAGCTGCTCATAGATTTTACCTTACACCTGCTAAAACAGAGCCACATAGAACATGTCAAAACAAGAAGTTCATCACCAAAATCATGTTTATGTGTGCTGTATGCCGGCCTATCTTTGATGCAAATGGAAATGTGGAATTTGATGGGAAGATAAGTATTTTTCCTTTTCATATAAAACACTCCAGCAATCAGAAATTCAAAGAACAGGCCAGCAGGCACAATGGAGATGAAACCCATATAGTCAATAACAAAACAAGTCATCAAGGAATGTTTGATCAATCAGGTGTGGAATGTAGCATAATCTGTGTGAAATGCATGAAGTACATGTATTTATTTGAAATTTATTCATTACCGTTTTGATTCTAAATTGTAATGCATTATTTCATAAAAAATGTCAGATTGTACCAGCTATAAAAGCAAAATGGCCTCCACATGCAAGCAAACTGATATTTAATCAGCAAGATAATGCTAATATGAGGACAGTGACCCAGAGTTTAGAGAGGTAGCAAGTCAAGATGGATTTGACATTAAGTTAATAAATCAGCCTCCAAACTCTACAGACATGAATGACAATAGCTTAGGTTGGTTCAGAGCTATTCAGAGTATTCAAATAGAATTTTCATGCATAAATGCTCAGCAGCTAGTGAATGCAGTGATTGCTTCTTAAGAGCAGCTATCTCAAGTTACTCTAAATAAGCTTTTCTTGAGTTTACAAAACTGCATGATGGAGGTGATGAAAGTTAGGGGACAAAATTCCTAGAAAATTCCCCACATGAAGAAGGATAGCTTAATAGATCAGGAGCTCTTCCATTCGACTTGGAAGTGCCTGAAACCTTGGTGAGAGAATGTATTTCTTATATGCTTGAAAATGGTAGCTTAGCTAAACTTGAAGGTCTAGAGAACAAATTGGGTTTGAGAGTGGATGATTGGACGCTTTGAAGAAACAACTATTGAAGGCAGGGAAGAAGGCATGCTGATTTTCAATGTTTTTTGCAACTGTGCAGTCTATTAGTCATTAAAAGGGGCTTTTGTACATTTTGGTATATGTAGTTGTAAGATGCACTTTTATTTTGAAAGCCATATAAAAATGCAGGAGGATATACATGAACCTTTTTTACAAAAAATGGAAAGATCAAGTGTTGTTTTGCAGTGCCTATTCAAAAGAGATTCACTCAAAGCTTAGGTCTCTAAGATGCGAATCCCATACGCAGAGGCATCTATATGGGTTTTATTCAACTTAATGAATACAAAACCAGAATGAATGCTGCATATGCAGGAGCATCAACCTTGAAAGACCTGAGTCCTAATCACCTTAGCATAGACAACAAGCATCAATCAAGGACAGCAAGCATAACAAAACGAACAAATGCCTTCGGACAAGGCTAACCAGAAGATTCAAACAAGGACAGCAAACAAAACAAAAAGAACCCTTCAGACAAAGCTAATCAGAAACATCAACCAAAGACAACAACATAACAAAGAGACTAAATACCTTCTAACAATGCTTGATCCTATCTCAATTAGCTTAGATATGGTCGCTGTAAAACCGAACCAGTTCTTAATCAATGCATGCAGATTCCAGATCTTCAGCAGTTACTGTTCGATGCAGCTGCCATTTGCAAAAGGAAATCTTTTTAACCAAGGAATGACAATAAGTTATCTCTTCTAAACAGAAACATTTTCGTCACACGGATTAATAGAAGAGCTGCGTTACTGCAAACTTACAGCATTGGCAGCAGTAAACCAATGAACAACGCGCAGGAATGCGTAGTCTTTTGAGGGGACGGCGTCATGATTCCAGACTGTGATATCTTGAAAAGTTGCAGTTGTTTCCCAGCAGGGTGAATTTGTGCCATCAGTCCCTTGATCCCCACCTTTCTTTCCTAGAATGAAACCTAGAGAGATAGATAAGAGTAGCAGCACAATCAAACAAAGTTAAACGTAATCAAAGTTGCAGTCTTTATGAGATGAAACGAACAATTTATGCATAATTATGTAGAACTAGTAGCGTAGAAATTACAACACTCCTACACTCAATATTCCATAACATTTTTCTGCACAAAATCGTACCAATTAAGAATGGCAAAAATCGAGAGAATAAGGTAATGAGTCTTACCAGAATAGCCATAGGGAAGAGCAACGGCGGTTCCCTGCAAATTCCGCCCTCTAAAGTATGCTTCCTCCACTTTTAGCCCATCTACCTCCATTTCTACACAAATTAAACGAATCCAACAGTTGAACCTCCACATTACTGGCGATTCCGCAAAAACACGAGTTGTAGAGTAATAGGATGTTACCAGTGGTTTTGGGCTTGAAGTAGTGAGAAACAGGGGTAGGGCCATCGTGTTTGATGCAGCACGGCATCTGATGCACCTTCCCCATCAGGTCAACAGCCGCCGCCGTGCTCTCTGTGCCCATGGTGACGGTAACCAGCGCCGACGGCTGCGAGGATCCTTCATCATTGCCGTCCATCTAAGAACAAATATCCACCACTCTGGATTTTTTGTTTGTATAAGCCCTAATTTTAGTCTGCCCCTTTTGTGTGTTCCCGCGCTTTGTAGGTCGCTTATTTCTATTTTTGCAATTTTCAAATACAAAATATATTCAAATTAGACGATCGGAAATGGAGAAAGGCCACAATACATGATCAAAATTGAAATGCACTTGTTCCACTAGTGGAACCGGCTTCGCAATTGAAGACCAGAATACATATCAAAATTGCGTTTTTATCACCTTTAGAAAAAGAAAGAATCAGAAGGGCGGTGGAGGTCCGTTCGTGAAGATGGAGAGCCTTACGGCGGCGGAGATCGGATTCTGAAGATGGGGCCGGATTTTCACAAAAGGGGGGAAGGGGGATCTGCAAGCATTCAATTATAAAAAAACGTACGTACGCCACATAGAGATTTAGTTCGTTTCGTGCCGAGGCGTGCGAAGACGTTTTTAAAACCTTGCTTGTAGTGCTAAATATGAGGAAAAGTAATTCCCGCCGCCATATTGGGATAAGACAACTTCATGGAGCTAGTTCATCAAAAACCAAGGAGCAAACTTGAAGAACGACCAAACTGAGTCGTATTAATACCCAAGTAGGACTCTTACCCCAATTTCCTCACTTGGATTTTAATTGGCTAATCCTAACTTATTTGGGTCATGCAAAATTTCATCACAAGAATCATGTCATGAAGAGATAGGAGCATTTACAAGATTTCAACGGAAGTAAGTAGGAGGCGGCAGCTCTTTAAGTATACAACAACAACAATAACAATAATAATATTAATAATAATAATACAATTTTATATGTTTTTCTTTTCCAACATACAACTTAGAATTTCAATTCGTCTTGAAATCTGATCACATCAAGACTTACCAACTTTTGTACGTTGTGCCTAATTGATGAAAGGAAGATTTGGGCTTGTTGGATTTGGGCTCCATTTAATAGATAGTTCTATATCTTTAGCACCTTTGTCTTATAATAGATAGTTTTTTGAGAATGAATTGAAAAAATCGACGTGTATTGTATCCCCAAGTCCTCCGCGTGGCGGATCGATATTTGAAAGCCGCTAATCTAGTTATCCGTGTGTGGATCAATGAATTAATATGGATCAATTTTCATCGATTTTCAGTATTCCGAAAAATCAACGGATTTCGACTACCTATCCCTTTATCCTTGTATTTCAATTTAATTCAATTTGCATCACTATTAAGGTGAAGTGGTTTTAAAACACCACCAGCAAATCGAAATTCATATCCCATTCTCTTACACATGATGTGTTTTATAAGAACTGTCAATTTTCCTCATCACAAAAAATGTAAAACCACACGCGATAGATGATTTAAATTCTAATATATGAATTACCGGCACCAATAAATCATAATAGATGCAAACATAATTAAAGAATATATTTTTTAATAAATGCAAATAAGTTTAATGAGATAACCCAAAAAAGAATACTCTGGTATTGGTAAACCCTCCGTCACGCCACCCCAGCAGCTACGGCAACGCGTAGAAACTAAACAAGTCAATCGACAACGAAATTTCCACATCCTTTCCTGAATAATCACAAACACATCAATTTCCCTCACAATTTCTCCTATACATATTAAACAAGTATTTTAAGTGCAGAACTCACTCCTCTGTTTCTCAAACACAGCAAACCAAAATGGCCTTCCGCCACAGAAGGTTGTTATGCACGCTAGTAGTACTGGATCCATTTAAAAAGCCCGATTCGGATCCGGATTACAACTGCGGCCGTCCTCCGGCGAAGCATCAAATCCCGGCGGTACTGACCCTGTCCCTCGGCCTCGTCGGCTCCGTTCTTCTGTTCCTCTCGTGTCTCGCCATCCGTAGATACAGATCGAGGCGGAGAAGCTCCTCGCCGTCGGCGGCGGCTCGCAGCAACCGAGAAGATTTCACCGACGCGCTTCAAGAGCCGCCGATCGATCATCCTGTATGGTACATCCGTACGGTCGGCCTTCCTCAATCCGTAATTGATTCGATCGAGAAACTGAGGTACGAAAAGGGGGAGGGATTGATAGAGACGAGTGATTGCGCGGTTTGCTTGAGCGAGTTGGAGGAGGGGGAGAGCCTCAGGCTTCTGCCTAAATGCAGCCACGCTTTCCACGTGGCGTGTATCGATACGTGGCTGAGATCGCACAGCAACTGCCCGCTCTGCCGCGCGCCGATTCTCGAAATCAACGGGAATCGGCCGAGTCAGGCCGAGTCGAGTGAGTCAGGAGAGAGTGATGTGATCGAGTCGAGTCCAGCCGTGTCGGGTGTTGAAGATGATCGGGTGATGATTGATCAGGAAATGGAGGCTGTGAGTAGGTCCGTTTCACTGGATAATTTCTCAGCCAAAAACTCATTTCGAACCGATAGATCGACCTCGTTTGAGCAAAGCAATATTAACCGTACGAGCAACGATATTCGTATAATTTAGTTCGTATTCTCACTACTACAAAAATAATAATTATAGAGCTTAAATCACTTTCCTCGTTCCCATTTTGGAAGATCTTAATTAAAATAAAAATAAAATTATTAACTAATACGAGCGAGCTCGTCAAAATTATTATTGTTAATTCGACATTTATCTCATATTTTTGGATTATATTAGTGTGAAGCATATTAATCTAATGAAAAATGTTGCCAAGCTTTTCAATGAGCTGTGCTTCAAGTCATATCTATTGAAAGAAAAATATAAATGTAAAAAACTAATTTTCTTTCGTAATCAATTTAACCGAAACTCCATATATACAAGTCATAAGTATTTAGTTCATTTCATTAATCAAATTCCATTTTCTATTTCAGGGTGTTTCCTAAACAAGTCATATTCCAAAAGTGGAAATAAATGAGTAAATCATAACCACTCTAAATAAATGAACCCACCATCTTATATTTTTATACCACACATATTACTTTCTACCTACTTTCTAAATTGCTCTACCAAAAGTAATGTCTTGATTAGTGAAACGGATGAAGTATTAAATAATTTCCTTCAGCTAAGCAACTTCCTTATAAAAACCCAGGCTCCTTAGCAACAATTTGGGCTCAAAAATATCTAAATGTGTATAAAAGTGTAATTGAAAACATTGATATTCAAAGAAGGTTAAAATTTCACAGAAGGTTAAAATTTCACATCAATAAAATTGGGTTAAATTACTCAAATCATTATCTACTTGTTGAATTAGAACTCCTAATAATTGATTTCGTAAACTTTAAAAATTAGACATGAAAGCTACTTTTTTTTTCATATGATGTATGGCTACCGACAACCCATACCAATTGTTATGATTGACTCAAATCTTAATCCTTAAATAAAATTGAGTCATATTCTACATTGGATAATTAATGAAGTTTATCATTAATTTCACATATAAATATATAGGTTATCTATTTATTTTAATTGTGCTTCTACGCATCATAACCCACATGTTATGAGATTAGTTAGTTGGACTAATTGATCATATTTTTGTGGGTATGTGCTTTTGGATCTAGAACCATATTCCAAAGGCCCATTTTGTATTATTCTCTTTAATAGTGGATTGTTTCTCCGCCGCCCGTGGATTTAGATCGATTGACCGAACTACGTGTTAAATTATTCGTGTTGGATTTCAAAAAACTCATTCGTCACATTTTGGAGGGTCCGAAAATCCTCACACTAATATAAGTTGTTTATTTCTTAGACATTGCAATTAATTTCTCTTAATGCGAAAAGCATTCCTACTCTGGCATTTGACATATTATTTAGAGAGAAAATATGGTTGCTAGTTAGTTAGTGCATAGTTTTATAATTGACATTAATATTATTATATATGTTGAGTGCTTAATATAAAATTGTTATACATAAGAGAACATTCAACATGAATTATCTGAAGAAAATACATGCGATCAAACTTTTCATTTTCTTTGTTACGAAACAAATTCTCAACCACTATTCGAAATGCATACAGACAAATCCCGAAAGTGAAATTATGTCATATTATGTGCATCCAAAACGAAGGAAACCAATAAATTACAAAATAGTATAGTATTTGATTCCACATTGAAATTTTGAATTGAAAAGAAAAATAAATCTACAAAAAAAGGGGCAAATGAATATAAAAAAGTAATGATATTCAAATTGATTTATCCAAAGCCAAAAAACCAGGAACACTGTTTACGCTATACCTCGCCGATTGAAAATGCATCGAGTCACCCATCAAAACAACTCGCCGCTCAAACCGAGCCGACTCACTCGCGATCGTTCCCCAAGTCAGAAACTTCCCACCTTCTCGATTCAACATCCCGATCCGATCCTTCAATTCTTGAACCAAACCCCACATCATCTTAATCGACGGCTTATTCACAATATAGAGAACCGAGAATCTCTCTCTACAATCTTGTAATCTCTTCAACCCGCAAACGAGCTCGACTGAGTCACCAAAACTCAGTGAACTCAGTCTCTGGTTAAACTCACCGAGTCGGAGTAGAATCTCGTTAACTGCAGAAAGATATTCGCTTAACAACAACCCCATAATCTCTTTTACAATCATATCGCCTTCCGGTACTAAATTATCCGGCGATTTGCAGATTTCTTCGATCACTACGACGAGAGAATCCAATTCTTTGATCAAATCGGAGGTGAGAAAGGAAGAAATTCTGTGTTTTTTATTTTCCTTAACCATGGTGGAAGAGGAGGAGCAGAGGAAATACCCCAAAACCCGAGAGCTAGAAAGAATGGTTTCCAAGAAGCGTCCGTACCACCTCACGCATGACGAGAGGGCCCACGTGGAGGCGGAGGCGCCGTCGCGGAAGTCGGAGAGCTTGAGGTAGTTGTATCCGCCGCTGGCCGGGAAGATCGAGAGCTGGTCTTGGAGGATGAAGGGGCCGCGGCGGATGATGACGTGGATGACGATGAGGCATTTGAGGGCGACGATGGAGTTTCCCGTGCGGTGGAGGCGGTCCATGAGGGCGGCGATGATGGGGGAGGCGGTGGAGCGGGAGGTCTCGCCGAAGAGGAGGATGGCAGAGAGGTGGCGGTCGTCGGGAGGGGCGGGAGGGGAGTGGGCGGTGGCGCGGAGGACGGCGAGGCGGATGGAGAGGGAATTGGGTTTGGAGAGGAGGACGGCTTTAGAGAGAGAAGCTTTGTCTTTGATGAGGCCGAAGAGATCTCTCAGAGTAATGGTTTTTCCCATGAGAGAGAGAGAGAGAGAGATATGATGGTGTTTTGATTTTGATGTTTGTTTAGCTTGTTAATTTAATCTTGTTATATATTGGTAGATCACTAAGTTGAAGAAGTCTATAGAGAAAATTCATTTAGATTAATTCAATGGGTATTTACTTTAACAATTAGTTTGTATAATTGGATTATTTCAAGATTAATCATCGGTTAACACGCAGATCATATATTGCATAATAAATGTGTGTGATGCTACTATTCATTATTCAGACACATAGTGTGTGTGAATGAGCAATAATAATATTTGTGTTAATTGGATGAATATTATAAATTGATCTCCAACGCAATATAATTAATTTAATCAGTTAATTTGATTAATTTACCCATTCCTCTTTTGGAGGCAATTAAAGTACATTTTAATTTACCGATATGATTTTTCTATTATCTTCATTGATTGTATTATATTCTTTTTACATGGAAATATATATATTATTAAATACATGATCATTCATTCCTTCTAGTGGTATGATTTCTCTTTTATAAAAGGTCAAAAGTAAAATCTAAGAATCAAATCTCCGTGTTCTATGCTATTTTTTAGTAGTAACAATATCAAGAAAAAATGAAAAAAAAAATCCAATTTTTTTTATATAACCCTAAGGCCCCGTTTGGTTGGCAAGGATTCTGCCTCTGAAAATAATCTGATTCCAAATTGTTAAAATCCTGTGTTTGGGAGTATATGGAAAGTAATTTGATTCCAAGATTTTAAAATTTTGTGTTTGGTTCAATTTTAGCAAAATATTAGGAAAGTAATGAGAATCCTAGAAATAAGAAAAATGGTGTAATAATTGTAGATTCTTTTTCCTTGTTTAGAATATGTATTCTTTTTCCTTGGTACAAGGAAAGTAATTTATTATTATTATTATTAGAAATATAATAATAAATAGTTATTATTGAATAATAATAATATTAATTTATAGTTAATATATTTTTATAAATTAATCGAATATTTTACTTTATTTATATTTTTATTATTTTTTATTTATGAACAATAATAACAATTTAATAATAACTATTTTTATTAAATAATTTTTTTATTATTCTGAAAAATATTATTATTAAAATAAGTGAGTACTTTAATAAGTTTATTACTATTATTAAAGATGTTATTAATATTAAAAAATATGTTTTTAACTAATATTTATTATTATTATTATTATTATTAAAAAAGATGTTATTGATATTAAAAAAGATATTTTCAACTAAATATTTTGAATATTTCATTATAAATTATATAATAAAAAAATTATCAATAATAATATTTTCGGTGATTTTATATATTTATGAAATAATAATATGACAATTAACAAATAATTGATGATAAATATATTTTATTCATATTATTAATAACATGATTTTTCGTTTTCTAGTATCAACCAAACAAGTACAAGTAATCTGCTTTCTTTAGAATCATATTCCACGGAATCAAATTCTTCAGTAATTTTACTTTCTTTAATCATTTTCTTCGCAATCATATTCAACAGAATTATATTCCCTGACAACATTACTTTCCTGAGAACGAAACGGGTCTAAAAGTAATTGTAAAAATACACAAAAGTTTGTGTGTATCACTTTCGTATACCCTTGTGTGTACCACACCACAAGGATAATAACATGTATTAAATATGACCCACTTGATTTAATAAAAAATGTCACACATGTCAATACCCTTGTGGTGTGATACACACAAGGGTATACGAAAATGGTACATACAAGCCGCTCCGGTAAAAATATAGTCATATAAATAACTATAAATAGATCAACGACTTTCTTTAACTCTTCCAACGGCCATGAAAGCGAAATCATTTTTTTTCATGAGCTTTAGATTATACACATCTTTTAATGGTTAATAACGGTACAAATAAAAATTTTAATAATTAATAAATTTTTTATTTGTTATTGAATTTAATATTTATAAATTCATGTAGTTGGTATTAGGAAGCAGAATCCTAGAAAATTCAGAAAATAAGGTAATAATTAAGTGTCAACTGTGTATATATATATATAGTTTTGATTGGATAAAGTTGAAACATAGACTTTCGGTTGAATTATAATACGAAAACGAGTAATGTAGTAATGTCCACTTCCTGGGCCACGAAGAATAAAATAGGCAAATTGGCAAAAATAGTCCTCAAACTTCGCGTTTTTGCGAATTTTGTCCTCAAACTTAGTTTTTTTGTTTTTTTGACCCTCAACTCGTTGTTTTTGCGATTTTGGTCCCGACGTTAATTTTTCCGTCAATTTAGACGTCAAATTTTTTTTTATTATTATTATTTTTAATACAAGGGCAGAATCGGAATAAAATTTTTGAAGGACCAAAATAGCAAACAATTTAAATTATAAGGACCAAAATAGCAAAATACCAAAATCGGAATAATAATAATATTTTTTTAATAAAATGGCAAAAACGGAATTATAGTAAAAGGACCAAATTGAAAATTTTTATTTCTAAGGGCCAAAATAGCAAAATACGAAATTCAAATTATTTTAAGGATTGATTTCAATAATTTTAGACAAATAATTCAATTTCTTCGTATTGACGAGACTTTGCATTAAATTTGTCAATTTTACGTATAATTCGAATGCAAATTATATATTGTGAATTAATCATTGAAATACAAAATTATAATATACCAAAAAAATAACTTCAAAAGCACCATTTCTTGCATAATTCACAATAATAAGTAGTCAAAATATTCCTACATGTCATCAATCTAGTTCCATAATTCATAATTCACAATAATTACTCCCAAAAAAGTGTTCAAAATATACATCATCATATCTTTAATCTAACATCCTCAAAGTTGCCTCCTTTGTAATTCGCCTATCCAAGCACGCTCCAGTTTCGGTGCACGTGGCTCTATTGTGACCTTCTTGGCCGCACCAACCACAACGAACTGGTCTCCTTTTTTTAGCAATCTTTTGAGGTGTTTTCTTCTACATTGAAGAACAAAAACAAGTTATATATGCAATATATACCAAAGTACAAACCATGACAACCAAAAATGACTACTGCAACGAGACCATGCAATTTGAGAAGACAAAATTAGTACTGCAGCCACACCATGCAATTTCAGAAGACAAAATAACTACTGCAGGCACACCATGCAATTTCAGAAGACAAAATAACTACTGAAGCCACACCATGCAATTTCAGAAGACAATTAACATCCACATTGTGCTGATGACAACCAATGAATTGTACTGAAGACAATTATACTGAAAGAAACTAACTTGTTTGTTAGCTTTGGCGATACTCTTCCCCTCATCACACTCCGCTTCCAAAATGTCCTTGCACCCCTTCTTAAGTTCCAGCAGCAACTCCTACATTCAATATAAAAATCTTGTCAGCATTTATTAAAATTGTATTTACTGTAAAAACTTAACTAACCTCTTCTTGCAGCCTTTCATCATCTGTCTTCTGGCAACCATTCTTGTTGTGGCCTAGTCCACCACATTTAGAACATGTATTCTCTGGAGCTTGGGCTGAGACTTGGGCAGAGTCCTTAGGACATGTCCTGAAATTGTGCCCTTTCTCATTACACTTCCTACACTTGTTTTTTGTCATTCCAACCTTTCTTAACTTCAGCACTCCATCTTGTGTTTTCTTGTAGCCCTTCTCTCCATCTTCAAGTTTCCTTTTTCTTCTGGGTCTGCCAGGCATTTTGATGGATGCCGGAGGTAGTAGTGGCTTTTTTGTTGAATTTGGCCAGTTCTTTGGGCCGCTTGCTGGATAAATGAGAGGAGTGTATGATCTCTTATAAGCCTCCACACTGTAACATTTATCTACGTATTCCTCAGGCTTCAATCCTTGCATTCCCAAAGCAGCCACACCATGGATACACGGGATGCCTGCGGTTTATACCCTTTAGTATAGATATATTACAATTATGTTCAACTGAAAACAACAATATAGCAAATAACTAATCTAAAAGCCCTAAACTTACCATTGTACAATAGGTACCATCACATACTGTTTGGACAATATTTCTCTTGCTTTCATCCAGCTTATCACTTTTGATGCCATTTTCCCCCGCTTATTTGAATAAGCATTAAACCATAAGCTGTCAATTCTAGTAAAATGGATCCTCTTTTCTAATCCAACCTCCTTCCAAATCAATCTACAAGAATGCATCCAAAAAATAAATAGTACCTAATACGAAAAAACCTTTATAAGCTAGCTTGGATGGGGACAAATCTTACTCAAAATACTTTTCAACTGCATCAGTATCAAGCATGCCCTCCATAATTGAAACATCCACTGGTTCGGTCGATTTTCCACTCCGACGACGAGAGCTTCACACCATCTCAACTTACTGAAAATTGAAACAAAATGAAGACATTGTTAACAAATGAGTTCAAGCCAGTATCAACAAATGAGTTCAAGCCAATGTTTTACCTCTGTCAGCCGCCGTATTTTGCAACTATGATTCAAGATCTACGATTTCTGCAGTATCCGCCATCCGATTTCGAGACTTGGCCGAATCATTTGTCACCTTCGGCTGTTAATTTTTCGCGACTGCGCCGTCCAAATATGCAGCAACTTCCCGTCCGCGCCGCTCCACTTTCGAACTGAACACACGAACAAGCTCCACTTTCGAACTGAACAAAGGAAGAAAGAAGAAAGAAATCGATGTGCTCGCCGTAAATGCTGAGGGAGAAGAAGAGGAAATGAGTGTTCACCCGCTGTTCTGAGCTAATAAGGGTTTCAGATTTAATTTATTTTAATTGCCAAATTACGATTTTGCCCTTGAAGTTTTTTTTTTTTTTTTCTAAATACGAAGAAATCGTTTGCTATTTTGGTCCTTCAAAAATTTTATTCCGATTCTGCCCTTGTATTAAAAAAAAAAAAAAAAAATTGACGTCTAAATTGACGGAAAAATTAACGTCGGGACCAAAATCGCAAAAACAACGAGTTGAGGGTCAAAAAAACAAAAAAACAAAGTTTGAGGACAAAATTCGCAAAAACGCGAAGTTTGAGGACTATTTTTGCCAATTTGCCAATAAAATACAAATTAGGTCATACAATTTGTTCTTTAAAAAACATCAATATCCAACTGAAAATTGAAATTTATTATATAATTTATTATTTTAGTCACTTGTTCTGCTGAAATTATACATCACTATAAATTAAGACCTATTTAATTTGATGATGTTTGTCTGATGTTCTTTAGTTTATGTTGGCACTGTATTTGTCTTTAGAGTATTGCTTGGAACATTTGTGCTGTATATATACATATGCTCTGAGTTATATATTTCATCTATTTAATCTGTCATATTTTATTCATATTATTAAAAATTTATTGGTATTTCATGCCATAAGTATTATTATGTTGGCCACTATATATGCATGCTGATGTTAACAATTGATGCGACATGCCAACAATCTAGTTCATTCATAAATATAGTGTTAATATTCACTTTTAGCCAAAAAAATAAATGTAAAAACAAATATAGCTTTTTATTAAACAAAAATACATATATAGCCATTTTGTCATGTAGTGGGTGCAGAGTGTCGGGGGCCGATGGAGGGCCAATAGAAGGCCGATCTCCATCGGCCCTCAACATGTAAAAAAAAAAAAGTAAGTTATTTCAAATGTTGGCAAGGGTCGATACCCTGCTTGCTTAACATCGATGGCCCTCCTTAAACATTTTTTTTTCTCAGTTGAGGGCCGATGGCCCTCCTTTAACTTTTTTTTTTTTTTTTTTTTTTTTCAGTTGAGGGCCGATGCCCTCCTTATTATTTTTTTTTTTCAGTTGAGTCTTTGAGGGCCGATGGCCCTCCTTAATATATATATATTTTTTAAATATGTTGAGGGCCGATGGAGATCGATCCACTTTCGGCTCTCCATCGGCCACGTAATTGTCTCCAGAGAATTCGGTGGCTCGGCCGATGAATTTGTTCGGCCTATGGGGGTTTTAGATTTTTTTTCTTGAGGGCCGATGGAGGACCGATGGGAGGGCCGATGGAGGGCCGATTGGGGCATCGGCCCTCCATCGGCCCAGCGCCGTATAAGGACAAAATGACTATATTTGTGTTTTGTTTTAGTCGAAGGCTATAATTGTTTTTCAATTTCTACTATTTGGCTACTGCTGCCAAAGCCCCATAAATATAGAGTCTAATCGACATATATAGGGTTTTGCACTGAATTTAAGAAATTTGACTATATACGGTACAAATAGCTTTTTTTGATTCGTTGTGTTATTTTATTGTTTTCTTTTATTGAAAAAAGATAATATGCAATCGAATAATATACAAGATAATATAAATGGGACGGAAAGTGTATTATTTATGCATTTGCAACAAGTATTTATTATGTTATTCGACAAATATTTATATGCGTACTTATATAATATTTCCACCTTCTCACTAGAAACGATGCGTTTCTCTTATTGGATCGTCCCACTATTTACGACGCGTTTCTTAAAATGATAAAGAATGTGTGGACCACATTTAACTATTAAGAAGTCCAACAAATTACACCACTTTTTTTTTTTTTTTATTCATGGAACCCGGCACTACGCTACCTTCTTGTAAGACTGGATAAACCACGCTCCATGTGCGAGCGCCGCAAACCACACAAGAGGGTTCAACCACCCTTAATGTGACAGGGTGACAGGCAACACCTAGCGGTCTTGGTGGGAATTGAACTCAGGACCTATCGATCCCGGGCCACCCACCTCAACCGCTAGGCCATCCCATGGGGACAATTACACCACTTTCTTGATTTAAAAGAAACGTGTTGGAGGGAGTACCATTTTAGAGAGATATCAGGGAGATGGTTTTCGAATAAAATAATGGCAACACTACACCACACGTCGCTAACACTTTGACAAATTTGTGGGGGTCGAAGCAATTAATCAAACTCATGATAGTGAGAGGATAGGAATAATTAAATACGTTTGTACTATCAATTACATCACATTTTTATATTTTTTATATTTTTGTTGAATAAAAAGACAACTTGTTCGAGGGTGTCCGGATGGTTGAATTTGTGTACTTCTTCCGAATTGTTATAGGTTCAATTATTGTCTGCATAAAACCGATTTATTTTAATACAAATGGCTTATTATGTTATTTTATGAGCATAACACAATAGTGAATGTTTCATAGTCACACCCATAATAGTCATTAGGAAATTCTTCTCATCTAAATAAATAAATAAATGGCTCTCACCACAATAAATGAATAAACTAATTTTTGTTTTTCTTGGAAATAAAATGTTGAGTGAAATTGATTAATCTATATTTTATTGATTTGTCATTTTTTAAGGGATTTCTCCACTAATCTACTAATGTTAGAGCTGCAGACATAGTTTCGAAGGAGAAGCCCGTAAGTATTTAAGGACCATGGGCCAAAAATTATGGTATAGCTTAAGTCACGGTCCAATATACTATTATTTTCCCCACTAGATTATATAAAAATAATAAATTATATAAAAATTGACCAATAATAAATTATATATTATTTTGCATACTTTTATTTTTGACAAATAAAAGTATGTGATTTTGAAATTAACAAAAAATATATATCTACACTTTTATAGTTTTCGAAATTGTGGTGCTTTAAGCACCAAAAGTATCTCAAATAATGCTTAAAAGAAACTGTTTATTTAATTACTTTAACTGCTTAATTTTAGATTAGCTAACGCAGAAAATAACTTTCACAAACACTAAAAAAAATATTTATGCATGTAGTTAAAAAATATTTAAAAAAAGTTATTGTAAACAAAAATATAATCAAATTTATTATATGTGCAATAATCAAAATATTTTAATTTAGGATTTTCTTGACCAAAAATAGTTTTGCTGATAATTAAATTGATTTTTTTTTAATAAACGACAAAACGTGGTATATAAAAATATCAAGTTGAATGTTTTCCCTCCATGTCGTTTTGTACAAAAGTAGACGCATCAAAAAGAAAAAGGCAAAGAGCAGGAAATGCGAATCCAGAGTTCCAGACCACAATTACTGTCTTGTTTATTTTGCTTTTGTCCGAATTCAATCTTTATTCCAATTAATACAGTGAAAAAACGAATTTTTATTTTTATTTTAAAAATTCTCACGTCATTTCAGTTGGAATCATATACTTTATCGTTTTTCAAAATAAATAAATAAATTGGTATTTCTCTCCTGACATGCATTACAAAAATGAAATGAATTATAATTAAAATTAAGTGATAATTTGTCAGATTGTATACTTGTTTATTTAGATATAATTTGAGATTATCTAATCGAGTACATATTGATTGAGTCATAGTGGAAACTTTGAACATAAAGACATTTTCATTATTAATGTCCTCGTAAATTAATATATTAACAGATCATCATAAGGGATATTATTACATATTATTAATTGTAATTTGGAGATCTTTTTGGGACAAAACCATGGAGGTTAGTTGTGATGTTTGTAATTAAGGAATCTCATTATTTTCATCCCTAAATCTTTGTCTCATTTTTGCAGCATTTGGGATTTGACCGAGTGTCTACTCTCCACGTGTAATTAAACTAAATTAATCACATGCAATCCTAAATGAAATTATTTAATACCCCCCCCCGGTCCCGAATATGCCTATTCGCTTTTCCACACATATTAAGAAAATATTTAATGATATGAAAGTTAGATACGTATTGGTATTGAAATATGATTAAATTAAAGTAAATTACTAAAAAATTAATGACATAATTGTATTTGTTATTAGAAAAGTTGGGTGAAGTAGTCTTTTTCTATATTATCACATTAATTAGACGTATTAAAATTGGTGAAAGATTTAGTTAGACACACAAAATTATTAATATGCATATAAATTTAGGACATACGAAAAAGGAAAATAGACATATATATACATACCTTAATTTCTTCAAAAAAATAATTGCTTGTTCACCTCTTTATTTCTTTTGGCCACATTAGTTAGCTAGTAATTAATTACAACTTTATTCAATTAATGCATGGTTTAACTATATCACCTTTGAATTTTGTTTAACATACTAGTCAGGTCACAATAGAGTTGTTAAAATATTTAACGTAATAATATCGAATAGATGAGAGAGAAACAAGGTAAGTTTTAGATTTTGTAATTAAGGACACTTTTATATAAAGTATTGGTACTTATAAAATTCTACAATTTTTTTAACATCAAATTAATTAGTCTAAAGCAATATGTATACCAATTTTTTTTAATTTTTGCTTGGTGGTACAATTTAGGAATTTTAATATTGTGAAAGAAACCGTTATTGACATTATGCTCCCACCATTATTGTTTTATCTAACTTTCCCCCCTTTTTTCCAGCCCAAAAGGCTGATACAATTATTAGTCGCATCAATTTCCCACTTTCTAAGACTGCTACTCCACACAAACACGCGGACTTCCAATCTCCTCTCATTCTCATTCTATTTAATAATTTTATCAATTCACGTCACGTGTATAAATAACGGAACATATTCCATTACGTTATAAAATCAGACATTAATTAACTACAATATTCTCTCTCGGGGAGTAACATTCTTTTTTCCTCCAAGAGAAAAAACCAACATGATGATGTCCGACCGCGCCGCCGGAGTCACCGCCGTCGACTGCGAGAAGCAAGTCCGATCATGGCGGCTCCTCCGCTCCGTGGCGGAGCTCCTCATCCCTACCTGCAACTGCATCATCACACAAGACGACGAGCCCACGCTACTATCACCAAAACACTCTCCCCACAAAAAATCCTTCTCCCCCTCCGCCGCCGCCTCCACCGTCTCCGGCACATTGTACGGCTACCGCCGCGGCAAAGTCAGCTTCTGCATCCAAAAAAACCCTAACTCCATATCCCCAATTCTCCTCCTCGAACTCGCCATCCCTACAAACGTTCTAGCCAAGGAAATGAAATGCGGGTCGATCCGGTTCGCCTTCGAATGCAAAACGGATCCGGGTTCGGGTCCGCTCCTATCCATGCCTGCATGGACAATGTATTGTAACGGAAGGAAATTAGGGTTTGCAGTGAAGAAAAAGCCATCGAGGGCTGACGTGGAGCTTCTTAAGAAGATCCAAAACGTCGCCGTTGGGGCAGGCGTCGCGAGCCTCGACGATGACGTGATGTATCTCCGAGGAGAATTCGAAAGATTCCACGCTTCTGCAAACTCCGATTCTTATCATTTGAATGAGCATGATGGGACGAGTAACGGCCAGGAGCTAAGTTTTTATTTTCTTCGATCACGTTGAAAGATAATAATGTAATATTCTTTTCGATTTTCTTGTTTTTGTTTGGGTGTTTTTCTGTCGCCCATTTTTGAGCCTCGCATTCTTGCATGGCTTTGGCTTACGTTCTTGTGGGTTGGACGGTGGTGGAAATTAAACCAATTTTTTTTCCTTTTTTCTTTTAATTTTTGGCTGCGTGCAACTGCTCGTATGAGTGAGTTCTAAGTAGCTCGATTGTTGTCGAATAATCAATGTTAATTGATGTAAATTGAGTAAATCGTTTCTTATTGTTGCAACATACTGATTACAGTAAACAAGAACACACAAATTTACGTAAAACTCTAATAAGACGGGAAAAAACTAGGGACGGAGAGAAGAATTTCATTATGAATCAAAAATAGGGTACAAGCCGGTCAATGATAATATGTCTAAAACCCTCGGTAAAAACATGCCTTTTATACAACTTAAATCCTTCAAGCCCCAACCACATTGTGAAAGAATCCATGTCGGGTCACCAAAATATCAATCGATAAAAGTTAAACATAATTTGTTAATCATGTGTTCGTCGCTCCACTAACTATGTATACGGAAATATCGCCACAAATCATTGTTGGCTACAGGGGCGGATCCAGGATTACGAGGGAGGGGGGCGAAACTTAAAAATTCGATAGAGAAGAGGGAGAAGCGTACATTCGGGGGGAGGCGAAATACGAAATTTCTTAATAATTACATATATAAAATCGCGTTTCGATACGAATTCGGGGGGCCGCCGCCGCCGCCGGGTATTAATAATATATCGTAATACAAAATCTAGTAGAACCAGAAGCTGCCGATGGCGCAGTTGGTTGGTTGTTTTACATGTTAGGATTGTTGTGTTTTTGTTGCATGAGCTGTTGTTGATTCCTTCTGTCGTTCTAACATGTAAGGCAAAAAGCTTACATTTGAAATAGTTGAATAACTATTTACAATTTTAAATGAATAGGTATCCATTAGATAATAGAGAAAGTGGTGGGAAAAAGTTTAAAATCCACAACTTCCACCACCCGTTACTTAAAAAATGAAGAAAAAAGTATATTAATTTATTAAAGTTATTACAAAACTATTTTCTCTATTAAAATTAATTAAGTGAAGCTTAGCTAGTTACAGATACACGGAGTATAAGATACACGAGGACATGATTAATGTTACTCCCTCTATTCCATAAAAAGTGTCCTTTTTTTTATGGGGCACGGAGATTAAGAAACTCGTATTGTGTGGTGTGTGTTGTTTGACTTTTGGGTTGCTAATTTTGATCCAGACAATATTTATTTTTTTAGAAATATGACACTTTCTATGAGACAAACCAAAAAGAAAAACAAGACACTTTCTATGAGACGGAGGGAGTATATTGCATCGAGTAGTAGTTAATTAAAGTTACTACAATTAAAACGGTCACATAAGATAACAGAATCACAAAGTAGTCACCTTCATTACTAAAATAAACCCTCATCTTTTTCTCAATTATGGTCATTGAAGAGGGATTAAACTCTAAATCTCATGCTCTCGCAGTGGTGAAAAATATTAACTAAACTATATGATATTGGTCCGTATCTTTTAGATTTCATGTTTCGTCTGAATTAAAAAGCAAAAAAATACTTTCGGATATAAATAGTGTACTTTTTTTCTACGTCCCTAATTCTCTCTCTCTCTCTCTCATATTTAATTATTTTCTTCCAAGTTATTTGATTATTTCTGGTTGACAATCTCTCTCTATATTCCGGCCCATTACAAACCAAATTTAGACAGATATTGGACAACAGTTTAACACAGCCCAATGTGAATTTCAATGCATATGATGACTTCGAATAATATCCAATTCAAAGCCCAATTAGTTACCAGAATAAAGTAGTGTACTTTATTTCGATCCAAGTTCCTTGGATACTACATATGTAACGGTCATAAATTACAGTCCTATGTATAATAAATTGCAACTTTTGTCCGGCTAATGGTCCCGACAACATTACAAAAATTAGAAGCTAGATTTATTTACTTCACAGATTGAAAATTTTAAATTACATAGTTGGATGGGAATTCAGCTGTCTCGTTTTCTGAACGTTGCACAACTTAAAAAATTACTCCTTCCATCTCATAAAAGACGTAATTTATCTTTTTCGGAATGGAGATCAATAAAATGATAGTGTATGTTATTTAATTCTTAAATAATTAATTTATGTCGTATATACAATGTCTTTTTTATTTTAAAAGAAAAATAACATTTTTAAGAAGATAATTAAATTAAAGAAAAGAAGACATTTTTAATGAGACGAATAGAATAAAACTCGACGCGGATAAATATAAAAATCGCACTACTCCCCAACCCAAAATCTTAAACTTGAGACGCGCGTTACCGATTATCTTAATCTTCTTGAGCGGCGGAACTGTCGGTGGCTCATGTGCCAGATTCTACTTCCAGCTGACGTCACGGATCGCCAAGCTTATTGTTTATATTTAATTTAGAACTTAATTTAAACTTTTCTTTTTTAATCAATTAATTACAAAGTTTTTTTTTTCTCTCTCTATAAAAAGTTGAGTTGGAATGATAAAGAATAGGTTGGGGGTAGTGGACCACCTACCTACTTTTCAGTATCCTATGTTGTGGTATTCTACCCAAAAAACCAACTTTTCCTAAGTCAATATATTTTTTTTAAATGTACCTCCTATGTCATGTTATTGTTAGATCATTAGTTTTCAATACTTATATTAAATAGCTCGATGGAAGTGTTTAAATTAGTGTAGTCAATTTGTTAGTACTCATTTTTAGTTCATTAATTACTAGCAATTTTAAGAATACAATAGACAATAATAATTGGACAAATAAATTGGAAAGAAGGAAAGTAACCCACAGTTGTTAAAAAAAATATTCTTCTGTCTCATAGAAAATTTTTTGTTTTCCTTTTTGGGTTATTCCACAGAAAGTGTTATGTTTCTAAAAAAGCAAGGAATATGTGGATCAAAATTAATAATTCAAATATCAAATAATATACACATATACACTACATAATACAAATTTCTTAATCTCCGTGCCTTATAGAAAGAAAATATTTTTTATGGGACGGATGAAAGTTTACTTCTTGTATACATCAATGAAATTGTTATCCCAAATGCTCTGTCAAATCAAAATTCAATCATTGTAGGAGAATTAATTCATTTTCCAATTTTGAGATTCATCAGGGAATTACTCCAATCATTTTTGGAAATTTACAGGATTTATTAACATTGGCCACAAAATAATAAATATAATAAATTCCCAACTTGAACTATTCGAATCATGTTAAGAACTTTATCATGCCCATCAACTACAATATTCAATATTCATTTTCATTTTATGTACAGTATTAAAATGAAAGGAATGTAAACAAGAATTGCAATGAAGCACAATAAAAAGAATAATAAGTAAATACATTAATGATGGATCTCATGTACATGCGACTCCCACCAGCTACAATCCAAGAGTCATGTGTATCACCCAAATAATTAATTATCACAATCAAACAAATGATCCCCACTACAAATTTAAAAATAAAAAAAAAGCAAGCACAAACCAATAATCCAAAAATCGAAAAGAAAAAAACGAAATGACCACTAAGCCCTCAACAAAAGGACACACCAAGTCCCATCCGTCATTGAATAAAAAATAGATCTACCCCTTCCAGGTGGAAGACCTACATCAACGCCACCGCCACAAGCGCCGCCGCAACTGCGCTGCCGCCGAAGGCAGCCCTGCTCACGAAGCCACTCGAGCCGTCAGCCGGTGTCTGGTCAGCAGTTGGGCCGGCGCTGGGGCCCAATGGGCTGGGTGCACCTGGACCGGGGGCGGGAGCTGCTCCAGCTTCGGGAGTAGGGGCGGCGGGTCCTGGAGTTGGAGCGGCGGTGGAGGGAGCAGGAGATGGGGTGGCGGTGGGCGGCGCCATCGGTGCCGGCGTCGGAGCGGCGGCGGGGGACACCTTCGGTGCGCCGGCTGGCGCTTGGGCCATGCATGAGGTGGCCAACAATGCCATGAGAAGGAAAAGCTTGATAGCCATTGCTAGAGAGAGAAAGTGAAGATAGTGAGAGAGAGAGAGAGAGAGAGAGAGAGAGAGAGAGAGAGAGAAGGATTTGGGCTGTGTTTGAGTTGGAAGGTAGACGAAGGAGGTTTGTAAAGTGAAGATATATATAAAAAGGAGAGAAGAGAGAGATTAGTGGAAAATAAGGACGATATTCCACGAAAAAAGATTTAAATAATTAATTAAATTCGGACAGGGCATTGCATCATTTTTACATCAATAAATTCCTACAATTACACTCCAAAATGCAAACTTTAATTCAAATTTAATGTCAAAACCTAAAAGGGAAAACCCTTTGCCCTTTTTTACATATTATCAAGATCTAATTAATTAAATAAACATAGGATTTCAATTTTGAGTAATATCCCTTCACTTTTACTACAAGAACCCTCACATATACCCAATTGTGAGAGAATATAAAACAAGAAAAGAAAAGGCATCTGCAAAAGTAGGCCAAAATAAATTTTTAGAATAATAGATGAATAATGATGAGCTATAACTTTGGCAAAAGCTTGCCCACTTTGAGTTGGTGCTGTGTCAAAAATTATCACTTATTTTTTTTATTTCTTACTCCTACCTTTTCATTTATGTATTTTACTTTATTTCTCTCTTTTACTTTTTATTTATCCATTTCTCATACTTTATCATTCACTTTCTTTATTCTCACGCCGAAAAGAAACATATCATGTTAGATGAGATGAAGAGAGTATTTTGTTGGTGGGTAAAATGCCCTTATCATCTAATTAAGGGAGTTTAATCTTTCACCTAATCTTGTTTATCATATTCTTTAGCTATCTTTGGTTGATAGTAAAAATAACTCGATTATAGAAATGTCAGTAGTGTTCAATAAGCACTACTTTTAAACACTTTTTTTTCGTTCTGCTAATAATTACCGAGTATACTTTTAGTGACATTTTAAGTTAAATAAACACTTGTCAAATAGTTAATAATTGAGCATCTATGTAATTATTCTCCGCCTTTATATTTTCCACACTACAACTAAACCTCGATAAAATAATAGTATTGGGATCGAAAGAAAATATTCATTTAACGATGTTATTACTTTATCGAACATTATTATAGTGTATTTACCTTTATCGGGACCGGAAAAATTATTATCTAAGCGAGATTATTACTCTATCGAATATTATTTTATCGAGATTTAAGTTTTCTTTATCTCAACGAAAAGATACGACTTTGGTGGTTTTAACTTTTACTATAGTTGATTTTACTTTCTACCATAATTTGATTGTTAATTTATTTTCGACCCTCATAATAATTCTGCATCAATATTAGAATTTGTCAAATACCGAGCCAAATGATCATTTTATTAATTAAAGAAATTGAAACTTCTAATTTTCTTCAAATATACTTGTGTATAAATGACACCCAATGACAGTCTGGAATACCTCAACCTTCAGAGACCCTCTTCCGTGAGATAGTGGCCACCACTACATACAAGTAATTAATGTATTTGAATATTTCCATCAGATATTATACACAGATTTCCAATATCATTTCGGATCATCTGTCTTATTTTCTCATATTTTGTTAACATCTATTACGACAACCCTAGAATTTAAATTATAACCACTTAGATATTTACAATTAAAAACAATAATAGGACACGAGTGAGACAGAGGATCTGTTAGTTATAATATAATGAGCATTAATTCGTGTATAACTGCTATAGATACAATAATAATAAGTTCTTACATTAACAATTATCATCATGTCAATCGCAAATCATTATCAATTTATCATATATTGTTAGCATTTAATAGCACCATGATTAAGAATGTACCAATTTGATGTTGTAGGTGCGGTATGATTAAAAATAATTATTGGAAAAAACTGACCGATTCAATTCCCGAGTTAACCGAGTGCACCAGGTACACGTGTATGCATTATTGGTGTGATTGATAATAGAATAAGTTCCTCTTGACATGGTGGAGATAATTAGCTGTACCAGTGGCGTCAATAATTACGAAATTACATACATATGGTTTGTATGTATAGTTAGAGAGAGAAAATATACTAAGTTAAAGCACCTGATGTTGGGTGGATGACAACAAACGATTTCAATGTTAATAGGCTGTCAGCACCAATTCTGTCCTGTCATCACATGATTGGTTTATTGTCTAGAACCAAACCATGTTATTCAAATGTTCGTCCGTTGCATAAAGTTGTCCCCATTCCACTCGGTCGTATAACTCAGTGAGTCTTGAATTAATGTGTGATGTGATTAAACATAAGGTCGACTCACCAATAAACGACTCTATTTACAATCTGACTCCCTGTGTAAATAAATGTGTCCCATAAATGAAGAGTTGATAGTTCTCTATCAACAATTTGTCATATTTTGAGGAAGAGAATATGATTGGAAAAGACAGCCAGATTTAAAATTGAGACAAACTGAATGAGAGAAGGGAGTATTTGATAAAATAATTTAAAATGGTTGTTAATGTGTATGAGATTTTTTGTTTTAACCTGATCGAAGAGTAAGATGAATTTAGATTGTAATCTTAACCTGATTTTTGTCCCATTGACATTTTTTTTTGGATGACGAACGTTCGAAACGGGTCAAATCACGTGAATGAGACTTTTCATTTTAACCTGATCGAAGAATAAAATGAATTTAGATTGTAACCTTAACCTGATTTTTGTCCTACTGACATTTTTTTTTGGATGATTAACGTGTACGAGACTTTCGTTTTAATCTGATCGAAGAGTAAGATGAATTTAGATTGTAACGTTAACCTGATTTTTGTCACACTGACATTTTTTTATGATTCGTTTTAACCTGATCGAAGAGTAAGATGAAATCACGTGTACGAGACTTTTCGTTTTAACCTGGTCGAAGAGTAAGATTAATTTAGATTGTAACCTTAACCTGATTTTTGTCATACTGACATTTTTTATTTGGATGACGAACGTGTACGAGACTTTTCGTTTTAACCAGATCGAAGAGTAAGATGAATTTAGATTGTAACGTTAACCTGATTTTTGTCCCACTGACATTTTTTTTTGATGATTGGTTTTAACCTGATGGAAGAGTAAGATGAATTTAGATTGTAACGTTAACGTCAACCACCCTAGGCTAACCATCGGTGACAGACTTACACATAGCGGTCTTGGTGGGTTTTGAACCTATGACTTTCCGGCCACAAGTTACCCACCTTAACTGCTATGTCATCCCAAGGGACGTCCCACCGACATTTACCTATAATAAGTTTATTTTAGCTATTATAAAATGTTACTAATATTTTAATCACATATGGGCTTACCAAATCTAAAAAGAGACCTTTATGGGCTTACAAGGATACACTTTGGGTTTATGAAGGTAAAGAAGCCTAGGCCCATCTAGAGATGACTGGGATTGATCTAGCCATAGGCTTATAGCCCTTTCTTTGTAGGACTTTAATTTTCAAAATCATATCTAGACTGAAATTTAAAGTAGCCCAAAAAGGATTGGCAAAAAAAGTGTTGTTTTATTAATAATATTTTTAATTTGGGCGATTTTCTTACATGATTTGACACAAAGTATAGAATTAGTTTCAAGTTAATGTCATTTCGAAGCACAGCTGGAATGAAATGAGAGATGAAAAAGAGAGAGAGAATAGGAGACAAAACAAAATTCTCGTGTAGATTTTGAATGAGGGGTTGGGATTTGTTGCCTTGATGGCGGGTAGGGATGGCAAAATTGCAGGTCGGGTCCGGGTATCACACTACCCGGACCTGCCCCGCCCTGTGGAACTGTGGACCCGCCCCGTCCCGTGAACCCGTACGGGTCCACAAAATTGGCCCCGAAATCGGACCCGTACGGGGCGGATCCTACCCGCCCCGCCCCGTGTAGAACTGCCTTTTTTTTTTTTTTTTCTTTCACTAATTAAAAATAAATAAACAACTACTTTCATTACGAAATACATACTCGTGAGCCGTGATTACAATTTCATTACGATAAAAGGCGAAAAAATAGGATTATACTATTAGTCTATTACACATATAATCCATTTCAATTAAATAATAGAAAAAATTGCATTTTAAACATATATATTTTAAAAATACTTATTTTATGATATAAAAAATGTTAATTTTATTTTCGAAATACATACTCGTGAGCCGTGATTACAATTTTGAATATAGTATATTGAAGTTTAGAAAAGTAAATATTTACATATTATAAGTTAATTATGTTAGATGTATTAATTTAGTATATTATATTTTTATATATTAATATTATTATATATCTAGAAAAATAACGAATGTGTGTATTAGCTCAACTGGAATAAGTTCATGTACAAAAACCATTGATGCAGGTTCAAATCCCGCTAGCGAGCATTTTTATTGCGGGACGGGTCCGAGCGGGTCCGGGCGGGCGGTTCCGAACGGGCCGGTTCTACACGGGGCGGGGCGGTTCCCGGCCGGCACGGGTCGGGTCCGGAACCGCCCCGTTCTCGTACGGGGCGGGTATTACCCGCCCCATCGCGTACGGGTCCAGATCGGATCCAACGGTTCTGGGTCCTTTTGCCATCCCTAAATTGGCGGGCCAATCTTGATCATCGCCTTGTCGGAAAATAACTTCAATTCAGCCTTTGCCTTTCTCTGCCCTGTCACAATCTGCTTCCCCTTTCCCCCCCAAAATGTCTTTCACTCCTCTCGCTAGTCTCCGTTCAAATCAAGGACGAATCCAAGATTATATGAAACGGGACGAATTCGGTACTATTTCGCTAGAAAAATGAGCCACCACATCCTTAAAAGGCCTAGTAAGCGTGCAGGCTAATCCAAGTTATATATAAGAGCTCGGGTCTCTTTCAAGTTGAAGTGGAATAAAATGAAAGCTTCAATACGGCCCTTCACGTGTACGCATCAATCGGCTCAATAAGTGAACATAAACAACCCACCTGGATCGGTACATACAAATGAACCAAACAACCCAACCATCTGGGTCAGATCAACCATCATCGACTTCGACTTGATCTGAAACCATATTAAATGAGCCACTTATACTCTGATCTTGTAAAGGTGCTGGTTATCCAAGTTATACTCCCTTCGTCCCGATATTACTTGTTGTTTATAAGCTGCTATTACAACCAAAACGGTAAATATGAAAAAGAAAATAGAACAGGAAACATAAGCTTCGTCGAGTCGAGGATGACCTCTATCCGGAAGACGAAATACGCTCCGGGTAGTACTCTCGGATCTGGCGTATCATCTTCAAAGATGAAACAACAATGTCTCGAAGTATTGCAGCACTGCAGAACAACGAGCTCCGACGAACTGGACTTCCGACGAGGACATATCTGCTGGACAACTAGAGCTAAGATGCAGAGAGAATGCTTGATTTTTTGTGTGTTGAAATGCAAGTGAAGACTGCCTATTTATAGGTGTCTTCTGCCGAGGTGAAAGGATGCTGGATTAACTACTATCAATTAAGGCAGACAAATCATATTCAAGGGAGTGGAGTGATGGAAAGATGGAAGGTTGGTTGTTGAAGAGACTTCTTCCAGTACCTTCCAAAAAGTATAATCATGTGTAGTAGGAGCACTACACCAAGGACTGGACCAGCCCACAAGTAGCCCACCAAGCCCATTCACCAAAGCCCAACGGACAAGCCCACAGACCACCCAAAGAACCAATTACCAATATCCAAGTCCAAGGACACGGAGCTAGGGCCAGGCTTGGGCGCAGTGCGACGCGGCGCGCCGCGTGTGAGGCGGTCGACGAAAAAGTTCACCCTTATGAGCATGTGTGGCCCAAGCCCACCACATATCACTTTTTTGTTATCTCTCATAAAGTGGTAGAAACTTAATTACCACAACAAAATTTACACATTAATCAATGTGGGACATTGATTAATGTAATAAATTTCCAAAACTCGAATAAGGTAAGTTTCTCCACTTTAGGTAACGTCTTAGTTTTGTACTCCCAAACTTCGAGTCACTATTTCTCACTCACCGAAAATCGAAATCGAGATATGAAGCACACTACAATTATCTACTCGGAACGTAGATCGACGCTATATATCTTAATTAGCAAATCGGATATATATCGAGACTAAAAAATGTGATCATACGGGCAACATAATTTCCAAATATACATATATATACACACGATTTTCCAACATTATTGTCTTCCTATCATAATCATGGGCGAATCTAGGATTTTCGGTTTGGGGGCGAAATTTATCGGGGATTGAGTTTGTCTTTGTACGGGGGCGAAATTTAAGGATTATATTCTTCTTTCATGAATAACTCACATATTTTTTATATTTATTCGAAAAATATAGTACACAATCCTATTTTGACATCACTCTAAATTTAGTTAGAGGAAATTATGAAGAATAACAATATCTAACTGAGGAATTAATAAATATTTAAATGATAGTTTATTTATACTTCAAATGTTCTTAATTTTATATCAGTAAGTACATGAAAAAAGAAAACACAAACATAGTATATTAATTGCATCAAACAAAAAACATAGTATATTAATTGCATCAAGTTATATAAGTTTACTCTACCAAACTAGGTATCCTAAACTCAAAATCTACACTTCCACTAAAATATGTGACACTTAATATACGTATTTTAAAATTTTTTAAAGTTATGATAACAAATTTAAAAATTTCAGGGGGGCGAATTCGAAAATTTAATTGGAACAAATATAAAAACTACTAGCATTGCAAAAAAATTCGGGGGCGTCGCACCCCCTCGGATCCGCCCATGATCATAATCAAGCTATCTCGCTATTATTTCGTCTTCTTTCCTAAAATTATAAAAATAATTATTAAACTTAAAATGAAGTGGATCACTCATTACTCACTATCCATCTCCACATTCTTAATTATATACTCTTTCTCAAAAAAAATTCTTACACAATTTTATTTTGCTCCGAACTCGAAAAATTATGATTTTTAATTTTCCGAAACTTTATATTATTTGTTCAATACAACATAAAAAATATAAAAAAAATAAATCGATTGCCTCAACAATTTTGTGCAAAATATTGGATGAATTCTCATTTTTTCCCACCAACCACCCTTGGAAACTATGTCAACTTCTTAATACAATTAAAACTCATAAAATACATATTTAAATGAAGTTTCTTAATCTCCGTGCCAAAAAGAAAGGGACATTAATAATGGGATGAATGAAGTATATAAGAGCAATGGTCTCTCCAGTGGCGGATGCACATAGAGGCAAGGAGAGGCAATTGCCTCACCTCAAAATTTGATTGGATTTTTTTTTTTTTTGTATTTTAAGTATCACAAAATTATTTATTTTGTTGTAAAACTTCTCCAAATCTAGTATTTATGAGAGTAACAAATTAAAATCTTTTATTCTCCGGAGACATTAATTCATCAGTGCTTCGTGAGCAATTTTATAAGACTTATGTATATTATTTTGCCTTAGTTAGATATTGTTATTCTTTATAATTTTCTCTAACTAAATTTAGAGTGATGTCAAAATAGGATTGTGTAATAAGTTTTTCGAATAAATATAAAAAATATATGAGTTATTCATGAAAGAATAATATAATCCTTAAATAAGCCATAAAAAGTAACTATAATTAGATTTAAGTAGAAAAATGTGCTTAAATTTTATTTTTCGGGGGCTCCGTCCCCGAACCCCCGTACAAAAATAACTCAAACCCCGATAAGTTTTGCCCCCCCCTAACCGAAAATCCTGGATCCGCCCCTGGGTCTCTCCCAAGTCGATATGTGATATAAAATGGAAGCTTCTACATGCCCCTTCACGTATAGGCCACTATCAACTCCACACGTGAACATGAACTGTCCACTTGGACCAAACAAATCAAAATAAAAAGGCAGGCAATTATATTTATTATTTATACAAGCGTAAATATTATTGCATACGGGTAGAATTTACGAAAACTCGGCGACAAATAATGAATGCTAAAATTTCTACTGATTGGGAGAAAGAAAAAAAAGTAGGAACAGGTTTATTTCTGCAAGAAACATTCTGAGAAAACTTACAAAGGGTGATGAGTTAGCACAAAAAGTGGTGGCATTCCTCCTCTATGCAAGAATATTAGGGCAATTCTTCTCATACGATTATTTGGTCTGAAAAGTGGGTTACTTGGTTCCAGCAGCATTGCACAGTTGAGGAATCTGGTGGAGTATGGCACTGACATTTTTTGTCCATTCATGTATGTCTCTAAGCTGCTGCTCCTTCTGCAACATTTTATACTCTCCATTATTATTTCTTATTTATTTTCTTTTGATAATCCAAATATTCACTACAAAAAAATGGTTTTGAAAATTAATTGTGAGCTACTAGTTATTTTTCAAAGAAAAATTAATTTAAAACATGTTACTCCGACCCAATTATTTTCATTCTCTTATTTTATTTTTTTAATAACGAGGGTAATCCACAACCGCTATCGAAGAGTGTCGTTGGGTAAATCTCGCTTATGTGCTCTAGCCGACAAATAACACAAGAGGGGTCAACCATTCTAGACTAATCACAAGTAACAGACTCACACACACAACAATTTTGGTGAATTTTGAACCTATAACTTTTTGACCACAAACATGGTCGGTCCTGAGAAAAAAAGGGCCCGGGGCAAGTGATAAAAAATGGGGCCCCTCTCTATAAAGTAATATTTGTATTTTCATCGTCTTCTAATATATATCTTTAAAAAATAGTAGTTGTCGCTTCATCTCCATTTTTTGTGATATAGTCGTGTTCAAAACAGTTTAGTAAACAAGAAAATTAGGGAATAAAAGAGAAATGGAGATGAATAATAACAAAAGCGTACACATAGAATAAAGAATTGAGGTAGCATTTACTTTTTTATAATCTATTTAATTATTTTAAATTATATATTATCATATTAGATTAGATATAGTATATTTTGTAATAGAATTCCAACGCTAGATTAAATATATTAACTGGGTCCTTTCTTTGCTAAAAAAATAAATAAATATGCTATTTTTTTTTTAAAAAAATTATTTATTATTAAAAAAATGGGCCCCAAAAAATTTGGGGCCCTGAGCAACCGCCCCTGCTCACTCTACATGAGGGCCGGCCCCGACCACAAACTATCCACTTTAACCGCTCTGTAATCTCATGGACCTTCAGGACCCATTATTTATAGAGAAGGACTAGTGTGCACCAATTTTTAATTTTGACCAGGTTTGACCCGGTTTTCTACTTTATTAAAAAAAAAAAAAAAAAAAAGAGTAAACATTTCATCTCTCTCCCGTCTCCTCCCCTTCCCACTACCCCTTTCTCTCTCTCCTCTCTTTCTCTTTCTCTCTGCAACTCACCTCTCTCTCTCTCTCTCTCTCTCTCTCTTTCTCTCTCTCTCCACTCCCTTCTCTCTCTTTCTCCTACATTATTTTGTAACAATTAGCAGATAACGAGTATCCGAATTAGATTTGCTTAGCAGATATCTTTTGTATACTCTTAGCCTCTTAGGGAAAGGATCTATAAGCCTAATCCTTTCCGATTTCGTAAGATTTGTTGATTGCTTTAAACACTAACCAAAATTATCATGATCTCATACAACTCCTCACTCCGCGAATTTACAGATCCTTTGTCTTCTTTTTGTTTTTTCTCATCAAATGCCCTTCAACTATTCCGATGGTGAAGAACATCAAAGGAGCTGCCATCGGTATCGATTTGGGCACGTGTTACTCGTACGTTGGAGTTTGGCAGCACAACTGCGTGGAGATCATAACCAACGACCACAACAACCGCACCAAGCCGTCTTGTGTGGCCTTCGCCGCCGACGACGAACGATTGATCGGAGACGCCGCCAACAATCAAACTGACACCAATCCTATCAACACTGTTTTCGGTAAGATTGCTCTTCTCCAATTTTCACGATTGTTCTACAATTGGAAATCAGAATCGGTGCTCGTTTAGGTTTTACAAATTACAATACTACTGCATCTAGAAATAGTATATAATCTGGGTGATTACGAATCTCATATGTTTTCATGCGAAATTTTTTAGTTGTGTTCATCTTTTTTTTCAAAACAAGCACAATGCTGTTGCGAATCGCCTATGGATCAATTTCCATATTAAAATAATCGTTTTGTTTTGTACTGAATTTAATTTTGCATTGTACTCTGTTCTACAGTGTTGGTTGGGTCCTATCTTGGCTAGAAGTGGAATATATCACTATTAAAATCAAATTTCAATATATCATATGTTGGCTAGAAGTGTCTTACTGTTATCCGAATGAACCGAGAGAAAAGAAGGGGCTGATGTGGAGAGTTGGAGGCTCTGAGGTTTGAGAATGTGGAAGAACAAAAGAAAAAGTGGGTTGAGGTATACTACAGGCTTGGTCCGGGGTTGGTGGATGAGTACGATGGATTGGGTAGAGCTCGTGAGAAGGGTAATTGATATTTTTTTGTAAATAAATGACACATTTATTTATTGCAAGACACTTTGAGTAGAGATAATTGTCACTCTGCTCTCTACTGTGAATTACGGCTTAAACAGACACTTTGTTCATCATTGACACGTTCTTTTATCGTGATTGACACGCACAGTAGAGACAATTGACACTCTGCTCTCTACTGTGAATTATGTCTTAAACAAACACTCTGCTCATCATTGACATATTCTTTTATCATGATTGACACAAACAATAGAGACAATTAACATTCTGCTCTCTACTGTGAATTATGGCTTAAAAAGACACTCCGGTCATCATTGACACGTTCTTTTGTCATGATTGACACGAATAGCACATACAATTGACACTCTGCTCTCTACTGTAAATTACGGCTTAAACAGACACTCTGCTCATCATTGACACATTCTTTTATCATAATTGACACGCACAATAGAGACAATTGACACTCTGCTCTCTACTGTGAATTATAGCTTAAACGAACACTGCTTATCATTGACACGTTATTTTGTCATGATTGACACAAACAACATTGACAATTGATACTTTTTTCATAAACAAATGACACTTTTTTTTCGAAACAAATCGCATTCTTTTCAAAAATAATTGATAGTCAATAAATGATACTTTATTCAAATACAAATGATATTTTTGTTTGTTATTATTGACACTTCGGATAAAAAATAAATGACACATTTATTCATTACAAATGACACGCCTTACTTATCAAAAAAATCGAAAAAAAATAAAAAATTTTGTTTGTTACTATTGACATTTTTGTTTGTTACAATTGATACTTTCGTATGCAAAGAGTAACACGTCTGTCCTTAAAATAAATGGGAAAAAACGTTAAAAAAAATGAAAAAAAAGTAAAAAATAAAATTTAAATTTTAAAAAAATTTGTTTGTTTGCGATTGACACTTTTGTTTGTTACGATTGACACTTCCGTATACAAAGAGTGACACGACCGTCCTTAAAATAAAGATGAAAAAAAAACATTTTAAAAATTAAAAAAATTAAAAATTTAAAAAATTAAACTTTTTTTAAAAAAATTAATAATGTCATGCTGACATCAGCGGGTCAACAAGGGTCAAAGCGAGTCAACGAGTCAAATACGGATTAAAATTGGGTAATTGAATCATGTTGTGAACACAAGTTTTTGCTATATTTATATATATTATATAATATATAGGGGGAGAGAGAGAGAGTATATTTGTGTGCATATATTATGGTGTATATTAGTTTGTTTGAGCACGTCAACTCATAGTCTCTCAATCCTCATACTGCTTTGAGAGATCACATGAATCCCCAGTCTAAGGCCCCCACCGTTTCGCTCTCCCGGCCTCTCTAATCATCTTGCTATATTTAGAACTCATTTCTCCAACATGGTATATTTATAATAGGATTATTAGTTTATAAATATACTAATTGTGAGTGTATTTTTATTTTGCACGTGATTTTATACGTTCATGTAAATATACGACATTTCAGTTTGCTAAAATTTGGATTCTGACAAAAAAATTGATGATTTATGATTATCAAAGAAACAATATTGTTTCAACAAAAAAAAACATCTAGTGTTTAAGTAGTAAATAACGGTAAGATATTATGGCCTCCACATACGATTTCTTTTAGAATTTTTAAAGTGTAAATGCCCAATTTTTCGGTGCATTTTGATTTTGTGCGTAATTTTCAAAATGCTCTCATTAATATACGACCTTTCAATTTATTAAAAATTGAACATTAGCAAAAACCTCAGCGATTTAATTATGAAAGAAACAATATTGTTATGACACAAAAATATCATCTATTGTAAAGGCACTATGGATCCTCTATCCAATTTATTGTGTCGCACTCTATGTCCCACTAATGGAATTGTGACACGTTTTATTTTTTTCCCTAAATTAAGTATTACCCCAAGGTTAAGAAATTCAAATAGGGTATATAATTAAAATATAATACACATATCAATTATCATCATTCTATTGGTGAGACATATATTGAGGCATACGCATCAAAGTGGAATAGAGGATCCTCACCGATCGTAAATAACAAAGGATATTCTAGCATTCGTGTATGATGTTTTGGCTTCTAGAGTTTCGTTGGTGTATAATTTTTAATAAATTGAAATGTCGTGAATTTATGCAAGCATTTTAAAAGTCAAGTGCAGAACAAAAATCTACTCAAAACTTATGCATTTTCATACTAATAACTCTCTTTTTAATTTTCACCACTGTATAATTTTTAACAAACTAAAAAATTATATATTTTCACGGACATAATAAAAATTACATGTAATGCAAAATCAGAATCCGCACAAACTTTCAAATATAATAAAATATAATAAAATTCGTAAATAATAAGGTAATCAAACAAAAACAAAAGTGAAATTTAATATACTCCCTCTGTCCCGCTATTACTGTCCTACTTGCCTAATTGGGCTGTCCCACTATTATTATTGTCCTCTTTTCCTAAAATAGTAAAAATTAATTTTAAACATAAAATGAAGTGGTCACCCTTACTTACTACTTCAACCCTCACATTCTTATACTCTCTCTTCAAAAATTTATCCCCCACTCGATTATATTTCGCTCCGAACTCAGAAAATTATGATTTTGATCTTTTTGAAAACTTTAGATTATTTTTTCAAATACAATATAAAAAAAATATAAAAAATAAAAATTGATTGCCTTTTACTAGCCTTGCAAAAATTTGGATAATTCTCATTTCTTTCCACCAACCACTTCTCAAAACTCCGGCATTTTCTTTTACATAATTAAAACTCATAAAATACACACTAAACTAAAATTTCTTAATTTTCGTGCCGAAGTCAATTAGGACAGAATTAGCGGGTACGGAGGGAGTAGTTTTTGTGTGATGGAAAGGAATGGAATTTCCAAGACAATCTTATCTTAGGAAATAGCGTAAACAACAATAATAAAAAGGTGGTGAGTGGTGTCAGAAACGCCACTCTTACACGTAATATTAATAACTCTCTCTACCGGCTGCCTTAAATGCGAACTCTTCCTTAAATTTGTTTTTTTCTCATCTAATCTCTATTAATGATCCCGCCACATACATTTCGTACCATCCCCCTTGTTTTCAACGCGCCGCCACCACGCGCGGCCTTGGGATCCGGCCTCCGGTCGCTCGCGAGTGCCACACACGTGTCCCCATCGTCGCTGCTTCATCTCTCTCTCTGCCCGCTGCTGTTGCTGCTGCAGCATATGCATTTACTCACTGCCACCGATAAAAATTAAAGCCTCCTCTCCTGGGATGGGATAGTCGTGAAGGTGGGTTACTCGGGGCCGATAGGTCCTGAGTTCAAATTCTATTGAAAATGCTACGTGTTGCCTGTCACCTTATGGTTAAGCTAGGGTGGTTGAACTCTATCATGTGTAGTTTGCGGTATTGTGCATAGGAGCGATGTTTGAGGTTTGTCAATGCACACTTCGGTAACGGCTGCGGGTTATCCTCATCATAAAAAATAAATAAATTAAAGCCTCGTCCATTTTTAGAATAAGAACCAAATTTTATAGTACTTGGGTTGTTATGGATCGCAAATATTTAATTCTATTGCAAAGATTTTGTAGGTTGGATCATTAAAATCGGTTGGTATTTTAGGGTTTTTATGAAGGTAATTAACTAATTTGGACAAATATGATCAGTAGTTAGTTAGCATTAAAGATATAAACTCACTACTGTCTGGTGTATATATATAATAAAAGGAGACTAAAGAGAACGTGATGAAAATAATTTCATTAATTATGATTTTATTTCGGAATCTAAAATAGAAAATTCGAGGTTCATGATTGCGTAGGTAACAGGTCTCATTTCGTCACTATGATAAGCTATTTTTACCTGGGTGAAAATAGGTAGGCACACATCACAAGCTATGAATAGCAAAAGATTTGAAATTAAACGAGAGAATGGAAGGTAGAGTAGAGAATAGATTCTGAAAAGAATTTTGCAATTGCGTATGATGATGATAATATCTGTTGTCCAAAAATATGATGTCTCAATACTAAAATTACATAATTTTGATAAAAATGAAAGATAAATGAATAAAATAATTAATTGAGTATTGTTAAAACTACGCAGTTTAATATCAAAATTAAATAATTTTAACTAAAACATAGTTGAGACATTGATTTTTGTGACAGTGGATCTCAACCTACGAGAATTTCAAACTCAACCAAAATTTTGGATCCACACTTAAAAATATGAGATCTTTGAACGATAGTAATTAGTGAATTTTGTCAAAACGTTTAATTCTCATTTTAAATTCTAAAAGTTCACTCTGATCACTAATTCAAATTCGATTGCAAGCTGCGAATCGAAGTTTTTTTAAGTAATAGAAGAAAAGTGAATAAATAACTTCAGAGGAAAACATCAGACGCCAGATCTTTCCTATTCAGTGCTGGTCATATGCTTATCAGGTATGAGCTCTTTTTATAATATGGTACTCTAGTTAAGATATAAAGATGTATACAAAAAATTAATATCATATCTTAGGTTAAATGATGCATGAGGCATGTACATTTAACTTGTCGATTCAATGAAAATTTATTGAAATGTTACATACGAGAAAAATAAAGTTTTAATGCGAATAAAAAGAGGAAGAATCGAATTATTATAATAATAATAATATATGTGATATATTTAAGAATCAAAATACGTACTACTGTAGAAGAATATTTTGTCCACTATCTTTTACTACATCACATTATCTTATCCACTTCCCCTCTCTAAACTCAAAATCTCTCCCCCAAAATAATAAAATTAATTAAATAAAAAAATCCCGTAGCTACAGGTAGGCGGTGACTCAATCCTAGGGTTAAATAATGCATGTATTCAAGCAAAAACAGTATTACTATATATATTTGAAAGCTTATTAATTAAGCTGCCGAATTTAAGCTAAAAAATTATGGACTATGAAGATCAAGAGGAGGAGCAAGAGGGAGGTGTCGTAGGCGCCTACAATGACTCCGCCCGCGGCCCGACAAAGATTCCCAGACCGGTCGAGGCGCCGGCGGCGCCGTCGCCGCTCCGCAAGCACAAGTACAAGGAGTGCTTGAGGAACCAAGCGGTCGGCATCGGCGGCCACGCCACCGACGGCTGCGGCGAGTTCATGCCGGCGGGGGAGGAAGGCACCCTCGAGTCACTCCGCTGCGCCGCTTGCAGCTGCCACCGCAACTTCCACCGCCGGGAGAACGAGGCCGCCACCGGCGGCGCGTATCCGTTCACCCAGTATCCTCACCAGCAGCACCTCCTCCTCGCCCACCACCCGCACGGCCATTTCGGGTACCGAAGCCCCTGCGGATACCTCCACGTGGCGGCGGCGGCTCCGCCGCCGCCGCTCGCGCTTCCTTCAAGCTCCGGTGGGGCGGGTGGGTCGAGGGAGGATATGGAGGATTATTATTCGAACCCTAGTGGTGGTGATGGCGGCTCCGCCGCCGCGAAGAAGAGGTTCCGGACTAAATTCACGGCGGAGCAGAAGGATAAGATGCTGGGTTTCGCGGAGAAGCTGGATTGGAAGATTCAGAAGCAGGATGAGGAGATGGTGCAGCAGTTCTGCGGCGAGGTGGGTATAAAGAGGCACGTGCTGAAAGTGTGGATGCACAACAACAAGCACACCCTCGGTAAGAAAACCTAGGCCGGTCCGAATTGATGAGGATGCTTGTTTTGTGGTATTTTATGTCGTGTGTGTGTTGTGTTGCTATTTATAGTATCATTTTGTAACTTAATTTAGATCGCATGCGCTAGAACTAGAACTACAGTTTTAAGTAATTAGCGGATATATATATGTATCTAGGAAACTGCGTTTGCTGAATGCTGATGATAATATATATATATATATATATATATATATTTGTCGCAATTCTGCTACAAAATTTGCTGGCATTGCTGTATGATATCCAATTTGAATTAGGGTTTTTGCCTTTCTCTATCCCTTCTTGAAGATCTTGAATTAATTAATTATTACAAGAATGAAAAGTGAAGCGAAATTTGTGATGTGGGAATGAGATTTCTTGCAATAATTTTGAGTGATTTGTCAAGTAAGTTAGAGCCATTCTGTTAGTTTCACAGCATTCATTTTCCCCAAAAACCTTTTTTGTTTTCATTGTGCAGAAAAACCTGAAGTTTTCTGCACAAGCATTCATTGTCTGTGTTATTGGTAGTATTTCGAATTCTGTGTTTTTTTTTATAATTTATATTTAATTTATAGAAGGATTTTGGTTAAACTTTTCTCCACTGTTTAATTTTTCAACCCATCCATTAAATGTGGATGGCCGAACATTAAAACCCTTTATTTCACTATATATACATTCTTTTTGGTACCTTAATTTTCTCAAATTTATTTCACAATCAATGCAGTTCTTCTTCTTCGATCTCAAATGTAAAAGTATGTTTGAATTTTACTTTTGTATTCATGAGGAACGCTTTGAAGTGAGCTTCATTATTACATAAAATTGGATGTACAATTTTGAGTCGATATGTGGTACTGCATATAACATATACAACTACGCCTCGGAGACCTGCTAGACTTGTCACTAGGTTGCTAGTCATTAATTAAATTGTACCAAGATATGATCGAGATATGGGTACTTAGTTGTTATGAGTGATCAATTTATATTCATATTGCTTGCGTTTGTGTATTTGCAATAGGTATATTCAATACTAAATAGTACACGTGAGATTGTGTTCACTAGGTCAAGATTACATCATCGCTAGGTTGTTCTTGAATTAGAAAATTATGTTACACGGGTTTGAGAAAACAATTTATGATAAGGATTTTCGACAAAAAGATTTATTTAATAAGAATTTATATATAAGAACTTAAATTTAATAAGTTATTTGGGTTTAGATTCACACATTAATAATAACTTATACAAAAATAAAGTTTTAAAATTGTAGGTATTAGAATTTGATATGAGAATCGCTTTAAAAGTAAATTACAAGTTCTCATAATCTAATATTATTAACTTATAAAAATAAGTCAAAATTAACTTATGGGGACTCATAAGTTATTTCGATCAAATATGTGTGCATAAGGACTTATTGTTTATAATAAGTAAAGTTAAGTTGTTTATAAGCTATTCCAAACGGGGCAGTAATGTTTATGCAACTAACTGATAGCATGTAACTTAGTTGGTATTTCGCACTCCAGCGTGAATAGTTGATCTAATGTCCAATCTGAATTATGATCAATTTAATAATAATAATAGTTAATATTTGTACAACTTTGTTTGCATTTTAGATTTTAATCTAGATATTGTGTTGCTTAAATATTTCACACTTTTGTCTCATATTCCAACTTATTGATTTATGTCAAGTGTCTGAAAATGTAATAGACATAAAATGAAATGCCAAATTGTTTCGTGTTCTTGTGCGACGCAACTCGAGATTTAATTAAATTGGCCTCTTCTTATATATTGTTATCTTCTATGGCCTTTCTGATATTGTTTATCTAGTCCTATTAATTAATCGATAATACAATATCAGTTTAAGTACGAGTGACTAATACTAAGATTATTACATGTGAGATAAACAAAAATACGCATTCTTGAGTTTAACTATGACTAATTGACAGTTTAAAAGACCTCATTCTATTACCAGTTTTTCATTACAATTTACATGCAACAATACAAGATCGCAATATCGTACTATAATACATATCATAAGTTCAGATCCCACCAATGTCTTTGACATCTATAATTAACTTAAATAGTTTGCGTCTTTTAGTTTGCAAGTTATTGCACACTCAACAAGAATTTCGCTCATTACCGACGGAATTTACTGTCAGCATAGCATATCGTTCCATCCGTAAGTTTTTTACCGACGGATTAACGACAAACAAATGGCATCGACTCGGCTCGGCTCTAACTGTATATATTTCGTCGGTAAAATTTATTTAAGGAATTAACGGTTGGTAAGTTGTGGTTCGCCTATTTGTCGGCAAACTATTATTGACGGATTACCGACAGACATGCCGATCGGTGATAGTACTGTCGGAAAGTCCAATCGGCAAAGTAGATTTTTCTTATAATGACATGAGCGAGATTTATCTAGTGTGCACATCAGTAGCATCTTGTGTGAGTAAGAGAAAGTGCTTTATTTTAATGGATAAAACGTGTGCTAAAATTTGATGTCCGAGAAAGTCGATAGATCCGAAGCATATATCTGTTCTATTATTACAATATATCTTGAAACCCAACTTTAATTTGGTTTTCTTTAATGTTTGTAATGCTCGTAATGAGACATGTGGGCACTACTGCAGCACATAACGGCTTCTGATGCTAAACTTGCTATGCTCCACATAAATAATAATGTATCAACATCTACATATCAATCAATTCCACCAACACCTGCACTTTCTATTTAATTCTTTCACTTATACCCAATGGTAGGAAATTCAACAAGCTAAATAACTCCTATGATCAACCACATCCCTTTCAAGAAATAAAATAATTCAATTTCTTCGTCCCCATGAGATGGGGCGTAGTGGTGAAGGTGGGAGGCCCGAGACCGATAGGTTATAGGTTCAATTCCCACCAACACCACTATTTGATTTGTCTGTCACTCTGCGGCTGCGGTTCCACGAATAAAAAAAAAAAAAAAGAATTCAATTTCTTCAAAATAATTTAATAATAATGTTAAAATAATAATTTGAATTAAGAGGCCGATGGTTGCAGCAGCAGGAGCAGACCCATGCTTATTTATACCTGCACCCACTACACTATTTTTCCTGCCGCGGTTGATTATCAGTATCTGAAAAAGCTGTCTATTTTTCGTATAATTGTAATTGTGGTCCACAAATACAAAACAAAAAGTATAATTTGGTCCAGAAATTTAATCATTTGCCTTTGAAACTTCCAAAACTTGAGACGTTTACGAAAGTGACCCTCTTTCCCTACTCATATCCTAGTAAAGATTTATATTGTTTTTTCCCTTTTGAGCAGCTTACGGTTGTTATTGATGGATGCGTTTTCTCTTTAAATAATACACATATTTTATGAATAAAATTAATTTAAAGATTGAATGAGCATTTTGTAAGAGAGTTTAGAAATAAAAAATTGATACATAACTCGTATAAGATGTTTAAATTAGGTGTACTAAATCAGTATTTTAAAATCATTTATTCTTAGTAGGTTTTACTCAAAGCTAGCATTTAACTTACTAGGTAAATAATCTTTAACCCGATTTCATACTGCGGACCAAACGTCTCCTAAATTAGCATAAGCTCAGCAGCCTCAGCTATATTCTAAAATAGGTCATGGGCCAAGAAAATTTGAAACTATAATAACCATTAAATGGGTTTTTCTTCGAAAGAGCTTATTAAATTGGGTGAGCTGGGATAGGCCGAACATTCAGGCCAGATCTTGAAATATGATTTTTGGGCCGGGCCTAATATTGACTAGCCCATAGCTATCAACTGATGTGGCACGCCTGAATTGAAGTATTTCGCAAAATTGTTTTACAGTAAACCTCCATAAAATAATATTCGATAAAGTAATAATCTAGCTAAGATAATAATTTATTTTGGTCTCGATATGGGTCAATGCACTAAAATAATGTTCGATAAAATAATAACCTAGTTAAATGAATATTTTTTTTCGGTCATAAGGTTATTACTTTATCGAGGTTTAACTGTATTTATTTATTCCTATAATTGCTTAATTTAAGTCTATTAATAATAGAACTATATGAAATTTTACCCAAATAATGAATTAATAAACCATGTGAAATTAATTATTAGAGTAGAACTAATCAGAACTCAACGTAATTATCAATTGTCAACTAAGAACTAAATAGAAAAAAAATATACAATTGAACGAATATAAATAATAAAATAATCGGTCCTAGTTTATAGTCGTTAATAAAAAAGCAACAATAAATCCTAATAATGCAACAATTATTCCTACAAACATGCACGACACTTTTCAGATTGCTATCAGAGAGATTAAATCGTGAACTTTTCCATTATTAAATTTTAAAATATTCGTACTGTAGTTCAATAGAAAAAATATCTTAAACAGATCAATTAGAATGTAATTATATTGGAATTCTATACAACATTGATCTTGTACGAAGAGATTTTCCCAATGTTTTGAAATGTTCCACGTAAGAAACCAGAGGAAGCATAGTAATTGGATCTTCCTAAGAACATTAATTTGTATTATAATTTGATTATTTGTGCGTATTTAAAAATATACTATATCCGTCTCATAAATAATGTCCCTTATTTTTCTAGCACGAAATTTAAAGAGAGTAGTTGATTGCGAGTAAAGGTGGTGGGACTCTTAGTTATGTGTAATAATTTACTTCATTCGTCCCGAATATATATGTCTATTTGATTTTTCACACATATTAAGAAAAAAAATTAATGATATAAAAGTTAGATAAATATTGATATTGAAATATGAGTAAATTAGTAAAAAATTAATAACATAATTGTATTTTTAATTATAAAAGTTGGATAAAACGGTATTTTTCTATATTATCATATGAATTAGACTTCTAGAAATTAGTAAAATATTTAATTAGGCACAAATTGTTAATATGCATGTAAATTTGGGATAGACAGAAATGAAAATGAGGCATATATATATTTGGGACGAAGGAAGTATTATTTTTGGAAATGAAATATTATTTGTAGAAATCGGAAAGGAAAAGGAATGGGTGAGGATCTTCTATCCCACTCCCTATCCCCATTACATGTCCACTAATAAGATGAGAATATGTGATATTTTTATTTATCAATTACATGTCATATGTCCTATCTTATTGGTGAAACATGTAGTGAGGATAGGGAGTGGGATAGAAGATTCCTCCCAAAAGAAGTGAGTAGAATTTATCACGGTATCATGAATTCATGATGGTCAAAATTGAGCCGCTTTTCCAAAATCTTTGGTTAGAATCTGATAAGTAAAAGAAAACAGAAAAAGGCAAAAAGGAACACTACTCGTATACATCAACTCGACTATCAAACAAATCCAAAGCGCCCTCTCTTTCTCCGTCACTCCGATCTCTCGCTCCACCCCACCCTACCCCACCCCCTCAATATATTCGTGTAAGGAAGTCTTTTAATTTTAATACACGTTTAAGAGCATTTTGTTCTTGGTTAATTAATGGCCGCACTTTCGCCGGCGATCAAACCGTCTCTGTTTCGGCCAAGAACTGCTGCTCGCTCCGATCATTCTCTTCTGTCTTCCGTGCCGTACGCAAATCGGAGCTTGATACAGAGGTTGACTTCGAAGAGACTTCAAGTTAAAGCGGAAGGGGCGAAGCAGCGCATTGATTTCAGCGATCCAGATTGGAAGTCAAAGTTCCAGAGTGATTTCGAGGATCGGTTCCGCATTCCTCATATCACCGATGTGATTGCCGATGCGCCTTCTTGTCCTTCCACTTTCTGCCTAAAAATGAGGTGTTTCCTTTGAACATTAATTGGAATATTGTTTGTATGATTATTATTGTTTGTTGTTACTCGAGAAATTGAAGAGGCGTTTTAGGTATTGATAAATTTGATTATTGCTATGTGTTTACAAGATGAAATGAGTGTATAACTGTATATGATCTGGTTATGCTTCTTGATTGCCGTGGAAAGAAATAAAGGAAATAATAGACATATCAAAATCGAAACTTTACTTAACAGCAGTAGAGAAATAAATTAAGCTACAACTCTGTTGCAGGACTCCTGTAATAAGTTCAGAGTTTGGTGAAGGTTATCCATCAGATGAAGAGTGGCACGGTTATATTAACGACAACGATCGAGTATTGCTTAAGGTATAATGCCAATTCAAACTTTTGCTTCGTTGTTCTTTACGATTACTGCAGCAAGCACCATTTGTTTCTTGATCAACATGTGACTTAGACATTATGTTTCTCCACTACATATTTTGTCTTTCGGAGTTTGGTCTTTTCGTGATCTATTGAGTCATTAAAATTTTGATTACGAGTTCTTTATTTTCTTGTGTTGCAGGGATGTATATATATAAATATGGTTACATCATATGACAAACAACAGTACCCTGAAGTTGCTAATAGGATGTGTTTGAAGTTGTCTTAAATTTAGTACTTCTACTATTTCTTTAAGTCTATAAACATAGTCTGATTACATTTGATCTCATGGCTGTCCATATTTTTTTCAATTTAATGATTGAAATACATGTCTAAGATGCATCTTGGCGTATTCTCCATATGTGTTCTTAATCTCAGTCATTTTCTAATTTCTGGAGATTGTAAACCTCCAAATCTCTTTTCAATATGAGTATCTCATTGAAGTGGTTAGTCCCATAGCTCAACCCGAACACTCTTAATAGAATCTGAGAAAAACAAGATTTCATGCATTTTGACAAACTCTCGACATTAGAGGCTTACTGCCTTAATAAAATTTATTAACCTAAGCATGCCATGTCTTTAATATTCTAGAAATTCTCTAAAGAAGTTCGGCTTCCAATGTTTCAGGTCATACGTTTTTCTTCTCCTACATCTGCAGGTGCTGAGTGTATTGATCCTGATTGTACCTGGATCGAACAATGGTAAGTATATTAGTGCAATGTTTGACTTATTGTGGGTGATAAACATAGAGCACTACTTAAATCTATAACATTTTTGCGCATATACAAGCATGAAAATCACTAAGTCCTGGAATAATAAAAATTGTGTTTTGATTGAAACTTAAAACTGATTTCCCTATGGTACCAACGGACAAAACTCTAAATTTAACGTTTCTAAAGCTTTAGTCTTATACAACACATTATATTTATACAATAGATCAATCAATTCATTTACTATATCCACTTAACATCAGGGTTCACCGAGCCGGCCCTCGAGAGAAAATATACTTCAAGCCGGAGGAGGTAAAAGCTGCAATTGTTACTTGTGGAGGCCTTTGCCCTGGTCTCAATGATGTGATACGACAGGTATCTTTTAACACGAATAGATCATCATATAATTATCACAAAATTTTTCTCTATTTGCAATAATCATTTAGCAACTTCTCGAATAACCATATTTTTGTCTCAGTGTCAGCTTCTTGACTCGATATTTTTCTTGTTAATGTTGCAGATAGTGATTACTCTCGAGATATATGGTGTCAAAAAGATTGTTGGGATCCCTTTCGGTTACCGTGGATTTTCTGACAATAGATTATCTGAGATGCCTGTAAGTATACTATTGTTATGATACGTATATAGATTATCTAATTTGTATAATAGTTGCTTTCGGTTTATGCGTGATATTTGGAATTTCATTTCGTATGCAAGGGTATAGAATGATTATGTTTTATCTTTTTTTCTAGTTCGAATTGTTAGGCTTAAATAACTGCAAAAAGTGCACAATTGATAAGTGCACCTATATAAAAATCATGTAGTAAAAGTTTGCCCAAACGAATGTATTTGATCTCGTTGTCACTTCAGCTTTCTAGGAAAGTGGTCCAAAATATTCATCTATCCGGAGGAAGCTTGCTAGGAGTCTCACGTGGAGGACCTACCGTTACTGATATCGTGGACAGCATGGAGGTAACAATTTGGAGTAGGCGAAGATATATGGTTTCATTTTTCAATAATAGTCATGAGTTGATGGCAGGAACGAGGAATAAACATGCTCTTCGTACTAGGTGGGAATGGTACTCATGCTGGTGCCAATGCCATACATGAAGAGGTTTTGACTTTGTACTTAAATTTACCTTGTTATATATTTTGAATGCCCATCAAGCGTGTTTATGCCTTCACGTTCAGAATGGACGGCTAGAACTGATTCGATTTAACAACCTAGATTAATCATTTAGATTGTTCTACGATAGATTTATGTACAAGTATGGAACAACCTAGGTGCTTCTATCAAATTTTGTGATTGTGCAGAGAGTCTTGGAAGCCTCTAGAACAAACACACAGCTCGTGATGACATGCGCACGTGTTTTTTAGTATCATTGTGCGTTTAACCTCTAATTATTTTAGTTTTATATTCTTGCAGTGCCGTAAAAGACGTTTGAAGATAGCTGTAGTTGGTGTGCCGAAAACCATAGACAATGATATTTTGCTTATGGATAAAACATTTGGTTTTGATACTGCTGTTGAAGAGGCACAAAGAGCAATAAATTCTGCATATATTGAGGTTAGATTTTGTACTGCTCCTTTTATCTTTATACTATCTTCATCAAATATTTTGATTGTTCATTCACTAGCTTTCATACTCTATCTTTAAGGTCTATTCATGCCTTACTTCCTAACATAGATGATGCCTTCTCCAACTCCACAGGCACATAGTGCTTACCACGGAATCGGAATTGTGAAATTAATGGGTCGAAGTAGTGGCTTCATAGCTATGCAGGCATCTCTGGCTAGTGGACAAATTGATATATGCTTGATTCCGGAGGTACCATATTTGTACACTCGATCTAAAAAAATATAACTATTCTATTATTGTGTCAATTGTCTCAGTGTTTTTCTCAAATCGATCAGGTACCGTTTAATCTGCACGGTCCTCATGGTGTCCTAAATCACCTAAAATACCTGCTCGAAAGAAAGGGTTCTGCTGTTGTATGTGTTGCAGAGGGAGCTGGTCAGGTTAGTGAGATGATGCCTCCCCTTTCCGGTCTCAAGACATTTTTCCCGTCTTCTTGAATAGCACAACTAACAGATTAAATCGACTTTTCATGATCCTCTTTTATCATCTTACCAAAGCTTATTTTGTGAAGTATAAATGCTATGGAACCTGCTTGTTGTAGATGTTGAAAATCAAACCCGAATACATGCTTTTGAATGCTAAAGATTGAGACATCTGTTCGATTTCTGTTGAATGTGGCTGATACAAAAATAAAGTTCCGTTTCTCATTTTGCATTCAGGATCACTTACAGAAAACCAATGCTAAAGATGCATCAGGGAACGTCGTTCTAGGTGATATCGGAGTTCATATACAGCAAGAGGTTGGTTCATTTACCTCTGGCTCTAGTCATTCTTCAACTACAGACTTTCTCTTCACAGCACTCTTTGAACTGATATAACTGTTTTTTTGAAGAATTATAACTTTTAGATGGTTAAATGTTTTTTCTGCTTTATCATCTCCAACTAATACACTTTACTTACACCTTACAGACGAAGAAGTTCTTCAAAGGGATAGGATTACCAGCAGATGTGAAATACATCGATCCAACCTACATGATCCGCGCATGCCGTGCAAATGCATCAGATGGGATTCTCTGCACTGTTCTTGGTCAAAATGCTGTAAGTCTTGTATTTATTTTCCACCATCATCATATGTTTTACCTTTATACCATGTCTACGTTCTTAAGACGATATTATGTTGGTATATGTTTTGGTTTGGTAAATATTCGCTCAAAAGTACATTAAATTCTTGCAGGTTCATGGTGCATTTGCTGGGTACAGCGGCATCACAGTCGGTATATGCAATACACACTACGCGTATTTTCCAATACCCGAAGTGATAGCTCAGCCGAAGGTACTCGACCCCAACAGCCGTATGTGGCATCGTTGCCTAACCTCAACTGGCCAACCGGACTTCATATAAAAATGGTAAGAGTTAACTAAATTATGTTTGCCAAACAAAGATGATTAAATCATTCTGCAGAGTAGAGGAATCTAGGCATGATTCTTGGAAATCTTTGGCTTACCTTCCCAGAAGTGTACAGCATTGAGCCGTAATAATCTCAGCTTGATTGGAAAGTGAAAAACTGTTGTACTATTAGTACAGTAACAGAAGCACCAATTTTCCTGGTTGGTAGCCTTTATTGAATAAATAAATTCTATTTTGTATGCCATTCTGAGAGAAAAGTCCGAATTTGATTGTTTACTGTGACTTCAGTCCGATATTTATTTTTTATTAAGGTCATGTTCGAAGTTTTCTGTCTTTTTTTTTTTTTTTTGATTTGAGGAACCCGCAGCCGCTACCTTCGGTGCGCTCTGGGTAAACCTCAACTCCTTGTGCAGTAGCCTGCAAACCACACAGGAGGTTCAACCACCCTAAGGTGACAGGCTCACACAGAATGGCTTCAGTGAGGATTGAACCCATGACCTGTCGGTCCCGGGCGCTTCACCTCTACCACTCTGCCATCCCCAGGGGACAAGTTTTCTGTCTTTTATTATGGTCATGTGCGGTTTTAGTTCTCTAATTGGTAAAACTTATCGATCTTGATCTTCTAACTTTTAAAGTTGTCCGATTTTGATCTTATATTGGAGAGTGTCGAACGGACGCTTTTTTCCGACTTAAGGCCGACAGGTTTTACGGTAAGCTTTTGCTGGAATCAAAGAACTCTTTTATCTGTGCAATTATGGACATGTAGCTCGTTAGAAATTCGAATAGAAAGCCTACGTACCTACCAAAATTAGACAGTTTTACAAATTAGAGACTAAAATCAAATTGAAGCTACTATAAAGGACCAAATTCAGACTTTTTTTGATCCTCTATGTGAAATAAGTAATACTCTCTTTGTTCCGCTTGACTTATCTTGTTTTTCTTTTTGAGTTATTCTACTTGACTTGTCATGTTTTCTAAAATGAAAAATTATTTTCTTTTTTTAATTATTCCACTTGATTTATCATGTTTCATAAAATGAAAAATAATTACTACACAAATTTCTAAAACTATTATCTTAATCTCTTTGTTCAAAAGAAACAAGATAAAATTGAACTGGGAATTTTTGATTCATACATACGTCAATGATATTTTATGATCTTAGAGCAGGGTATTACTGTCATGATTGACTTTGACCTTACGTGTTGCGGTACATTCTTTTACTAATTGCTGTTGGATCTAATCAGAGCGAAGGGTTTTCAATATGGGACACTTCTCCAAAAGCATGGTTGCATGGGAAACCTTTTTCACTCCACGCGAGAGAGAGAGAGAGAGAGGAATAGGTCAAAATTTCCATTTGAAATTCTCAGTATATACTGAATGTCGTAAAATCCAAAATACACTAGTTGCTCACTTGCTCTCAGAAGTACACTGCGGATTAAAATAGATCTACTTAAGTTAGTGGTGAATATGAAAAAGGTGAAATATCTACTCACTATTAATCATTGTCCCATTTTTTGGTGTGTTTTTTTTTTCATCACAATATTAAAAAATGAATAAATGTATATTAACGTGATAGATTCATTTATTTTCCTAAATTATGGTTCACGAATTATTTCTATTTTTAAAAATAAGCCAACAATAGCAGGATAATCTGAAAACAAGTAATAAGATGAAGTGAGTGTATAATTATTTAAGTGGTGAATTCAAGACCGTTACAAAATTTCAATAAAGATCTAACGAAATTTCTAATTTAAAGTATACAACATTCATCCGTCCTTTACATCCGTCTCGATAATTAGGAAATGAATAAAATAAAGAGGCATTTCTAACAGTAGCCAAACAGTAGAAATAGATATACATTTATAGCCCATCACTAAAACAAAATACAAATATAATCATTTTGTCCTTATACGGCGCAGGGCCGATGGGGGGAGTCCATAGGCCCTCCATCGGCGGAGGGCCGATGGGAGGGCCGATGGGGGGCCGATGGGGGGAGTCCATAGGCCCTCCATCGGCGGAGGGCCGATGGAAGGGCCTAATAGAGGGCCGATGGAGGGCCGAAGGAAGGGGCCTAATGCCTTCATTAGGCCCTCCTTATACCTAAATTGATTGAGACCAACGATCAAAATTATAATTTTTTTTTGATGATCAATGGCTTAAACTGAAAAAAAAATGTTTACTGATTGACATCATCGGCCAAAATTATAATTTTTTTTTATGATCAATGGCCTAAATTGAAAAAAAAAAATGTGTACTGATTGAGGCCATCGACCAAAATTATAATTTTTTTTTATGATCAATGGCCTAAAAAAAAATTACATGGCCGATGGCCATCGGCCAAAATTTGAATTTTTTTTTTTGAGGGCCGATGGCCCTCTTGTTTAAGATTTTTTTTTTTTTTTGTTTCAGGGGCCGATAGTTAATTTTTTTTTTTTTTGTTTTTTGGGGGCCGATTGAGGGCCTATGGACTCCATCGGCCCCCCATTGGCCCTCCCATCGGCCCTCCGCCGATGGAGGGCTTATGGACTCCCCCCATCGGCCCTCCCATTGACCCTCCGCCGATGGAGGGCCTATGGACTCCTCCCATCGGCCCTCCCATCAGTCCTCCGCCGGATAAAGATAAAATGACTACTATTATTTTTTGTTTAAGTTTCAGGCTATATTTGTATTTATTTTTTTCGTTTTGGCTAACAGTGGGTATTTTCACTAAAATAAATGCTTGTTGAGTGTTTACATATAAAGAAATGCTGACTGGTCAAACATACAGTCAAAAGCAAAACGGCTGTGGGCCCGAGCCTCGGCCCACTTCTCAGGTTTCAATCCAAAAAGGGCATGCCACGTAATCATCAAACAAAAATCAAAGCCTACGACGTGGCTTTATTGGGTATGTGTTAGTGGATGTTTGAAGTAGCTGAATCTTATTGATAAGTGATGAAAGCGGCTAAAAGTGACTGAAAGCTGATTATTTGAAAATTTATAGGTGTTTTGTAAATAAGTGCTGAAAATTGCGTGAGAAAAATAGTGTTTAGAAATACTGCTAATAGCGGTTGCTTATTTTAATTTTTTAAATAAAATATCTATATTACCAAAATATTATTAAACGATTATAACTTATAATAAATAAATAAAATTGAGAAGTTATTTTTTTTTAAATTATAATTTTAATTTCAGTATTATCCCTAATGTTATTACATAATTATAATTTATAATAAATATATAAAATTAATAAATTATTGCTATTTTATATATATTTTTCTTTATAATTGTCATCTCAATATTATAAAATATAAAATTAATTATATATTAAATAAAATATTTAATTGTTATTTATATTATAATTTAATTTATATTAAAATATAATGATTTTTTATTAATTGTGGAATTATAATTAAACTGTATGGAAAAAAAATTGGAATAAAATAAAATTTTAAAGATAAATTTATTTAATAAATTACATAAGCTATAAGCTATATAAGCTGTAAGCTGGGTGAAGCAGCTTAAGCAGCTTCTCTAAAATATGGAAAGAAACTCTAACTGAAAGCTAGTTTTCCAAACACCAAAATATAGTTGAAAGCTATAAGCTGCTTAGCATAAGCTGTTCCAAACACTCCCTAAATATGAGAATAAAAAAAATACTTAAAATAATACATACATTTTCTGTAATTATACAATAAAAAAATTTAGGAAAAATTACATAATATTAATATTAACTATATATAAAATAGAATAATTACCAAAAATAACTACTTAAAATTCTTATTTATCGCGCGACCATGATCTTTCTCAAATTTTTGTGCTCGTCTTCTCATCATCATCATCATACAAATTACAATGATTTTTTGGACAACTCAATGATTATTAAATGACAGCTGCTAACATTGCCCCTTTCATGCTCCAAGCATGTCTCCTCTTCCATTTCTCATCTTCTCTCATTTTTAGGGTTCTTAGATTTTAAATGTGGATCCAAATTTCACATTTTTTCATGACTTCAAGAATCCCCACCTAAACTTGTTTTGTCCAATTTCCTCCTTTTGCTAACTTGACTAATATGTGAAGAACTTTGTCCAAGAGTTGTTGCTTCATCACTCTTATAACTCAAGCATGCTGCATCCAATACCCCATTTGGGCTATGAGGAGCCAAGGCATTCGCCACGCGAGTAGAATTCGCTACCGTAGCAGTAGTAGTAGTCGTAGTAGTAGTAGTAGTAATTGTACCCTTCACTAATAACAAATCTTGAACAAGTTTTAGGCAATTCAACACTCTCCCCTGCAAAAGATCACATAAAATTCGATCAAGATTTAGACGAAAAAAACCCGTAATCATTAAATCGTGATATCATCATGAACACACACCTTCTCAACTCCAATCAAACAAGAAAGTGCCTTATCAAAGTCTACTCCTTGCATTTCCCTTGAAACCAACACAGCCACAGATGCAGCAATCTCAGATGGCCTAAATTCCAAGAATTCAATACCTGCAGAAGCATTAAAGTTCCAACCAAACATTCAGTCAGAAACAAGTTCTATTTTGTTTCAACCATTTTAATGCAGCTCTCCTAAATCCAACAACTTCTTGCAGATCCATGCAGCATATCATTAAATACGTAAAAACTTAAAAAACCTTCAATCGTTGTCAAGATTATCCGAACCGATCGATTAACCAAAGGCCATAATTGGAATTCCCCTTCATTCATCTTCCTAAGGTAGTAGTCTAAGAAGTTGCATGGAGTGTAAGCTTTAATCCTCCAATTCAAGGTGTTTAGAACCAAAATCTCCATTCTTTGGATTGTTTTCCCTTCAAACATGAAATTAGATCCACCTACCTGCATCGTTACAACGAAGAAATAATCGATCAAAACAAGCGGATAAATTCAAGAATTAGGCCAATGTGATTGAATTGATTAAGTAGATTTTGGTTTCATTTCAACCTGCAAGTCCAAGGTGGAGGGAACATTAACCTCCTCTATCTTGGCTGCAAGAGATAAGCAAGAGACTGCAGCTAACTGGACCGCCCAATTCTTGCCTCCCTATAGCAAAACAGAGTCAACAAACAGAGAAAATCAGCATGGGAGAGAAAGTTGCTACTAATTTTCATTGAATGTGATGAAATCAGTAGTGGGGTACTTTTTCTAGTGAGAGAGGCAAAACATAGGTTGATAGAAACCGATCGAAATAGCTGATGGCTGAATACAAACACATCTCTCCAAAACTGAAGTGGGTGCAAGCCTGTAAAGAGCAAAACAAACATTGAGTTATTAGTGAAACTGTTGAGGGGGAAAAAGCACTTTTTCAATGCATTTCTCAATTCTGCAAAAGAAAAAAGTGTTGCTGCAGAGACAATACAGAGTTCTTGGAATCAAGAAAAGGGTTGTGATCATCATTCATGTGTCAAATTGAATGAGTAATAAAAATCAACGAGACTTATGATGAAATCCCATTAAGGAAAAATGATGAGAGAATCAAGAATTTTCCCCAAAAAAAATGGCAAGAAAATGATGATGGAGGGATGATGATGATCAATGTGAAATAAAATGTATGGCCCATTTTTTGCAAATGAAGATTTAGCAAAATCATATAATCAAGAAATGGGAATCAAACCCACCTTCAACATCCAATCAAGAGCCTCTCTTCTCAACCCATAATCCAACTCTCCATTCCTCAGTCTAGCAAGGTAATCTTTTCTTGGCAAGTGTTCTCTTTCTCTCTCTAACATGTGATGAACACACTCTTCACTGAGGCATGGGAGATTAACCAATGGCTCTGAATCTGATAACCCATTGCTAAAAATCAAATCTTTTTCACCTTTTCTTTGATAGATTTGGTCAGTGGAAGGTTGGGGAGGATCATCATCACCACCGCCATTATCATCGTCATAAAAGCTCAAGCCTTTTGTTTCTTCATTGCAGAAGAGGTCTGAAGATGCAGAGTCAAAGGCAGCCATTGGGAAATCGCCCTCAATCAATGTTGCTTTGCTGTCAATGGAAGTTGGTCAAAAAAATCTCATAAAGATTGGGTTTTTATGGTGTTTCTTTTGCATTGCTAAAGATTGGTATTATGTTTCTGCCATATCTGCAGCAAGGCCCAGAGAGAGGAGACAGAGAGAGGGAAGGGACCGGAAGTGAGAGACTATCTATATACACAACTAGAGAGAGAGAACAGGGAATGGAATTGAGGTTTTTATTGAAAACTAGTTTGTCTTTAGGGTAAAAGGTGAAGTTGAGTGAGAAATAAAAACAGATTATAAAAAATAAGTTTATTTTAAGAGGTACTATTAAATAAAATAGTAGTAGTACATTAATTCAAGAAAACTAAGGGCAATGAATTTTTATAATTACAAAAAATCATCTTTTGGAAAAATATTGATTGATTGAAAATATTTTATTTTTCGGACACTTTTTAGATGGAAAAGATTTGATTGACTAGTTGGAGAGCTGGGGACAGCGATGACGTAATAATCATCTTTTTAATTAATTGGTTTTATGTACAATGAAGTTGACCAGATTTGGTTTTCATTACACTAGTATTTCCTAAACTTACTTCCACATAAATTTCAATATTTAATTAAAGTTAGTTAAATTGGGATAACGAGTACGAGTTGCATAGATTGGAAGATGTAGTATCGAATAATAGTTATTCCGTATTGTAATTATAATCGTGAACTTTGCTTTCATCTTTACTTAAAAATCACGTTATGTATGCGATATCCCGTATTTTCGGTGTTGAAAGGATTTAGAATTTTCTAAAATTAAATAATTTTGACTAAACCTTTTAAAAGTTTATTCTCTAAATGCTACCTACGAATCTATACACGCTTGAATCGTATATTGAATTTCATAAATTGTATTCAATTGTCATGATTATTCGTAATTGACTGCAAATCTAATATAGCACGAATAACCATTATATTTATATATTCAACTTGTTGATTTAATCACGTAGCATCAATTGTTATCTATGTTGGAAAAATATGCAAATCTAAGTTGATAGATTTTGAAAAACTTTATATTAAATATCCATTTCTTTGATATTGTTATTTAATTTCTGAATCTCCATCTCATTAGGTAATTAAGTACAAAATTAATGTGGTTAAAAAGATCAATACGTACACTCCAAATTTATATTTAGGGGCTGATCTAAGATTGTGAGAAAAGAAAGTCGAAATTTGAAAACTCAATTGAAAAATGAATGAAGTGTGGATTTGGGAAGAGCGAAATATGAACAAAAAAAAATCAAAAATTAATAAATTACACATAAAAATTTGGATTTCAACATAATTGGGGGTTGTCGCCACCGGATGCCCATCTTTGGATTATATCATAATTTGCAACATCCAAATATTAGATACGGGTAATGTATAATTCTGGTTGCAAAAATACAAGAAATCAAATTATTTTGATATTTTCATAAATCAATTTCTCACTTTTTTTCACACACTACACGCATAGATTACACTATAATTTATATTCACCTTTACAAATTGAGGGATTAGACCCAAAAAATCCAGACAGAAACAACTTTAAACAACAAGCATCCCATGTCACGTGTTTAACACAACGTTCATATCTCAACCCTTTCTTTTGTTCCTTCCACTTTGTGTTAATATATTAAATTAACTAAGCATGTAAATGCATGCATGGAATTTGGAAAGGTGGTCCCCAATTAGTCATTGATTAACAATCAAAATTGTTTTTTTTGTGGATTCTAACTCGATCCGCAACTAAGTTTTAATTTTGATGCAAATCATGCATGCATTAATGTATAAGGGATATATATACAGTTAAACCTCGATAAAGTAATATTCGATAGAGTAATAACTTCGCTTAGATAATAGTTTCTTCTGGTCCCGACTTGGATTAATAGACTAAAATAATAATCGACAAGATAATAACCTCGTTAAATGAATGTTTTTATTCGTTTCCCATGTTATTACTTTAAAGAGGTTTAACTGTATTTTTATACGAATCTTTCTCGGTATTATTGACAGCGATTCTACCACCATTTTCACACCGCTTTGATGATATATTCAATTCGAATTCAACATAATAGAAGGTACATTATATGTTGTGAGGTTTGTTATTCTTTGGTCATATGTTGAAATGACCAGGGCCAGAAATAGAAAGAAGAATTCAAAGTCACAGCTCATATTGTCCAATAATTCATCAAAATATACATCTCTTTTTTACTCCCTTTAGTCTTGCATCTTTATGTCCAAAGACTCATCATTCACATTTTACAAACTGTGTAAGAAAAAAAAAAGAATCAAGTCAATACCACTTTCTCATTGGCGCTAAATATTCAAATTTCTTGAACAAAAGAAATGCATGTAAGATTCTGCAACCCATAAATCCATCCGTGACATAGTTGAGAATCAATAGTGAAAAATCTTAGGGTTGTGACCTCATAGTCAAAGATTTTCCCAACTTTCATCAATTAATTCGCAAAATCATAGAATTATATAAGCGGATCCATGATTAATAATTGAGAGGCGAGATCTATAAGTAAAAGAGTTTCAGAAATGTATGCAATATCCGGTGTAGATACACAATTAAGGGGTCGTAAAATCTTAGAATTATATAACTCGTAATTGAGATGCGAAAGCTCCAATTTAGAGAATTTAAAAAATATATATATAATATTCAGTGTAGGTACATGATTTAGAGTTGCATGCACGCATCCCCGAAATCCGCCTATACCGGCACAATCAAAATTTCAAAATTTGAAGTATGATACCTTATTCTAGATCACCATAGAAATACCCACAAATAACGACGATCTTAACGACGGAAACATAAATTATTGCTAACAAGCAACGGAATACCGACGGTTTTACGTCGCATTAATAAACGAGATGGTAAATCGTATAATTGTAGCAATAAACAAACTTAGATTTAAATTGAGCAGCATCATCGTTACATCTTTCACAGACTGTTTTGAGTCAAAACTTTGGAAACGGACAGGTGACTGCAAAAAATCAGTTGCTTTTCATTTTCTTGTGCTTTTTTTCATGCAACAGCAATGATTTTATTGTCTTTCGGTAGACAATTATATTTTCTACCGACTTCTTCTTGGTATTTGGACAGCCATAGATTTTACTATTGGTTGGGTTGGACCACTAATCATAATCATTATCATATTTTCAAACAAATAGATTATCAAAGTCCAGGACAAATTTGATTTGTAGGTTAATTTGGATCGAGAATTAATTATCATTGCTAATACTACATATCACAAACTTAATCCCATCCATCTTGTCAATATGTACTTGATGCCTAGTGCCTATCTATCTCTCCCTCTCTAAACAAAATAGAGTATGTAATAATGATGATAGGCCCAACCCACACCTCATGTCCAAGTCCATCAGCTTCTCGAGCCCAATCTTTTGTCGGCCCATTTGTAGTTAATTTGGCCCGTGTGATCGTGTCCGTTACCGCGATCCTTGCTCAGCCCATTACTGAACCCTAGCTATAAAAGGCTAAGGGTGTGGGTTGAGAAGGCGATGCGCAACTGTTGTCTATCTTCTTTCTCTCTTAATTCATCTCTTATCTCTATTAGGTTTCGAGTAATTCTGTGAGAGTGTGAGATAGCATGTGTAATATCTGAATGGTAGCTTGTTGGTGCTGTGTGGTGTGGTGTGGTGACTGTACTTAGGAGGTCTAAGCCTTGTTAATCATCTTCAGATCTCATTTGTAATCTTCGATCCTTACAGTGGTATCAGAGCGGGTTCATCACCGCTAGACCACCCCCACCTCAGACTGCTTCGATCGCGAACGAGCGGTTTAAACCCATAACCCTAGATATGAGTAGTCCCCTATAAAACAGGTAACACGGGGTTAATATCTCCGAACCCCGCTCTGGTAAAGTAGCTAAACCTCTTGTTCTTTCAATTTTGGTAGAATCTGTCAACTGGTGCAGTTAGGTTTGGGACTTGTCTGCTGATAGAATCTGCCAACTGGTGCAGTTAGGTTTTGTGATCTTATATGCTTACTTGTTCCAACTTGTTCAGTTTTTTGTGGTTCTGAAAATTTTTCTTGCTTTTGCTGCTATTCTTCGAGCCTGAATTTGAATTGTTCTTTGTCTGTCACTGATCTTAATCTATCAACTCTTTAACTGTGATCTACGGTTGTTTCCTTTAGTTAAATCCTTTGACAGTGGACTAAGGTGACCCCCTGCGCCCAGGACTAGATCCTGCGATTGTGAACTGGGAAATCCCTTTGTCTGAAAAGTGTCTGATATCAACCCAAAAGGGTCAATATCATTTTTCATTATGTGTGCTTTCCAATCCTCTAGTGGAATTGCCACTTTTAATGGAAAAACTGATTTTAATTTGTGGAAAAAGAGAATGATTGCTATTTTGATTGAAAAACGTGTTTCTACTCCTATTATTCATACTTTTGAAGCTCATTTATCTGAAAAGAAAAATAATGAGATGGATGATCTTGCCTTGTCTGCTATTACTTTGAATCTGTCTGACTCTGTGTTTAGGAAAGTAGAACATCTTTCTTCTGCTAAAGAAACATGGGATAGATTAAATGAGTTATATACTGAAACCTCCCTGCCCTCAAAGATGTATTTGTTGCAGAGTTTATTTAAATTCAAGCTAGATATGTCTAATGATATGGATGTGAACTTAGATCAGTTTAATAAATTGTTACAGTTAATTAAACATACATGTGGCACAAGTATTGATAATTATGCCCCTATTGCCTTGTTAAATGTCATACCTGAGTCTCATAATGATATCCAGTATGCCATTAAGTATGAGAGAGATAAAATAGAACTTTAGACTGTGACAAGTGCCCTTAAGAATAAGGAAATGGATTTAAGGTTCAATAGAGAGGTTAGAGTCACTGAACAAAATACATCTTATCAGTTGAGGGGCAGAACTAGTGATAGGACTACTACTTCCTATAGTTTTGAGAAAGGAGGGAAGAAGCACACTCAAAGGCCTAGGTCTAAGTCTAGAAGCAAAGGTAGAAAGTGTTTCAATTGTGGGGAATATGAACATTACCAGAAAGACTATCCTTATCCTAGGAAAGGAAAACAACATACTGATCAGAAGAGTGTCTCCAATGCTATTTTAGGGCATGATTATGAAAATAACATTCTTGGAAACTATTTTATGGTTACTGAACCTAAATGTTTTCCTTATGTGAATAATGTGAATTCAAAATTAATCAATGAATGGATCATGGATTCTGGCAGTGCATATCATGTTTCTTCTTTTAAAGAATGTTTTTCAAAACTGAAAACTGGTAATTTTGGTTATGTTATTGTTGCCAATAAGCATAAATGTTATGTGTTTGGAATTTGTGATATTTGTTTAAAATTCAAATCTAGTTTTGAATATACTATGAAGGATGTGAGGTATGTACCTGATGTTGCATGCAATCTTCTGTCTTTTACTGCCTTAAAAAATGATGGTTTTGGTGGGAGTTAGGGAAATAGGTGGATGAAAGTTAAAAAGGGCTCTTTAGTTGTGTTTAAATCTAGAAGAACCAATAACTTGTATCATTTTACTGCTATCCCTGTTAACTCTGCATCCAATGTGAATGCATCTTTTTCTGACAAAACCGTTATGTGGCATCAAAGACTAGGGCATGCTAGCTCTAAGAATCTGTCCATTCTGAGAAAATCTAGTGTCTTTGGTAAAGACAAACTTTCTGATTAGCCATTTTGTGATTCATGTGTGCTTGGTAAACATCATAAAGTCTCTTTTCCTGTCACTGTTTCATCTAATAGAACTGTTGCATCTGATATACTTGAATATATACATGTTGATGTTTGGGGACCCTCTAGTACCCCCACTCATAGTGGTTGTAGATACTATATGTGTATCATTAGATGATTTTTCTAGAAAAACTTGGTTGTTTCTTTTAAAACATAAGTCTGAAGTTTTTCAAATATTTTCTGACTGGAAAGTGAGAACTGAAAATCAAACTGGCAAGAAAATCAAGGTGCTTAGGACAGATAATGGCCTTGAATTTTATAATTTTCCTTTTGACAACTTGTGTGTGAAGTCAGGGATTAGAAGACATAAAACTGTCCCCTATAACCCTCAGCAGAATGGGGTAGTGGAAAGGATGAATAGGACCTTATTAGATAAGGTAAGGTGCATGCTAGAAAGTTCAGAGTTATCTAAGAACTTCTGGGGTATAACTGCTTTAACTGCCACCTATCTTATTAATAGATTGCCTTACAGTTCTCTTAAGGACAGTGCCCTAAATCTTTTTTTACATGAAAACCTTTGGATCTTTCTCATCTTAGAGTGTTTGGTTGTGCTTGCATTTGTGCATAAAAAAGGTGATAAGTTAGATTCTAGGTCTAAGAAATGAATTTTTCTAAGTTATCCAGAAGGGGTAAAAGGGTACAGGCTTTGGGATATGAGTCAGCTAGGTTTTAAGGTAATTATCAGTACGGAGATGGTTTTCAATGAATCTGATTTTCCTTGTTTGCCTGCTTCTGTTTCTCCCTCTAATAATGTTACTCCTTCTAAGGTGGAGCCTCAACCTCTTCTGTCTGAACCTGCAGCCTTTGATTGTGAATCTGAACCTATGTAGATCATGCTGAGTCCAGTGGTACTTTTGAATATGTGTGTCTGTTGATTCTGATTCCTTGTCTGACTTTTATCTGCATGATAATTCTGTTCCTGATATTGTGGCTGATCCTGGTGTGTCTGATTATCTGTTATCTAGAGATAGACCTAGAAGAGATATTCATGCTCCTCCCAAATATGATGATTATGTTATGTATGTTCTTAGTGTATGTGATTCTTTGGATAATGAACCAACATGTTATTTTGATGTTATTCACTCTGCTTCATCTGATAAGTGGATAAGTGCTATGCAATCTGAGATGCACTCTTTGCATGTGAATAATACTTGGATTCTTGTTCCCAAGCCTGCTTCCTGTTCTATTGTGGATTGTAAGTGGCTTTTCAAACTCAAACATGAACCTAAGTCTCTTAGATATAAAGCTAGATTAGTTGCTAAGGGCTTTACTCAAAAAGAGGGGGTAGATTATTCAGAAATCTTTGCTCCTGTTGTGAAATTGACTACTGTGAGCATTTTGCTTTCTTTAGTTGCTCATTTTAACTGGGAACTGAAACAAATTGATGTTACTACTGCTTTTCTTCATAGTGACTTAGATAAAAAGATATACATGAGACAACCTGAAGGCTCTGTGGATTCTGAAAAACCTGATCATGTGTGCTTGCTGCAAAAAGCTTTATATGGTTTAAAACAGTCTCCTAGGCAGTGGAATAAAAAGTTTGATCAATGCATGCTTTCTTTAAATTTTATCGAAGCTCTTTTGATCATTGTCTCTATTATAATAAAGTTGAAATTGTTCCTGTATACTTATTGATATATGTGGATGATATGTTAATTGTCAATCTTTGTGCTAAGTCTATTAAACATGTTCAAAAGTGCCTAAGTGACAACTTTGATTGAAATGAAGGATTTGGGAGATGCCAAAAAGATACTTGGCATGAATATTAATAGAGATAGAAAGCATGGTACTCTTGTCCTAAATCATATTTCTTATGTGGATAAGATTTTGAGTAAATTTTCTACGTCTCTTTCAAAACCTGTTAATGTACCTCTTGCTTCTCATGTTGTGTTAAGTAAGGATCAGTCCCCAAAAACTGATTCTAAAATTTTTGATATGCAAAAGGTACCTTATCCTAATGCTATAGGGTTTGGTATGTATCTTATGGTGAGTACTAGGCCAGATATAACCTATGCTGTGAGTTGTTTGAGCAGATATATGTCTAATACAGGTTTGATTCACTGGAATGCTTTAAAGTGGCTATTTAGATATTTGAAATCTACTAAGTATGTTGGATTAAGATTTTCAAAGTATTTTGATAGTACAAAACTCATTGGTTATGTGGATTCTAATTATGCTAATGATAGAGACAATAGGAAGTCTACTACTTCATATGTGTTTACTTTCTGTGGGTCTTGTATTAGTTGGAAATCACAGTTGCAGCCTATTGTGACTTTATCTACCACTGAGGTAGAATATGTTGCTGTTGCTGAAGCTTTAAAGGAAATTGTTTGGCTTAAGGGCCTCTTGTCTGAACTAAAATTTCTGCATTAAGATGTGACTTTGTTTTCTGATAGTCAATCTACTATTCAGTTGTGCAAAAATCCTGTGTTTCATGATCGAACCAAGCATATTGATGTTAGATATCATTTTATACGGGATATGGTTGATAAAGACATTGTGATACTTGATAAGATTCATACAGATCTTAATCCAGCTTATATGGGTACTAAATGCTTAAGTGTTGAGAAGCTTAACACTTGTCTTAAGATTCTGAATCTTGATCTAAGGTAGAATTTGTGTGTTTTCTTCTACTGTTGCATGTGTTTGCTGGATGCAGGGAATCAACTGCGGGTCTGCAGAGAAGGGGCGATGATGACAACTTAATTCCAAGTACAAGTCTTCCTTCATTTTTTGAAGGCATACCACATCTAGGCCTAAGGTGGAGTATGTAATGCTGATAGGCTCAGCCCACACCTCGTGCCCAAGCCTATCAGCTTCTCGAGCCCAGTCTTCTGATGGCCCAATTGCTATTAATTTGGCCCGTGTGATCCGCGTTCGTTACCGCGATCCTTGCTCAGCCCGTTACTGAACCCTAGCTATAAAAGGCTAGGGGTGTGGGTCGAGAAGGTGATGCGCAGCTGTTGTCTATCTTCTTTCTCTCTTGATTCATCTCCTCTCTGTTAGATTTCGAGTGATTCTGTGAGAGTGTGAGATAACTTGTGTTATAGCTGAGTGGTAGCTTATTGGTGCTGTGTGGTGTGGTGACTGTACATAGGAGGTCTGAGCCTTGTTAATCATCTTCAGATTTCATTTGTAATCTTCGATCCTTACAGAATACATTATTACCCTACACATTAGAATGTTTGAAGTGAAGTCTGTAAGAACTCGTAAGTAGATTAGTATCAACAGGATTTTCTCTATCGACGAACATTAAATCTTGTCCAAAATAACAGCATTCAAAAGCCTATAACAATAATCACCTTGTGTTAAATACTCCTTCCGTCTCATTATACGTTTTCGTATATTTTTTTGACTGTCTATTAGAAGCGCGGTTCAAACTTAAAATAATAATCACTCCGCCCATTCGACTTGTCTGGTTTCTTTTCGGCGCGGTTATTTATGCGGGTTATTTTTATATAATAAAAGTGCGGAACCCATGTAATTAAATAATTATTTAGAATTGATTTGTGTAGTAGAAATATGAGATCCATATAGATATTTAAATGTTTAAAGTTGATTTGAGCGGGCAAAGGTGTAAGATTAATTTTCTTATTTAGAAAATAGGCAAATGAGATGGGACAACCCAAAAAGAAAATGTGTACAAATTGGGTGCCCATCGATTGTTATCCGTTTCTTGCTGGAAATTGACGCAAGATATGTCCTTGAGATCATCGTCTTGACGGAGATTCAAGAAGAACTCGACGACCTGTCTGATGAGATAGTGGGACAGAGCCTTAGATAATAAAGTTTGAAGGCCTGAGAACTCAAGGGCGTCAAAGATGAGGTCCATGCACTCCACACCGCAAGATCTGAAAGCGAGTATTGGTTCGAACCAGACTCTTTTGTTGTCAATGATTTCCTACATGTCTGATGGAATCAAAACTTCATTACTTGAGGACGTCGCCATTGTAGATGAAAGCTAAAGTATGAGAAATAAGTAGATGATAAAGTAAGAGAAATAGAAAATGAGTGAAATAGTGAGAAAATAGATAATAAAGTATAAGAGAGAAAATTATTAATATAATGAGAGTAGATAGAGCAGGTGAAAGAAATAATAAAGTATGAGAGAAGTTATTTTATTTTTTCGGAAACGGATCGTTTAAATGGGACATCCCAAAAAGAAAAACAGATCGTTTCAAATGGGACGAATGAAATACTATTTTTGCCTGACTACACACTACTTTTACGCTACTTCACACATAAAGCAAAATTTTCTTAATTTTGTACCGAAAAGTTTTAAGTCACTAATAGCAGAACAAAGGTAGATATAACACAAGAATACGATATTAAAGCACGATATGCATACCATACACACAAGCACGAGCTACTAGATGTTTTACAGTAACAGCATACTAGAATTGCACGGGGAATTAAATTCAAACAACAAAATGAGGAAAAGAAAACTGCACTTGATCATATTTCTTTCTTGCTACATTCTGTTTAAGCAGCGCAAAAGGAAATTTGAATGAACAAGGGGCTCCCATTAGTTCGAAGAAAATAAGATCAGAATAAAATTAACAACCATCACCAGTCGTATGTATGCAAATTACAGATAGATTGTGACATTCAAGCCCACCTCCTTGAGGAGCTAGCAGATTGAGAGGATGGTTCTGGTTCAAGACTCGTCGATTTGATCCTGCAAACCCGAAAATATACAAGCATAAACGAACATCATATGAAATCCCTATGTCTCTTGTATTGACCAAAGGAAAGAAACCATCCTTATAACTAACCCGGCCTACTGCCTTCCAATGTAGGTAGGAATAGTTAACATTATCAACAATCAAGCAGTCGTAAATCGTAATAATTGTAAGGAAGCATTTTGGAAATATAATCAGCTATGGAGAGAACGAAAGAAGCGTTCTTGTTTCTAGTTTATAATTGCTGGGCTACCTGCATATCCGAGGTCCAAAGAGTGAGATTGTCCCTGAGAAGCTGCATGATGAGAGTGCTGTCCTTGTACGATTCTTCGCCCAACGTGTCCAACTCAGCAATGGCTTCTTCGAAAGCCTGTTCAGCAACATAGAAAGGTTCTCATTCTTGATAGAAAGGGGAACTCCTAATTCCATCAAGGTTTGTGCTTAAACATACGTCGGATATAGATTATGGAAGGAAGTAAAGTTCTTCAGCATTTCGAACAAGCAGTCTATACAATCACAACGGCAACTACTAGAGTGAAGTTAGCTATTCATATTTCTTTTCAAGAGGCATTTGCTCCTATAACCCAAACCCTTATAAGAAAACACAAATATAGTCAACCCTTAAAATCATATACACAAAATAGCCATTTGAGCCCCTTTTCTTCAGAAATCACATCATTCTCTGGGCTGATGGTAGTTCCTAAGGCGGGCCAATGGCCATCAGCCCTGCAAGAAATCACATTATATTACCATCGGCCTTTGATACATACCCTCACCCCGGCTCTCGTCCACTTTTAATTGTTTCTTGATCAGACAAGAAAAATACGAATTTCTACCAAAAAAGTAAACCTATTTGGCTATTATTGTATATAGTTATAACAAATGACTATATTTGTGTTTTTTATAGTGAGTTTGGATACATTTGTATATTACCACTTCTTTCACTTTGTTGCAGGAGAGTTCAACAATTTGTTCGTGCAGTCGGGCCTAAAACAAACTAAATGCATTACAGTATAATAAATCAGGGTGAATATAGAATGGTCGTTTAATTTTAGTCCTCTGCATTTTATTCACTCAGCCCAGCTTTAAATGTGTGACTGGAAATGGAAAGGACAGAATTTTCTCATAATGCAATAACCGAAGCAATAAACTCTACGAGGTGTATCATAACAAACCTGTTTTGCCATGCTGCAAGCTTTCTCTGATGCATTGAAAATCTCATAGTAAAAAACTGAGAAGTTCAGCGCCAAGCCCAACCGTATAGGATGAGTGGGTGCGAGTTCAGCAACTGCAATATCCTGCACATAGTAGTAGATCAGATAGATAGAGTCTAGTTAGAGCAGAGTAAATACAGCCATAGCAAATATAGCTTCCAAATTCTTAATAGATATCTATTACAAGCAGAGAAAGGATAATCTTCAAACGGCTCGTTATGACAGAGTTCAGATACAGTCTCTCTATTGCATAAACTTCGACTTATTAATAATCTGCAACTGCAAGTCACAAACCCACAAACTAGCCTGCTACAAGCTAACCACCATAACCTCAGCATCAAAAGATTTTCCCAATTAACAGTAAAGCTCCATTATTTTTCTCTCTTTCAATTTTCACGAAATAAGCATGGAATATACTCATTCGAAAATGGAGATCTTTAACAACAAAATGCCGTTTTGAGGTCGATTATACTACTATAGTTAATATGTATTAAATTCGTTAGAAGAAAAATCAAAAGTTCCTGATTAAAAGAAAGCACTTTGTAATCCCACCTCCTAGTTTGTCAAGTTTTAATCTTTGAGAAAAATTCAATCATAAGAATTTCATCATGTTATGAACTTCAAAAAAGGGCCAAAAATGCTCCAATTTTAGCCAAACAAAATAAAGTAAAAAGAAATGGACCACTAAGCCACTACTGGTCCATCAATCATCAATGCAAATCACATCTATGTGGAGGGATGCAAACAAAGATTCAAAAATATCAACACCACTAAAACGGCAGCAACAAGAAAGCAAATCAACACAAAAATCACAAATCACAAATCCAATCAAACCAAACTCCATAAACTAGCTTTACTGAGTAAATTGAGTGCAAATAGATAGTGAAAAAGGTAAACTGGTAGGATCGATTGATTAAAAAAATTATATACTTGAGCAGCTTTGTAGGCGAGCATAGTATCGTCAGCCGCCTCCTTGCGCTCATCCCCAACCTTAAACTCTGCTAAGTACCTGTGATAATCGCCCTTCATCTTCAAGTAAAACACCTTTGACTCGCTCGCGCCGGCGGAGGGGATCAAATGGTCGGCGAGAATTTTGAGGATTCCGGCGCAGACTTGCGAGAGCTCGGCCTCAACCTTAGATCTGTAGTCCTTGACGAGCGCGACGTGGTCGTCGTTCTTGCGGCCCTCCTCCTTCTGCTCGATGGAGGAGACAATGCGCCACGCGGCGCGCAGGGAGCCGATGACGTTCTTGTAGGCGATGGAGAGGAGGTTGCGCTCCTCGACGGAGAGCTCGGCGCCGTCGGAGCCGACGACGAGGCTGTCCATGTACTGGACCATCTCCTCGTAGCGCTCTGCTTGCTCCGCCAGCTTCGCCATGTAGAGGTACTGCTCCCGCGTCAGAGCCATCGGAGGGCGATTTTCAGATGGAGAGATTGTGGAAGTTTGAAGTGGAAATGAATACACACGATGTAAGCTGTCTGAAATAGTAGGGTTAGATATTTTAGGAAGCGTTGACGACGCGTGAAAGTCACGACTGCTTGCTGCTGTAGACTGACGTGGAAATAATATTGGAGTTTTTATTTTAGATAAAAGCTTCAATCCCCCAAAAGTATTGAATTATTGATGTTAATACTTTTTTCTTTAACTAGAAAAACATAATCTACATAATATATAGTATATATTATATTATATATATATATATGTATGTAACCTTATTGTTACTATTACTATGTTCGTGCTTTTTATTATCCCTTGAATTATGTAAATGTGCAACTTGATCCATTAGTTGTTTAATTTATTTAAAAATAAATAAAATTTCGACAAGAATTACAAGCTACATGTGACACTTGTAAAGTGAGGTAATATCTTCCTTAATTATTAATTTTGTGTAATGTTTCATGCTCTATTAGTTTTATCATAATATGCATTTTCATAGTTCATGGATTCAACCCAGTTTAGAAGAGTTTATCTGCAGTTTCTTTCAGCTTATTTTGAAAAATATGTGTTTTTGCACGTGTTTGACAGTACTTATGAAAACAACTTATTCTAAAAAAATAAGTTTTTTGATTTATTTTCATAAGCTGGTAAGAATAGTTTATGAAAAATAAATCATAATATCAAATAATCTGATGATAATTTTTTAAACCATACATTTTTTTTCCCAATTAAGTATTTATATGTAAATGTATTCAAATATAATATTTTATTTAATTTAAACACTTGTAACATAAATTATTTATGATATAAGCTAATTAAATTGTTTTATCAAACGAGGCGTAAAAAGTAAATTAATTGCACATTTTTAATTTAGAGGCAAAAGTGTAAGAAATACTCCCTCCGTTCCACTTCATTAGTCAACTTTCTTTTCGGCACGGAGATTAAGAAAGTTATTTATTGTGTGTAAAATAGATAAAGTATTGGGGTCCACTTGAATATATTAGAGTATTATTTTAAATTAAAAGGGGAAAATGGACTAATGGAATGGAACAACTCAAAAAGAAAAAGTTGACTAATTGAGTGAAACAGAGGGAATAAAAAATTAAAAACTTTAAAATGTTATATTGTGGGTCCGCGCGTGTCTGTATGGCACGTGGATACCAGCGGGGCGGCGACAACCAACTTATTCGGAATCTCAACATAGCATGAGATAAGGAGCAAGCTATTCCACGACCTTTCTCTATATTTGTAAAATGTGGTTGCACTATTTATGTATTTGCTTGGATAATTTCAAATTTTATTCGGCTATTATTGTGAAAAGACAATGCTTTTGATTCTTCCGAGGCCAAAATTAATAAGGTTGATAGTTTGGGACAAAATTAAAGGACATTAAGTGGTAAAAGTAACCATAATGAGGTTGATATGAAAATTCAAATTTATCCCTTCTCTCTCTCATTATATTGTCTTCTCTCTCTGGACATATTTGTATCTATACAATAATAGTGTTGTTCGAATTAAATTGTTGGGACTGACAAAGTAGCTTTCTTTAATAATTATAAAAGGGACTTAAATAGGAACCATATAATTGTGCATAGTGGTTTCTTTTACGTCGGTGAAGGACCATTGTTGCTCCAACCCTAAATAATATGAGTAAATATTGATTCTCTATTTTTCCCCTAATATTTAAATTGATTTTCTATTTTCCATTGAATTAAATAAGATATCATAATTTTATCGATCGTATTTGTCTTTCCATTCGTCTCACCTTTATTTTCTGCTGACATGGCTTCAACATTAACTTAGTTACAACATTAAATACAAACATAGTATTTGATTAACTTATTCATTCAAATAAAATTTGGTGCTGATTTACATTTTACAAACTTTAGGGAAAGTGGCAAATGAGAACGAATATGACTCAATTAAAAGATGGATGATCAATTTGAATGAGAAATGTGAAAGGTCAAATGTGACGATAAAATTGAGATGATTAGATTTATATGATACTATTGAAAAATGAAGATCAATGTGCATATTATGGAAAAAGGCGGAAAACCAATTTGATCGTTTACTCTATAAATATACGTATGTATTATCCATTTATTTAAATTATTTGTATAATTATATTAATTGAGTTTTATTTTTATTTTTTTGAAAATGCAAAACCCATAATTTAAATGAGAAAAAAGAGGAAGCAAATAAGCTGAAAAGACGAAAAGAGACAACATAATTGTCACAGCTTCCTCGTGTTTAGCAATTCAGTTGAACAACCCGAGGTTAAACCCTAGCAACTTTCCCTATTTATTTCCTGACATTCACTTCGAATTCGACCATGATCGCAGGTGTGGAGGTGTGCACAGCTCGAGGCATTCCGAATATCCCCTCAATCCACCCGAAGCTTCTCTCTCCTAATTGAATTCACTCCTTCAATTGCACAACTCAATTCCTTTTCATGCTTAGGCAAATGCGATTGGACTCCGGTCAGTTTTACTTGTTAATCGGCGTTCTTTCCTATTTATCGTATTGAACAGCTACGTTTTTCCATTTCAGAATGACTGTGTTGATACGTTCCTCTTTTTTTTTGCAAAATTTCGTTGAACATATTTGAATTTGCTGTTTTGTTATGGTTTTTACCTGAAGTGTTTCTCGGTTGATCTGAATAATTGTTAGCCAGAATTTCTGAAATGTTTAAAATTTTATGTTTTTTGAAATTGGTTGCTTAAACAGGACTGAGATGCCGTATCAATTCATCTTTGAGGCCGATCACATCTGAGGAAACCTCGTCTGAGAGAACTCCATATGGTGAGGATGAACCTGAACCTAATGGCGAGATAATTGTGCAGAAAACTTATCTCGACGAAAAGAAAGAAGACGATACTCAGCCTGATGAAGAATCGCAAAAAGTTTCTTTGACTGATTATCCGGAGTTTTTGAAATTTCTGGAGGAATTTGATATAAAGGTATTTCTTTAATCCTGTGTGCCTGCAGTATATGTAATTTACTGTATCTCAGTTTTTTATGATATCCAGATTCCCCCCCCCCCCCCCCCCCCCCCCCCCCCCCCCCCCCCCCCCCCCCCCCCCCCCCCCCCCCCCCCCCCCCCCCCCCCCCCCCCCCCCCCCCCCCCCCCCCCCCCCCCCCCCCCCCCCCCCCCCCCCCCCCCCCCCCCCCCCCCCCCCCCCCCCCCCCCCCCCCCCCCCCCCCCCCCCCCCCCCCCCCCCCCCCCCCCCCCCCCCCCCCCCCCCCCCCCCCCCCCCCCCCCCCCCCCCCCCCCCCCCCCCCCCCCCCCCCCCCCCCCCCCCCCCCCCCCCCCCCCCCCCCCCCCCCCCCCCCCCCCCCCCCCCCCCCCCCCCCCCCCCCCCCCCCCCCCCCCCCCCCCCCCCCCCCCCCCCCCCCCCCCCCCCCCCCCCCCCCCCCCCCCCCCCCCCCCCCCCCCCCCCCCCCCCCCCCCCCCCCCCCCCCCCCCCCCCCCCCCCCCCCCCCCCCCCCCCCCCCCCCCCCCCCCCCCCCCCCCCCCCCCCCCCCCCCCCCCCCCCCCCCCCCCCCCCCCCCCCCCCCCCCCCCCCCCCCCCCCCCCCCCCCCCCCCCCCCCCCCCCCCCCCCCCCCCCCCCCCCCCCCCCCCCCCCCCCCCCCCCCCCCCCCCCCCCCCCCCCCCCCCCCCCCCCCCCCCCCCCCCCCCCCCCCCCCCCCCCCCCCCCCCCCCCCCCCCCCCCCCCCCCCCCCCCCCCCCCCCCCCCCCCCCCCCCCCCCCCCCCCCCCCCCCCCCCCCCCCCCCCCCCCCCCCCCCCCCCCCCCCCCCCCCCCCCCCCCCCCCCCCCCCCCCCCCCCCCCCCCCCCCCCCCCCCCCCCCCCCCCCCCCCCCCCCCCCCCCCCCCCCCCCCCCCCCCCCCCCCCCCCCCCCCCCCCCCCCCCCCCCCCCCCCCCCCCCCCCCCCCCCCCCCCCCCCCCCCCCCCCCCCCCCCCCCCCCCCCCCCCCCCCCCCCCCCCCCCCCCCCCCCCCCCCCCCCCCCCCCCCCCCCCCCCCCCCCCCCCCCCCCCCCCCCCCCCCCCCCCCCCCCCCCCCCCCCCCCCCCCCCCCCCCCCCCCCCCCCCCCCCCCCCCCCCCCCCCCCCCCCCCCCCCCCCCCCCCCCCCCCCCCCCCCCCCCCCCCCCCCCCCCCCCCCCCCCCCCCCCCCCCCCCCCCCCCCCCCCCCCCCCCCCCCCCCCCCCCCCCCCCCCCCCCCCCCCCCCCCCCCCCCCCCCCCCCCCCCCCCCCCCCCCCCCCCCCCCCCCCCCCCCCCCCCCCCCCCCCCCCCCCCCCCCCCCCCCCCCCCCCCCCCCCCCCCCCCCCCCCCCCCCCCCCCCCCCCCCCCCCCCCCCCCCCCCCCCCCCCCCCCCCCCCCCCCCCCCCCCCCCCCCCCCCCCCCCCCCCCCCCCCCCCCCCCCCCCCCCCCCCCCCCCCCCCCCCCCCCCCCCCCCCCCCCCCCCCCCCCCCCCCCCCCCCCCCCCCCCCCCCCCCCCCCCCCCCCCCCCCCCCCCCCCCCCCCCCCCCCCCCCCCCCCCCCCCCCCCCCCCCCCCCCCCCCCCCCCCCCCCCCCCCCCCCCCCCCCCCCCCCCCCCCCCCCCCCCCCCCCCCCCCCCCCCCCCCCCCCCCCCCCCCCCCCCCCCCCCCCCCCCCCCCCCCCCCCCCCCCCCCCCCCCCCCCCCCCCCCCCCCCCCCCCCCCCCCCCCCCCCCCCCCCCCCCCCCCCCCCCCCCCCCCCCCCCCCCCCCCCCCCCCCCCCCCCCCCCCCCCCCCCCCCCCCCCCCCCCCCCCCCCCCCCCCCCCCCCCCCCCCCCCCCCCCCCCCCCCCCCCCCCCCCCCCCCCCCCCCCCCCCCCCCCCCCCCCCCCCCCCCCCCCCCCCCCCCCCCCCCCCCCCCCCCCCCCCCCCCCCCCCCCCCCCCCCCCCCCCCCCCCCCCCCCCCCCCCCCCCCCCCCCCCCCCCCCCCCCCCCCCCCCCCCCCCCCCCCCCCCCCCCCCCCCCCCCCCCCCCCCCCCCCCCCCCCCCCCCCCCCCCCCCCCCCCCCCCCCCCCCCCCCCCCCCCCCCCCCCCCCCCCCCCCCCCCCCCCCCCCCCCCCCCCCCCCCCCCCCCCCCCCCCCCCCCCCCCCCCCCCCCCCCCCCCCCCCCCCCCCCCCCCCCCCCCCCCCCCCCCCCCCCCCCCCCCCCCCCCCCCCCCCCCCCCCCCCCCCCCCCCCCCCCCCCCCCCCCCCCCCCCCCCCCCCCCCCCCCCCCCCCCCCCCCCCCCCCCCCCCCCCCCCCCCCCCCCCCCCCCCCCCCCCCCCCCCCCCCCCCCCCCCCCCCCCCCCCCCCCCCCCCCCCCCCCCCCCCCCCCCCCCCCCCCCCCCCCCCCCCCCCCCCCCCCCCCCCCCCCCCCCCCCCCCCCCCCCCCCCCCCCCCCCCCCCCCCCCCCCCCCCCCCCCCCCCCCCCCCCCCCCCCCCCCCCCCCCCCCCCCCCCCCCCCCCCCCCCCCCCCCCCCCCCCCCCCCCCCCCCCCCCCCCCCCCCCCCCCCCCCCCCCCCCCCCCCCCCCCCCCCCCCCCCCCCCCCCCCCCCCCCCCCCCCCCCCCCCCCCCCCCCCCCCCCCCCCCCCCCCCCCCCCCCCCCCCCCCCCCCCCCCCCCCCCCCCCCCCCCCCCCCCCCCCCCCCCCCCCCCCCCCCCCCCCCCCCCCCCCCCCCCCCCCCCCCCCCCCCCCCCCCCCCCCCCCCCCCCCCCCCCCCCCCCCCCCCCCCCCCCCCCCCCCCCCCCCCCCCCCCCCCCCCCCCCCCCCCCCCCCCCCCCCCCCCCCCCCCCCCCCCCCCCCCCCCCCCCCCCCCCCCCCCCCCCCCCCCCCCCCCCCCCCCCCCCCCCCCCCCCCCCCCCCCCCCCCCCCCCCCCCCCCCCCCCCCCCCCCCCCCCCCCCCCCCCCCCCCCCCCCCCCCCCCCCCCCCCCCCCCCCCCCCCCCCCCCCCCCCCCCCCCCCCCCCCCCCCCCCCCCCCCCCCCCCCCCCCCCCCCCCCCCCCCCCCCCCCCCCCCCCCCCCCCCCCCCCCCCCCCCCCCCCCCCCCCCCCCCCCCCCCCCCCCCCCCCCCCCCCCCCCCCCCCCCCCCCCCCCCCCCCCCCCCCCCCCCCCCCCCCCCCCCCCCCCCCCCCCCCCCCCCCCCCCCCCCCCCCCCCCCCCCCCCCCCCCCCCCCCCCCCCCCCCCCCCCCCCCCCCCCCCCCCCCCCCCCCCCCCCCCCCCCCCCCCCCCCCCCCCCCCCCCCCCCCCCCCCCCCCCCCCCCCCCCCCCCCCCCCCCCCCCCCCCCCCCCCCCCCCCCCCCCCCCCCCCCCCCCCCCCCCCCCCCCCCCCCCCCCCCCCCCCCCCCCCCCCCCCCCCCCCCCCCCCCCCCCCCCCCCCCCCCCCCCCCCCCCCCCCCCCCCCCCCCCCCCCCCCCCCCCCCCCCCCCCCCCCCCCCCCCCCCCCCCCCCCCCCCCCCCCCCCCCCCCCCCCCCCCCCCCCCCCCCCCCCCCCCCCCCCCCCCCCCCCCCCCCCCCCCCCCCCCCCCCCCCCCCCCCCCCCCCCCCCCCCCCCCCCCCCCCCCCCCCCCCCCCCCCCCCCGGGGCCCCCCCCCCCCCCCCCCCCCCCCCCCCCCCCCCCCCCCCCCCCCCCCCCCCCCCCCCCCCCCCCCCCCCCCCCCCCCCCCCCCCCCCCCCCCCCCCCCCCCCCCCCCCCCCCCCCCCCCCCCCCCCCCCCCCCCCCCCCCCCCCCCCCCCCCCCCCCCCCCCCCCCCCCCCCCCCCCCCCCCCCCCCCCCCCCCCCCCCCCCCCCCCCCCCCCCCCCCCCCCCCCCCCCCCCCCCCCCCCCCCCCCCCCCCCCCCCCCCCCCCCCCCCCCCCCCCCCCCCCCCCCCCCCCCCCCCCCCCCCCCCCCCCCCCCCCCCCCCCCCCCCCCCCCCCCCCCCCCCCCCCCCCCCCCCCCCCCCCCCCCCCCCCCCCCCCCCCCCCCCCCCCCCCCCCCCCCCCCCCCCCCCCCCCCCCCCCCCCCCCCCCCCCCCCCCCCCCCCCCCCCCCCCCCCCCCCCCCCCCCCCCCCCCCCCCCCCCCCCCCCCCCCCCCCCCCCCCCCCCCCCCCCCCCCCCCCCCCCCCCCCCCCCCCCCCCCCCCCCCCCCCCCCCCCCCCCCCCCCCCCCCCCCCCCCCCCCCCCCCCCCCCCCCCCCCCCCCCCCCCCCCCCCCCCCCCCCCCCCCCCCCCCCCCCCCCCCCCCCCCCCCCCCCCCCCCCCCCCCCCCCCCCCCCCCCCCCCCCCCCCCCCCCCCCCCCCCCCCCCCCCCCCCCCCCCCCCCCCCCCCCCCCGGGGCCCCCCCCCCCCCCCCCCCCCCCCCCCCCCCCCCCCCCCCCCCCCCCCCCCCCCCCCCCCCCCCCCCCCCCCCCCCCCCCCCCCCCCCCCCCCCCCCCCCCCCCCCCCCCCCCCCCCCCCCCCCCCCCCCCCCCCCCCCCCCCCCCCCCCCCCCCCCCCCCCCCCCCCCCCCCCCCCCCCCCCCCCCCCCCCCCCCCCCCCCCCCCCCCCCCCCCCCCCCCCCCCCCCCCCCCCCCCCCCCCCCCCCCCCCCCCCCCCCCCCCCCCCCCCCCCCCCCCCCCCCCCCCCCCCCCCCCCCCCCCCCCCCCCCCCCCCCCCCCCCCCCCCCCCCCCCCCCCCCCCCCCCCCCCCCCCCCCCCCCCCCCCCCCCCCCCCCCCCCCCCCCCCCCCCCCCCCCCCCCCCCCCCCCCCCCCCCCCCCCCCCCCCCCCCCCCCCCCCCCCCCCCCCCCCCCCCCCCCCCCCCCCCCCCCCCCCCCCCCCCCCCCCCCCCCCCCCCCCCCCCCCCCCCCCCCCCCCCCCCCCCCCCCCCCCCCCCCCCCCCCCCCCCCCCCCCCCCCCCCCCCCCCCCCCCCCCCCCCCCCCCCCCCCCCCCCCCCCCCCCCCCCCCCCCCCCCCCCCCCCCCCCCCCCCCCCCCCCCCCCCCCCCCCCCCCCCCCCCCCCCCCCCCCCCCCCCCCCCCCCCCCCCCCCCCCCCCCCCCCCCCCCCCCCCCCCCCCCCCCCCCCCCCCCCCCCCCCCCCCCCCCCCCCCCCCCCCCCCCCCCCCCCCCCCCCCCCCCCCCCCCCCCCCCCCCCCCCCCCCCCCCCCCCCCCCCCCCCCCCCCCCCCCCCCCCCCCCCCCCCCCCCCCCCCCCCCCCCCCCCCGGGGGGGGGGGGGGGAAGGAAAACCCCCCCCCCCCCCCCCCCCCCCCCCCCCCCCCCCCCCCCCCCCCCCCCCCCCCCCCCCCCCCCCCCCCCCCCCCCCCCCCCCCCCCCCCCCCCCCCCCCCCCCCCCCCCCCCCCCCCCCCCCCCCCCCCCCCCCCCCCCCCCCCCCCCCCCCCCCCCCCCCCCCCCCCCCCCCCCCCCCCCCCCCCCCCCCCCCCCCCCCCCCCCCCCCCCCCCCCCCCCCCCCCCCCCCCCCCCCCCCCCCCCCCCCCCCCCCCCCCCCCCCCCCCCCCCCCCCCCCCCCCCCCCCCCCCCCCCCCCCCCCCCCCCCCCCCCCCCCCCCCCCCCCCCCCCCCCCCCCCCCCCCCCCCCCCCCCCCCCCCCCCCCCCCCCCCCCCCCCCCCCCCCCCCCCCCCCCCCCCCCCCCCCCCCCCCCCCCCCCCCCCCCCCCCCCCCCCCCCCCCCCCCCCCCCCCCCCCCCCCCCCCCCCCCCCCCCCCCCCCCCCCCCCCCCCCCCCCCCCCCCCCCCCCCCCCCCCCCCCCCCCCCCCCCCCCCCCCCCCCCCCCCCCCCCCCCCCCCCCCCCCCCCCCCCCCCCCCCCCCCCCCCCCCCCCCCCCCCCCCCCCCCCCCCCCCCCCCCCCCCCCCCCCCCCCCCCCCCCCCCCCCCCCCCCCCCCCCCCCCCCCCCCCCCCCCCCCCCCCCCCCCCCCCCCCCCCCCCCCCCCCCCCCCCCCCCCCCCCCCCCCCCCCCCCCCCCCCCCCCCCCCCCCCCCCCCCCCCCCCCCCCCCCCCCCCCCCCCCCCCCCCCCCCCCCCCCCCCCCCCCCCCCCCCCCCCCCCCCCCCCCCCCCCCCCCCCCCCCCCCCCCCCCCCCCCCCCCCCCCCCCCCCCCCCCCCCCCCCCCCCCCCCCCCCCCCCCCCCCCCCCCCCCCCCCCCCCCCCCCCCCCCCCCCCCCCCCCCCCCCCCCCCCCCCCCCCCCCCCCCCCCCCCCCCCCCCCCCCCCCCCCCCCCCCCCCCCCCCCCCCCCCCCCCCCCCCCCCCCCCCCCCCCCCCCCCCCCCCCCCCCCCCCCCCCCCCCCCCCCCCCCCCCCCCCCCCCCCCCCCCCCCCCCCCCCCCCCCCCCCCCCCCCCCCCCCCCCCCCCCCCCCCCCCCCCCCCCCCCCCCCCCCCCCCCCCCCCCCCCCCCCCCCCCCCCCCCCCCCCCCCCCCCCCCCCCCCCCCCCCCCCCCCCCCCCCCCCCCCCCCCCCCCCCCCCCCCCCCCCCCCCCCCCCCCCCCCCCCCCCCCCCCCCCCCCCCCCCCCCCCCCCCCCCCCCCCCCCCCCCCCCCCCCCCCCCCCCCCCCCCCCCCCCCCCCCCCCCCCCCCCCCCCCCCCCCCCCCCCCCCCCCCCCCCCCCCCCCCCCCCCCCCCCCCCCCCCCCCCCCCCCCCCCCCCCCCCCCCCCCCCCCCCCCCCCCCCCCCCCCCCCCCCCCCCCCCCCCCCCCCCCCCCCCCCCCCCCCCCCCCCCCCCCCCCCCCCCCCCCCCCCCCCCCCCCCCCCCCCCCCCCCCCCCCCCCCCCCCCCCCCCCCCCCCCCCCCCCCCCCCCCCCCCCCCCCCCCCCCCCCCCCCCCCCCCCCCCCCCCCCCCCCCCCCCCCCCCCCCCCCCCCCCCCCCCCCCCCCCCCCCCCCCCCCCCCCCCCCCCCCCCCCCCCCCCCCCCCCCCCCCCCCCCCCCCCCCCCCCCCCCCCCCCCCCCCCCCCCCCCCCCCCCCCCCCCCCCCCCCCCCCCCCCCCCCCCCCCCCCCCCCCCCCCCCCCCCCCCCCCCCCCCCCCCCCCCCCCCCCCCCCCCCCGGGGGGGGGGGGGGGGGGGGGGGGGGGGCGCGCCGCGCCCCCCCCCGCGCCCCCCCCCCCCCCCGCGCGCCCGCCCCCCCCCCCCCCCGCCCCCCCCCCCCCCCCCCCCCCCCCCCCCCCCCCCCCCCCCCCCCCCCCCCCCCCCCCCCCCCCCCCCCCCCCCCCCCCCCCCCCCCCCCCCCCCCCCCCCCCCCCCCCCCCCCCCCCCCCCCCCCCCCCCCCCCCCCCCCCCCCCCCCCCCCCCCCCCCCCCCCCCCCCCCCCCCCCCCCCCCCCCCCCCCCCCCCCCCCCCCCCCCCCCCCCCCCCCCCCCCCCCCCCCCCCCCCCCCCCCCCCCCCCCCCCCCCCCCCCCCCCCCCCCCCCCCCCCCCCCCCCCCCCCCCCCCCCCCCCCCCCCCCCCCCCCCCCCCCCCCCCCCCCCCCCCCCCCCCCCCCCCCCCCCCCCCCCCCCCCCCCCCCCCCCCCCCCCCCCCCCCCCCCCCCCCCCCCCCCCCCCCCCCCCCCCCCCCCCCCCCCCCCCCCCCCCCCCCCCCCCCCCCCCCCCCCCCCCCCCCCCCCCCCCCCCCCCCCCCCCCCCCCCCCCCCCCCCCCCCCCCCCCCCCCCCCCCCCCCCCCCCCCCCCCCCCCCCCCCCCCCCCCCCCCCCCCCCCCCCCCCCCCCCCCCCCCCCCCCCCCCCCCCCCCCCCCCCCCCCCCCCCCCCCCCCCCCCCCCCCCCCCCCCCCCCCCCCCCCCCCCCCCCCCCCCCCCCCCCCCCCCCCCCCCCCCCCCCCCCCCCCCCCCCCCCCCCCCCCCCCCCCCCCCCCCCCCCCCCCCCCCCCCCCCCCCCCCCCCCCCCCCCCCCCCCCCCCCCCCCCCCCCCCCCCCCCCCCCCCCCCCCCCCCCCCCCCCCCCCCCCCCCCCCCCCCCCCCCCCCCCCCCCCCCCCCCCCCCCCCCCCCCCCCCCCCCCCCCCCCCCCCCCCCCCCCCCCCCCCCCCCCCCCCCCCCCCCCCCCCCCCCCCCCCCCCCCCCCCCCCCCGGGGGGGGGGGGGGGGGGGGGACCCCCCCCCCCCCCCCCCCCCCCCCCCCCCCCCCCCCCCCCCCCCCCCCCCCCCCCCCCCCCCCCCCCCCCCCCCCCCCCCCCCCCCCCCCCCCCCCCCCCCCCCCCCCCCCCCCCCCCCCCCCCCCCCCCCCCCCCCCCCCCCCCCCCCCCCCCCCCCCCCCCCCCCCCCCCCCCCCCCCCCCCCCCCCCCCCCCCCCCCCCCCCCCCCCCCCCCCCCCCCCCCCCCCCCCCCCCCCCCCCCCCCCCCCCCCCCCCCCCCCCCCCCCCCCCCCCCCCCCCCCCCCCCCCCCCCCCCCCCCCCCCCCCCCCCCCCCCCCCCCCCCCCCCCCCCCCCCCCCCCCCCCCCCCCCCCCCCCCCCCCCCCCCCCCCCCCCCCCCCCCCCCCCCCCCCCCCCCCCCCCCCCCCCCCCCCCCCCCCCCCCCCCCCCCCCCCCCCCCCCCCCCCCCCCCCCCCCCCCCCCCCCCCCCCCCCCCCCCCCCCCCCCCCCCCCCCCCCCCCCCCCCCCCCCCCCCCCCCCCCCCCCCCCCCCCCCCCCCCCCCCCCCCCCCCCCCCCCCCCCCCCCCCCCCCCCCCCCCCCCCCCCCCCCCCCCCCCCCCCCCCCCCCCCCCCCCCCCCCCCCCCCCCCCCCCCCCCCCCCCCCCCCCCCCCCCCCCCCCCCCCCCCCCCCCCCCCCCCCCCCCCCCCCCCCCCCCCCCCCCCCCCCCCCCCCCCCCCCCCCCCCCCCCCCCCCCCCCCCCCCCCCCCCCCCCCCCCCCCCCCCCCCCCCCCCCCCCCCCCCCCCCCCCCCCCCCCCCCCCCCCCCCCCCCCCCCCCCCCCCCCCCCCCCCCCCCCCCCCCCCCCCCCCCCCCCCCCCCCCCCCCCCCCCCCCCCCCCCCCCCCCCCCCCCCCCCCCCCCCCCCCCCCCCCCCCCCCCCCCCCCCCCCCCCCCCCCCCCCCCCCCCCCCCCCCCCCCCCCCCCCCCCCCCCCCCCCCCCCCCCCCCCCCCCCCCCCCCCCCCCCCCCCCCCCCCCCCCCCCCCCCCCCCCCCCCCCCCCCCCCCCCCCCCCCCCCCCCCCCCCCCCCCCCCCCCCCCCCCCCCCCCCCCCCCCCCCCCCCCCCCCCCCCCCCCCCCCCCCCCCCCCCCCCCCCCCCCCCCCCGGGGGGGGGGGGGGGGGGGACCCCCCCCCCCCCCCCCCCCCCCCCCCCCCCCCCCCCCCCCCCCCCCCCCCCCCCCCCCCCCCCCCCCCCCCCCCCCCCCCCCCCCCCCCCCCGGGGGGGGGGGGGGGGGGGAACCCCCCCCCCCCCCCCCCCCCCCCCCCCCCCCCCCCCCCCCCCCCCCCCCCCCCCCCCCCCCCCCCCCCCCCCCCCCCCCCCCCCCCCCCCCCCCCCCCCCCCCCCCCCCCCCCCCCCCCCCCCCCCCCCCCCCCCCCCCCCCCCCCCCCCCCCCCCCCCCCCCCCCCCCCCCCCCCCCCCCCCCCCCCCCCCCCCCCCCCCCCCCCCCCCCCCCCCCCCCCCCCCCCCCCCCCCCCCCCCCCCCCCCCCCCCCCCCCCCCCCCCCCCCCCCCCCCCCCCCCCCCCCCCCCCCCCCCCCCCCCCCCCCCCCCCCCCCCCCCCCCCCCCCCCCCCCCCCCCCCCCCCCCCCCCCCCCCCCCCCCCCCCCCCCCCCCCCCCCCCCCCCCCCCCCCCCCCCCCCCCCCCCCCCCCCCCCCCCCCCCCCCCCCCCCCCCCCCCCCCCCCCCCCCCCCCCCCCCCCCCCCCCCCCCCCCCCCCCCCCCCCCCCCCCCCCCCCCCCCCCCCCCCCCCCCCCCCCCCCCCCCCCCCCCCCCCCCCCCCCCCCCCCCCCCCCCCCCCCCCCCCCCCCCCCCCCCCCCCCCCCCCCCCCCCCCCCCCCCCCCCCCCCCCCCCCCCCCGGGGGGGGGGGGGGGGGGCCCCCCCCCCCCCCCCCCCCCCCCCCCCCCCCCCCCCCCCCCCCCCCCCCCCCCCCCCCCCCCCCCCCCCCCCCCCCCCCCCCCCCCCCCCCCCCCCCCCCCCCCCCCCCCCCCCCCCCCCCCCCCCCCCCCCCCCCCCCCCCCCCCCCCCCCCCCCCCCCCCCCCCCCCCCCCCCCCCCCCCCCCCCCCCCCCCCCCCCCCCCCCCCCCCCCCCCCCCCCCCCCCCCCCCCCCCCCCCCCCCCCCCCCCCCCCCCCCCCCCCCCCCCCCCCCCCCCCCCCCCCCCCCCCCCCCCCCCCCCCCCCCCCCCCCCCCCCCCCCCCCCCCCCCCCCCCCCCCCCCCCCCCCCCCCCCCCCCCCCCCCCCCCCCCCCCCCCCCCCCCCCCCCCCCCCCCCCCCCCCCCCCCCCCCCCCCCCCCCCCCCCCCCCCCCCCCCCCCCCCCCCCCCCCCCCCCCCCCCCCCCCCCCCCCCCCCCCCCCCCCCCCCCCCCCCCCCCCCCCCCCCCCCCCCCCCCCCCCCCCCCCCCCCCCCCCCCCCCCCCCCCCCGGGGGGGGGGGGGGGGGGACCCCCCCCCCCCCCCCCCCCCCCCCCCCCCCCCCCCCCCCCCCCCCCCCCCCCCCCCCCCCCCCCCCCCCCCCCCCCCCCCCCCCCCCCCCCCCCCCCCCCCCCCCCCCCCCCCCCCCCCCCCCCCCCCCCCCCCCCCCCCCCCCCCCCCCCCCCCCCCCCCCCCCCCCCCCCCCCCCCCCCCCCCCCCCCCCCCCCCCCCCCCCCCCCCCCCCCCCCCCCCCCCCCCCCCCCCCCCCCCCCCCCCCCCCCCCCCCCCCCCCCCCCCCCCCCCCCCCCCCCCCCCCCCCCCCCCCCCCCCCCCCCCCCCCCCCCCCCCCCCCCCCCCCCCCCCCCCCCCCCCCCCCCCCCCCCCCCCCCCCCCCCCCCCCCCCCCCCCCCCCCCCCCCCCCCCCCCCCCCCCCCCCCCCCCCCCCCCCCCCCCCCCCCCCCCCCCCCCCCCCCCCCCCCCCCCCCCCCCCCCCCCCCCCCCCCCCCCCCCCCCCCCCCCCCCCCCCCCCCCCCCCCCCCCCCCCCCCCCCCCCCCCCCCCCCCCCCCCCCCCCCCCCCCCCCCCCCCCCCCCCCCCCCCCCCCCCCCCCCCCCCCCCCCCCCCCCCCCCCCCCCCCCCCCCCCCCCCCCCCCCCCCCCCCCCCCCCCCCCCCCCCCCCCCCCCCCCCCCCCCCCCCCCCCCCCCCCCCCCCCCCCCCCCCCCCCCCCCCCCCCCCCCCCCCCCCCCCCCCCCCCCCCCCCCCCCCCCCCCCCCCCCCCCCCCCCCCCCCCCCCCCCCCCCCCCCCCCCCCCCCCCCCCCCCCCCCCCCCCCCCCCCCCCCCCCCCCCCCCCCCCCCCCCCCCCCCCCCCCCCCCCCCCCCCCCCCCCCCCCCCCCCCCCCCCCCCCCCCCCCCCCCCCCCCCCCCCCCCCCCCCCCCCCCCCCCCCCCCCCCCCCCCCCCCCCCCCCCCCCCCCCCCCCCCCCCCCCCCCCCCCCCCCCCCCCCCCCCCCCCCCCCCCCCCCCCCCCCCCCCCCCCCCCCCCCCCCCCCCCCCCCCCCCCCCCCCCCCCCCCCCCCCCCCCCCCCCCCCCCCCCCCCCCCCCCCCCCCCCCCCCCCCCCCCCCCCCCCCCCCCCCCCCCCCCCCCCCCCCCCCCCCCCCCCCCCCCCCCCCCCCCCCCCCCCCCCCCCCCCCCCCCCCCCCCCCCCCCCCCCCCCCCCCCCCCCCCCCCCCCCCCCCCCCCCCCCCCCCCCCCCCCCCCCCCCCCCCCCCCCCCCCCCCCCCCCCCCCCCCCCCCCCCCCCCCCCCCCCCCCCCCCCCCCCCCCCCCCCCCCCCCCCCCCCCCCCCCCCCCCCCCCCCCCCCCCCCCCCCCCCCCCCCCCCCCCCCCCCCCCCCCCCCCCCCCCCCCCCCCCCCCCCCCCCCCCCCCCCCCCCCCCCCCCCCCCCCCCCCCCCCCCCCCCCCCCCCCCCCCCCCCCCCCCCCCCCCCCCCCCCCCCCCCCCCCCCCCCCCCCCCCCCCCCCCCCCCCCCCCCCCCCCCCCCCCCCCCCCCCCCCCCCCCCCCCCCCCCCCCCCCCCCCCCCCCCCCCCCCCCCCCCCCCCCCCCCCCCCCCCCCCCCCCCCCCCCCCCCCCCCCCCCCCCCCCCCCCCCCCCCCCCCCCCCCCCCCCCCCCCCCCCCCCCCCCCCCCCCCCCCCCCCCCCCCCCCCCCCCCCCCCCCCCCCCCCCCCCCCCCCCCCCCCCCCCCCCCCCCCCCCCCCCCCCCCCCCCCCCCCCCCCCCCCCCCCCCCCCCCCCCCCCCCCCCCCCCCCCCCCCCCCCCCCCCCCCCCCCCCCCCCCCCCCCCCCCCCCCCCCCCCCCCCCCCCCCCCCCCCCCCCCCCCCCCCCCCCCCCCCCCCCCCCCCCCCCCCCCCCCCCCCCCCCCCCCCCCCCCCCCCCCCCCCCCCCCCCCCCCCCCCCCCCCCCCCCCCCCCCCCCCCCCCCCCCCCCCCCCCCCCCCCCCCCCCCCCCCCCCCCCCCCCCCCCCCCCCCCCCCCCCCCCCCCCCCCCCCCCCCCCCCCCCCCCCCCCCCCCCCCCCCCCCCCCCCCCCCCCCCCCCCCCCCCCCCCCCCCCCCCCCCCCCCCCCCCCCCCCCCCCCCCCCCCCCCCCCCCCCCCCCCCCCCCCCCCCCCCCCCCCCCCCCCCCCCCCCCCCCCCCCCCCCCCCCCCCCCCCCCCCCCCCCCCCCCCCCCCCCCCCCCCCCCCCCCCCCCCCCCCCCCCCCCCCCCCCCCCCCCCCCCCCCCCCCCCCCCCCCCCCCCCCCCCCCCCCCCCCCCCCCCCCCCCCCCCCCCCCCCCCCCCCCCCCCCCCCCCCCCCCCCCCCCCCCCCCCCCCCCCCCCCCCCCCCCCCCCCCCCCCCCCCCCCCCCCCCCCCCCCCCCCCCCCCCCCCCCCCCCCCCCCCCCCCCCCCCCCCCCCCCCCCCCCCCCCCCCCCCCCCCCCCCCCCCCCCCCCCCCCCCCCCCCCCCCCCCCCCCCCCCCCCCCCCCCCCCCCCCCCCCCCCCCCCCCCCCCCCCCCCCCCCCCCCCCCCCCCCCCCCCCCCCCCCCCCCCCCCCCCCCCCCCCCCCCCCCCCCCCCCCCCCCCCCCCCCCCCCCCCCCCCCCCCCCCCCCCCCCCCCCCCCCCCCCCCCCCCCCCCCCCCCCCCCCCCCCCCCCCCCCCCCCCCCCCCCCCCCCCCCCCCCCCCCCCCCCCCCCCCCCCCCCCCCCCCCCCCCCCCCCCCCCCCCCCCCCCCCCCCCCCCCCCCCCCCCCCCCCCCCCCCCCCCCCCCCCCCCCCCCCCCCCCCCCCCCCCCCCCCCCCCCCCCCCCCCCCCCCCCCCCCCCCCCCCCCCCCCCCCCCCCCCCCCCCCCCCCCCCCCCCCCCCCCCCCCCCCCCCCCCCCCCCCCCCCCCCCCCCCCCCCCCCCCCCCCCCCCCCCCCCCCCCCCCCCCCCCCCCCCCCCCCCCCCCCCCCCCCCCCCCCCCCCCCCCCCCCCCCCCCCCCCCCCCCCCCCCCCCCCCCCCGGGGGGGGGGGGGGGGCCCCCCCCCCCCCCCCCCCCCCCCCCCCCCCCCCCCCCCCCCCCCCCCCCCCCCCCCCCCCCCCCCCCCCCCCCGGGGGGGGGGGGGGGGGGGAAGGGGAAAAAGCCCCCCCCCCCCCCCCCCCCCCCCCCCCCCCCCCCCCCCCCCCCCCCCCCCCCCCCCCCCCCCCCCCCCCCCCCCCCCCCCCCCCCCCCCCCCCCCCCCCCCCCCCCCCCCCCCCCCCCCCCCCCCCCCCCCCCCCCCCCCCCCCCCCCCCCCCCCCCCCCCCCCCCCCCCCCCCCCCCCCCCCCCCCCCCCCCCCCCCCCCCCCCCCCCCCCCCCCCCCCCCCCCCCCCCCCCCCCCCCCCCCCCCCCCCCCCCCCCCCCCCCCCCCCCCCCCCCCCCCCCCCCCCCCCCCCCCCCCCCCCCCCCCCCCCCCCCCCCCCCCCCCCCCCCCCCCCCCCCCCCCCCCCCCCCCCCCCCCCCGCGCCCGCCCCCCGCCCGCCGCCCCCCCCGCGCCCCCCCCCCCCCCCGGGGGAACCCCCCCCCCCCCCCCCCCCCCCCCCCCCCCCCCCCCCCCCCCCCCCCCCCCCCCCCCCCCCCCCCCCCCCCCCCCCCCCCCCCCCCCCCCCCCCCCCCCCCCCCCCCCCCCCCCCCCCCCCCCCCCCCCCCCCCCCCCCCCCCCCCCCCCCCCCCCCCCCCCCCCCCCCCCCCCCCCCCCCCCCCCCCCCCCCCCCCCCCCCCCCCCCCCCCCCCCCCCCCCCCCCCCCCCCGAACCCCCCCCCCCCCCCCCCCCCCCCCCCCCCCCCCCCCCCCCCCCCCCCCCCCCCCCCCCCCCCCCCCCCCCCCCCCCCCCCCCCCCCCCCCCCCCCCCCCCCCCCCCCCCCCCCCCCCCCCCCCCCCCCCCCCCCCCCCCCCCCCCCCCCCCCCCCCCCCCCCCCCCCCCCCGACCCCCCCCCCCCCCCCCCCCCCCCCCCCCCCCCCCCCCCCCCCCCCCCCCCCCCCCCCCCCCCCCCCCCCCCCCCCCCCCCCCCCCCCCCCCCCCCCCCCCCCCCCCCCCCCCCCCCCCCCCCCCCCCCCCCCCCCCCCCCCCCCCCCCCCCCCCCCCCGGGGGGGGGGGGGGGGGGGGGGGGCCCCCCCCCCCCCCCCCCCCCCCCCCCCCCCCCCCCCCCCCCCCCCCCCCCCCCCCCCCCCGCCCCCCGGGGCCCCCCCCCCCCCCCCCCCCCCCCCCCCCCCCCCCCCCCCCCCCCCCCCCCCCCCCCCCCCCCCCCCCCCCCCCCCCCCCCCCCCCCCCCCCCCCCCCCCCCCCCCCCCCCCCCCCCCCCCCCCCCCCCCCCCCCCCCCCCCCCCCCCCCCCCCCCCCCCCCCCCCCCCCCCCCCCCCCCCCCCCCCCCCCCCCCCCCCCCCCCCCCCCCCCCCCCCCCCCCCCCCCCCCCCCCCCCCCCCCCCCCCCCCCGCCCCAAAAAACCCCCCCCCCCCCCTATACTTGATAATTGAAAATACGGTTTGATAGTGTAAACTAGAATGGTTGGATTAAATACTTCCATGTAAGATGAAAACCTTGACAATAACTTGGTTGCTATGATGAGTATATTCAACTCTTTTGAGAAGCTCTTAAAAGCTTGATGAAACATTGGCTATTATGTCAATGCTGAGCGGTTACCTGAGCAATCTTTTGTTGTTACATTCACCTCGATCCCCGAGTTCCAATTTTTGTGAGTCATCCCTGTTTCTGAATAATGTTGACAAACAGATGTAGATAATTTGCAGAAAGGTTGCTGTCTGTAATCGGTTTTGTGTTTGATCTTGTACCTGATTTGTGTCTTGCCCGCTTCTATTTCAGTTGGATGATTATGAGGATAAATATTCTGTTCTTGTGCTTGGAGGTAGCAGTCTAGTTGCTCTTTGGCTAGCAGCAGCTGTAGTCGGCGCCATTGATTCCATTCCGTTGGTGAGTAATTTCTACTCTGCCCAGATTACCTTATGATGATGGATGCTGGTACACTCGCTAACCACGTATACTGCAAATTTGATTGCATAACTTTTTAGTTTCCAAAAGTGATGGAACTGGTTGGCCTTGGCTATACGGTCTGGTTCACCTCTCGCTATCTACTCTTCAAGGTCGGCATCCTTAATACCCTCATGAATGTATCTCCATTCCCTTTACTAACGAACTGGTTTGTCTCTATTTGCAGGAGAGTAGAGATGAGTTGGTTGCTAGAGTCGAACAGATTAAGCAAGAAGTGCTTGGCTCGAAGGATAATTGATGCTTTTATTTAGTCGAAACACGATAGATTAGAACATGTTGATTGGATCTTGAAAGGGTCTTTTCTTGTGAAAGAAAGAGGGTGTGGTTATTTAGGTTAGTGGATGCATCTTCTTGTAGAAAACATATGTTTATGCGTTGCAATTCATATATATATTTCATTAGGAAATTAATTCTTCATTCCTGTTGGAGTTCTTAGTTTGAGCTTTTACCCGTTGATCATCAGTCTACATAAACAGTCATTTGTAATCGAAAATTTCTACTGTGGTCCAGGATTTAACTTCAATTAAATAATATTTTTGATTGTGTTTTCTTGTATTTTTTTTATTTTCAAAATATCATATGTGACATGATTTTAAACCACAAAGGTCCACAACTTAAGTTGTAGACCTGATCTACGGTAGAATAGTAGAAATGATGATTGAGGTAACAAATTGTAGCAGCATGACTGCAAAAAAACATTTCCTCATTTCCAACATTATCAATAAATTAAAATTTTATGCTAGCAATGATCAAGCAAGACTAAGACGATTCATATTTACCAGACATAAATACCAACCCCCTTCATACCAGAAGCAAAACTGTGAAATGGGAATATATTTAAAAACAAGGAGTAAAAAAGGATAAGATTTTGTTGCCTTGACTCAGCAAGGATTGAAGGGATCTTCCCTTATTTCTCTGCATTCATGAAACACCTGCATATATCCAAGCAACAAATAAGTGTGGTAGCATCAAAACGCGATAAAACACACACATACGGAGTAACGAATCATACCTCTAAGCAATCCAAGTTGATAGACTGATACGCGTCTCTGCTCATGAAAATTAGTCGAAACGGACTCAATTGCTTCTCTAACATCGGATCCACTAATCCAAACATGTAAGATAGAAGAAAGTAACATGTATAAGCTACCTAATCCAACATCACAATGATCTAGAAGCATGCTGTGATTTAGCTGTCTCCCTTAGTACAGCACCCACTATAGCTGCCTGCTCGAGACACTCAGCTTTATGCAGCGCATCCAAGAGAACCACACACGTTTTCGTGTGTATCTTACAACCCTTTAACCTTGTCTCTTCAAATAGCCGATATGCTTCTGTCGCCTTATTAGTAAGCTCAACCCTTCTATCATTACATTATAGCATGCAGAATCGGGTATGCCTCCGTTTGCTTTGAATCTCTCAAATAGTTTATCGGCCTCAAATATATTCCCGGCCTTTGAAAGACCAGATATCATAGTGAGATGAGTGATTGCATTAGGCTTCAAACCTTGCTTCTGCATCTCCTGCCAAAACACAAAGGCCTTATTGAACTTCCGAACCTTACACAAACCGTTTATGATAATGCTGTACGACACAATATTAGGAGTGCATTTCAAGTCTTTTATGGAATTCCAACACACGAGCGCTTCATCTATCTCCTCTGCCTTCACAAGTGCATCGAGCAAGCAATTCCATGTTTGGATGTTGGGAGTTAGATTATTCTGCATCATTTCCTCTATGATGAGATAAGCTTCATCAATTCTTCCAACCTTTCCAAACCCATCCACAAGACTACTATAGACAACTACATTTAGCTCCAGTCCAATTGATTTTGCTTCTTCGAAAAGCATATAAGCTTCATCTAGCCGGTCAATCTTAGCAAGCCCATCAATAACAGAACCATATGTAACTACAATTGGTTGATAACCTTTTGTCTTCATTTCCTCCAATAGCTGGTAAGCTTTATTAACTTTACCCGATTTACAGAATCCATCAATAACAGTGTTATAAGCAAGGGTGTCAAGAACACAACCATGTTCCTTCATTGCATAGAAGAGCTCATACGTCTCACGTGCAAAACCAGCCTTTATGAGGTTGTGAATTAGAATCGAATAGCTCCTTGCATCGGGAGTAAACCGAACTTTGATCTCCTCAAACAAAGCTCTGCCTTTTTCCGTTTCACCGGCTTTAAAAACACAATCCATATACGTGTTAAGGAGCGTGAGGTCCGGAGAGATGCCTTTCCGGACCATTTCCTTGTAAATCTTATGCCCATCCTCCTTTCGACCCAACTTGAAGAAGTTCTTGATGAGGGATGTATATACAATTGCACCGGGTACCTCGTTAGCATCTAGCATATCCTCGTACAATCTATATGCTTCATCAACTCTTCCATGCCTACCCAAACCATCTATCAGCGAACAAAATGTAAATTTGTTCGGTGCACTAACTCTGCGGTCCAAGCCATGAAAGATAGAACATGCTGCATCTAGTTTATTAGCCTTGCATAATCTGTCTATCATTATGTTGACGGTCATTATGTCGGGAGTCAAGCCAGATGCCTTCATGTCATTTTGAATTTCTAAAGCTGCATCAACTTTGCCTGCCCTACAAAGCATATCTACGAGAATATTATACGTAGAGAGATTGGGCATGGCATCGGTTTTCATTTCACTGAAAACTTTTAAGGCCTCATCTACTTTTCCTCTCCTACCAAGGCATGTAAGAAAACTATTGTATGCAATCACACTAGGAATGGATCCCTTCAATCTTTGCCTCTCTAGTAAATTATATACTTCATCGAACTTACCAGCAGATCCATAGCCCATGATCATGGTGTTATAGGCATACGCACAGGGAACCGACCTATTCATCTCCATCAGCTCGAACAACTCAACAGCTTCAGTCGTCCTATCAGCTTTGAAAAGAACTCCTATCATGCTTGTATACGAAACATCATCAGGAACGAGACCATGGGATTTTATCTCATGAAATAATTTCCAAGCTATATCCACTTTACCAGCCTTGCCAAAGCAGTCAATACACACATTATAGAGAACAATGCCTGCTTCTAATGAGTTGCTCTTCATCTCGTCTAAGAAATTGAGAGCAGCATCAACCTGTCCATCACGGGCGAATGCACGAATAACAGTGGTAAATAGATGCACATTTACTTCATAGCCTAACTCCTGCATCTGATGAAAGAGGGAAAGCATTAGATTAGGGTGCTCGGGCTTATGAACAGCAGCCAGCGCACCTATAAGGGTTGTGTAAGCTGAAAATGCGGGGCGGAACTTGAATTTTCTCATGACTTGTATAATATCAAATGCCTCTCTCAATCTATGCGCCCTCACACAGCTGGAGACTAACTCCATGCTCGTCTCGAAAGAAGGCCCAAATCCAGCAAGACTCATTTCCTCCAAAACATGTTCAATTTTATCAAATCTCCTACACCTGGCGATTAACATGAGAAGCGAATAGTATGTCTCTGGCGGATTCACTTGCATCGTTGCCCTCTCCACCCATCTAAAGTAGTTAATTGCTAAATTGACATCCTTCATCCTCCTCAACACTCCAATGACCAGGTCAGCCTCGTGTTTATCACCACATGAAGAGATAGCTTTCTCCAACGAAGGTCCCCACGGACCACTTTCCAGAATTTGGCACACATTCTCGATCCCCTTCTTAAGGATTTCGTGTTTCCTCAAATGTGGAGCATCTTCCCCATTACTATGAGGAGGTCCACTCCCCTTCACTGGTGGCTCCTCCATTTTCCATATGAACATCCACCCCAGACTTCTCATCATTTAAAGAAAAACTTTTGCAGAAGTTGCACATGTAAAAGGGTTTCTGCTCAATCTGGGATTTCAGAACAGCAGCAATAGGGGGAAGCAGAAATATACATGAATCTAAAACATATAAAATGTAAAAAGATGGTGATAGTTAAGTAGGAGGAAAAGGAACACTTCAAAGAAAATATTTCTAACAACTCATATTAGGTTTAACCCTAAAAGAAGAACCACCCAGCAATCCTATTAAGAATCTAGAGAGAACGGAAGCTGGTAAAATTGAACAACTCTAGAAGTAACAATCAAGTTATTGTCAAAGTGCTTTTTACCATTTCAGTAAAATAAATAGGAAAAGAGGGACAATAATTCATAGCAATTTACCACGATTTACGAAGAGCGCCCTCATTCTTGAATGCTTGATACCGGCGAATGGAAGAAAAGACTGCTGAGAATCCTGCCAAAGATGTTTGAAAGATTAGGTATTCTAAAATCTGCAACTTCTTTTCTTTGTGCAAATAACTTACAGAATTCAAGAACAAAACCAAATCATATGCAGTGGCATTTCCAATAACAAACAGCACAATCAAACCAAGAAAACCCGATAGACATACAATGAATATACTGAACTGGTTAGCATTTGATTGCTAATTACACCTTTCAAAATTGAAAATCAAATTAGCTATGAAATTGGCGCGAGGAACGACAGTAAGGCATCGAAATTTGGGGGAAGTTTCAAAAGCTATACCTATACCAAGACTGACGGCGGCTTGGAAAGAAATCGCGACTGCGGCGAGCCGGCGATCACTTGGTCTTGCTAGTGTGTCGATTTTATTTATTTATTATTATTTGGTTAATTTTGCAGTTTACTCCAGCTCTACCACTAATACTACTACTGTACTACGAGAAGATGGATTGCCAATTCTCTTAAACCTCAACTAAGAAAATACTTCTCATAAGATTGAAATAGTCTACATAGACTTTTTGACTGTCATATTAAAATTGTTTAATTTTTTAATAAATTATTATAAATATTTTTTTTAAGAGATCACAATTATACATTAATTAATAATTCTTTGTAAAAATTACGCTCAAAGAAAATTGAACTATTATAATGGGAAGTAATAGATACTTAAATATAGAGGTTTATTATGCTGTAAACAAAATACAATATGCCAGATTTTAAATATAATTTTCAAAACGCGAGTATAAGTGCACAATATTTTAATTAATTAAACTTTATATACACGATACCAAATTGAGTCTCACGTACAAGCCGGAACATTCTATGTGGACAAATCAGCTAAATGTTGGCATGAATATATATATCTATTTGATTTTTCACATATATTTAAAAAAAATTAATGATATGAAAATTAGATAAATGTTGGCATTGAAATATGAGTTAATTAAAATAAATTACTAAAAAGTATGTAACATAATTGTATTTGCTATTATAAAAGTTGGATAAAATAGTCTTTTTCTATATTATTATATTAATTAGACTTCTCGAAATTAGTGAAATACTTAATTAGGCAAAAAAAATTTATTAATAGGTATATAAATTTGGGACAGATGGAAATGGAAATGAGCCTTATATATTTGGGACGCGACGACATTTTTTGGCCAAAACGTCATTGTTTTTTCAAATAATTATCGGTAAAGTTTTTCGCCAGTATTTATACGAGCAATTGAAAATCATATACAAAATTGAAAATTCCCCAAAACTGAGCTAATAATTCTTAATATAAAAATTCATAAAACTAAATTTCAGCTAAAATGCTAAACGATGGAAGTACAGCGTACTCAGTGGGTGTTTGAAAAAGCTTATTGAAAGCTGTTTTCAGCTTTAAACTGGTACGGAGGTGTTTGGGACACTCAGCTTAAAGCTGAGATTCTCTAAAATTGAGTCAAACATAGAGAAGCAGCTGAAGCTGATCCATCCCAGCTTTCAGCTTCAACTTATTACTTATGATTTTTTCGGACCAAATTACCCTTAAAAACTTTATTTAATTTCAAAAATATCTATAACCCTAATATTTATTAGAATTATTTTTTTTCAACATACTAGTCGTGTCTCTTCCTCTCTCTATCAATTATAGTATTATATAATATTTATATTAATTTAATATTTTATAATATTAGATTAAAATTATAAAGCAAAAAATAAATATAAAATAAGAACCATTTTTGAATTTTATTTATTTATTATAAATTATAATTATTTAATAACACTAAGAACAAAATAGATATTTCTTCTAAAAAGTAACAATAAGTTACTTCTATCAGCAGTATTCCAAATACTATTTTTTCCACTTTCAGCTGCTTTCAGCACTTATTTCCAACCACTAACTAATTTTCAAATAAGTTGTTTTTAGCTGCTTTAAGCAGTTTTCAGCACTTATCAATAAACTTCAGCCACTCCAAACACCCCTCAATCTTGAAATAGAAGTATTTGTTGAAATTACAATTTTGGTCATTCTCGAACTTACAAAAACTTTTCCAACTTTTTGTATAGGGGTGTTTGGGACAGTTTATGCTGGATCATTTATAATTGAAAATTGTACCTCATGTGTTTGAGATATAAGCTTTTAATTGATATACATATTTTTAAAAAATTGATTAAACTGTAAAACCCCAACTTACAACTTATAAAATTTATTAGACAAATTTGTCCTTCAAATATTTATATAATTCCCAAAAAATTTATACATAAAATTTAATTTAATTCCATAACTAAAATAATTATTATGTTTTAACATAAATTATATGAATAATAATGAAATAGTTTATTCACTATATAAGTTAATTTTGTATTTTATAATATTGAAATGACAATTAAAAGTAAACAAAAAATAGTAAAAATTTATTAATTTTATTTAGTTATTATAAATTATATACTAACATTAGTTATAAAATCGACACTTTATTTAAAAAGTGGAAATAAGCTACTGATGTGAGTAGCATTTTCAAATACTATTTCATATTTTCATCATTTCTTTCCGAACACTTAATTAGGTGTTTGGAGTAGCTGAAACTTATTGATAAATGCTGAAAACTGCTGATTTGAGAATTTGTAGGTGTTTGGAAATAAGTGCTGAAAGCTGCTGAAGTGGATAAAATAGTGTTTGAAAAACTGCTGATATCAATAGTTTATTTTAATTTTTAAATAAATGTTCGTCTGACCCTCAATGTAATTATAATTTATAATAAATAAAAAAATTGAAAAAAATTGCATTATAATTTTTATTTCAATATTACAAAATATTAAATTAAATTGATTTTTATATTATATAAATTCATAATATATCATATTAGTATAAAAATATCATACTATTATATTTTAAATATTACTTATTTGCATAAATTCATAGTTATGATATTTTTATAGAATTTGAATGATTACATAGCTAATAAATAATTATCATTAAATAAAAATAGAAAAATATTAATTCAAAATTTAAATTTTTCAGAACACACTATTTTAATTAATTTATATTTAATTTTAATAATAATTATTTCATTAAACTTGAAGAATTTATAAATATAAAATATAAAATCATTTTTATTAAATTACTAACTCATATATTAAAATATAATTATAATTAAATTTATAACTAATAAAAAGTATTAATTTTAGAATTAATTATAAAAATATTTAAAGTAATAGTCAAATAAATTAGATAAGTTGTAAGCTGCAGCTGAAAGTTGAGTCACAGCAGCTTAAGCAATTTCTCTATCTTGATTATATTTGGTAGAGAAATTCTGTTGAAAGCTGAATATTCCAAACACTCTAATTACAGCTGAAAGCTGTTCCAAACACCACTTTAGTAGTTTCTCAAATCCACAAATTATAACCTTTTAAGACATTTATCAATAAGTTTTAGTTAATCCAACTCTACATAAATCACCACTGCTACATAAAATATTCATTTATCACGTAAAATATATTTTTATACTACAAAAATATAGACGTATTTGAGTTTTTGGTAAAAAAATCGAATGGACCCCACATATGAATAGTTTCACATGCCACCCACTGTTTTACTGTGGAACTAGCCGCATGCAAGCACGAATCAAAATTTAAATTTTAAAGTTAGGTCAGACATTCCTCCATCATTTCACACCACCAAACTTCTCCCTTTATTTTCAAATAATTCCTTCGGTTCTCATAAACCTCCAAAATATAATAATTAATCGTACGAAAAAACTCAATAATTTCCACCTCTTAGTTAGGCACCCGGATTAATTTAATTAATCCTAGAGCTGGGAGGCTTTGACTCCCTCCCTCAGCGGCGCCACTTATCACTGACTGACTGACCGTTGCTAAAGATTCAAATTTTAATCTCACCCAAACCCAAACCCCACTCCCCCCCCGCCCCCCATTAAAATCTCTTTTCCAATCCTCAACGTCTTCTTTTTTTGTTGCTAAAAGAGGAATTTTGAAAATCTATTCCTTTATTTTATTTTCTTGGTTGTCTTTCCTCCCTTTTTGTTTTTGAATTTGAGGGGTGATGAAATTGCTAATCTTGGATTGACTTGAAAATAAAGTCACTCGAAATGCGTAGAGTTTGAATATATCGCATAAACGGTAGGGAAAAAGTGGAGTTTCTCGAAGGTGGGAAACAAAAGCAGAAAAGGGAAGTAATTTGCAGTACAACGTTGGATAGTGAAAGCTGGGGTTCTTCATATTTGTGTCGTAATTGTCACTGTAAGTTCGTTGTAAAAATTTTGTGGTGTTGTCATTTTCTGCGCATGGTAATTTTGGTAGTATCCTTTAATCTTTCTTTATCTGGGTAGTTATGGTGATTTTTGGGGTAGATTTTGTTGCCTTTTATTGTATTTTCCTTGCATTAAATTTGTAAACATTATGGAAATTGGGTTTTTCAGCAAATTGGGCTTTTGCAATTTTCCCAGAATTAAAGCTTAAAAGCTGGAGTAACTTTCTGCTCTACTGTTCTAACCAAGAATTGTGATTCATATATCCTAATGCAAAAATCAAGTTTATATTTTTATTTGTTTCCCTCGAAGTCTGGTAAGTTACGATTAATTTTCTCTTTACTTGATTTTCTGGGCTGGTTACTTTCTATGTGGGTACTAATGTTGTTAGGTAGAGGAGTGGAAGTGTGTGTTGCCTTGGTTTGTTTTTTTCTATTTTTTTATTTTTATTTTTAAGCTTCTTACTATGTTCTACCTTATTTGTGCTTTTGTATTTGTCTTTGATCAAGTAGCTAATTTTGTG